>JAUIMM010000448.1:2180000-2780000 GCA_031769625.1 Taudactylus pleione
TTGGTTTTTCCTACCACAATCTTGCGAGCAGTTCTGACTATAAAACAACCCAGTGACGTGGTCAATGACGCTGCTTTGTTAATTATGCACACCCTTAAAACGCGCGTTTTGACCTTTAAGCACGCCTGCGTTCGGATCTCCACTCCCCGTTTTCAAGCACCTTCCCCTGTTACCACCCACAAACGCCTCATTCTGTCACTCAAACTAGCAGGCATTCGCTATTTAGTGAGCACATGATTTTCGGCCGCACTGACTGGTTGGCACATGCGTATTAAAATCCGTACGCATGCGCAGTTGTGCGAACATCGGTAGGAACGAACGAGCGGCCGCTTACGAGCGGATCTGAATCAGGCCTTGTGTCCTGCATGATCCCCCCTGAACCTGCTTACTGTATGAGTATGGGAGTGTCATGGCTCAGTGTGGAGCTATAGGCACAGCCCAGCGATGCTTATAGCCTGCAATGAGCACAGATCCTCTGTACAGTCCTGTGGAGTTTGGGATGGCATAGGAGACATCGCACCGATGGGCATAGGTCTCCAGCCTGACAGCAATTGAGCGAAGGGAGAGTGGCAGTTATTTCTGGAACCTCCGCTCTCAGACGGTGCACCCTCTCAGCCTGGCCAGTCATAAACGATGAGACCCCCCCCCTCTACGCAGGGCCAGCTCCTGGGGGAGCCTGTCCATGTGCAGGGTGGCTAATAGACGCCCCTTGGGTGTGGCCTAATTACTATAAGTCACGCCCCCTACCTGACGTTAACGTCATGCTGGGGGTGAGCCCAGCACTGCATCAGTAGCTCTCTTCCGTCACTGAATGGATGCAGTGCGCATTCGGCTTCTCCAGGGCCGGCACCGCTGTGGCGGTGGAGGTGCCCATCCTCCCGACCGCCCGCGGGACACTTCAGGTGGGCAGTGCCCCCCAAAAATGGGACTGTCCCGCTGAAATCAGGGAATGGCTGAGAGGGGTGTTCCCTCTATGGGGTGGCACCCCTGTTCGACCGCACTGGTCGAACATGCCTCGAGCCGGCCGTGCCTCTACACCACAATGGTCTTAGAAGCCTTAGGCAATAGGTGGCTCTCCAGATGTTGTGGCCCCGTTAGTCCCAGCGAGCCAGTCGACGTGCATCCTTGGCACCAACTTCCTTTATTAACCATATAAATATATATATTATTAACCTTATCACCACAAATCACTTTCTAAAAGAACAGCACAGACGATATATACTGCTCGCACATTGTACTGGAATGATATTCATTGCAGGAAGACAGGGAACTGCCGCCATTGGTGGGAGTGCTGTGGCTACGAGACCCCCACTCAATTACCGACCCCAGAATCATAGTATAACATTCAACGGTGGCAGTTCCGCAACTTCTGGGAACATTATAGTTTCCAAACCAGAAGCCAAATAAAGATTCAGCAGCCATGATGCAAGACATATAAGAAACACAGGACTGAGGAGCCTAATACAGCGTTACACGCTAGTGCACTGCTCAACGCAGATGTTCAGGAATCTGCGCAGACGTGCACAACGGGTCTGCGAGCACGCACGGAGATTGGCAGCAGACTGTCAGTGATTGACAGTCTTCTGCCGTTTGGGGGAGGGGCGGTGACAGCCTCCGTTTCCCGTAACTGAGGCGTGTTGCCACCGTTGGTGGGGTGGGAAGAGGCCAGGATCTCCGTCGGCTGACGGAGATTTCCTGGCCTCTCACTCTAATCTGTTGCGGCCGGCTGCGAGACCCCATGGGTCATGCAGCCGGCCGATGGTCCTTAGAGTATCCGATGCTGCTTTGGACAGCGCAGCTCGGTTACGTAATGCAGCAGGAGGCGTGATACCTCCTGCTGCATTACCATGATTGCAAGGATCGCAATTGCAAAGCTACCTGCGTGCATACATCATATATCTATAGCCTGCATACATACATCATATATCTATAGCCTGCATGTATACATCATATATCTATAGCCTGCATGTATGCATCATATCTATAGCCTTCGTGCATACATCAAATATCTATAGCCTGCGTGCATACATCATATATCTATAGCCTGCATACATACATCATATATCTATAGCCTGCCTGCATACATCATATATCTATAACCTGCGTGCCTACATCATATATCTATAGCCTGCATGCACACATCATATATCTATAGCCTGCGTGCATACATCATATATATATAGCCTGCATACATACATCATATCTATAGCCTGCATGTATACATCATTTATCTATAGCCTGCATACATACATCATATCTATAGCCTGCATGTATACATCATATATCTATAGCCTGCATACATACATCATATCTATAGCCTGCATGTATACATCATATATCTATAGCCTGCCTGCATATATCATATATCTATAGCCTGCGTGCACACATCATATATCTATAGCCTGCGTACATACATCATATATCTATAGCCTGTGTACATACATCATATATCTATAGCCTGCGTACATACATCATATATCTATAGCCTGCATGTAGCTTTGCAATTGCGTTCCTTGCTGAATCAGGCCCTGAGTCGTGGGGCATGTGTATGTGTCGCACTGCGTATGCATCTAGATAGGTGCAGTTGAGAGAAGCACGGGAGATGCAAGGTCTCGGAGAGTGATAAAGTGGAGAGTGATAAAGTACCAACCAATCAGCTCCTAACTGTCATTTTTCAAACAGCCTGCAAACTGACAGGAGGTGATTGGTTGGTACTTTATCGCTCCCCACCTTTTCACTCTCCAAGGCTTAGTGCATACTGTTTAGCTGGCTGGATGTGCAAATGGTTAACAGGAATTAGCTTTCTCTCTCCTGTTCCCTCTGCATCCCGCTAATGGGTTTAGGTATGTCGCTGCCATTAAATCCTAACCACGGCAAGTAAAACTCAAAAATTTGACGTATTGATATATATTAGAAATAAAGAGAAAACCTAAGCCGTAGAACAGTGAATAATGACTTTTTAAAGAGACGTGCGTGATGTATGACACACTCATTGCGTTACCAAGGTTTTTTCTTTTCTCTCTCTCTCTCTTTTTTTATGCCCCCCAAGAAATCGCCAATTCGTCTATTCTAATGCAATAACAATAGCTTACGAGAATAATTTACTCTGTGACTATGCCGTAATGCATAATTACTGGCTAAAACATATTTACGGGGGTGTTTATGTTTATACAGTCTCAAACCATCTATAAAGAAAAACTTTTAAACATAGATAAAACTTTGAAAAGAGAATTGATACTGGCGCTTATTCATGAGTGCTGAAACCTATAATAATAAACCAACGGACACAATGTGAAAATACAGAAATAAAAACGTTCCCTAGAAGTTCTTCAAGTGGCTGCTGTCTTTTCAGCCTCTTTTGTGTTTATCAGGTGTCGAGTGGATGTCAAGACACTAGGACAAAATGCGTAGGGTCTGTGTAAGCCCAGACCCAAGGGGCGAAATGCGTAAGTATTAGTGAAACCTCTTGTGAACGTCCAGACACTAGGACAAAACACATTGGGCCTATTGCTTGATGGATATTACATATTTGCCTTTGAACAATCACACTCTCTACTTACTACCACTCCCTGCAGGCAACTTACAGTATTTCCAGGACTTAAAGGGACCTGAAACTACTGAGGCGGAACAATACTCTAGAACTCTATCTGGTAATGGGTTGGGTACAAAATCCCAGCAGTCAGGATGCCGAAGGTCAGAATCCCGACATCAGCTAATCCTTTCCCTGGGTTGGATGTACCAAGCATTGCATCTATGATGCGGTATAGACCGCCTCTTATCGAGTAAATACCATGGTTGATTATCGCGATTATGTATCTAGAACTGCAATGAAAATCGCAAAGGGCAGCTCTCCTGATCAGAACTGTCCTTTGCGATACCCTCGGATAGAGGCGCTTCCGAGTGTAACACCTAGAAGTCTCTCTCGTGTGTCGTGTGGGGAGATGGGAGGGATATGGCTGGATCCCTCTCAGGGGAGATGTCCCTAAAAGAAGCTCATAGCCTTCTATTGGGTAACACCACCCGAAGATGGCGTTACCCACCGGAACGTAGCACTGGAATGCAGGTGCTTAGTACATATGGGAAATGCAGTAAAACCCACGAAAATGGCATTTCCAGGGGTTTTACCGCATTTTTCTTTTTAGTAGATCCCGCCCCCTAACCTTAGCCCAACTTCCCTGCAGCCTAACCCTCCCTTCCAACAGCTTAACCCTATCCCTCTCCCCCACAACCTAATCCTAACCCTCCCCCTATTGTCTAACCCTATCCCCTAACCCTCCCCTCCAACAGTTTAACCCTATCCCTCTCCCCCACAGCCTAATCCTAACCCTCCCCCTATTGTCTAACCCTATCCCCTAACCCTCCCCTCCAGCAGTTTAACCCTATACCTCTCCCCTACAGTGTAATCCTAGCCCTCCCCCTATTGTCTAACTCTATCCCCTAACCCTTCCCTCCAACAGCTTAACCCTATACCTCTCCCCACAGCCTAATCCTAGCCCTCCCCCCTTTTGTCTAACCCTAACACTCACCATCGGCATATCAGCGGTCGGGATACTGGTGCTGGCGATTCTGAACGCCGGCATCCTTACCATCGGAATACCGACTACATCCCCTGCTAATTAACATCCAGATAATCTTATTTTGTTATCTTTATTAAATGTGCATAGTATTCTGTGATGATTTTTGATTAGCATACACCTGTACATACTACACTATTACTTTTCCTTACTTCCTTTGGCCCCATTAGGACTGAAAACATGTCAGAGGGATGGACACAGAAGACTACACCAATGTAAACTATTAGAAAAGCCTAACATTTGCTTTTTCTACACATTCTGGGCCTCATCCTGAGTCGCGCGCAGCTATGCTAAACTCCCCTCCGTAAGTCGTCAATTAGAAATCAAATGCAAGTATCTCATTGTGTTTTGAGTCACCTTCTGCGACTGACCCCTCCCCCCCCACGCCCACCGTTCCCTAGAGCAGCTATCATCACTATCATCAGAAATTTACACCTAAGGAGGATGGCCATCGGTATGATATCTATAGATGGTTACCATCGATGGTGATACATACCATCATGGCCGGTGACTATTCAGCCTGGTGCCATTGATGGTTTTACCATAGTTGTTTTTGCGGGTGGCTCTGCTTCTTACTGAGAACCGGAGGTGGGGCTGAGCAGCTCAGCCTGTAAAAGAGGCAGGACATCCAACCACCATCGGGCACACAGCTAACATTGATGGCGGGAAACCATCGATGGTAAAAGTATTCAACATCGGCCATGAACCATCGATGATTTTGAATCATCTGTGGTCGACGGCCATCCCTACTTACACCTACCCCAATGCTCGGTGAAAGAGATCTGTCTGAAATAGGCCACCCCCACCCCTCCAACAGCATATGCACGGGACGAAATTTGGCAGTTTCGAAAACTGCCTTTACCTCCCGGTTCTGGCTTATCGATTGCGCAGGCATGACCGCTGCCTTCAGCGTCAGTTTGCCTAACACAGGAGATAACTCAGAGATTTCCTGCACAAGACTGCGTTGTAAGACCGGCCGTTACCTTACCCCAGTGCTGAAGCAGGAAACATGTACTAAGGTTACTGCATCTGCCCCATCGTTGACAGATCTGGTCTTAATAGGACAAATCCCACTGATCGATGTTTTCTTCTTACACTGCAGACATGGCATATGTATTATTAATTAGACCTCAAATAAATGAGAACATTGTGATCTGAAGCTTGAAATAGATTTCAGTAGATTTATTTAATTTTT
This sequence comes from Taudactylus pleione, assembly GCA_031769625.1. Taxonomy (NCBI): domain Eukaryota; kingdom Metazoa; phylum Chordata; class Amphibia; order Anura; family Myobatrachidae; genus Taudactylus; species Taudactylus pleione. The sequence continues at coordinate 2,185,770 of JAUIMM010000448.1, forward strand.
ACATTATTTGAAACGCTCAGCCATGCAACGTCTTCCCGAGATGCTTCATCTTCCAAAAGATGTGTAAATGTTAACCCTTCTGTATGTTTATAAAATCACATAATGTATCAGCTGTAATAAGGAGCTCATTCAGAGCCGCTCGCTCATTCGCGGCCGTTGGTAAGCGACCGCGCATGCGTACGCTTCTATCTGCGCATGCGCAAACTACTCGGAGCGATTGGAATCCGCTTGCTCGCTAAGGAAAGACAGCCCAGTGTAATGAGTGACAGGAGAGGCCGTTTGTGGGTGGTAACAGGGGCAGGACACTAATAACGGGGGAGAGGAGGTGCGAACGCAGGCGTGCCTGAATGTAGCAACGCCGTTTCAGAGGCGTGCATAATTATCAGCCAACGTCATAGTACATGCCACCTGGCTGTTATTTACACAGAAATCCTCGCAGTGCTTGCAGTAAGGTAAGGCAACCACAAGCACTGCGAGCCATTCCGATGGTCCTCGATGTACCAATGTTTTAATACACTTCCTGGTGATGATGTGCGCTAGTGGGCGTCTCTACATACGCTAATGGGCGTCTATAGACACAAAGTGATCGCTCGCCAACACAAAGTGGGCGTACTTGTGCCTTTCCGAGCGAGCGCCTGCCATGCCGTCACTTAGGCGAATTTGCATACACTGGTTGCGAGCGATCGCATCTAGCGAGCGGCTCTGAATGAGCTCCTAAGTGTTTTAATAAATGTAGGGAGGTTTTCATAGTATTGACACAAAAAGAGCATTGCATAAATAAATATCCGGGGAAGCAATATCTACAGGGAAACCAGAAACACGCAGGACAGGCAGCTACACGCAGGGCAGGCAGCTACACGCAGGGCAGGCAGCTACACGCAGGGGAGGAAGCTACACGCAGGGCAGGCAGCTACACGCAGGGCAGGCAGCTACACGCAGGGGAGGAAGCTACACGCAGGACAGGCAGCTACGTGCAGGAGGTAGCTTCACACAGGGGAGGCAGCAACACAAAGGGAAGGCAGCTATACACAGGAGAGCCAAAAACACACAGGGAAGTCAGCTACACACAGGAGGCAGCAATACACAGTGAAGGTAGCTACACACAGGGAAGTCAGCTACACATGGGAGGCAGCGACACACAGGGAAGTCAGCTATACATGGGAGGCAGCAATACACAGTGAAGGCAGCTACACACAGGGAAGCAATCTACACACAGGGAAAGCACATACACACAGGGGAGACAGCTACACACAGGGAAAGAAAATACACACAGTTGAGGCAGCAACACACAAGGGAGGTAGTTACACATGGGAGAGGCAGCAACACACAGGGAAGGTACAGTAACACACATGGATGGCAGCTATACACAGGAGAGACAACAGCAACACACAGGGGGAGCAGCAACACACACAGATGAGGCAGCTACACACAGAGGAGGCAACAGGCAGGCAGAAACACAGAGGGAGCTACACACAGGGGTGTCAGCGACACTTAGGGAAGGCAGCTACACACAGAGGAGTCAGGTACACACAGTATAGCCAGTTACACACAGGGAAGGCAGCTACTCACAGGGGAGGCAGCAACACACAGAGGAGTCATCTACACCCAGGATAGCCAGTTACACTCAGGGAAGGCAGCTACACACAGGGGAGGCAGCAACACACAGAGGAGTCAGCTACTCACAGGATAGCCAGTTACACACAGGGAAGCCAGCTACACACAGGGGAGGCAGCTACACACAGGGGAGGCAGTAACACACAGAGGAGTCATCTACACACAGGATAGCCAGTTACACTCAGGGAAGGCAGCTACTCACAGGGGAGGCAGCAACACACAGAGGAGTCAGCTACACACAGGATAGCCAGTTACACACAGGGAAGGCAGCTACACACAGGGGAGGCAGCAACACACAGAGGAGTCAGCTACACACAGGATAGCCAGTTACACACAGGGAAGGCAGCTACACACAGGGGAGGCAGCAACACATAGGGAAGGCAGCAACACACAGAGGAGTCAGCTACACACAGGATAGACAGTTACACACAGGGAAGGCAGCTACACACAGGGAAGGCAGCAACACACAGAGGAGTCAGCTACACACAGGATAGACAGTTACACACAGGGAAGGCAGCTACACACAGGGAAGACAGCAACACACAGAGGAGTCAGCTACACACAGGATAGCCAGTTACACACAGGGAAGGCAGCAACACACAGGGAAGGTAGCAACACACAGAGGAGTCAGCTACACACAGGATAGCCAGTTACACACAGGGAAGGCAGCTACACACAGAGAAGGTAGCAACACACAGAGGAGTCAGCTACACACAGGATAGCCAGTTACACACAGGGAAGGCAGCTACACACAGGGGAGGCAGCAACACACAGAGGAGTCAGCTACACACAGGATAGCCAGTTACACACAGGGAAGGCAGCTACACACATGGAATTGTGAATAGAAAATGAGCGCAAGGATGAATAAATGTATGTGAATTTAACTACTGATAATAGCGGCGACATATAGCTAAATTAAAACCAAATAAAAATAATAATGGTAAAAATATATTAAATAATAAATAAATACATATAAATAAATAAAAATAAATGTAAAATAAATACAAAAAAAAGCAAAATAAATGACTGATGGAACCATTCTCATAGGACAAAATTCGAAAAAGCATATACTACAGGTTTATAGTTCTTTTCAGAAAATGTCTGTTTTGGTCCTGTATATGAAAGGACCACAGGATTGAAGCTAACCCTATCTTACCCTATCGCCTTGGTCAGTATCTGCTTCCCGGCTGCTGTCACAGATGATCTGCAGGTGCACCGGGTCCGGTACTTCATCCTGCAACATGCGTCACACAGCCTGTTGCAGATGAACCTTGCTCGGCGGGTCTCTGCGGGATAGGACACACTCGTTGTCCGGTGTCTCTGGTGTGTGCCGGGAGTTCTCTGTGTCTGCACCCACTGAGAAGGACTCAACGCGTTTCGACAATCGACTTGTCTTTTTCAAGGAAGCAGAACCTTTGCCCCTGGTCTCCTTAAATTACCGTGGCTTTTCTCTGATGGGTTGGAGCAGAGGCTATTTAAAAGTCTTTCTCTGGATTAAAATTACTTTATTATAATTAAAATCACTCCATAACAAATATATATGTAAGAGGGACTGCTAGTATAGGTTTGTCAAACACTATAATAAGGTAATCTTAGAAAATGCTGGTAATGGTTCCAATTTTTTAAAATAAATAAATGAAAAATTAATGAATAAATAACAAAACCTAAACTCACAGTACACACAGGGGAGCCAGCTACACACAGGGGAGCCAGTTGCACACAGGGAAGGCAGCAACACACAGAGGAGACCGCTACACACAGAAGGCAGATACACACAGGGGATGCAGCAATTCAGTGAAGGCAGCTAAAGACAGTGAAGGCAGCTACATAGAGTGGAGGAAGCTACATACAGTGGAGGAAGCTACATACAGTGATGGCAGCTACATACAGAGGAGGCAGCTACATACAGTGGAGGAAGCTACATACAGTGATGGCAGCTACATACAGTGGAGGAAGCTACATACAGTGGAGGAAGCTACATATAGCGGAGGAAGCTACATACAGCGGAGGATGCTACATACAGTGAAGGCAGCTACATACAGTGGAGGAAGCTACATACAGTGGAGGAAGCTACATATAGTGGAGGAAGCTACATACAGCGGAGGCAGCTACATACAGCGGAGGCAGCTACATACAGTGATGGCAGCTAGATACAGCAGAGGAAGCTACATACAGCAGAGGAAGCTACATACAGCGGAGGCAGCTACATACAGTGGAGGCAGCTACATACAGCGGAGGAAGCTACATACAGCGGAGGAAGCTACATACAGCGGAGGCAGCTACATACAGAGGAGGCAGCTACATACAGCGGAGGAAGCTACATACAGCGGAGGCAGCTACATACAGTCATGGCAGCTACATACAGTGGAGGAAGCTACATACAGTGGAGGCAGCTACATACAGTGGAGGAAGCTACATACAGTGGAGGCAGCTACATACAGTGGAGGCAGCTACATACAGTGGAGGAAGCTACATATAGTGGAGGAAGCTACATACAGCGGAGGAAGCTACATTCAGCGGAGGCAGCTACATACAGTGAAGGCAGCTACATAGAGTGGAGGCAGCTACATACAGTGGAGGAAGCTACATACAGTGAAGGCAGCTACATACAGTGGAGGCAGCTACATACAGTGGAGGAAGCTACATACAGTGGAGGAAGCTACATACAGTGAAGGCAGCTACATACAGTGGAGGCAGCTACAAATAGTGGAGGCAGCTACATACAGTGGAGGAAGCTACATACAGTTGAGGAAGCTACATACAGTGATGGCAGCTACATACAGTGGGGGCAGCTACATACAGTGGAGGAAGCTACATACAGTGGAGGAAGCTACATATAGTGGAGGAAGCTACATACGGTGAGAAGCTACATACGGTGGAGGAAGCTACATACGGCGGAGGCAGCTACATACGGCGGAGGCAGCTACATACGGCGATGGCAGCTACATACAGCGGAGGAAGCTACATACAGCGGAGGAAGCTACATACAGTGGAGGCAGCTACATACAGCGGAGGAAGCTACATACAGCGGAGGAAGCTACATGCAGCGGAGGCAGCTACATACAGTGGAGGCAGCTACATACAGAGGAGGAAGCTACATATAGTGGAGGAAGCTACATACAGTGAAGGCAGCTACATACAGCGGAGGAAGCTACATACAGCGGAGGCTGCTACATACAGAGGAGACAGCTACATACATTGGAGGAAGCTACATACAGTGGAGGAAGCTACATATAGTGGAGGAAGCTACATACAGAGGAGGCACCTACATACATTGAAGGCAGCTACATACAGAGGAGGGAGCTACATACAGTGAAGGCAGCTACATACAGAGGAGGCAGCTACATACAGCGGAGGAAGCTACATAACAGCGGAGGAAGCTACATACAGCGGAGGCAGCTACATACAGTCATGGCAGCTACATACAGTGGAGGAAGCTACATACAGCGGAGGCAGCTACATACAGTGGAGGCAGCTACATACAGTGGAGGAAGCTACATACAGTGGAGGCAGCTACATACAGTGGAGGCAGCTACATACAGTGGAGGAAGCTACATATAGTGGAGGAAGCTACATACAGCGGAGGAAGCTACATACAGCGGAGGCAGCTACATACAGTGAAGGCAGCTACATACAGTGAAGGCAGCTACATAGAGTGGAGGCAGCTACATACAGTGGAGGCAGCCACATACAGTGGAGGAAGCTACATACAGTGAAGGCAGCTACATACAGTGGAGGCAGCTACATACAGTGGAGGAAGCTACATACAGTGGAGGAAGCTACATACAGTGAAGGCAGCTACATACAGTGGAGGAAGCTACATACAGTGGAGGAAGCTACATATAGTGGAGGAAGCTACATACAGTGGAGGAAGCTACATACAGCGGAGGCAGCTACATACAGCGAAGGCAGCTACATACATTGGAGGCAGCTACATACAGTGGAGGAAGCTACATACAGTGGAGGAAGCTACATACAGTGAAGGCAGCTACATACAGTGGAGGAAGCTACATACAGTGGAGGAAGCTACATATAGTGGAGGAAGCTACATACAGTGGAGGAAGCTACATACAGCGGAGGCAGCTACATACAGCGAAGGCAGCTACATACATTGGAGGAAGCTACATACAATGGAGGAAGCTACATACAGTGGAGGCAGCTACATACAGTGAAGGCAGCTACATACATTGGAGGAAGCTACATACAGTGGAGGAAGCTACATACAGTGGAGGAAGCTACATATAGTGGAGGAAGCTACATACAGTGGAGGATGCTTCATACAGCGGAGGCAGCTACATACAGTGAAGGCAGCTACATACATTGGAGGAAGCTACATACAATGGAGGAAGCTACATACAGTGGAGGCCGCTACAGATGTGTCCTCAGACACCTATCAGTTTTGCACCATATGATGCGAGACGCATACCACATTTTGGACACTCTACCACGGGTAGCGATTCCTAGATTTTTGTGAATGTAAAGCCTTATTCGCATTGCCGCTGCATTCCATAGTATCCTGGGCACTTAGGATTGGTGATATTGTCTCAATGCATTTGAACAACAGGGGAGGCACAGCCCATCTCCATCGATATGCCACGACCACATCCCCCCATTGCACCAAGATGTCAGCAATTAGCTTTTATCTGTCCAGTGCAAGTCACACGACGAAAGCAAGCGTTTGATTGGTAGCACTCACTCACAGGAGCATGGCATAGCACCCACTCACAGGAGCATGGCATAGCACCCAGCAGCTGGCACATAAGTATTCACTATTAGAATGGCAGGACAGTACCATAATAGCTGCATTTTTAGCTGGTTGTATTTAGATGTTATAATGAAGCAGAGAAAAATGAAAGTGCAACAACTTTATGTTATAAACTTCTCGTGTACAGTAACTAACACATACAAATAAATAAAATGCAATTTGTGTTATAGAGACAGATAAATGATTAACTTCATTTTTGATATTACATCAGGACATTTTAAAACACATATTCAACAGCATCTATCTATCTATCTATCTATCTCATATCTATCTATCTCATATCTATCTATCTATCTATCTATCTATCTATCTATCTATCTATCTATCTATCTATCTATCTATCTCATAACTATGTCATATCTATCTATCTATCTATCTATCTATCTATCTGTATATCTAACTCATTTTCTATCTATCTAGCTATCTATCTAACTCATATCTATCTTTCTATCTATCTATCTATCTATCTATCTATCTATCTATCTATCTCATATCTATCTCATATCTATCTATCTATATATCTAACTCATATCTATCTATCTATCTATCTATCTATCTATCTATCTATATATCTAACTCATATCTATCTATCTATCTCATATCTATCTATCTATCTATCTATCTATCTATCTATCTATCTATCTATCTATCTATCTCATATCTATCTATCTCATATCTATCTATCTATCTATCTCATATCTATTTATCTCATATCTATTTATCTCATATCTATCTATCTATATATCTAACTCATATCTATCTATCTATCTATCTATCTATCTATCTATCTATCTATCTCATATCTATCTATCTGTCTCATATATATCTATCTATATATCTCATATCTATCTATCTATCTCATATCTATCTATATATCTAACTCATCTATCTATCTATCTATCTATCTATCTATCTATCTATCTAACTCATATCTATCTATCTATCTATCTATCTATCTATCTATCTATATATCTATCTAATATCTATCTCATATCTATCTATCTATCTATCTCATATCTGTCTATCTATCTCATATATATCTATCTATGTATCTATGTATCTATCTATCTATCTATCTATCTATCTATCTATCTATCTATCTATGTATCTATCTATCTATCTATCTCATATCTATCTATCTATCTATCTATCTCATATATATCTATCTATGTATCTATGTATCTATCTATCTATCTATCTATCTATCTCATATCTATCTATCTATCTCATGTCTATCTATCTATCTATCTATCTATCTATCTATCTATCTATCTATCTCATATCTATCTATCTATCTATCTATCTATCTATCTATCTATCTATCTATCTCATATCTATCTATCTCATATCCATCTAGCTATCTATCTATTTATCTCATATCTATCTATCTATCTATCTATCTATCTATCTATCTATCTATCTATCTATATATCTATCTATCTATTTATCTCATATATATCTATCTCATATCTATCTATCTATCTATCTATCTCATATATATCTATCTATCTCATATCTATCTATTATCTATCTATCTATCTATCTATCTCATATCTATCTATCTCATATTTATCTATCTTATATCTATCGATATATCTATCTCATATCCATCTATCTATCTCATATCTATTTATCTATCTATCTCATATCTATCTATCTATCTATCTATCTATCTCAATTATTATAAACCACTGCTCCAAGCTTCTTCCTCACTACCTACCCCCTCTGTGTCACTCTGTCTGCCCCGCCCCTTTAGGATGTAAACTCTAACGAGCAGGGCCCTCTTCCCTCACGTGCTTTTCCTTCCCTTACTTATACTATCAGTTACTCCTATCTCCCTAACACTTGGTTGCTGACGCCCTGCTGCTTATTTCAGTGTTACAGTATGCTGCAATGTATATAAACCATGTCCCTGTCCTGCATAGTTTTGTACTGTTAATAACTGTTTTTCTTGTGTGCTCATTTATGTACTATGTAACGCGCTGCGCAACCTTTGTGTTGCCATATAAATAAAGGATAATAATAATATTAATCGCTATGACTAGTGCAATCCTGCATGGAATGCGAATTAAGCGAATGACCCCCTATTCCGTCCATCATGGTTGTTATCAAACCTGGTCACACAACCGCAAATGATAGAACAGTGACAAGCAGGCAATGTAAGCTTTTCCCCAGCGCTATATGTATTGTATGAGCTGCACAATCTAGAGACATATAAACTGGATCTGCACAACACACTGAGGCTCTGATTCAGAGCCGGACGCTATTTGCGGACGGTCGTTCCAAAAAAGGGGCCGGCTATTTAAATTGAGCGCTCGCTCATTGCGGTTTGTTGACGTCTCTATGTCTGAGCGAACGAGAAATGCGCTCGCTATTTTGTAAAGACGCCCCTTTGCCGTTCGCATCACACGTCATCTCCGGTATTTATTAGATTAATCGGGTACATCGAAAGGCATCAGAACTGCTCGCAGTGCTTGTGGTAGGTTTTTCCTACCGCAATCACTGCGAGCAGTTCAGGCTAAAAGACAACCAAGTGACGTGGTCGATGACGCTCCTTTACTAATTATGCACTATTAAACGCCCTTTTTGACCGTTTGGCACGCCTGCGTTCGGATCTCCACTCCCCCGTTTTCAAGCTGTTGCCACCCACAAACGGTACATTCTGTCAATCAAATTAGCAGCCCCTCGCTGTTTTGCGAGCGCACGATTTCCGACCGCAATGACTGGTTGTGCGAACATCGTTCAGAGCGAACGAGCGGCTCTGAATCAGGCCCTGAGAGCAGACGCCCAGGCTGACGGGGGAGATCGGGAGATCAAATAAACATATTTATCAAATCTACAACAGAGACTCCATTCTGGAACAAGGTGCAGAAGAAAAGCTTTGGCAGTTGTCCTTATATTTCCATAAGAGCAATTGTTTACCTGTAATCTTAATTTAACAATATCTCAGGATTGGAAGATGAAGCGACTGCCATCAATAAACAGATGTACAACGCTCAATGTGAACTCAGCTGGAACCAAGAGAGACAACGAGCATATTGCAAGAGGACACAAACAGCTAAATATACACGCAAGGTGCCTTGTGCAAAGCTGGCTGAGAAATCTGCCAAAAATTAGGATATTTATAAAGGTGTCAGTTACTATAAATATAAGATCTATCGCTTGAGAGGAACTTAGGGCCTGATTCAGACCCACTCGCGAGCGGCTGTCCGCTCGCAAGTGGGTCGATGGTGTGCACTGCGCATGCGCACGACGGAGGGAGCTCCGTCGTGCGCATGCGCGAGACGCGACGAGCGAAGGACTTTCCTTCGCTCGTTGTGTCTGATCAAAGGGGGCGTGCTGTCGATGTTGATTGACAGCACGCCCCCTTTGGTGGGCGTGCCGGGGGCGTGCCTGCCAGACGGAGGCGTTCCCAAGGGAACGCCTACCGTCAGAAGCCGGCCCCACTGACATCACTAGTGATGTCAGTGGGAGTGATTTTGGCTCTGATAGAGCCAAAATCACTCCTGGCCTTGCGGTTGAGAAACTCAACCGCAGGCTTCGGCTCGCACTGGCGATGGTCGCGATGGTCAAGACCATCGCGACCATCATCCTGCACGCTCGTATAGGCTGTGGGTGGTGACCCACAGCTATACGAGCGTCCAGGAGGACGCTCCATATTTATGGAGGTGGGCCCTGATTCAGAGCGAGCGCTCTGGTCAGAGCGTCCGGCTCTGAATCAGGGCCTTAATACAAATGTAAAGCATGTTCTGTTATGTGGTTTTAATATAACACTTTCTTTCAAATAAAGTATAAAATAATAAATAAATCACAATAAAATGGGCCGTTGCTTACGCCTCTTTGTATGATTGCCTATGGGCTCCTGCACGCGGGCGTTGAGAAACAACTCCTGTGAAAAGCGTAGACCCAAGCTTGCGCCTCATTTTGAAGGGCGGTCTCAACGTCTCCGTACTTAATGAGTGCTCCCATAGGGCTCCGAGTGGTCAATTCAATCAGCTGAAAGTAAGTGCGCGCCTATGCCACACTTACGGTATCCCTGAACTTAACGAATGGTGATTTGCGGCCCTATCCATTATCACCCCTTCGATAATTAAAGTACCCAACTCGCCAGGCGTTGAAGCGGTCTATACTTACGTGGCAAAACAATTCAGCATTGCTCCATTTGCGAGAGGCTGTACCAAAAAGCAGCTGTCCTGCGATGATTATCACTGGCATTTTCAACGATAATTAATAGCGGGTGAAAGTTTGTAAGTGTGCTCATGCGTTAACTGAGTGCACAAATGCGCACAGAGAGGTATTGGGCCAACGGGAACTAACGCCATCTGAAGATGGCATCAGGTCCCGCAAACAAACTCATAAATACGGGGCCTCTAATAATGATTGGCTCATTGCTTAATATATGCGGAAACTAGTGTTTCCGCATAAGGGATAATTAATAGGCTCCCTAATGTTACCATCAACTGAGAAAAGGGAGTTCTAGCATCAGGTCAGCAAACCTATTAGCAGGAGTGTAGTATTGTCATAGGATTTATAGACTATGAGGACACGCTGAGATTGGAGGAAGAATGAAAGCTAGCAACTGACTTTAACAGGCCGAAAAACAATTTAACAGTAAATTACATCTTCAGAATGTTTCAATGCGCCAAGTAAGAGTCTTTTTTTATTTTTGTCTCGGGAACTTTTTTCCGACTCCTCCTTGGAGAGTTCTAGCTCATGAATAAAGTATTTCCAGGTTCGGTATGCGCTGCGCTCTTGAGATCTCCCTACAGATATGCAAACCTATCCAAGACTGAGACTCTGAAGGACTGTCCAAAATATTAATCATACGCTCCTCTAAGCACCTTAGGGTTGATTATAAAGTATACAGTATTTTGGACTCGGACAATATTTCCTGCACTCATGGCTGCCAAACTTTTACAAGGCATACTGGATCCGCCAGAACCGACATCATTACTGAATGGTTTTTGGATGGATTTCTCTTATCTGTTTCTAGACTTCGAAGAATTCAGTTATATCGTTTTAAGTCCTAGGCCAGTGGTTCATAAACTCGGTCCTCAGGACCCCACACAGTTCACGTTTTCCATGTCACCCAGCAGGTGCACAGGTGTATTCATCACTTACTGACACATTTTTAAAGATTCACAGGTGGAGCTAATTATTTAACTTGTGATGCTGTGAGGAGACCTTGAAAACATGTTCTGTTTGGGTCCTCAGGACTGAGTTTGGGAATCTGCATCCTAGGCCATCTGTTTAGTGGAGACTATGGTGTTTAGTGCAGACACAAAGGACCTCATTCAGAGTCGGTCCAAGCGGCCGCACGGTCGTACGGGAAAAGGGGCCGGATATTCAAATGATTCCCTCGTCCCTAAGTTCGGATCGGTAGTTGGCCGACCAAGGGGAGGAAGATGTCGGAAGACAAAAAATACGCCCCCTTCCTCGTACGCATTGCACGTCATCTCCGGGCATATAAGGATTAATCGGGACCATCGGGAACCATCGGAACTGGTCGTAGAGCTTAAGGTTGACCATACCCTCTCTTAAGCTCTACGATCATGTCAGTGTAAAAACCTCCCATGTCACATGTGCCATGACGCTACTTTGTTAATTATGCACTCCCATAAACCGTATGCACTCCCATAAAACGCTGTTCAAATAATGAGGCACGCCTGCGTTCGGATCTCCACTCCCCCGTTTTCAAGCACCTTCCCCTGTTACCACCCACAAACGCCTCCATCTGTCACTCAAACTACCGACCTGGCTGTGTTCAAGGAGAGAGAAATTTCTGATCGTAGCAGCTAGTTTGCGCACGCGCATTGCGAACTTTACGCATGCGCAGTATAGCGAACATCGGTGGCGTACGACCGTGCGGCCGCTTCGACCAACTCTGAATGAGGTCCAAAATCTTGACAGATTAGAAGAGTCAACATATGGATCAATGTATTCATTTAATTCTGCAAATATTTTCATCTGGGTTCAATTAAGGCCCAACATGTCATTGCAGTTTGTAGGTTTTTTAGTATTAATGATATAACTGGAAGGGTGACCAAACTTTTGCACACGCCCTATTCATTGTTTTATTTTTCTGAGCATTGTCTCATATGGGTCCACCCTCTATGTGAGCATGCACAGTGCAAAATTGGGCAGGTTAGGCAATGCAAACTGGCATACATTCAGATAAGCATCAAGCCCTATGTGTTTTGTTTCTGCTCTGGGTAATGTAACATCCTCCCCCTTTCATCTGCCTTATATGACATGCTGAGAGGAATACCCTGTTGCCCCTCCAGAGAGGTATTGAAAAGGAGATAATGATTTTTAGGTAAGTAGTATACCTAAAAGCTATATACTCTGTTTTATAGTTCTGAGTTAAAGCTTTATGTGGTTATTGTTCACAAAGTTAAAAGAAGTGACACCAGGTTCCCATGACTGAATCTCAGGAATGACCACCCGTCTCCTGCCAGCCTGGCGTGTCGGAGAGAGGCAGGCTTGCTGTGATTGACTACCCTTTCATGCCCACAGCCAACTGACAAGTAACTGAACCAGAGCTTCTCCATGGAAAATTCACCAGCTGTCACGCGGAGATTCCGAAAGGTAAAGTGTTTGATTCGCACAGTGGAGTGAGGTGAGCGGAGCTCTATAAGTAGTTCATTATTCTACATATCCAGTCATTGAGAGTGTTTTTTAGTTAGGGATAAACTGGTGACATCCTCCAATATTAGCAGATACACTTTTTTAATTTTTTTTAGAAGATTTTTTTTTTTGTTTTGTTTTATTTCACATTTTTGTGTTTTTTTTTTTTACATGTTGACACTAAATAACAAAATTTTAGTTTATTATTAAATCAAACAAAAATAAATTCAAATAGCTGGAACACTACTGACAGCCCTCCTTTCCAAAGACCAGAGCAGGGGCCTCCTCCGGCCACTCGCCCTTATGGTGCGTGAGTAGTAGGAACGTGCAATGGGCCACGCATGCTCAGATATCTTTTAGGGGGCCCAATGTATGCTATGGCATCCGGCGATGCACTCTTTTACCATAGATGTATAAAGAGATGTATAAAGAGAGGAGGGGGCTTATATGCAGTCTCCGTGCATACCCCAACTTCCCCACACACTCTCTGTGCCAGAGTCTACTACACAGTTCTCTGGGAACATGGTGGCTTGTACAGGTAAGTATAGTCTATGGGTATAGGGTGTTCGGTGTGTGCCCCCTTGGACTGCAGCACGCACTCTACACCCATTACAGATATGCCAATTACTACTAATGGTATACTGGAGTAGCTGAGTTGATGTAGTGGTTAACGCTTCCGTTTTCCAGAAATAAGAACACAACCGACTTTAGGGGTTCCGAGTTGAATCGAGTCTCAGTTCGGAATCACTTTGGAGTTGGGCGGTCCTATTACTGCCAGCGATTGATGGCGGTCAGGCCCGCCAAGAGCCGTGGCGGGCCCCGGTCATAGGGGGCGTGGCCTAATAGCGGGAGGCGTGGCCACACCCCCTTGCTGATAGAAAAAAAAGATTTGCGCGCTGGGGAGGGGGGCGCTCTGAACCCCCTCAGCCCGGCGCAAAGCCAGGGGGGGCGTGGTCAGTGTGATCGCTCCCCCGCACAGGCATAGGAGACTGCTGTGGCTGCTACTCAGCAGTCACGAGCAGCCTCCAACTGCAGCTCAGCACACGCTGTGCGCTGGGCTGTTGTGAGGGAGGGGGAGCGGCGCCGGGCCCCCGCCAGGCCCCTCAGAAAGCCCGGTCCCGGGTAATCTGTACCCGCCCCCCCCTCTCGGCGCCCCTGATGGCGGTCAGTTTGCGCATGTGCTTGTCTGATTAAGCCGGCGGTGCCTGGAAGGCTTTACTGAAGCCAGAAAGGCTGCGGCCGGGTCCCCATTGCCAGCAGTGGGGTCTGCATTGCTCTGACCACTTAAAGATGGCGAGAGCAATGTAGTGACAAACAGCAGTAATCTTAGATTACCGCTACTTGATGACATAACCCCATACTTGCCTACCCTCCCGATTTGGTCGGCAACCTCCCGGGAAGGCAGGCAAATCTCCCGGCTGCCGACCACCCCTCCTATCCCCTCCCCACCCGCAATTACCTTTGAAACCCCCGCAGCGGGGTTGCTGGTGACGCGATTCACACTGAATCGCGTCATTTTGGCCCCGCCCCCTGCTTCACAATGCCTGTAACATCAGCATTGTGTAGCGGGGGCGGTGCCAAAATTACGCAATTACATGGCCATGCTCCACCACAAATACTCGCAGTCTGGCCGGCCCTGTCTCCTTGTGCTGGTCACGCCCCACTGTCATGCTGATCCGGCTTTCCTTTCCCCCCGGAAGGGGCGGCCAGAAAGTCGGCAAGCCTGGATAACCCCTTTAGCGAGCTCTGTTGATAAATAGGGTCCATAGAGTGTAAGTTCCATTGGGGCGGGGACTGAGGTGAAAGACTGGAAAACTCTCTGTAGAGCCCTGCGGAATATGGACCTCATTCAGAGGTGCTCGCAAAAATCGAGCACTCGCTCTGAATGAGGGCGGCCGCTTTTTTTTTAAACCGGCCTCCTGGCCGCTCGCTAAGCTGTGGGTGACCGCCCACAGCTTTTGCGAGCGGCCAGGTGATGGTCGCGATTATCGCGACCATCGGGCTTGCGACAAGACCCTTGTGGTAGGGTCTCGTCTGCCGCAAGCCCCAGTGAGCTTCCGGCTCAAATAGAGCAGGAAGCTCACTACTGACATCACGAGTGATGTCAGTAGGGCCGCCCACAAATGGCAGGCGTTCCTTCAGGAACGCCTCCGTTTGTCCAGCCACTCCCCTCCCCGCCTACAAAACGGGGCGATGAACATCGACAGCCGCCCCATTTGTAGTGAGCCCCGGAGCGAGTGAATTTCTCACTTGCTACGGGGATTGCGCACGTGCGCAGTGCGTGCGCAGTGCCCCACCATCGACCCGCTTGCGAGCGCATACCACTTGCGAGCGGGTCTGAATGAGGGCCAATGTGTGCACTATATAAGTAATAATATAACGAAGGTTAGGAATAGAGCCGACGGCACATAAACTTCTAGTCAGGGATAGAGGGGTTAATAAAGTTAAAAATGTTTGTTGACAGTAGTAGGCAGATGTGATAGGACGTTGGGTTAGGGGCGGAGTTAGTGAGAGGGTGTAGTAAATCTACTGTGGAAAATCTGCCTCTTTGAATTGATCTGCGACCAGGGAAGTACAGTTCCTTATTAGCAGATCTGTTTGTTGGGATAATCGTTTGTACTCATCCCTACTTTCTCTTTCCCTACTTTATATCTTTCCCTACACTCTTCTCACTTTCCCTATATCTACACTCTTTTTTCTTAGCTAACTTTTCTTTCTCTTTCTTTGCTCTACCTATCTTGCTAACCTGCATTAGCACTATGAGCCGCCCCCAGCGCGCGCGCTCGGTACCCGCCCGTCTGTCAGACGGTGTCGGGCCCGGTGCTCTTTATTCCCCGCAGGTCCTGCCCTCCCGGCGTTCGGGAGGGTCAGGTACAGCGGGCCCCTTATCAGGCAACGCTGCAGTCCCATGCACGCGGCCGCGGCGGTCCCGTGAGGCGCCACAGTTGCTGCCTTCGCCTGCCCCTGGTTCCCCGCTGGTCGCCAGTACTAGTGCGACTGGGGACCAGGGCAGGCAGGGATCGGGGGTGGCTGGGCATAATACAGCGCCCGCGCGAGTAGCGGGCGCGCACTCCGGCCGTTCCCGCGGCCAGCAGCGCTCAGTTACACCGCCCGTCCCTTCTCCCCCAATTGCCGCTCAGAGTGAGCCGGCTGAAGTCCGGGGGGAAGGGCGGCGGAAGCGGCCACATAAGCGTGCAGGCCGGATGCCTGTCATGGCGCCGGCTTGCACGCAGGCCAATATTTCTTCAGGCGGGGGGCGGAGACGAAGGGGGCGGAGCCAACGCCTGCATAGTGACAGGCAGGTTAATCCGCCCCCTCTTCTGCTGCCCTCTGTTTATAATGATGCAGACATGGGGTCCCCCATGTCTGCAGTAGCCAGCTCCTCCAGGCCTGCGGGGGTGGCAGCTGCTCCGGCGTCTGCTATGCCCGCAGGGCCTGCGGCACCAGGGAGCGCTCCGTTGCTGGATGCTGGTGCCATAGCCGGACTGCTGGTGTCTGTGGTGGGTGCACTGACACCGCTTTTGACCCAGCAGCCCGAAAACGCTGACACTGGAGGCCCTTCTGCGTCGGCGGTGTCCGCCGTGCAGACGCAGCTTGGCCCTCTGGTGCAGCAATTAGGCAGGATTTGCGGTCTTTCCCTCGCTCCCATGCCCGCAGCTCCTTCCGTTTCTTTCTCTCCCTCTGCCATCTCCCTTCCACAGCCCAATCAGGCTACGGACACAGACAATGCGCACGATGCCGCCTCAGTCTCTTCTTTTACAGACGACAGTCTGGAGGAGTTAACAGTGGTCGCAGCCCCGACCAGAAGCGCGACGGCGGAAGTCGGAGCTAACGCAGGCGCTGGAGTTACCAATGCCCTTGCCAGTGCTTCTGGTGAGTGTGACAGTACATCTGACTGCAGGTCTACTTCCATTTCCTCCTCCTCTTCAAGCGATAGTTCGCGGAAGGCTAGGCGTAAAAGGGCAAGGAGGTCTCGCAGACGTCGCTCACGTCGTCACAGGCATTCTAGCGAACGGTCCTCTGGCAGTAGTACCAGTGTAGATCGCGGAGCGGGTCCGGAGGATGTTGTACACTGCGCTAATACAGCTGTCACTCGAGGTATGCGTACCAGGGTTAAGCAGCGGATCAAAAAAGGGCGCTACGTAGATATGTTCACCCTTACAGCTACGACGAAGAAAGCTGCTGCGACCGCAAAGGCAAAAGGGGGTATTGGTCTGGAGGCCTTTAAGTCTTACACGAATTGGTTATCTGGGTTCTGCGTGTTCTCAACTTGCTATCTCAAAACCAGGCCTTCCGAGTACCTTAATGTGATAAGATATTTACACCTGATACATGGCCTATTCAAGGCCTCACGCAGTACGGCGTGGCGCCAATACGACGAAGAGTTTCGTCGAAAGCAAGATCGGGTTAAGGTCATGGAATTGGGTTGTAAAGATGTTGAAGTGTGGATGGAGGTGACACAGCCTACACACGTCCTTGTTGATCAGTACCCTGGGCGGCCAGTTCAACCCTCGTCCCCCTCGGCACCAAGGACAGTCAATGGATGGCAAAACAAGCGGAAGTGTTACGCATACAACAATGGGAATTGTACCCTTGGTAACAGGTGTCGCTTTCGACACCAGTGCCTCCGCTGCGGCGCGGCACACCCCAGTAAGGACTGCTCCCGCGGTCCAGGAGGAGCTCAGGCCTCCTCTGCAGCACCCTCTGCCAAACGGTCGGGGGCTGGGACTTCGAAGTAAAGCGTCGACTCCCATTCGTCTGGATGCCATGGCAAAATGGTTAGACTGGTATCCTGTGCGGGACAACGCCGCCTTTTTGCGTAAGGGTTTTGCAGAGGGATTTTCGCTTCCAATAATACGGCCTGTCGGTTCCGGGTCCCCTAGGAATTTATGCTCGGCCTGCGATTTACCTCACGTGCTAAAGGATAAGGTTATGAAGGAGGTCGGGCTGGATCGCATGATTGGACCTTTCCCGCAGCCTCCGATACCCGATCTGGTCCTTTCCCCTGTGGGTGTTGTCCCCAAGAAGGCCCCCGGGAGTTACCGTTTAATTCAGCACCTGTCACATCCGTCAGGCACGTCGGTTAACGACGCCATAGATGTTGAGGTCTGCCGCGTACAGTACCAGTCATTCGAATCTGCGTTAGCATTGGTTCGCGCAGCGGGTCCGGGTTCTTTCATGGCGAAAGTGGACATTGAGTCCGCCTTCAGATTGTTGCCCCTGCATCCTGAATCATTTCGCTTCATGGGCTTTCGGTTGACGGATGGCTATTACCTGGACAAATGTCTTCCGATGGGCTGTTCTATTTCCTGCGCGTTCTTCGAGCGTTTCAGTTCCTTTCTCCATTGGTGTGTCGCGGTGGGGTCTGGGGAGACGAGCATAGCCCATTACTTGGATGACTTCTTGTGCGTAGGTCCAGCTGGTTCGCGTCGCTGCAATCGTCTCCTTTTTTCATTGCAAGCACTCTTCTCGGAATTTGGAGTACCTATCGCGCACGATAAAACTGAGGGCCCAGTCACTAAGCTGGTTTTCTTGGGTATTGAAATTGATACCTTGGAGGGTCTTTGCCGGCTGCCGCCGGACAAGATTCGTCATTTGCAGGATACTATACTCCTAGCGTTGGCAGGAGGAAAGGTAACTCTTCGTCAAGGTCAACCCCTGCTCGGGCTGTTTAACTTCGCGTGTCGAGTTATCCCGATGGGGAAGATTTTCTGTCGGAAGCTACAGAGGGCTTTGGTAGGGCTGCGTCACCCGCACCATTTTCTGCGACTGTCGTCTGAACTAAAGCTGGACCTGGTTTGGGACGCATTTTTGGTCGATTTTAATGGAGTGCGCGTCTGGCCTGCGGATCCTCAGCCTAATGCTTGCCTGCAGCTCTTCACGGATGCTGCTGGATCATCAGGTTTCGGATCCTTTTTGGGAGGAGATTGGTGTTTTTCAGTTTGGCCGGCTGAATGGGTACAGGCAGGATTGACCAAGAACTTGCTCCTACTGGAGCTGTTTCCCATAGTGGTGGCATTAGAGCTATGGTGTCAGCGGTTGCGCGACCGTTCCATAGTTTTTTGGTGCGATAACCTGGGGGTAGTACATGCGATCAATAACCAAAGATCGTCGTCGCTGCCAGTGTTGCGGCTGCTTGCTTGGCTGGTTCTGCGCGCTTTGCAGTTTAACATATTGTTCACAGCTCGTCATGTGCCGGGTACTGATAATTCCATTGCTGAGGCGCTCTCCAGACAGGATTGGCGAAGGTTCCGCGAATTGGCCCCGTACGCGGCATTAAAAGGTGAGCTTTGTCCATTTCATTGTTGGCAGATCATCAAACCAGAATGGAAGATCTCGCACGTCGGTCCGTGGCCCCACGGACGTTGACGGCCTACCAGACATCTTGGCAACAGTGGGAGAAGTTTTTGCAAGGACGGAGTTCGTCAGGTAACTCTCGTGATACTAATATGGTTGCTTTTGTTTGTTTCTTGTTCGATTCCGGCAGGTCGCGGGCTTATGTTGCCCAGAGGCTTGCTGGGATTTCGTTCTTTTTGCGCCTAGCGGGGCGGAGGGACATAACTAAGGGTTTTTTAATACAAAGGGCCCTTAGGGGTTGGTCTCGCACCAGGCCTGCCACGGATGACCAGCGTCGTCCTATTGGTCCTGATTTGTTAGCGCGTCTAGGTGAAAGTTTGACGGGCATTTGTTCTTCGCAATTCGAGGTTCTGTTATTCCGCCTCGCTTTTGCGATGGCCTTTCATGGCTTTTCGCATCAGCGAGCTGGTAGCGTCTTCACGCCGCGCTCAGCCCCCTCTGCTTCGTTGTCACATTTTGCTGCGTGATACGCTGTTGTGCCGTGTTCGGCGTTCCAAGACCGATCAGTTGGGTAGAGGTCGCTGGGTTTTCCTGAAGTCCTGTCCTGATGACGGGATTTGTCCGGTTCACTTGGCCTCCCAATATACTCTTTGCAGGCCAATGCGGCCGGGGGCTTGGCTTATGCACGAGGACGGAAGTCCTTTGACTAAATTCCAATTTAGATCGGTCTTCCATCGCTGCATACGGCACCTTGGGCTTTCCCCTTCGGATTACGGCACCCATTCTTTTAGAATAGGTGCCGCCACTTTTGCGGCCTCCTCGGGTCTTTCTTCACAGGAGATCCAGGCTCTCGGAAGATGGAAGTCCAATGCCTACAGAAATTATGTTCGTCTGGAATCATAAATTGTTATACTTTATTAGTTTGGACTTGAGTGCCTTGGCCAACTCGCTGCCTTTCCGGTGGGGGTCCCGAGAGATTTTGGCCTGTTTTTTGCCCTGCTCTGGACATTGATCGTTTAGCTTAATATAATATTAATGTGAACGAATGAAATATAGAAAAGATCCAGCAGGTTTTTTGTAGGTTTTCACCTCGGGTCAAGTCTTCCTCCCCCCCTCCCATCCTCCCACTCCTCCTTTGTGATTTACATGCTGCATATATACTTATCTATTTTATTTCTGTATATTTGCAGGTGTCCAGTACGCTAGGCCCATTTGGCTCATTGGTCACTCTTTTATTTTTTGGGCTGAGCAGTCACGCTTTGCTGTAGATGCCTCCGTGTTCCCATGTTGGGAGAGTGTTAGGTGGTTGGGGCAGAGGGGCATGCTTTGGGAAGCTTTGTTGCGCAACTTGCACAGGTCAGTGGCTGAATTTGGTTCCCCTTTAGTGTTAATTATACATCTCGGGGGCAATGATTTGGGCCAGCAAACTTCCTTAGAGTTGCGCCATGCGATTGTTCGTGACTTGAGAAAGGTGGTTCGCTTATTGCCTAACTGCCTTTTGGTGTGGTCCCCTATCATCGCCAGGCTTTCATGGCGATATTGCTATAATAGTGTGGCTTTGGACAGGCAAATGGGTGGCTAGGCACGTGCTGGAATTGGGAGGGTTGGTGGTGCACCATCCTTTAATTCGGATTCAGGATGCCCACCTTTTCCGCAGGGATGGAGTTCATCTTACTGAGGAGGGTAATTTTTTGTTTCTAGAAGATATTTTTGCAGTTTTTAAGGGTTTGGTTTGTTAGCATGGTGGCGGGCTGCTTCTCTCCTGAGAGCCGCTGTGGCGGGAAAGACCGGCAATATTGAAGTGTCCATCTTGCAGCAGTAATAGCGGTGCGCACCCCTTCAATGCACTGATAGGCTGATTTCACCCTATTGGGGTCAGCGGCACCTCTCGACCGAGCAGGATGTATGGTGCATTGGCATGGGTGTTGGGGCCGCATCACTTGCTCTGAAAGGGATAGTTGGCCCTTGCAAGTTTTAAGATCACCCTACCCTTGTCTGGGATAGTTGGCCCTCACAAGTTGTGATCTACTTCCGGCCTAAGACAAGTGGACGCTGGTTAGTTGCCGTTCTTTCTCCTGCCACCATGTCTACCTTGTAACCAAATAAAGCTGACCAATTAATTTAAAGGCATAACTTGGTCTCCTGTGTTTATTTTAGTTAAGTTTAGTTTAAGTTTATGGGTCACATCTATCATCTGACGATAGAAAGTTTAATATAACGAAGGTTAGGAATAGAGCCGACGGCACATAAACTTCTAGTCAGGGATAGAGGGGTTAATAAAGTTAAAAATGTTTGTTGACAGTAGTAGGCAGATGTGATAGGACGTTAGGTTAGGGGCGGGGTGAGTGAGAGGGTGTAGTGAATCTACTGTGGAAAATCTGCCTCTTTGAATTGATCTCCCACCCTCCCTACCCTCTTGTGTCTTGTGTCGGCTTTATTTCATTAGCAGGGAAAGACCGGCAATATTGAAGTGTCCATCTTGCAGCAGTAATAGCGGTGCGCACCCCTTCAATGCACTGATAGGCTGATTTCACCCTATTGGGGTCAGCGGCACCTCTCGACCGAGCAGGATGTATGGTGCATTGGCATGGGTGTTGGGGCCGCATCACTTGCTCTGAAAGGGATAGTTGGCCCTTGCAAGTTTTAAGATCACCCTACCCTTGTCTGGGATAGTTGGCCCTCACAAATTGTGATCTACTTCCGGCCCAAGACAAGTGGACGCTGGTTAGTTGCCGTTCTTTCTCCTGCCACCATGTCTACCTTGTAACCAAATAAAGCTGACCAATTAATTTAAAGGCATAACTTGGTCTCCTGTGTTTATTTTAGTTAAGTTTAGTTTAAGTTTATGGGTCACATCTATCATCTGACGATAGAAAGTTTATGGTAATAAATAACAAATAGAACATTTGATTCATAGAACTACAGACGTAATACATTTACAGTGTGCGCTTTATAGGCATGCAGTACTCCAGCCTGCCTTTGTACTGTAATGTCTGCTATAGGGAACAACTGTCCTGTGTTATGATGATGACGACAAGTCTTTATATTGCTTAGATTACAGTATATACTGTACTGCTTCTCCAATAGTGACATGGATGAGATTAAATACTTGAAATAATTTAAAACTTGTCTTTGTGTTGTTTATTTATTTATTTTTTTTCTTTCTCAACTTTAACGATGAATCTTGGCACAAACAGATGGCATTTGTCTCACCGCAGCTCTTTGAGGAACATAAAACACCCCAGATGGCTGGTCCGGCACCTGGCAGTGTGTACCAAATACGGGAGCCAGAACCTGGATGCCATCGGCAGGGCCGAAGTTTGTAAATAATGGACAGAGAATATTAATCCCTCCAAGTGCAGCACGGAGGATCTTTATTATGTGACCTCCATCTCTCAGCCTAATGCATCCAGCCCCGACCTCAGCCGGCCATCCTGTGATTAAGTACAGGAATCCTGCAGCCCTCTCTCTCTTTCTCTCTTTGCTGAAATAATCTATTCATCTCCGGATGATCTATGGAACAGCCGATGTATATAACACTTAAACTACCCACCATATATGTAAAACAGAGTACAAGACGTTTTCGGACGGCCACGGCTCAAAATTTGCAGCTGGGGTGGCATTTAGTGTACATCTCGGATGTACCAAAGGAACCACGTCATTTGAAAGAGGGGACTTCCCTTTTTCAAATGTAGGTACCCCTGAATTAATGGAAGCCAACAAGGCAGTGGCGTCACTAGGGGGGTGTGGACCGCACTGGGTGCCACCATAAGAGGCATTGACACCAAAATGCTGGCTCCTCCTCAGTGACCGGGAGCTGGACGCTGCCCTGTGATGGTTTTCGTGCAGCTCCTGGTCACTGATGAGGAGCTGGCAGTGCAGGGAGAGTCTCTGTAGGCAACCCACCATCTTCCTCTTGTGGCCATGCCCATTTTTTGGGCACTGTCATGTGTCTTCACCGCACTTGGGGTTCTCTTTGGTGCATTGGGTGTCACCAACCCCAGTGATGCCACAGCAGGAAGGGATAGGGTCTTTTTCAAATCCCGGATGACTTGACCACTTTTCCGGGCATGTAGTAGAGCCAACCTGGAGGTGCAGGTAGAGTAGGCAAATATGAGGATGGGGGACAAGGTAAGTATATATGTCTCCTGCGGTCCGCACAAGTATCAGTGTATATGCGAACGATGAGCCCAACTCATGCGCAGTGAAGGGGTTAAAAAAGCAGGTAGGTAATCAACTTGCGGAGCGGCTGCAGGTAGATAATCAGCTCCTGAGTGATCACAGGAAGGTAATAAGCTCATGGACACCTATCATAGCCTGTGATGATTGTGGCTTTCTATGGGGGTCTCACGCTGTTCGTCCCTCCACAGTCAGCTCATTCTGTGAGCGCTGGTGTCACTGCGTCCAGAATTTATTGATCTAGTTGTGATATTAATCAGCGTGAATACACCAGCTATCCTTATCAACCTGATGATGACTGGCTGGCCTCTCCACGTGCTTAGGGTCTCATTCTGTGCCACACGCAGTGTCGATGCCATGCAGTTTTGATCCCAGTCACACAGCGCATGTGCCCCGATTGTTAGCGCTGAGAGAAGCAGAACAGAATCGGACGCACGGCCTGTGGAATTCAAAGGCGTTCCTGGTAAGGTAACGGGGGAGTGGCTATGCAGATGCGGGCAAGTCGCTGGCATGTTTCGGGCATGTGGCTGTAAGCACCTGCATCTAAAGAAGCACAGATGCCCACTCAGACGTTGACAGTTTCAATGGTGCGGGCGATAGTGCGAGTGGGCGTCTCAGTATTTAGGCAATAAGCCGTGGAATTAGCATAAACTCGCGGCCGCGTCTGTGTGCAACCCAGTATCAGGCCCTTAATGCAGGCAGTGTCAGGGTGATTGACAGACAGCAACAGTTTAGGAGACGTAACGGGGGAGTGGTGATAAAAACTCAGGCATGTCGCGACTGTACTCGGGGCGAATCGCAGCCAGCAACTGCATCTTCTGGCGCAGTGTCACTGATCCCAACATCTTACTTGCGACGGGCATTCTGAGCAATGCAATTCTGAACCAATGTTTTTTAATGATCGTCCAATGATGTGGTTTCGGGAGCAAGCGGCGGATCTCAGAAGCCGTCAGCAGGCGTTTTTTTTAAATAGACGGCTGCTGCGACATTCGCATATCTTCTCAAATCCGCTGCGTAAGAAGATGCATCACTGACGGTTTTTGCGTCCATCTCTGAATGAGGTCCTGAAATGGCTGCAGAGAGAATCTGCTGTTTGGTGGAACCCTGCGCTGCGGATCTTTTTCTCCTCACAAGTTTTTTGTCGAAGATATTTTGTTCTAGAAATTTGCAATAATCTATATACAGAAACAACATAATTACATTGGCGGATGATAAAACCACTCTTCCTGTGTGTTCCTTGGACCCCATGAATTAGACACCTCTTTACTTTTGACACCCACTAAGAGATCCTCTGGTAACATTAAAGCCCCCCCACCCGAGTCCACGCAACATCCTAAGACTATACAAGGTCCTTGTGTAACTTCAGCCATCAGGTTACTGGGACAGCACAGTACAGTACAGCACAGCACAGCACAGTACAGCACAGCACAGTACAGCACATGCAGAGTTAAATAGCTGTTGAAGCTGATCCAGCAAAACTGCGCCAGCAACTTTTCCAATAGACCTGGCTCATTGCACATAGCTAGAGCTGAAACATGACAAAATGTCGTCCCAGTTCATTGTACAGGAGCCAATTGGTAACAGTCTGCGGGTTTCTCACTGACCCTCAGCGCGGTGTCAGCTGATTGGATGTACCACGGCAGGAAGAGCAAGTGATGAAATGTCACATCTGGGGGAATTTAACCCCGTGTAAATGGGTTGGACAGTGAGAGACGGGGGGAGGGGGGGGGGTTTGAGAGCAGCCAGGTGGTGAGAGAGTTGCTATAAAATGACGGTAAAATACATTTATTGCAGCTTTACTGCATCATTTTACATTACACCTAGAGCTGAAGCCACGTTTTATTTAAATCAATTTGTAACATCCGGTAACAAGTTTCTTGTTGAAGAGCATCCTCTGATTTTTCTCTTAGAGGGGGAGATGTGCTAAAGCCTTGGAGAGAGATTAAGTGGAGAGAGATAAAGTACCAACCAATCAGCTCCTAACTGTCACTGTACAGGATGTGTTTGAAAAATTACAGTCAGGAGCTGATTGGTTGGTACTTTACCTCTCTCCACTTTATCTCTTTCCAAGGCTTAGTACAGCTCCCCCTGGAATGAGCAGATTACTGGTTATAGCAGAGGTTTGCAAACTCCGGCATTACAGTCCATGTTTTAAGGATCACCATGCTTGAGCACAGGTGAATTTATTAGCGCCACAGTCGATTTGATTTAACCATCTGCACTCAAGCATGGATATCCTTAAAACCTGGACTGTAATTGCAGAGCTTGGGAACCTCTGGTTTAAAGGACAACTCCATTGTAATTTAATTTAATATGGCTCCAACCCAAGGCAGAGAGTACGGCGTCTCTTATCCGGGAACGTTTATCTGCCAATGTGAGCTGGATCCGTCAATATTTTATTAAGATTGATTTATTAATAGTTACTTATATAGCGCCAGCCCGTGGCATTCCACCTCTGGGATCGCACTGGTTTCCCTTGCAGTGACGCTACACAGGTACAGTAAGCGCTCGGCGCCCCCTCACTCGCCTATGGAAGCAACTGAGTCCTGGAAGCGACTTGTGCCGGCAGCAGACAGCAGCGTTGCTTTGTTCGTTCCTTCAGTAAACAGTCAGTGCTGGGTAGGAAAGCAGAGCGTTGCGCCCCCGCATCACCGGTTTACTAACCCTGGTCATGTCGGCTGATTACATGGGGGGGTTCCGCAAACAGTTGTCACAGTTGGAGAATTTCAGTTAATAAGTAATAGAAATAGCAGGAAATCTCCAATAACAGGACCCGTCCCAGAACCTCCACATAGCTAATATGCTGCGGTTCTAGGACCGTAAACCAGTACAACCATGACATGCTGCTCCGTAGTTATGGCTCTGCATATTAAAATTGTAGTCATATAAGGCTTTGCATATTAGACCTTATGCTATAAAAGGTTCTGCACATTAGACCTGCTGCTATTTAAGGCTCTGTACATTAGACCAGGAGTTCTCAAACTCGGTCCTCAGGACCCCACACAGGTCACATTTTCCAGGTCTCCTGGCAGGTGCACAGGTGTAGTCATTACTCACTAACACATTTTAAAAGATCCACAGGTGGAGCTAATTATTTCACTTGTAATTCTGTGAGGAGACCTGGAAAACATGCACTGTTTGGGGTCCTGAGGACCGAGTTTGAGAACCTGTGCACTAGATGCATTGTACGGCCTATATTTTACACGCATGTTCGGGCTGCAAATCGCCCTCAACATCTTTATGCCTCACACTGCAACTTGCCACAATTTTGTTCATCTCTGTAAGTTCTCAAACTTGGTCCTCAGGACCCCAAACAGTACATGTTTTCCAGGTGTCTTCGCAGAATGACAGTGAAAAAATTAGCTCCACCAGTGGATCTTTAAAATGATGTCAGTAAGTAATGAATACACCTGTGCACCTGCTGGGTGACCTGGAAAATGTGACCTGTGTGGGGTCCTGAGGACCGAGTCTGAGAACCACTGCTCTGTGGGGTAGAGGAATTCCTGTAATACACAGGTTCCCAAACCCAATTCTCAAGGCACCCTAACAGTCCAGGTTTTAAGGATAACCATGCTTGGGCACAGATGACTTAATTAGTACCACAGGGGCCTATTCATCATCGGAGGCCGTATGGCCCCCGATGATTAAGTATTGATCTCGCTGTGATGAATACTTAAGTATCCAACTCGCAGCAGGGGGAACTTGGCACATCATTACTCCGGTACGGAGCAAGCAGCTGTCCCCACGGTTGGTATCGCAGCTACGGAAGTAGCTGCGTTGCTTATCTCTTCCCCGTCGGCCCAGCTGCGCATGCATGACCCGAGGTTATGCATGCGCAAAGCCGCCGGGGAGGTAGTGAAGAGGCGGCAGAGGGTTCCGCTCGGATCCCTCTTCGCATCTCCGGAACTCTTTCCCATAGGAAAAAGCGGGGATCCAATAACAAGCGCCGTCTGAAGATGGCGCTTGTTCTCGAAAGCAAACTCAGAAAACTAAAAGTTTTCGGAGTTTACTGAATATCAGGGGGTCCATTTGGGGCCCCTGATGATGAATAGCCCGATAACTAAAATATGCAGAAACTAGCGTTTCCGCATGGTTACCGGGCCATTTATCGATGATGATTAGGCTACTCAGGGATCTATTTATTAAGCAGTGTTATGAGACAGAGTGAAAAGTGATAAGTCTGTGATAAGGTACCAGCCAATCAGCTCCCAACTGTCATCTCACAGCCTGTGTTTGAAAAATGACAGTTGGGAGCTGATTGGCTGGTACCTTATCACAGACTTATCACTTTTCACTCTGTCTCATAACACTGCTTAGTAAATAGACCCCTAAGTCTTTTCATTTAATCATCTTGGCTCAATCATGGACATCCTTAAAATCTAGACCACAGGTTCTCAAACTCGGTCCTCAGGACGCCACACAGTGCATGTTTTCCAGGTCTCTTCACAGAATCAAAAGTGAAATAATTATAACCACCTGTGGATCTTTTAAAATGTATCAGTGAGTAGTGACTACACCTGTGCACCTGCTGGGTGACCTGGAAAACATGACCTGTGTGGGGTCCTGAGGACCGAGTTTGAGAACCACTGATCTAGACCATTGGGTTGCTTTGAGGACCAAGTTTGGGAACCTCTGCTGTAATACATAAACATGACCAGAGATTAGTTTATAACACAGGTTCTCAAACTCGGTCCTCAGGACCCCTAACAGTGCATGTTTTCCAGGTCTCTTTACAGAATCGCAGGTGAAATAATTAGCTCCTCCTGTGGATCTTTTAAAATGTGTCAGTGAGTAATGAGTACACCTGTGCACCTGCTGGGTGACCTGCAAAACATGACCTGTGTGGGGTCCTGAGGACCGAGTTTGAGAACCACTGGTTTATATCAATGGTTCTAATCTCAACTCCAGTCCTCAAGTCCCACGAACAGGCCATGTTTTGTGGATTTGTTTAATCATGCACAGGTGAGTTAATGTATTTTGCTGGGTCAGTAATAATTATCCTACCGACCTCCACAGACAGAAATGCTTGAAGCACGGCCTGTTGGGAAAACCTGAGCGTTGAGGTTGAGAACCCCTGGTTTATACTGTAGGACTATGAACATTTGAATAGAGCCGCAGTCAGTCACAGCTGAGAGGATTATGCAGGACAAATGGGCATAAGAAATCAGGTTCTGAGATTGTATATCCGTGTCCAATATCACAGTGCTCGGCCTCCGCACATCCATAGAGGAAGACACGTGCCGGGTGCTGTAATAGCCCCATCCATCAAATCGCTGCCCCTCAGGAGATTCTCACAAACCCTCGTTCTGCGGGGAAAGTCACTCTCAGCATTCTGCATACTAACTGCTATGGATTTTACCTACAAATTCCACTGCCAGCATTTCTTAAAGGTTTCAGCCCCAGCGTGTTCTGCTTTCCCAGGGACTGGCTCTTCACACATTGCACTTTTAACATTTTGTCTATTTTTGGAGATTCCCTTTGAAGCTTGTGTGCTGAATAATTGCAGTGTGCCTTTTGCACTAAAGCTGGGTACACACAGTGGCGTCACAAGGCGGGTGCGGGGGGTGCGGCCCGCACCCGGGTGTCACCCACCGAGGGGTGACACCAAGGTGCAGGATCCCCCTCAGTGACAGGAGCCGGGTGCTGCACTATAGCATTAAGTGCAGCACTCGGCTCCTGTCAGTGAGGGAGCCGGCACTGCCCATGCCCTCACCTCCTGCACCCCCCGCCGGCACCACCCCATTGATACCTAATGTATCATACATTTAGTTAGCCACGGGCCGGGTTCCTGCCGCGAGGCCACGCCCCTCCCAAAGGCCCGACATGTGAGGCCACGCCCCCGGCACACCCCCTCCCAAAGACCACGCCCCCATTTCGGCAGGTGCCGCGCGCATGGCGTCCCTCCCCGCACCGGGTGTCACCGTGTGGAGGGACGCCACTGGGTACACACTGACAGATATATTGGATGATCAATTGAACCGCCAATATATCTGGTGCCCATCGGTCTGTGTGTACCGGCGATCTGTCTGTGCATGACGTCGTTCACAGACATATCGCATTGGCTCTGCTGCACAGTCGATGGGCAGATCTATCTGCAGACACAACTGTCAATCGGCAAGTGTGTACCCATGCAGGGGCCCCCGACCCTTCCCTCACCCAGCGGGATACAGCGGCTGTCGGATAGATGATGGTCGTTCAGTGTGCATGAACGACCATCATCTACAGATATATCTACAGATCACTTGATCTGCAGATATATATACTATGTGTGTACCGAGCTTAAGGCAGGCATGTGTGACCCCATGCTGTGGTGGAAATACAAGACAAACTTGGCAGAGCATTCTTGGACTTGTAGTTCCACAACCGCTTCAGAGTCACAGGTTGCTGCAATCTGAGCTGCAGCAGGGAGATACAGGGGTCTAGTTACTAAGCAGTGTTAGGAGACAGATTGAAAAGGGATAAGGTGCCAGCCAATCAGCTCCTAACTGTCATCTCACAGGCTGTGTTTGAATAATGACAGTTGGAAGCTGATTGGCTGGCGCCTTATCACTTTTCACTCTGGGCCTGATTCAGAGCCGCTCGTAAGCGGCCGCTCGTTCGCTCCGAGCGATGTTTGCCCAACTGCGCATGCGTACGGATCGTAATACGCATGCGCGAACCAGTCAGTGCGGCCGAAAATCGTTTGTTCGCTAAATAGCGAATGCCTGCTATTTTGAGTGACAGAATGAGGCGTATGTGGGTGGTAACAGGGGAAGGTGCTTGAAAACGGGGAGTGGAGATCCGAACGCAAGCGTGCTTAAAGGTCAAAACGGGCGTTTTAAGTGTGTGCATAATTAATATAGCAGCGTCATTGACCACGTCGCTGGGTTATTTTATAGCCAGAACTGCTCGCAAAATTGTGGTAGCAAAAACCAACCACAAGAATAGCGAGCAGTTCATACCCTGGTCGATGTACTCGATTAATCCAATAAATAGCGGACATGACGTAGGATGCGAGCGGCCAGGGGGCGTATTTTTTCAAAAAACGACCGCAAGTTTTGTTCGCTCGTTCAGACCTAGAGGCGTGAACAGACCGCAAAGAGTGAACGGTTCATTTGAATAGCCACCCCTATTTTCTGAACGAGCGAGCGCAAATAGCGTCCAGCTCTGAATCAGGCCCTCTGTCTCCTAACACTGCTTAGTAAATAGACCCCACAGACATTGGGACTGATTCACTACGGATTGCTACTGCGATCACAGCTGCGATTACGCTCACAGTTCAACTGCGATATGCTAATCCATTGCGATCGCTATGCCGTCGCAGTATTACATAAGGACGCCCAGCTTACCTTGCACATCCTTAGTGATTAGCAAGACTGCAAAACCATCAGTACAATGGAGTACCATCGCAGCCTGACACACACTTGACAAGGTCTGACCTTACTCAGAAATTGCTAACCTCGTTGCACGCTCTGGTCCTGTATCTCAGCAGTATGTTGCATCAGCTGGGTCATGCCCCCTGCACGCAGACACCGTGAGACGCTGGCGCCATGGAGCTTTATACAGCTCTGGACGCATGCGCAGTTGCCAAAATATCGCAATTTACATGAACATCGGCACCCGTGCAAGTCACAGTCAGCTCCTGGGTGTTTGTTACCTAGTAATCATCAAATTAAAATCACTTCTATATGTTTTTCCTAAAGTTAAAATCAGGGGCTGGCTGGCAACTTTTAGCCTGGAGGGCAAATGCATGCAGGCGGCCCTGGCAGAGGGGTAGCGTGGAGCCAGGGTGCCCGAAGAACATGCGTGCTACGGAGCCCCCCCCCTCAAGTGTTCCAGGGAGGAGACGGGTCCATATGGGATTAATGTAAAGTAAAAATAAAGATTAGGAACAGCCCCGTCGTGGTGCCCATATGCAGTGCCCCCCTGTGCCCCAGGAGAGGATCCCCTTATGCAGGCCTCCAGTAGTGCCCCCAGTAGTGATCCCCCTATGCAGTACCCCTTATACAGTGCCCCCAGTAGTGGTCCCCCTTGTGCAGTGCCCCTTGTGCCCCCAGTAGTAAGCCCCTTATATAGTGCTCCCAGTAGTGGTACCCCCTATGCAGTGCTCCTTATATAGTGCCCCCAGTAGCAGTCCACCCCCCATGCAGTGCCCCCAATAGTGGTAACCCTTATGCAGTGACCCTTAAATAGTGGCCCCAGTTGTAGTCTCCCCCTTGTGCAGTACCCCCAGTAATGCCCTTTTTATAGAGCCCCCAGCAGTGGTCCCTTGATGCAGTGCCCCCAGTAGTAGTCCCCTCCCCCCTATGTAGTGCCCCTAGTAGTAGTCCCCTCCCCTTGTAGTGCCCCTAGTAGTAGTAGTCCCCCCTTGGAATAGTAATCCCCCCCTTGTAGTGCCCCCAGTAGTAGTCCCCCCAGTTGTAGTCCCCCCCTTGAAGTGCCCACAGTTATAATCCCCAGTAGTGGTCCCCCCTTGTAGTGCCCCCCCTGTAGTGCCCCCAGTAGTGTTCTCCCCCTTGCAGTACCCCCAGTAGTGGTCTCCCTCTTGTAGTGCCCCCAGTAGTAGTCCCTCCCTCTTGTAGTGCCCCCAGTCCAGTAGTGGTTCCCCCTTTGTAGTGCCCCCAGTAGTGATTCCCCCTTTGTAGTGCCACCAGTAGTCCTCGCCCTTGTAGTGCCCCCAGTAGTAGTAGTAGTCCCCCCCTTGTATTGCCCCCATTAGTAGTAGTCTCCCCCTTGCAGTGCCCCCAGTAGCGGTCTCCCCCTTGCAGTGCCCCCAGTAGTAGTCCCCCCCTTGAAGTGCCCACAGTTATAATCCCCAGTAGTGGTCCCCCCTTGTAGTGCCCCCCCTGTAGTGCCCCCAGTAGTGTTCTCCCCCTTGCAGTACCCCCAGTAGTGGTCTCCCTCTTGTAGTGCCCCCAGTAGTAGTCCCTCCCTCTTGTAGTGCCCCCAGTCCAGTAGTGGTTCCCCCTTTGTAGTGCCCCCAGTAGTGATTCCGCCTTTGTAGTGCCACCCGTAGTCCTCCCCCTTGTAGTGCCCCCAGTAGTAGTAGTCTCCCCCTTGCAGTGCCCCCAGTAGCGGTCTCCCCCTTGCAGTGCCCCCAGTAGTAGTCTCCCCCTTGTAGTGCCAGCCTCCCCCCCAGTAGACACACGTAGTAAATAAAAAAAAAAACACTTACCTGAATCCCCGCTCCCGTCGTCGCCACCCGCTCCTCCGTCTGTCCTTCCCGGGCATTATGGGAGAGACGTCATATGACTTCATGACGCCTTACCCATTGCCCACCGCGGGAGCCGGAAGATGGAGCGGCTCCTGCAGTGGGCGCAGCAGCAGCTAATGAGAGTCTGGCAGACTCTCATTGGCTGCTGCTTACAACAAACACACAGCTGCCGGAGCCGGCGGCTGTGTGTTTGTCACTTGTATAGCGCTGACCGAACTCCGTCCGGTCAGCGCTACACATGCAGTTTAGTCTGTGTCACAGTGACACAGACTGCCCGCGGCCCGCATGACGCTGCAACCCGGGGGGCACATGGTACCCTGCCACCCGGCCCAGCCCGCCACTGGTTATAAAATCCACTATAACTGTCTTGCATGCTTTTCCTCACATGTTCACACATATGTTCTCTCTTGGCTTATATGCTGTCATTCTGGCCTATTCATCATCAGAAAAAATTCTCTGAGGGTAATTAGTTTTAGGACTGGCATGGAGTTCTACCTAATTACCGGAGGAATTCATCATTCCTCCTCCCCATAACTATCTATTCCGAAAAGCTGTCATTTTTGTGATGACAGCTTTTCAGAAAATAGATACTTTTCCCTCTCTACACTAACTTACCGCAGCTGTAAACAGCGCTGCGCCTGCACCGTTACATTCACAAAAGTAGCGCATGTGCAGCACAGATTACAGCTGCGGTAATTGTGTCCCCCCAACTCCCCCCCTCTGCTCCCCTCCCCCACCTACCTGGCTGCCTGTCGCAGGCTGCAGCCGCGGACCCCGACCTCCAGCAGCGGGAGGAGGTACCAGGGAGCGCCGGAGGGAGCCGAGGAGGACCTGCTCACGCTGACAGCAGGTAAGTGTAACCCGCTATACGCCATCTGAGAGTGGCGTATGGTAACACCATCAAATTCCGAAATTACATGATTTTCGGAATTTGATGAATAGCCTAATTTCCATACTAATGTACTAATGTATGGGGAGTGTAGAAATTAATGCAGGCGGACTTATCCAGGAGATATCAGTGATAAGTGTGTTAATGAATACTAAAATAACAGTAATTAAGGAAAATGTCCTTAAAACCGTTATTTTAGTGTTGATGAATAGGCCCCATAGTTATCTATAAATATATATATATATATATATATATATATAATAAGATATATATACGTTGGCAGTAGCGATCCACATCGGTAAGCGTAACTCTGATCCGGCGCATTCGCATTATGATGAAATACGCAAAATCCGCCCTATTGACAATCAGGCCCATACGCTTAGTCTACACACACATTAGTTTCCTCCAGTGTTCAAAGGCAAACTGGCTGCTTACTGGCTTCTAATCATCCTTACGCTAGTGAGTGTGTTCGTTTGCCTGCGGTAGGGAAATTAGATAGTAAGCTCCAGTGGGGAAGGGGCTGATAAGGCTGGTTACAGTTCCCCATTGTATATGGCTGCCATATAAATAGGAGAATAATAATAATCCTGTTTAGAGGGAGATTGCATTTAAGGGACGAGACGCTAAATAACAGAGTATTTTGCCATGTCCCCAATATTTTGGTAATAGAACTCACATTGTCATTATTACACCGAAAACATAAAAGCCCAAATGAGGAGGAAAAATAAAGTATCAAAGTGCAGATTGTAGGGATTCGCTGCACTTTCTCCCACTTAGTGAATACTGCCTGCCACCCTGTATTACATTGAAATCTGTAAAGTGATTTGGGCTAATAACAGCAATCACACCAGAGGGGCATTGTGCTGGGGCAGAGAAAAGAGACGGTTCCAATATTGCAACCACTCCCCCCAAAAGAAAAACAATAAATGGGGATAGAAGCTGAGAGATGATCTGCAGTCGATCATTTCTATCTACACTGTTTCATTTCTTGTGGAGGCTCTTTTCCTGCTAATGGGCTGCAGGCTCCGAGGGAAAGCACTGCCCCGTCTGCCCGCTCCGAGTTCTTATTCTGCTGCCCAGACACAGCGGTGGGCACAGTGTGTGTGTAATATATACCGAGGCTCCATTCAATCATCGGCCACGCGGGGTGGAGAGAGGTCAAGCAGATGTAAGCAAGGCACTCGCAGTCAGGGGTCTCTCTCCCCAGACAAATCACGGGTGTGATCTGCCAGTGCTGGGCCCAAGGTTTTGGCACGCTGCGTGTGAGAAGAGTCTCCGGGAAGGATCGGAACAAAAGGACAAGTAATTAGAGGTAGACTCAAGGACCGCGTAAACACCATGACAAGCCATGAGTCTCAAAGTCACCCGCTATACGATGAACTGATATGGTTTGCTAGTAAGACAACTAAACATATTTTCTTGGATATTAAAATAGCACGAGGTGCATTCACTGTCTATAGAATAATAGATGGTTTTAGGGATGGCCGTCGACTATAGATAATTCATAATCATCGATGGTAATTGGCCGATGTCAAATGCTTTTGCCATCTATGGGGGAGAACCAGATGGTTTCCCTCCATCGATGTCTAAGCATAACAAAATGTGTTTGGTTTTTTTACAAGGTGCCGGGGCATGGAGCACAGCTCCGCCACCAGCACCCACAAAGCCCCACCCCCAGGTTTTGATTGGCCCAGGGGCCAGTCAGTCAAAAAAGAGGGATGACCATCGGTTGGTGAAACCATCAATGGTTATCAATTGCACAGTTGGTAGCCATCGATGGCTACTTGCTATTTTCCCATCAATGGTAATCACACCTATAGCCATCCCTAGAAGGTGGTCAGTCATGCCTCCGTCATGTGCAGTGAGAGCGCCCCCCACCCAATTTCCTCGGAGATGGGACAGGCTACCAGTAGAAGGCAGGATGACTGAAAATTATAGTGGGACAGGGAGGTTGCAGGATGGTGCTGAGATTATTCAGGGTCCATTTGCTAGTTAATATTATTTATTTTTCAGTATTTATATTAGAGATGTGGGGGTCCAGAGTTCTGAAATCCAAACACACTGGAATTTTGGGGTTCAGAGTAGAACCGGGGGGCAAGGTTCGGATTCACTATTGTGACTTGGATTGAACCGAGTCTCGGTTTGGATCTGGTGCCGGTTCAGAACTCGGATTTAAAAAACAAACTCGGAGAAAAATGTTTCTGTCCTTGTTACAGCAACTCCACATTTGTCAAATTCTTGATAAATTAAATATAATGGAAGACCATACTTGCCGACTATTAGCTCCCTCCTTCCGGGAGGGAGCTGTCGGCCTTCCACAACGAGGGAAGAGGGGGGCGTGTCGCGGCAAAAGGGGGCTTGTCCCGGCAATGACGCCTCATTGGGAACGGAGCATGGGACATGACAGCGCGATTACATCATCGTGGCCCCGTCCCCTCTTCACAATGCCGATATTAATGGCATTGTGAAACGGTGTGGGGCCATGATGACGCGATTTAGCTACGGGGGCTTATACTGTAACCGCTGGGGGGCCGGACGGGTCACCGGGGATCGGGAGGGTAGGCAAGTATGCACAAGACAGGAAACTAGAAACTGACGGAGGGGCGATGTAATGCTGTCCATGAATGGTAGCTGGTGTTCTGGTGGAAAACCATCAATGGTTATGTATCGCACATGCGCAGACAGGGGCTGGACGTGCGTAGACCGCAGCCGCCGTTAGATACAAGATTCTGTCACCAATATACACCACTGTAGCTCCTCCCATCAATGGCAAAACTAGTTAACATCACCAGACCATCGATGGTCAACCCTAGTGAGTTGTGTGTTTTCGCAGTTTAAGCACCCGCTAGTCACTTTTGTTACTTATATTCTTTGACCTCAGAAAGCCATGGAAATATCCTGCACTATCTGCTGCTGACACAGGGCCTGATTCAAAGCCGCTCGTAAGCGGCCGCTCGTTCGTTCCGAGCGATGTTTGCCCAACTGTGCCTGCGTACGGATCGTAATACGCATGCGCGAACCAGTCAGTGCGGCCGAAAATCGTTTGTTCGCTAAATAGCGAATGCCTGCTAATTTGAGTGACAGGAGGAGGCATATGTGGGTGGTAACGGGGGAAGGTGCTTGAAAACGGGGAGTGGAGATCCGAACGCAGGCGTGCTTAAAGGTCAAAACGGGCGTTTTATGGGTGTGCATAATTAATACAGCAGCGTCATTGACCACGTCACTGGGTTATTTTATAGTCAGAACTGCTCGCAAGATTGTGGTAGGAAAAACCAACCACAAGAATAGCGAGCAGTTCATACGCTGGTCGATGTACTCGATTAATCTAATAAATAGCGGACATGACGTAGGTTGCGAGCGGCCAGGGGGCGTAGTTATCCAAAAAACGACCGCAAGTTTTGTTCGCTCGTTCAGACATGGAGGCGTGAACAGACCGCAAAGAGCGAACGGTTCATTTGAATAGCCACCCCCTTTTCCTGAACGACCGTCCGCAAATAGCGTCCAGCTCTGAATCAGGCCCACAGGCAACAGAGCAAAAGCTTAGGACATACAGTATGGCTGTTATAGACAACTCAGAGAAATGTACCATGAACTCTCCAACTAATTACAGAAACCCGTCCTGGAAGTTTAAAGTGAAGATTCTGCTAATAGAGGAACGTACAGTATGGGGATATATACAGAAGAGGCCGGGCCTCATCCACTCCCAGATTACTCCCAGACCTGCACTTCCTCCCAGTAAACAGTGCGCCAAAGATGTGAAACCCAGGTTCTGCTTACTACAAGCGCTTGTCCATCAGGGCTGCTGTAGACTATGGCAGAGGTTCCCAAACGCCGTCCTAAAGGCACCCCAACAGTTCAGGTTTTAAGGATATCCATGGTTGAGCACAGGTGGTTGAATGAAATTGACTTAGGTACTAATTAAGTCACCTGTGCTCAAGCATGGCTATCCTTAAAACCTGGACTGTTCAGGTGCCTTGAGGAACCTCTGGACTACAGCCTATGGTATAAATTTTGTTTTTCTTCAGCAATATGTCAACACATGTCAGCAAATGTTAGTAAGCAGGTGGATGAGGTTCTCTGAGGTGTATGTGCTAGAAATTACATCTACTGTATCTCATTTTACTTTCTGCACAGTAAGGATCAGATTACCTGCCTGGGTGGTGTCACCTGCTCCATCCTACATGGGCTGGTACGTCTTATCCTGTACTGCTGGTAGTAATAAGTACTGTAAGATATTATCGGGATATTTAAGAAACGAATTGTAACTTTACTTGCAGTCAAATTCTAGCGATTAGGTTATGAAAACAAGTATACACATTCCCTGTCACCCCTACAGCAGTAACACCCCAAAACCAACATAATTGATTTAAAGATGTGCAGGTCTGGTTCTGAGATAACCGGCAACAACCGAATTTAGGGGTTCCGCTTCGCACCGAGTCTGAGTTCGGAATCACTTTGGATTTTCCCACGGTTCCGGAACTCGGATTTAAAAACCAAACTCGGGCTTTGGATTGCATGCATTGCTAATAGGTCAAAATGATGTCATTTTAGGTGTTTTTATTTATCTATTTTAAAACATTGATCCAAAACCAAACACTTGAGGGCGATTTTCCAAAACCAAAACATGAATTCGGATCCAAAACCCAAACATTGGGGTATGGCGCACATCTCTAATTTGAGTAAACATTTCCTGGAAAGGGGTCATGACAGCTAATTGTTATCATGCTATACATTACAAAGCCCTACTGGACATGGGAACCTGCAGGAAAACACCTCTGAGTAAATATCGGCCTGATCCAGACTTAGGGCCTGATTCAGAGCCGGACGCAATTAGCGCTCGCTCGTCCTGAAAATAGGGGTGGCTATTCAAATGAACCGTTCGCTCTTTGCGGTCTGTTCACGCCTCTAGGTCTGAATGAGCGAACAAAACTTGCGGTCGTTTTTTGAAAAACTACGCCCCCTGGCCGCTCGTATCCTACGTCATGTCCGCTATTTATTAGATTAATCGAGTACATCGACCAGGGTATGAACTGCTCGCTATTCTTGTGGCTGGTTTTTGCTACCACAATTTTGCGAGCAGTTCTGGCTATAAAATAACCCAGTAACGTGGTCAATGACGCTGCTGTTTTAATTATGCACACCCTTAAAACGCCCGTCTTGACCTTTAAGCACGCCTGCGTTCTGATCTCCACTCCCCGTTTTCAAGCACCTTCCCCTGTTACCACCCACATACGCCTCCTCCTGTCACTCAAATTATCAGGCATTCGCTATTTTGCGAGCACATGATTTTCGACCGCACTGACTGGTTTGCGCATGCGTATAACGATCCGTACGCATGCGCAGTTGGGCAAACATCGCTCGGAGCGAACGAGCGGCCGCTTACGAGCGGCTCTGAATCAGGCCCTTAGCTCATCCTAATTCTCCATCCCTAGCCTCTCAGTTATCCCCACACCCTCCAACTCACAGAAAGGGGAAACGCTTACATGGAGAATGACCCTTCCAGCGAGACCTCGGGCACTTCTCGCTGGGCATAGTATAGTGCACACGTCAGCGTCCTGTTTAGTTGCCTGTGGCCTCCATCCGCTATCCACTGCCAGTACTTTATACAGACTATTCCACTTGGGTCAATGTTATCAAAGTAAAGTCTTCACGATAACACTCACAGTGCGGCACCGTCAGGTCTGTGCCCCCCTGGGAAAGCAGAGCCGGCTTATGTTTGCCAGCTATATTCTTTTGATATTATGTAAATGTTAGATGGATCATGATAATTTTATGAGGACTCCCGGCTGTCTCTGGAGACATCTGCATGTCAGATGCATTGTCCCAAATCTAGCATTAAACCGAGATGGGAAACGAATGAATCACGGAACCATCGCAAACTATTAACAGATCAGAAACGACGACCTATATTTCACCTTTCCTCTGCTCCCTGGAATTATTCCTGATAAGTCTCTTTATCATCAGACAAATTACATGTGAGATAACAAATTGGTTCAATACAGCGACGAGTGAAAACTTATATTATGGATAAAAGGTAAAGTATATTAAGAGATGAGAGGTTCAGTTTTTACTCGGTTTGTTTTGTCAAATTAGCGCAAGTTCGGATTAGTTTGGATTTATCTTATTGGCTATCCAAAAGACGTGAGAGTCGGACAGCCAATAGGATGCCGTTTTTTGAGATCCAAACATAACTGAGTAATTAGTGTTCACAAGCAGGGCGCCGGAGCTAGAGAGGGCAACCTTATGCGCGCGCCTAAGGCGCGCGTGCGTCTGAAAAGGGGGCGTGGTTATGAAAAATGGGGCGTGTCTATAAGACGCGTCCCCTTTTTGTCATACTTGGGGCGTGCCCGGCGCTTACGGACATGCCGGGCAGCCCCCAAGCGCTGCAGAAAGGGAGAATAGATGACGGGCGCATGAGCCCGGCGTCTATTCTCCGGCGGTGACCGGGACACCACATGTTTCTCCACCCGCGGGACACTGCGTCCCGCAGGTGAGAACGGCACCCGCAGGCTGTGAGGGCAGGGCGCTTTTTGCCCTCCTCCTGGAGGGTAGGGTGCTTTTTGCCCTCCAGAGAGAGGGCAGGGCGCCGCGCCCCGCTAAAACAGCCTAGCGGGATCGCTAGAGTAATACCAACGCGCTCATCTCTAATTATATCAACAGTATGACAGAAGAAAACAATGTTTAATTTCTATGTTGCGATGCAAAAGTGTGTAAGCTACATTGTAGCAACAAAATCATACAGTTTTACGGTGTATCTGGCTGAGGGCAATGCCAGATGGGCTGGTTCAGAGTGACACCCTGGCCAGGGCAGCTCCGCCTCCGAGCGCACTGCTCAGCCGGGATACTGAGAGACGGGGGCGTGTGATGAGGCGACGCCCCCCCCGTGCGGCAAATCACGCCACCATCCAGTGAGGCCATGCCCCCATCTGACAAGGCCACGCCCCGTCTGATGAGGCCACGCCCCTTATTTGCGAGCCATGGCCAGGGCTTGTCTGAGGTGTATATGTAGCGCAATATAAAATTACCTTTAAGCCTTTAATTACAGATTAATTCAACACCAGCCATTCAACGGGTGTTTCTATGATTAACTGTATTGTTTTAACTTATTACTTAAGCTGCATACACACAACAATTTAGTAAATGAACGATTTTAGTAAACAATGGGCCTGATTCAGAGCCGGACGCAATTAGCGCTCACTCCTCCTGAAAATAGGGGTGGCTATTCAAATCAACCGTTCGCTCTTTGCGGTCTGTTCACGCCTCTAGGTCTTAACGAGCAAACAAAACTTGCAGTCGTTTTTTGGGAAACTACGCCCCCTGGCCGCTCGCATCCTACGTCATGTCCGCTATTTATTAGATTAATCGAGTACATCGAACAGGGTATGAGCTGCTCGCTATTCTTGTGGTTGGTTTTTGCTACCACAATTTTGCGAGCAGTTCTGGCTTAAAAAAAACCCAGTGACGTGGTCAATCACGCTGCTGTTTTAATTATACACACCCATAAAACGCCCGTTTTGACCTTTAAGCACGCCTGCGATCTCCCCGTTTTCAAGCACCTTCCCCTGTTACCACCCACATACACCTCATCCTGTCACTCAAATTAGCAGGCATTCGCTATTTTGCGAGCACATGAATTTCCGCCGCTCTGACTGGTTCGCACATGCGTATAACGATCCATACGCATGCGCAGTTGGGCAAAAATCGCTCGGAGCGAACGAGCTGCCGCTTACGAGTGGCTCTGAAAGGCCCAATTTTCATTCATTTTTTCAAGGGAAAAATTAATGAAAATCGTTTACTAAAATCGTTCACTAAAATCGTTCATTTACTAAATGATAATGAACGATTTTTTTGAACTACAAACGATTTTTGCATATTCCCTTACTGAAAATCGTTAAGTTGGTCAGTCTGACTGAACTACAAACTTCAAACTACAAACGTGAACGCGCATGAATGATAATCGTTTATTGTTTTTACTCAGAAAGTGAACAATTTTTTCAACGATTGAACGATAAATTATATCGTTATCGATAATGGTTCAAAAAATCGTTGTGTGTGTATATGCACCTTTAGATTAGTAAGAGTATTGTGTGGCCCTTTTGAAATGAAGCAGTAGCTAGATTGTGTCCTACCTCATACTAATTAATCTGCTGTTGCACGCAGGGGCGGAACAACCACCATTGAAGTTAGTGCTGCGGCTACAGGGCCCAGATGTATTGCAGTAGGTTGCATTTTCATAGTGACCCCAACAGCTGATTAATGTACAATACTTGAGGTTTATCCTGCACATATAACTATTATTTTTACTTCATTTTTGTATCCTCCTGGTAGTACAGGGATGGAAGATCTAGGGTGTCAGAGAGACAGTCAGAAGTTTGACATGCAAATGGTCAACAGTTAAAATGTCGACAGTTACCAAAGTAGACAGGGTCAAATGGTTGACGTAGCCAAAAGACCAACAAACAAATGGTCAACAGATGTTGTTGACTTATTTATTAGAGTTAGGGTTAGTAGGCACTTAGCGGAGGGTTAGGGTTAAGCTACGGAAGGGAATGGTTAGGGTTAGGCACCAGGGGGAGGATTAGGGTTAGATACTAGGGGGAGGGTTAGGGTTAGGCACCAGGGGGAGGATTAGGGTTAGATACTAGGGGGAGGGTTAGGGTTAGGCACCAGGGGGAGGATTAGGGTTAGATACTAGGGGGAAGGTTAGGGTTAGGCACCAGGGGGAGGATTAGGGTTAGGCACCAGGGGGAGGATTAGGGTTAGGTATTAGGGGGAGGGTTAGGGTTAGGCACCAGGGGGAGGATTAGGGTTAAGGTACTAGGGGGAAGATTAGGGTTAGGTATTAGGGGGAGGGTTAGGGTTAAAATAAAATAAAAACATGTTGACCCTTTCTACGTCGACCATTTGTGTGTGGATAGCCTTTGATCATGTCGACCTTTAGTCAATGTTGACAATTTAAGTTAACTTTTTGACCCTGTCGACCATTTGACCCTGTTGTCCAATTTCATGGCGTCAATCTTTTGACTATCTATCTAAATAGTGTAGATCTTTCAATCCACAACCCCTCCTGGTACTGCGTCTGTGTGATTAACAACATCTACTCA
Source organism: Taudactylus pleione (assembly GCA_031769625.1). Taxonomy (NCBI): domain Eukaryota; kingdom Metazoa; phylum Chordata; class Amphibia; order Anura; family Myobatrachidae; genus Taudactylus; species Taudactylus pleione. Next base: position 2,228,438 of record JAUIMM010000448.1, read on the forward strand.
TCGTGGTGACCACAACAACTCCAGGCATCGTCCATTTTGGAACATCTGGGGTTAAGGTCTTGGTCTAAGGGCCCCTGTAAGCACCATCTCTCAGTGATACACGTATTAGGGTGGTGTCAGGACTGCGACTATTTTAGTACATAAAGATAGATTACTTTTTCCAAAGTTCCTTTGTGGTCATTGTAGGAGCTATCCTGCTTGCTGGCATTCTTCACATTCACGGTCCAGCTAAACTTCTGATGCCAGTTACCAGCCGCACTACAGAGCTCAGCATAGCCATTGCCTAAGTATTGCTTTCTGCTCCACTGCTGTGGTTTCACCTTTGCTGCACTATTTACTTTGCCTATTTGCCTCTCACTCCTGTGGACATCGTATTCATCTTCGTTACAGTTGTCAACTGCACCGAAACAGTTATCATCACCGCACTGCGGGGATCAACTCCGTTCTGGATCCTAGTCACACCGCAGGGCTCAACCCTGTTCCGGAACCACACCGCTTCACAGGGCTCAACCCTGCTTCAACCTTCATTGCATCACAGGGCTCAACCCCGCTCTGAATTCTAGTTACACCGCAGGGCTCAACCCTGTTCCGGAGCCACACCGTTTCACAGGGCTCAACCCTGCTTCAACCTTAGTGCTTCACAGGGCTCAACCCTGCTCCGACCTCATCGCACCACAGGGCTCAACCTTGCTCCGACCTCATCGCACCACAGGGCTCAACCCTGCTCCGACCTCATCGCACCACAGGACTCAACCCTGCTCCGATCTCATCGCACCACAGGGCTCAACCCTGCTCCGATCTCATCGCACCACAGGGCTCAACCCTGCTCCGATCTCATCGCACCACTGGGCTCAACCCTGCTCCGACCTCACCGCATCACAGGGCTCAACCCTGCACCGACCTCACCGCATCACAGGGATCAACACTGCTCCGACCTCATCGCATCACAGGGCTAAAACCTGCTCTGATCTCACCGCATCACAGGGCTCAACCCTGCTCCGACCTCACCGCATCACAGGGCTGAACCCTGCTCCGACCTCACCGCATCACAGGGCTCAACCCTGCTCCGATCTCATCGCACCACAGGGCTCAACCCTGCTCCGACCTCACCGCATCACAGGGCTCAACCCTGCTCCGCCTTTCACCGCATCACAGGGCTCAACCCTGCTCCGGATCTCCATCACTACAGGGTTCCACCCAGGTGAAGCTCCTCTATACCATCCTGAGGTGTTAGCCTCATACTGGACTCGGGGTTCCCTACCATATAAACTTTTCTGTGTTAAAGACTATATATGGGGGGCCTTCTCCAATACTCATTATTGCTTATGTGAACCTCAGTGTTGTTGAGACTTTATGTGAGATGTTGCTATTATATTTCTCCTGTGAATAAATTCTATTTACTTTTATTCCATGCTATCGAGATTTCATGAAAAGGTCATTCCTAAAGCCACCCCAGTTATTGTGCCTAGTAGACCTCCCTCCTCCCAGGAGTGTCAAGTGTCGGCAGCCGTGACAGGTGGTTAACGCTCTCTAACTGCTGTACATTCGTTAGCTCACTTACATTTGTGTACTCAGCATTAAATATTGGTGTCCCATTAAGCAGCAGGGCCGGTGGTGTAGCCCAGGACTGACCAGGACTGCCTGCAGTATTACAGCCGCAGAAAGCCAGATACACATTCATTACTTCCCCAGGCAGATGTGCAGAAATAATTTATACGACGCTCATCTTTCTTTCATATAAGATTGGAATTATCAGTGATCAGGGGCCGGTGGTTTGGCAGCACATTGCACATAGGCCGGAAACGTTATCTCTTGCCAAATTCCCTTTTCCTACTTATAATGAACAAAAGTCAGCCAGTTGGAAACACTTACATCAAACTTTTCAAACATTTCCTTTGTACAGGGCTCCGTCCTTACACCTCCCCACTTTTCGGGAACTGACCCGCAGTCCCACCCGCTGTCCCACCCAAGAGCCACAGAGCCCTGGGGGAGGGGCATGTACACAGTAAAGAGGAGAGCCTGGGTTCAGCCCAGCGTCCCAGGGAGTGTTCGGCATTCCCACAGTTTGTGCTACTTGTAAGGCCACACCCCTTTTTCGAACGCACATCTTTGGAATGCACAAGGAGTCCCTATTTTATAATACCATATATTGGAAGATAATGAACCCGATAAGAACTGTCCTTTGCGATGTCTGGATAGAGGGTCTTGCAGGTTTAACACCCAGAAGTTCCTCTGACGTCCTTTGCATGCGCAGAAGGACGCGGGGAAGGGGGGCATGGGAATGATGCGATTCGATCACTCTCAGGGGAGGCGTCCTGATAAGAAGCCCTTAGGCTTCTATAGGGTATCGCCAGATGGCGTTACCCACGGGGATGATACATTCCGGTGCTTAGTGCATATGGAAAATGTAGTAAAACCCCCGAAAACTGCATTTTTGGGTGTCTTACCGCATTTTTCTCTTTAGTACATCCCGCTACAGTCAGCTATTTCACTGTTACAAAAAAAAAGTGTATCTGGGATAACAGGAAGTATAAGGGGTCCATTCATCATGTTAATTATCGGGGGGCCAGACAACCCTGATAATTAAATATCCAACTCTGACTGTTGTCTGACTCGGCTGTGCTGGTGCGCCTGTGGGAACTGGGCTTCAATCAGGCGCACAAAGCCCTGGCGTCCGGCGGAAAGAGCCAAACGGGCGGAGGGATCCAAAAACAACCCTCTTAGCAACCCAGGACTCCGCTCCATAGGGAAGAAGCCAGAACAAACAAACATCTGAATATTATATTTTCAGAGCTTGATGAATTCAGGCCCCCATATTGGTGTAAGGTGACAGCGGGACAGATCAGGGCTGAAAGGTAAGCAGTACCTTTATAACGAATGTCCATGAGCGGTTTCAGTATGATTTACCGCCAGCCGCGGTTCTAATCCCAGCAGCCGCATCCCGGCAGAGGAGGAAATCCCTATCGTCCTCAGGTACGTATAAACTAACCTAATCCCACCCTAACCCTCCCTTAGGGGTGCCAGTAGTGAACTTCCTGCTCTATTGGAGCAAGAAGTTCACTGGGGCTTGCAGTGGACAAGGGTCTCGTCGCAAGCCCAATGGTCGCGATAATCGTGACCATCGCCAGGCCGTCCGCACAAGCTGTGGGTGGTCACCCACAGCTATGCGAGCGGTCTGGAGGCAGATTGTTTTTTTTTTGTTAAATCCGCCCTGATTCAGAGCGAGCGCTTGCAAGTAGTGAGCGCCTCTGAATCAGGACCCATGTTTCTACAGGGAGTGGGCGTGGCAATACAGAGAGAGGGGGGTGTTTCTACTTGCAATAAGGGTAATGTTTTACTACAGGGGCAAGGGGGGGTGTTACTATAGGGGGTGAGGGCCAAATGTTTTACCCTTGGACCAAAAGAGGTCACACACCCCTGATCAAGGGGGAACCCGTTTAAAAATCAAAGCCTTTTTCAGTGTCCGTGCAGTTTCTTAAATGAGGTCCTCTGAGATAACATTTGGGTAGTAAGAGAAAGTTGCTTTTCCTGGGAAATCCTGGATACAAAGGAGCCCTAACAGTAATATGATTATACTGTAACTTTTTAGCTTGCTATGCTGTTTACAACCACTAGAGGGAGCGCACTCCAGAAACTTCACAGAGACCGTTATACTGCAGGATTCAGATTAGATCAATATTTAATATTATTCACAAGGAAAACTTTGCTCAGAATAGTTTATATTGTGCAATAAAATGACAGAATGTCTGAATACTGTATACTCAGGACAGAGAAGTATTTTCTGTAGCATATAACAATATCACATTGCGGCACACCTAGGGGTAAATTTACTAAAGTGAGAGTTTTTAGCAGTGAGTTTTAAAAGTGATGTTGCCCATAGTAACCAATCAGATTCTACTTAACATTTAACTAGCACCTTCTAGAAGATAATAGCTAGAATCTGATTGGTTGCTATGGGCAAAATCACTTTTATAACTCACTTCTAAAAACTCTCACTTTAGTAAATTTACCCCCTAGTATAAGTTCATTGTCCTTAAGCAGCGTACACACTTGGCGATTATGAAAGACAGTACGATAACGACATCGTAATCGTTCCTGATCCCCTGTAGTGCCTACACTGAACGATATATCAGTCAGTGTAGGCACCCTCCCTCATCCCTGAACATGGCCAATCTGTCGTTATCGGCAGACTGACCTGCATATTCAGGCGATGATAGATGTCAGAAACGACCAGCGGGAGGGCGCATCGCTGGTCGCTTCCGACATTATAGTGCATGATTTGTGCACGATTAATGGGAGATTGACGATTATGATATCGTAATAGTTCAATCGCTCATTAAAATCGCCAAGTGGGTATGCTGCTTTCGATATATATAGGCTGCTTGTTGTAATATTGTGCATGTTGCAGATTGAGGTATTCGAGAGGTCCCACTTCTGTCGCTGTCTCTACCACCTATGAAATTTCAAATTAAAGCCGATTTAAAAAAAAATAAAAAATATTTAAAACTGGAAAAAGTCTGTTAGCAAATTTTATGATCATACAGGAATTGTAGAAGGTGAAAAAATGTAAACTGGAGAAATCATTGTTATAAATTATATATTATGTTAATTATATTTATTTGCAATTAAAGTGAAAGGATTATTATTTATTTATTAACAGTTTCTTATATAGCGCAGCATATTCCGTTGCGCTTTACAATTTAAATCAACATTAATAGAACAAGACTGGGTTGTAAAAGACAGACATAAAGGTAAGAGGGCACAGTATCAAAGTGGTTTGTATACTTTTTATATGGCAGCAGAAAGCTTTTCACTAGACGTGAGCTCTGTCCTCCTTTTCTGCCTGTAGTTGTGCCCAATGGTGGATTCTACCTTCGGCCATGCCCATTGCTAAAGACCAGTTACTGTGGACAGATGACAGAGGTGAACAGAGAGTGAGAGAATGCTCAGTATGTGAGAGTGAGAGAATGCTCAGTATGTGAGAGTGAGAGAATGCTCAGTATGTGAGAGTGAGAGAATGCTCAGTATGTGAGAGTGAGAGAATACTCAGTATGTGAGAGTGAGAGAATGCTCAGTATGTGAGAGAATGGTCAGTATGTGATAGTGAGAGAATGGTCAGTATGTGAGAGTGAGAGAATGCTCAGTATGTGAGAGTGAGAGAATACTCAGTATGTGAGAGTGAGAGAATGCTCAGTATGTGAGAGAATGGTCAGTATGTGAGAGTGAGAGAATGCTCAGTATGTGAGAGTGAGAGAATGCTCAGTATGTGAGAGTGAGAGAATGGTCAGAATGTGAGAGTGAGAGAATAGTCAGTATGTGAGAGTGAGAGAATGCTCAGTATGTGAGAGTGAGAGAATGCTCAGTATGTGAGAGAGAGAGAATGGTCAGAATGTTAGTGTCAGAGAATGGTCAGTATGTGATATAGAGAGAATAGTCAGTATGTGAGAGTGAGAGAATGCTCAGTATGTGAGAGTGAGAGAATGCTCAGTATGTGAGAGTGAGAGAATGGTCAGAATGTTAGTGTCAGAGAATGGCCAGCATGTGAGAGTGAGAGAATGCTCAGTATGTGAGAGTGAGAGAATGCTCAGTATGTGAGAGTGAGAGAATGCTCAGTATGTGAGAGTGAGAGAATGCTCAGTATGTGATAGTGAGAGAATGCTCAGTATGTGAGAGTGAGAGAATGCTCAGTATGTGAGAGTGAGAGAATGGTGAGTATGTGAGAGTGAGAGAATGCTCAGTATGTGATAGTGAGAGAATGCTCAGTATATGAGAGTGAGAGAATGCTCAGTATGTGAGAGAATGGTCAGTATGTGAGAGTGAGAGAATGGTCAGTATGTGAGAGTGAGAGAATGCTCAGTATGTGAGAGTGAGAGAATGGTCAGTATGTGATAGTGAGAGAATGCTCATTATGTGAGAGAATGCTCAGTATGTGATAGTGAGAGAATGCTCAGTATGTGATAGTGAGAGAATGGTTAGAATGTGATAGTGAGAGAATGCTCAGTATGTGATAGTGAGAGAATGCTCAGTATGTGAGAGTGAGAGAATGCTCAGTATGTGAGAGTGAGAGAATGCTCAGTATGTGAGAGTGAGAGAATACTCAGTATGTGAGAGTGAGAGAATGCTCAGTATGTGAGAGAATGGTCAGTATGTGATAGTGAGAGAATGGTCAGTATGTGAGAGTGAGAGAATGCTCAGTATGTGAGAGTGAGAGAATACTCAGTATGTGAGAGTGAGAGAATGCTCAGTATGTGAGAGAATGGTCAGTATGTGAGAGTGAGAGAATGCTCAGTATGTGAGAGTGAGAGAATGCTCAGTATGTGAGAGTGAGAGAATGGTCAGAATGTGAGAGTGAGAGAATAGTCAGTATGTGAGAGTGAGAGAATGCTCAGTATGTGAGAGTGAGAGAATGCTCAGTATGTGAGAGAGAGAGAATGGTCAGAATGTTAGTGTCAGAGAATGGTCAGTATGTGATATAGAGAGAATAGTCAGTATGTGAGAGTGAGAGAATGCTCAGTATGTGAGAGTGAGAGAATGCTCAGTATGTGAGAGTGAGAGAATGGTCAGAATGTTAGTGTCAGAGAATGGCCAGCATGTGAGAGTGAGAGAATGCTCAGTATGTGAGAGTGAGAGAATGCTCAGTATGTGAGAGTGAGAGAATGCTCAGTATGTGAGAGTGAGAGAATGCTCAGTATGTGATAGTGAGAGAATGCTCAGTATGTGAGAGTGAGAGAATGCTCAGTATGTGAGAGTGAGAGAATGGTGAGTATGTGAGAGTGAGAGAATGCTCAGTATGTGATAGTGAGAGAATGCTCAGTATATGAGAGTGAGAGAATGCTCAGTATGTGAGAGAATGGTCAGTATGTGAGAGTGAGAGAATGGTCAGTATGTGAGAGTGAGAGAATGCTCAGTATGTGAGAGTGAGAGAATGGTCAGTATGTGATAGTGAGAGAATGCTCATTATGTGAGAGAATGCTCAGTATGTGATAGTGAGAGAATGCTCAGTATGTGATAGTGAGAGAATGGTTAGAATGTGATAGTGAGAGAATGCTCAGTATGTGATAGTGAGAGAATGCTCAGTATGTGAGAGTGAGAGAATGCTCAGTATGTGAGAGTGAGAGAATGCTCAGTATGTGAGAGTGAAAGAATGCTCAGTATGTGAGAGTGAGAGAATGGTGAGTATGTGAGAGTGAGAGAATGGTCAGTATGTGAGAGTGAGAGAATGGTCAGTATGTGAGAGTGAGAGAATGGTGAGTATGTGAGAGTGAGAGAATGGTCAGTATGTGATAGTGAGAGAATGGTCAGTATGTGATAGTGAGAGAATGGTCAGTATGTGATAGTGAGAGAATGGTCAGTATGTGAGAGTGAGAGAATGCTCAGTATGTGAGAGGGAGAGAAAAGTCAGTATGTGATAGTGAGAGAATGCTCAGTATGTGAGAGTGAGAGAATGCTCCGTATGTGAGAGTGAGAGAATGGTGAGTATGTGAGAGTGAGAGAATGGTCAGTATGTGAGAGTGAGAGAATGGTCAGTATGTGAGAGTGAGAGAATGCTCAGTATGTGAGAGTGAGAGAATGGTGAGTATGTGAGAGTGAGAGAATGGTCAGTATGTGAGAGTGAGAGAATGGACAGTATGTGAGATTGAGACAATGCTCAGTATGTGAGAGTGAGAGAATAGTCAGTATGTGAGAGTGAGAGAATGGTCAGTATGTGAGAGTGAGAGAATGGTCAGTATGTGACAGTGAGAGAATGCTCAGTATGTGACAGTGAGAGAATGCTCAGTATGTGAGATTGAGAGAATGCTCAGTATGTGACAGTGAGAGAATGCTCAGTATGTGACAGTGAGAGAATAGTCAGTTTGTGAGAGTGAGAGAATGCTCAGTATGTGAGAGTGAGAGAATGGTCAGTATGTGAGAGTGAGAGAATGTTCAGTATGTGAGAGTGAGAGAATGGTCAGTATGTGAGAGTGAGAGAATGGTCAGTATGTGATAGTGAGAGAATGCTCAGTATGTGAGAGTGAGAGAATGGTCAGTATGTGATAGTGAGAGAATGCTCAGTATGTGATAGTGAGAGAATGGTTAGTATGTGATAGTGAGAGAATGCTCAGTATGTGATAGTGAGAGAATGGTCAGTATGTGAGAGTGAGAGAATGCTCAGTATGTGAGAGTGAGAGAATGCTCAGTATGTGAGAGGGAGAGAAAAGTCAGTATGTGATAGTGAGAGAATGCTCAGTATGTGAGAGTGAGAGAATGCTCAGTATGTGAGAGAATGGTCAGTATGTGAGAGTGAGAGAATGCTCAGTATGTGAGAGTGAGAGAATGCTCAGTATGTGAGAGTGAGAGAATGGTCAGAATGTGAGAGTGAGAGAATAGTCAGTATGTGAGAGTGAGAGAATGCTCAGTATGTGAGAGTGAGAGAATGCTCAGTATGTGAGAGAGAGAGAATGGTCAGAATGTTAGTGTCAGAGAATGCTCAGTATGTGATATAGAGAGAATAGTCAGTATGTGAGAGTGAGAGAATGCTCAGTATGTGAGAGTGAGAGAATGCTCAGTATGTGAGAGTGAGAGAATGGTCAGAATGTTAGTGTCAGAGAATGGCCAGCATGTGAGAGTGAGAGAATGCTCAGTATGTGAGAGTGAGAAAATGCTCAGTATGTGAGAGTGAGAGAATGCTCAGTATGTGAGAGTGAGAGAATGCTTAGTATGTGAGAGTGAGAGAATGCTCAGTATGTGATAGTGAGAGAATGCTCAGTATGTGAGAGTGAGAGAATGCTCAGTATGTGAGAGTGAGAGAATGGTGAGTATGTGAGAGTGAGAGAATGCTCAGTATGTGATAGTGAGAGAATGCTCAGTATGTGAGAGTGAGAGAATGCTCAGTATGTGAGAGAATGGTCAGTATGTGAGAGTGAGAGAATGGTCAGTATGTGAGAGTGAGAGAATGGTCAGTATGTGAGAGTGAGAGAATGGTCAGTATGTGATAGTGAGAGAATGCTCAGTATGTGAGAGAATGCTCATTATGTGATAGTGAGAGAATGCTCAGTATGTGATAGTGAGAGAATGGTTAGAATGTGATAGTGAGAGAATGCTCAGTATGTGATAGTGAGAGAATGCTCAGTATGTGAGAGTGAGAGAATGCTCAGTATGTGAGAGTGAGAGAATGCTCAGTATGTGAGAGTGAAAGAATGCTCAGTATGTGAGAGTGAGAGAATGGTGAGTATGTGAGAGTGAGAGAATGGTCAGTATGTGAGAGTGAGAGAATGGTCAGTATGTGAGAGTGAGAGAATGGTGAGTATGTGAGAGTGAGAGAATGGTCAGTATGTGATAGTGAGAGAATGGTCAGTATGTGATAGTGAGAGAATGGTCAGTATGTGATAGTGAGAGAATGGTCAGTATGTGAGAGTGAGAGAATGCTCAGTATGTGAGAGGGAGAGAAAAGTCAGTATGTGATAGTGAGAGAATGCTCAGTATGTGAGAGTGAGAGAATGCTCCGTATGTGAGAGTGAGAGAATGGTGAGTATGTGAGAGTGAGAGAATGGTCAGTATGTGAGAGTGAGAGAATGGTCAGTATGTGAGAGTGAGAGAATGCTCAGTATGTGAGAGTGAGAGAATGGTGAGTATGTGAGAGTGAGAGAATGGTCAGTATGTGAGAGTGAGAGAAAGGACAGTATGTGAGATTGAGACAATGCTCAGTATGTGAGAGTGAGAGAATAGTCAGTATGTGAGAGTGAGAGAATGGTCAGTATGTGAGAGTGAGAGAATGGTCAGTATGTGACAGTGAGAGAATGCTCAGTATGTGAGATTGAGAGAATGCTCAGTATGTGACAGTGAGAGAATGCTCAGTATGTGACAGTGAGAGAATAGTCAGTTTGTGAGAGTGAGAGAATGCTCAGTATGTGAGAGTGAGAGAATGGTCAGTATGTGAGAGTGAGAGAATGTTCAGAATGTGAGAGTGAGAGAATGGTCAGTATGTGAGAGTGAGAGAATGGTCAGTATGTGATAGTGAGAGAATGCTCAGTATGTGAGAGTGAGAGAATGGTCAGTATGTGATAGTGAGAGAATGCTCAGTATGTGATAGTGAGAGAATGGTTAGTATGTGATAGTGAGAGAATGCTCAGTATGTGATAGTGAGAGAATGGTCAGTATGTGAGAGTGAGAGAATGCTCAGTATGTGAGAGTGAGAGAATGCTCAGTATGTGAGAGGGAGAGAAAAGTCAGTATGTGATAGTGAGAGAATGCTCAGTATGTGAGAGTGAGAGAATGCTCAGTATGTGAGAGTGAGAGAAAGGTGAGTATGTGAGAGTGAGTGAATGGTCAGTATGTGAGAGTGAGAGAATGGTCAGTATGTGAGAGTGAGAGAATGCTCAGTATGTGAGAGTGAGAGAATGGTGAGTATGTGAGAGTGAGAGAATGCTCAGTATGTGAGATTGAGAGAATGCTCAGTATGTGAGAGTGAGAGAATGCTCAGTATGTGAGAGTGAGAGAATGGTCAGTATGTGATAGTGAGAATATGCTCAGTATGTGAGAGTGAGAGAATGGTCAGTATGTGAGAGTGAGACAATGCTCAGTATGTGAGAGTGAGAGAATAGTCAGTATGTGAGAGTGAGAGAATGGTCAGTATGTGAGAGTGAGAGAATGGTCAGTATGTGAGAGTGTGAGAATGGTCAGTATGTGAGAGTGAGAGAATGCTCAGTATGTGAGAGTGAGAGAATGCTCAGTATGTGAGATTGAGAGAATGCTCAGTACGTGAATGTGAGAGAATGCTCAGTATGTAAGTGAGAGAATGCTTAAAAAATGAGAGTGAGAGAATGCTGAGAAGATAAAGGCGAGAGAATGCTAAGAAGATGAGAGTGACAGAGTGCTGAGAAGATGAGAGCGTGAGAATGCTCAGTATGTGAGAATGAGAGAATGCTCAGGATGTGAGTAAGAGAATGCTCAGTATGTGAGAGTGAGAGAATTCTGAGAAGATGAGAGAGAGAGAGAGAGAGAATGCTGAGAATATGAGAGTGAGAGAATTCTGAGAAGATGAGAATGAGAGGATGCTGAGAATATGAGAATGAGAGGATGCTGAGTAGATGAGAGTGAAAAAATGCAAAGAATGTTAGAGAATGGTCAGAAGGTTAGAGTGAGAGAATGCTCTAAATGTCAGATTGACAAAATGGTAAGATTGTGAGAGTGAGAGAATGCTCAGCATGTAAGAGTGAGTCAGAAGGTGAGAGAATGCTCAGTGTGTGAGAGTGAGAGAATGGTGAGTATGTGAGAGTGAGAGAATGGTCAGTATGTGAGAGTGAGAGAATGGTCAGTATGTGAGAGTGAGTGAATGCTCAGTATGTGAGAGTGAGAGAATGGTGAGTATGTGAGAGTGAGAGAATGGACAGTATGTGAGTGTGAGACAATGCTCAGTATGTGAGAGTGAGAGAATAGTCAGTATGTGAGAGAATGGTCAGTATGTGAGAGTGAGAGAATGGTCAGTATGTGAGAGTGAGAGAATGCTCAGTATGTGAGAGTGAGAGAATGCTCAGTATGTGAGATTGAGAGAATGCTCAGTATGTGAGAGTGAGAGAATGCTCAGTATGTGACAGTGAGAGAATAGTCAGTATGTGAGAGTCAGAGAATGCTCAGTATGTGAAAGTGAGAGAATGGTCAGTATGTGAGAGTGAGAGAATGGTCAGTATGTGAGAGTGAGAGAATGGTCAGTATGTGAGAGTGAGAGAATGGTCAGTATGTGAGAGTGAGAGAATGCTCAGTATGTGAGAGTGAGAGAATGCTCAGTATGTGAGAGTGAGAGAATGCTCAGTATGTGATAGTGAGAGAATGCTCAGTATGTGATAGTGAGAGAATGGTTAGTATGTGAGAGTGAGAGAATGCTCAGTATGTGATAGTGAGAGAATGGTCAGTATGTGATAGTGAGAGAATGGTCAGTATGTGATAGTGAGAGAATGGTCAGTATGTGAGAGTGAGAGAATGCTCAGTATGTGAGAGGGAGAGAAAAGTCAGTATGTGATAGTGAGAGAATGCTCAGTATGTGAGAGTGAGAGAATGCTCCGTATGTGAGAGTGAGAGAATGGTGAGTATGTGAGAGTGAGAGAATGGTCAGTATGTGAGAGTGAGAGAATGGTCAGTATGTGAGAGTGAGAGAATGCTCAGTATGTGAGAGTGAGAGAATGGTGAGTATGTGAGAGTGAGAGAATGGTCAGTATGTGAGAGTGAGAGAAAGGACAGTATGTGAGATTGAGACAATGCTCAGTATGTGAGAGTGAGAGAATAGTCAGTATGTGAGAGTGAGAGAATGGTCAGTATGTGAGAGTGAGAGAATGGTCAGTATGTGACAGTGAGAGAATGCTCAGTATGTGAGATTGAGAGAATGCTCAGTATGTGACAGTGAGAGAATGCTCAGTATGTGACAGTGAGAGAATAGTCAGTTTGTGAGAGTGAGAGAATGCTCAGTATGTGAGAGTGAGAGAATGGTCAGTATGTGAGAGTGAGAGAATGTTCAGAATGTGAGAGTGAGAGAATGGTCAGTATGTGAGAGTGAGAGAATGGTCAGTATGTGATAGTGAGAGAATGCTCAGTATGTGAGAGTGAGAGAATGGTCAGTATGTGATAGTGAGAGAATGCTCAGTATGTGATAGTGAGAGAATGGTTAGTATGTGATAGTGAGAGAATGCTCAGTATGTGATAGTGAGAGAATGGTCAGTATGTGAGAGTGAGAGAATGCTCAGTATGTGAGAGTGAGAGAATGCTCAGTATGTGAGAGGGAGAGAAAAGTCAGTATGTGATAGTGAGAGAATGCTCAGTATGTGAGAGTGAGAGAATGCTCAGTATGTGAGAGTGAGAGAAAGGTGAGTATGTGAGAGTGAGTGAATGGTCAGTATGTGAGAGTGAGAGAATGGTCAGTATGTGAGAGTGAGAGAATGCTCAGTATGTGAGAGTGAGAGAATGGTGAGTATGTGAGAGTGAGAGAATGCTCAGTATGTGAGATTGAGAGAATGCTCAGTATGTGAGAGTGAGAGAATGCTCAGTATGTGACAGTGAGAGAATAGTCAGTATGTGAGAGTCAGAGAATGCTCAGTATGTGAAAGTGAGAGAATGGTCAGTATGTGAGAGTGAGAGAATGGTCAGTATGTGAGAGTGAGAGAATGGTCAGTATGTGAGAGTGAGAGAATGGTCAGTATGTGAGAGTGAGAGAATGCTCAGTATGTGAGAGTGAGAGAATGCTCAGTATGTGAGAGTGAGAGAATGCTCAGTATGTGATAGTGAGAGAATGCTCAGTATGTGATAGTGAGAGAATGGTTAGTATGTGAGAGTGAGAGAATGCTCAGTATGTGATAGTGAGAGAATGGTCAGTATGTGATAGTGAGAGAATGGTCAGTATGTGATAGTGAGAGAATGGTCAGTATGTGAGAGTGAGAGAATGCTCAGTATGTGAGAGGGAGAGAAAAGTCAGTATGTGATAGTGAGAGAATGCTCAGTATGTGAGAGTGAGAGAATGCTCCGTATGTGAGAGTGAGAGAATGGTGAGTATGTGAGAGTGAGAGAATGGTCAGTATGTGAGAGTGAGAGAATGGTCAGTATGTGAGAGTGAGAGAATGCTCAGTATGTGAGAGTGAGAGAATGGTGAGTATGTGAGAGTGAGAGAATGGTCAGTATGTGAGAGTGAGAGAAAGGACAGTATGTGAGATTGAGACAATGCTCAGTATGTGAGAGTGAGAGAATAGTCAGTATGTGAGAGTGAGAGAATGGTCAGTATGTGAGAGTGAGAGAATGGTCAGTATGTGACAGTGAGAGAATGCTCAGTATGTGAGATTGAGAGAATGCTCAGTATGTGACAGTGAGAGAATGCTCAGTATGTGACAGTGAGAGAATAGTCAGTTTGTGAGAGTGAGAGAATGCTCAGTATGTGAGAGTGAGAGAATGGTCAGTATGTGAGAGTGAGAGAATGTTCAGAATGTGAGAGTGAGAGAATGGTCAGTATGTGAGAGTGAGAGAATGGTCAGTATGTGATAGTGAGAGAATGCTCAGTATGTGAGAGTGAGAGAATGGTCAGTATGTGATAGTGAGAGAATGCTCAGTATGTGATAGTGAGAGAATGGTTAGTATGTGATAGTGAGAGAATGCTCAGTATGTGATAGTGAGAGAATGGTCAGTATGTGAGAGTGAGAGAATGCTCAGTATGTGAGAGTGAGAGAATGCTCAGTATGTGAGAGGGAGAGAAAAGTCAGTATGTGATAGTGAGAGAATGCTCAGTATGTGAGAGTGAGAGAATGCTCAGTATGTGAGAGTGAGAGAAAGGTGAGTATGTGAGAGTGAGTGAATGGTCAGTATGTGAGAGTGAGAGAATGGTCAGTATGTGAGAGTGAGAGAATGCTCAGTATGTGAGAGTGAGAGAATGGTGAGTATGTGAGAGTGAGAGAATGCTCAGTATGTGAGATTGAGAGAATGCTCAGTATGTGAGAGTGAGAGAATGCTCAGTATGTGAGAGTGAGAGAATGGTCAGTATGTGATAGTGAGAATATGCTCAGTATGTGAGAGTGAGAGAATGGTCAGTATGTGAGAGTGAGACAATGCTCAGTATGTGAGAGTGAGAGAATAGTCAGTATGTGAGAGTGAGAGAATGGTCAGTATGTGAGAGTGAGAGAATGGTCAGTATGTGAGAGTGTGAGAATGGTCAGTATGTGAGAGTGAGAGAATGCTCAGTATGTGAGAGTGAGAGAATGCTCAGTATGTGAGATTGAGAGAATGCTCAGTACGTGAATGTGAGAGAATGCTCAGTATGTAAGTGAGAGAATGCTTAAAAAATGAGAGTGAGAGAATGCTGAGAAGATAAAGGCGAGAGAATGCTAAGAAGATGAGAGTGACAGAGTGCTGAGAAGATGAGAGCGTGAGAATGCTCAGTATGTGAGAATGAGAGAATGCTCAGGATGTGAGTAAGAGAATGCTCAGTATGTGAGAGTGAGAGAATTCTGAGAAGATGAGAGAGAGAGAGAGAGAGAATGCTGAGAATATGAGAGTGAGAGAATTCTGAGAAGATGAGAATGAGAGGATGCTGAGAATATGAGAATGAGAGGATGCTGAGTAGATGAGAGTGAAAAAATGCAAAGAATGTTAGAGAATGGTCAGAAGGTTAGAGTGAGAGAATGCTCTAAATGTCAGATTGACAAAATGGTAAGATTGTGAGAGTGAGAGAATGCTCAGCATGTAAGAGTGAGTCAGAAGGTGAGAGAATGCTCAGTGTGTGAGAGTGAGAGAATGGTGAGTATGTGAGAGTGAGAGAATGGTCAGTATGTGAGAGTGAGAGAATGGTCAGTATGTGAGAGTGAGTGAATGCTCAGTATGTGAGAGTGAGAGAATGGTGAGTATGTGAGAGTGAGAGAATGGACAGTATGTGAGTGTGAGACAATGCTCAGTATGTGAGAGTGAGAGAATAGTCAGTATGTGAGAGAATGGTCAGTATGTGAGAGTGAGAGAATGGTCAGTATGTGAGAGTGAGAGAATGCTCAGTATGTGAGAGTGAGAGAATGCTCAGTATGTGAGATTGAGAGAATGCTCAGTATGTGAGAGTGAGAGAATGCTCAGTATGTGACAGTGAGAGAATAGTCAGTATGTGAGAGTCAGAGAATGCTCAGTATGTGAAAGTGAGAGAATGGTCAGTATGTGAGAGTGAGAGAATGGTCAGTATGTGAGAGTGAGAGAATGGTCAGTATGTGAGAGTGAGAGAATGGTCAGTATGTGAGAGTGAGAGAATGCTCAGTATGTGAGAGTGAGAGAATGCTCAGTATGTGAGAGTGAGAGAATGCTCAGTATGTGATAGTGAGAGAATGCTCAGTATGTGATAGTGAGAGAATGGTTAGTATGTGAGAGTGAGAGAATGCTCAGTATGTGATAGTGAGAGAATGGTCAGTATGTGAGAGTGAGAGAATGCTCAGTATGTGAGAGTGAGAGAATGCTCAGTATGTGAGAGTGAGAGAATGCTCAGTATGTGAGAGTGAGAGAATGCTCAGTATGTGAGAGGGAGGAAAAGTCAGTATGTGATAGTGAGAGAATGGTCAGTATGTGAGAGTGAGAGAATGCTCAGTATGTGAGAGTGAGAGAATGGTGAGTATGTGAGAGTGAGAGAATGCTCAGTATGTGAGAGTGAGAGAATGCTCAGTATGTGAGAGTGAGAGAATGCTCAGTATGTGAGAGTGAGAGAATGGTGAGTATGAGAGAGTGAGAGAATGCTCAGTATGTGAGATTGAGAGAATGGTCAGTATGTGAGAGTGAGAGAATGCTCAGTATGTGATAGTGAGATTATGCTCAGTATGTGAGAGTGAGAGAATGGTCAGTATGTGAGTGAGACAATGCTCAGTATGTGAGAGTGAGAGAATAGTCAGTATGTGAGAGTGAGACAATGCTCAGTATGTGAGAGTGAGAGAATAGTCAGTATGTGAGAGTGAGAGAATGGTCAGTATGTGAGAGTGAGAGAATGGTCAGTATGTAAGTGAGAGAATAGTCAGTATGTGAGAGTGAGAGAATGGTCAGTATGTGAGAGTGAGAGAATGGTCAGTATGTGAGAGTGTGAGAATGGTCAGTATGTGAGAGTGAGAGAATGCTCAGTATGTAAGTGAGAGAATAGTCAGTATGTGAGAGTGAGAGAATGGTCAGTATGTGAGAGTGAGAGAATGGTCAGTATGTGAGAGTGTGAGAATGGTCAGTATGTGAGAGTGAGAGAATGCTCAGTATGTAAGTGAGAGAATAGTCAGTATGTGAGAGTGAGAGAATGGTCAGTATGTGATAGTGAGAATATGCTCAGTATGTGAGAGTGAGAGAATGGTCAGTATGTGAGATTGAGAGAATAGTCAGTATGTGAGAGTGTGAGAATGGTCAGTATGTGAGAGTGAGAGAATGCTCAGTACATGAATTGCAGAGAATGCTCAGTATGTAAGTGAGAGAATGCTTAAAAAATGAGAGTGAGAGAATGCTGAGAAGATAAAGGCGAGAGAATGCTAAGAAGATGAGAGTGACAGAGTGCTGAGAAGATGAGAGCGTGAGAATGCTCAGTATGTGAGAATGAGAGAATGCTCAGGATGTGAGTAAGAGAATGCTCAGTATGTGAGAGTGAGAGAATTCTGAGAAGATGAGAGAGAGAGAGAGAGAGAGAGAGAGAATGCTGAGAATATGAGAGTGAGAGGATGCTGAGAAGATGAGAGAGAGAGAGAAGGCTGAGAATATGAGAATGAGAGGATGCTGAGTAGATGAGAGTGAAAAAATGCAAAGAATGTTAGAGAATGGTCAGAAGGTTAGAGTGAGAGAATGCTCTAAATGTCAGAGTGACAAAATGGTAAGATTGTGAGAGTGAGAGAATGCTCAGCATGTAAGAGTGAGTCAGAAGGTGAGAAAATGGTCAGAATGTGAGAGGGAGAGAAAATTAGAGTGAGAAAATGTTTTAAATGTGAGGTGAGAGAATGATCTGTATGTGAGAGAATGCAAATGTAGGTGAGAATGAGCAAATCCTCAAAGGTAAGAGTGAGAGATGGTCAGAAGGTAAGAGTAAGAAAATGGTCAGAAGGTGAGAGTAAGAAAATAGTCAGTATGTGAGAGTGAGACAATGCTCAGTATGTGAGAGTGAGAGAATAGTCAGTATGTGAGAGTGAGAGAATGGTCAGTATGTGAGAGTGAGTGAATGGTCAGTATGTGAGAGTGTGAGAATGGTCAGTTTGTGAGAGTGAGAGAATGCTCAGTATGTAAGTGAGAGAATAGTCAGTATGTGAGAGTGAGAGAATGGTCAGTATGTGATAGTGAGAATATGCTCAGTATGTGAGAGTGAGAGAATAGTCAGTATGTGAGAGTGAGAGAATGGTCAGTATGTGAGAGTGAGAGAATGGTCAGTATGTGAGAGTGTGAGAATGGTCAGTATATGAGAGTGAGAGAATGCACAGTATGTGAGAGTGAGAGAATGCTCAGTATGTGAGATTGAGAGAATGCTCAGTACGTGAATGTGAGAGAATGCTCAGTGTGTAAGTGAGAGAATGCTTAAAAAATGAGAGTGAGAGAATGCTGAGAAGATAAAGGCGAGAGAATGCTAAGAAGATGAGAGTGACAGAGTGCTGAGAAGATGAGAGCGTGAGAATGCTCAGTATGTGAGAATGAGAGAATGCTCAGGATGTGAGTAAGAGAATGCTCAGTATGTGAGAGTGAGAGAATTCTGAGAAGATGAGAGAGAGAGAGAGAATGCTGAGAATATGAGAGTGAGAGGATGCTGAGAAGATGAGAGAGAGAACGCTGAGAATATGAGAATGAGAGGATGCTGAGTAGATGAGAGTGAAAAAATGCAAAGAATGTTAGAGAATGGTCAGAAGGTTAGAGTGAGAGAATGCTCTAAATGTCAGAGTGACAAAATGGTAAGATTGTGAGAGTGAGAGAATGCTCAGCATGTAAGAGTGAGTCAGAAGGTGAGAAAATGGTCAGAATGTGAGAGGGAGAGAAAATTAAGAGTGAGAAAATGTTTTAAATGTTAGGTGAGAGAATGATCTGTATGTGAGAGAATGCAAATGTAGGTGAGAATGAGCAAATCCTCAAAGGTAAGAGTGAGAGATAGTCAGAAGGTAAGAGCAAGAAAATGGTCAGAAGGTGAAAGTGAGAGAATAATCAGAAGGTGAGAGTGAGAGACTGGTCAGAAGGTGAGAATGAGAGAATGGTCAGAAGGTGAAAGAATAATCAGAAGGTGAGAGTGAGAGAATGGTCAGAAGGTGAGAAAGAGAGAATGGTCAGGAGGTGAGAGTGAGGTGAAAGATATGGTCAGCAGGTGAGAGTGAGTGAATGGTCAGAAGGTGAGAGAGAGAGAATGGTCAGGAGGTGAAAGAATGGTCAGAAGGTGAGAGTGAGAGAATGGTCAGAAGGTGAGAGAATGGTCAGAAGGTGAGAGTGAGAGAATGGGAAGAAGGTGAAAGTGAGAGAATGGGAAGAAGGTGAAAGAATGGTCAGAAGGTGAGAGTGAAAGAATGGTCAGAAGGTGAGAGTGAGAGAATGGTCAGAAGGTGAAAGAATGGTCAGAAGGTGAGTGAGAGAATGGTCAGAGGGAGAGAGAATGGTCAGAAGGTGAGAGTGAGAGAATGATCAGAAGGTGAGAGAATGGTCAGAAGGTGAAATTGAGAGAAAGGGTAAAAGGTTAAAGACTGTTCAGAAGGTGAAAGTGAGAGAATGGTCAGAAGGTGAAAGTGAGAGAATGGTCACAAGGTGAGAGTGTGAGAATGGGAAGAAGGAGAGTGCGAGAATGGGCAGAAGCTGAAAGAATGGTCAGAAGGTGGAAGTGAGAGAATGGGCAAAAGGTGAGAGAATGGTCAGAAAGTGATAGAATGGTCAGAAGGTGAGTGAGAGAATGGACAGAAGGTGAAAGTGAGAGAATGGTCAGAAGGTGAGAGTGAGAGAATGGTCAGAAGGTGAAAGTGAGAATGGTGAGAAGGTGAGAGTGAGAGAATGGTCAGAAGGTGAAAGTGAGAGAATGGGCAGAAGGTGAAAGTGAGAGAATGGTCAGAAGGTGAAAGTGAGAGAATGAGAAGAAGGTGAAAGTGAGAGAATGGTCAGAAGTTGAAACTGAGAGAATGGGCAGAAGGTGAAAGAATGGTCAGAATGTGAAAGTGAGAGAATGGGCAGAAGGTGAAAGAATGGGAAAAAGGTGAAAGTGAGAGAATGGTCAGAAGGTGAGAGAATGGTCAGAAAGTGAGATAATGGTCAGAAGGTGAAAGTGAGAGAATGGTCAGAAGGTGAAAGTGAGAGAATGAGAAGAAGGTGAAAGTGAGAGAATGGGCAGAAGGTGAAAGTGAGAGAATGGGCAGAAGGTTAAAGAATGGTCAGAAGTTGAAACTGAGAGAATGGGCAGAAGGTGAAAGAATGGTCAGAATGTGAAAGTGAGAGAATGGGCAGAAGGTGAACGAATGGGAAAAAGGTGAAAGTGAGAGAATGGTCAGAAAGTGAGAGAATGTTCAGAAGGTGGAAGTGAGAGAATGGGCAGAAGGTGAAAGAATGGGAAGAAGGTGAAAGTGAGAGAATGGTCAGAAGGTGAGAGAATGGTCAGAAAGTGAGAGAATGGTCAGAAGGTGAGTGAGAGAATGGACAGAAGGTGAAAGTGAGAGAATGGTCAGAAGGTGAGAGTGAGAGAATGGTCAGAAGGTGAAAGTGAGAGAATGGTCAGAAGGTGAGAGTGAGAGAATGGTCAGAAGGTGAAAGTGAGAGAATGGGCAGAAGGTGAAAGTGAGAGAATGGTCAGAAGGTGAAAGTGAGAGAATGAGAAGAAGGTGAAAGTGAGAGAATGGTCAGAAGGTGAAAGTGAGAGAATGGGCAGAAGGTTAAAGAATGGTCAGAAGTTATAACTGAGAGAATGGGCAGAAGGTGAAAGAATGGTCAGAATGTGAAAGTGAGAGAATGGGCAGAAGGTGAATGAATGGGAAAAAGGTGAAAGTGAGAGAATGGTCAGAAGGTGAGAGAATGGTCAGAAAGTGAGAGAATGGTCAGAAGGTGAAAGTGAGAGAATGGTCAGAAGGTGAAAGTGAGAGAATGAGAAGAAGGTTAAAGAATGGTCAGAAGTTGAAACTGAGAGAATGGGCAGAAGGTGAAAGAATGG
The DNA here is from genome assembly GCA_031769625.1 of Taudactylus pleione. Taxonomy (NCBI): domain Eukaryota; kingdom Metazoa; phylum Chordata; class Amphibia; order Anura; family Myobatrachidae; genus Taudactylus; species Taudactylus pleione. The sequence goes on from JAUIMM010000448.1 coordinate 2,249,028, forward strand.
TCAGAATGTGAAAGTGAGAGAATGGGCAGAAGGTGAAATAATGGGAAAAAGGTGAAAGTGAGAGAATGGTCAGAAGGTGAAAGTGAGAGAATGGTCAGAAGGTGAAAGTGAGAGAATGGTCAGAAGGTGAAAGTGAGAGAATGGTCAGAAGGTGAAAGTGAGAGAATGAGAAGAAAGTGAGAGAATGGTCAGAAGGTGAAAGTGAGAGAATTGTCAGAAGGTGGAAGTAAGAGAATGAGAAGAAGGTGAGAGAATGAGAAGAAGGTGAAAGTGAGAGAATGGTCAGAAGGTGAAAGTGAGAGAATGAGAAGAAGGTGGAAGTGAGAGAATGAGAAGAAGGTGAAAGTGAGAGAATGGGCAGAAGTTGAATGAATGGTCAGAAGGTGAAAGTGAGAGAATGGGCAGAAGTTGAAAGAATGGGCAGAAGGTGAAAGTGAGAGAATGGTCAGAAGGTGAAAGTGAGAGAATGGGCAGAATGTGAAAGTGAGAGAATGGGAAGAAGGTGAAAGAATGGTCAGAAGGTGAAAGTGAGAGAATGGGAAGATGGTGAGAGTCAGAGAATGGGCAGAAGGTTAGAGTGAGAGATTGGGCAGAAGGTGAGAGTGAGAGAATGGGCAGAAGGTGAGAGTCAGAGAATGGGCAAAAGGTTAGAGTGAGAGATTGGGCAGAAGGTGAGAGTGAGAGAATGGGCAGAAAGTGAAAGTGAGAGATTGGGCAGAAGGTGAAAGTGAGAGATTGGGCAGTAGGTGAGAGTGAGAGAATGGGCAGAAGATGAGAGTGGGAGAATGGGCAGATGGTCAGAGTGAGAGAATGGGCAGAAGGTGAGAGTGAGAGATTGGGCAGTAGGTGAGAGTGAGAAAATGAGCAGAAGGTGAGAGCGAAAGAATTGGAAGAAGGTGAGAGTGAGTGAATGGGCAGAAGGTGAGAGTGAGAGAATGGGCAGTAGGTGAGAGTGAGAGAATGGGCAGAAGGTGAGAGTGAGAGAATGGGAAGAAGGTGAGAGTGAGAGAATGGGCAGAAGGTGAGAGTGAAAGAATGGGAAGAAGGTGAGAGTGAGAGAATGGCCGGCTTCACTACCTATAGCTAAAGGCCGGCTTCATTACTTATAGTTTTAAGTTTTTAATACTTAACTGGTGATTGCATAACATAGTTTTCGTCTTTACTCCCTGTTTATTTCCGACATATAATTAACAATGGCGTTAAAAAAGTCTTTCCCTTGCTGGAGCTCCCTCTGCTCATTTCTGTACTGTAACGCAGCCTGTACACTGACAGCAGGTAAATACCCAGGATGTATCACAGCCCTGTCACCTTACACTAATTGTCTTATGACAAGCTATAAATACCATCACCAGACACAAACGTGATATGTTTACCAGAAACGAGAGATCCCAGCTGAGCGCCTTGATGTATAGATGCCCTTGTCTGTGTATTGTCTAATTAATGCATTTAATAGATAATGTAAATTTATGGTGTCACAAGTCACACTGCTCCTAGGGGCGCATTCATTTCCCAAATTTCCACTGGGAGGAGTAACACTGACACAACAAACAACCATCAGTAGCATATAGGAAAGGTTCCTGGACTGCACACCCTGAATATATATATATATAATGGGAGGTGCCACCTGATGAGAATAATTGCAGGCACAGAAACAGACTAATCTCAGGTGCACAACTCCAAATTACTAATAATATATAAATGCAATAACATTTTGCAATCAATAGAGGTTTTTAGCATAATCATGGCCAAGGTTATGGGCCTACCCACCATATCCAGGTAACCTCTTTAGGGTAGGTCCCTAACATACTAGGGTTCAAATCCAGAGTGTAGGACACTCCCAAACTAGCCCAGCTAAGCCGCCCCAGGGCACTGCCATAGTAAGAAAATGCAGTGTAAAGAGATAGTTAAGAGCAGCCACAGCTGCATATAAGGAATGAAAAAATAAAAGTGAAGTACATGTATAATAAACAAACAGTGAAGGGGTAAAATGTGTTATAAAAGAAAAATGTGTTATAATGCGGTGCCCTGAAACAGATCAACTAAAGCAATCCAGGGGGACCCACGCCCCAAAAATGAACCAAAGTTGCACTACAGTATATAACTTGTAGGACTTACCTAGAATTGTGCCTATTACTAGTGTAGCTCTGCCAGTGTCATAGTAATGGGCCTCAGAATGCAAACAAAAGTATTTTGAAAAATAAATAAAATAAATAAATAAATACAAAAATAGAATCTAAACATGAAACCGTGTGTGTGGAAGATAACGTGTGTGCACATTGCTATAGCGGGTCTATAGGTGTCAGCAGCACCAGAGGGACATACATCTTCCTGTTCTATAATGTGTCCCCACGAACTGTCCACTGCAAAACTACAGGGAGCAATGCATAAAGGGCACAAATACAGGGGGCACTGCATAAAGGGCACAAATACAGGGGGCACTGCATAAAGGGCACAAATACAGGGGGCACTGCATAAAGGGCACAAATACAGGGGGCACTGAATAATGGGCACTTTTGACTGACAGCCAGTGGGGGAGCAGCCTGAGAACTGTCGTGTTGGATTGGTCTGGGAGATACCCCTTCTCCCGGCGCGTGCATAATTGCGAAGGCCCCCCACCCGGCTACTTTTGGATGCCACCCGGCTGGAAAAAATTTTTGGGGACAACACTGTATCTATCTCATATTCATCTATTTATCTATCTCATATTTATCTATCTATCTCATATCTATCTATCTATCTATCTATCTATCTCAAATCTATCTATCTCATATTTATCTATCTCATTTATCTATCTATCTATCTATCTATCTCATGTTTATCTATCTATCTCATATTTATCTATCTATCTATCCATCTCATATCTATATATCTATCTCATATTTATCTATCTCATATTTATCTATCTCATAGCTATCTATCTATCTATCTATCTATCTATCTATCTATCTATCTATCTATCTCATATTTATCTATCTATCTATCTATCTATCTCATATCTATCTATATATCTCATATCTATCTATCTATCTATCTATCTATCTCATATCTATCTATATATCTCATATTTATCTGTCTATCATCTATCTATCTATCTATCTATCTATCTATCTATCTATCTATCTATCTATGTCATATTTATCTATCAATCTCATATTTATCTATCTAACTCATATTTATCTATCTATCTATCTATCTATCTATCTCATATTTATCTATCTATCTCAAATCTATCTATCTAGCTTTCTATCTACCTCATATTTATCTATCTATCTCATATATATCTATCTATCTCATATTTATCTATCTCATATCTATCTATCTATCTATCTATCTCATATTTATCTATCAATCTCATATCTATCTATCTATCTCAAATCTATCTATCTCAAATCTATCTATCATATTTATCTATCTATCTATCTCATATTTATCTATCTATCTATCTCATATCTATCTAAATATCACATATCTATCTATATATCACATATCTATCTATCTATCTCATATCTATCTATCTATCTATCTATCTATCTATCTATCTATCTATCTATCTATATATCTCATATTTATCTATCTATCTCATGTGTATCTATCTATCTATCTATCTATCTCATATTTATCTATCTATCTTGCTATCTATTTATCTATCTATCTATCTATCTCATATTTATCTATCTCATAATTATCTATCGCATAGCTATCTATCTATCTATCTATCTATCTATCTATCTATCTATCTATCTATCTCTCTATCTATCTATCTCATATCTATCTATATATCTCATATTTATTTATCTATCTATCTTTCTATCTATCTACAGTCAGGTGCATAAAGATTGGGACATTGACAGAATTTTCATATTTTGGCCTCTATTCACCACCACAATGGCTTTGCAACAAAGTATTAAAAAGTGAAAGTTAGATTTAGGATTGTCTGGTTTGTCCCATTACTTTTGGCCCCTTAAAAAGTGGGAGGCACATATAGAAACCGTTGTAATTCCTACACTGTTCACCTGATTTGGATGTATTTACCCTCAAATTAAGGGGCCTATTCATTAAACATTAAAATTCTCTGGAGATAATGAGCTTTAGAACTCTCATGGAGTTCTAGCTAATTATAGGTGGAATTCATCATTCCACCTCTCCATAACTATCTATTCCGAAAAGCTGTCATTTTTGCGATGACAGCTTTTCGGGAAATAGATACTTTTCCCTGCCTACACTACCTTATCGCGTCTGGAAACAGTGCTGCGCATGCGCTGTTACATCTGTAAACCAGCGCATGTGCAGCACTGCCTACAGATGCGTTAAGTTTCGTACCTCACAGTGGCGAATAGTAACTGCATCAAATTCCGAAAATTGATAATTTTTGGAATTTGATGAATACCACAATTTCCACATCCCCATACTAATGTAATAATGTACTAATGTATGGGGAGTGTGGAAATTAACGCAGGGGAACTTAGCAAGGAGATATCTGTGATATCTCCTGTGTTAAGTCTGTTCATGAATACCAAAATAACGTTATTTAAGGAAAATGTCCTTAAAAACGTTATTTTAGTGTTGATGAATAGGCCTCTAAATCTGAAAGTCTGCAGTTAAAGCACAACTTGTTTGTTTCATTTCAAAGCCATTGTGGTGGTGAATAGAGGCCAAAATATGAAAATTCTGTCAATGTCCCAATATTTATGCACCTGACTGTATGTATCTATCTATCTATCTATCTATCTATCTATCTATCTATCTATCATATCTATCTACTATATATCTATCTATCTATCTCATATTTATCTATCTCATATCTATCTATCTCATATTTATCTATCTCATATCTATCTATCTATCTATCTATCTATCTATCTATCTATCTATCTATCTCATATTTATTTATCTATCTATCTATCTATCTCATATCTATCTATTTATCTAATATCTATCTATCTATCTCATATTTATCTATCTACTAGCTGGTGTACCCGGCGTTGCACGGGATTTTAAGAATGTTTGTTTACACATCATCCTCCAACCAACCTCTCCTTAGGCAGGCCTCACAAAAAGTGTGACAAACTTCCCCATCAACAGTCCTAAGGTCTTTGAAGGAAGTAGGACCTGTAATGGTGTAAAGCAAACTTCAGAGATAGAAGCATTAAAAATTTGTCAGATGTACACAGGGCCGGCCCTGGCCCAAATGTTTTGGTAAGCGAATATATTTTTTGGCGCCCTCAGGCATATTGTTGCGCGTGCCCAAACAAATTAAGGGGCCGTGGTCTCATGGAAAAAGCCATAACCATGACACACACCCCTTTCTCGTCACTCTGGGAACAGTCCTTTCCTTTCCATATGCACCTTAATGCAGTCCCCCAGTAGTGCCCCTTTTACAGTACCCCCAGTATGCAATGCCCCCCAGTAGTGGTCCCTCTTATGCAGGCCCCAAGTAGTGTCCCTTATACATTGCCCCCAGTAGTGGTCACCCTTATGCTGGCCCCAGTAGTGATCCCCCCTATGCAGTGCCCCTTATACAGTGCCCCCAGTAGTTGTCCCCCCTGTGCAGAACCCCTTGTGTCCCAGGAATGGTCCCCCTTATGCAGTCCCCCAGTTGTAGTCCCCACTATGCAGTGCCCCCTGTAGTGGTCCCCCTTATGCAGTGCCCCTTGTGTCCCAGGAGAGGTCCCCCTTATGCAGGACTCCAGTAGCGCCCCCAGTAGTGATCCCCCCTATGCAGTGCCCCCTGTAGTGGTCCCCCCTGTGCAGTGCCCCTTGTACCCCCAGTAGTAAGCCCCTTATATAGTGCCCCCACTAGTAGTCCCCCCTATGCAGTGCCCCTAGTAGTGGTACCCCCTATGCAGTGCCCCTTATACAGTGCCCCCAGTAGTAGTCCCCCCATGCCGTACCCCCAATAGTGGTGCCCGTTATGCAGTGCCCTTTAAACTGTGGTCCCAATTGTAGTTCCCCCCTATGCAGTACCCACAGTATTGCCCTTTATATAGTGCCCCCAGCAGTAGTCCCCCGATGCAGTGCCCCCGGTGGTAGTCCCCCCTTCTTGTGCCCCTAGTAGTAGTCCACCCTTGTAGTGCCCCTAGTAGTAGTCCACCCTTGTAGTGCCCCTAGTAGTAGTCCCCCCTTGTAGTGCTCCTAGTAGTAGTCCCCCCTTGCAGTGCCCCTAGTAGTCCCCCCCTTGTAGTAGTTCTCCCCTTGTAGTGCCCCTAGTAGTAGTCCCCCCTTTTAGTAGTCCCACCCTTGTAGTGCCCCTCATAGTAGTCCCACCTTTTAGTGCCCCTAGTAGTATTCCCCCCTTGTAGTGCCCCTAGTAGTAGTCCCCCCCTTGTAATAGTCCCCCCTAGTAGAAGTCCCCCATTGTAATAGTCCCCCCCTTGTAGTAGCCCCTAGTTGTAGTCCCTCCTTGTAGTGCCCCTAATAGTAGTCACCCCTTGCAGTGCCCCTAGTAGTAGTCCCCCCCTTGTAGTGCCTCTAGTAGTAGTCCCCCCTTGTAGTAGTCGCCACCTTTTAGTACCCCTTTGTAGTAGTCCCCCAGTTGTAGTGCCCCTAGTAGTAGTCCCCCCTTGTAGTGTCCCTAGTAGTAGTCCCCCATTGTAGTGCCCCTAGTAGTAGTCCCCCCTTGTAGTAGTCCCGCCTTGTAGTAGCCCCTAGTAGCAGTCCCCCCTTGTAGTAGCCCCTAGTAGTAGTCCCCACTTGTCATGCCACTGCCCCACGTAGACACATACGTAATAAAAATTTTAAAAAAGCCACTTACCTGAATCCCCGCTCCGGTTCCTGCTCCCGCCGCCGCCATCCACTCCTCCGTCCGTCCTCCCTCCAGGCAAAGGTGCTTCTCCTCCGTGTCCTGGTCTTGCAGGCTGCTCCATGTCTTTATTTTTCTCCCCTGCATCCCAGAATGCCAGGCGCGGCCATGAAGATGTCACGCGGTGCGCTGCACAGACATTCTGGGTGACAGTGGGAGGGTCTTAGGGACAGTGGGAGACGGTAGTCATCATGGCGCCCACCGACAGTGTTCAGGGCGCAGCATATAGTAAAAATAAGTCACCGTGACTTATTGTGATGCTGGCTGTGCCCTTACAGCCTGGCACCGTACGCGGCTGCGTACCTGGCGTAACGGGCCGGCCGGCCCTGGATGTACAGTGTAAACACAGCCAAGAGCTTCTGTTGCTCTGATACCAGGATGACCGTCTACAGCAACTTTTCGAGAAGCATTCCATGTGTAATATTTTGACAGCTCACAGTACAGCAGGGTCCTTGCAAAGTCATCATTTTGACACAGTTTGAAGAAAGAAGTAAATGTTGTTGTGTAATTTGGTATAGTCAGAGAGCTGAGAATGCTGGCAAAGCCTGCTAAAGCTCTCTTTGATAATAAACATTAAGATCATGACAAAACATGACAACACAAAACGCTCGCTCCGAGGCCCTACCCATATGCCGTGAGGCCCCACAATGAGCATCCAGCAAAAATTGTGTTTTTTAATTAAAAATTAACAGTAATTAATTTCTATTTAATTTTTAATTGCCGTGTTTTAATACGCTCGTATGTAAAATTTCACGATCTTCGCTTGTAAACTGTGGATTTGTCTTGAAAGACAGAATGACGGAAGGACAAATTTTCTCTTTTATATAGTAGAGAAGATAGAAAAGAAAAAATAGTAGATAAGCTAAATCCTTTTCTAATTCTGTACCTGACCTGTAGAGGGCGAATGCTATGCAAAAATTTTGCTTTTTAATTAATTAAAAATTAACAGTAATTCATTTCGATTGACAATTTTTTTTGTTGCCTCCGCTGTGTTTTAATACACTCGTATGTAAAATTTCACGATCTTGGCTTGTAAACTGTGGATTTGAATAGAAAGACAGAAGGACAAATTTTTGCTTTTATATAGTAGATCTATCTCATATCTATCTATCTATCTATCTATCTATCTATCTATCTATCTATCTATCTCATATTTATTTATCTCATATCTATCTATCTATCTCATATCTATCTATCTATCTATCTATCTATCTATCTATCTATCTATCTATCTCATATTTATTTATCTCATATCTATCTATCTATCTATCTATCTCATATCTATCTATCTATCTATCTATCTATCTATCTATCTATCTCATATCTGTCTGTCTGTGTTTTTGAAGCCGCTGCTCATTGATGGGTTTTACATTAAAATTTAAAGCTGTTCTAATATTAAGTGCACTGCGAAATGGGCGGAGTCGCCCTGCTAAGTCATTGTCGCGATCAGACCAGTAAAAAGGAAGTTTCTGTGTCGCATTTCGTTTTAAGCCTCCTGTAAATATTTACAGTGGGAAAGTTGCACCGTATTAGTATCATAATTGTATATTACAGTGGCGATGAAGGATGAAGTTTGGTGAATTGCTCATTAGTGAAGCGATTTGGCTGTTTTCTTTGAGAACGCCGTGTTTCTGTAATGGCGACACTATACATTGAAACGGCAATTGAAGATTATATTATTGTCAGACTAATTCAAATTGGAGTTTAATTTTTTTCAATGGTTTATTATCCGCATAGATGGAAATTATTAAGGCTGAATTGATAAGGACAGTAACATCCTGAAGATAATGGACATAAGTGATTACAGCTATTGTCACAAAACGATCTGTTTCCGCGCAGAATGGAGATTCGGTATAAGGCCTGTGAGGTGTCTCCATCACTGACAGGAGAGGGGGGAGACCTCTGCGCATAATTCACAACATACATAATGCAATTAGCGCACTTGTCCTATAAACCTGCTCACCTGCCGTGCAATCGTATTATTTTACCGTAAGCTACACTTATATTGCACAGTTCAATCCTCTTAAACCGTTAACCTCACTGGCCTTTGGCTTGCATTTAGAAACCACTTGTCAAACTTAAAATGGGTATTTTTAACCCCCTTAATGTGGAGAATCTGATGTCAGAGATGGGAGCTAAGCATCCGGACAAACTATGCTGCAATGAGGGGGGCAAATACATTTATTATATTTTGCATGCAGGGTAAATACTGGCTCCATATACAACATTACACATATCTATGCAGCAGCCCTGCATAGATGTGTATGCTGGGCTTAGGAGCATGCGCAGGGCGCAAAATCACATGATCCGTCCACAAAATGGACGTGTTCAAACTGCCAAAAAAAAAAAAACACAAAAAAGGCTTGAACACTACATGATAATAGAAATCCAGAGATCTTTGTTGCATATATTTGCAAATACATGTTTAAGCACCAGGCGGCGTCAAGGCTCCTCTGCACCGGCGTCCCTAACGCTACATTATAATAGCACCCACTATGGGTCATGATTGCATCCTGTTATGCCATATGATAATAGAACATACATAAATATATTTAAGTGAGGTAGATAATAGTATGCTGCGCTGTTTATATGTAAGCAGCTCAGTGTAGTTCGATTTAGACAAGGTATTAGGATGACTGAGCGCTAAGTGCTATTGTTGGTTAATTCATATTGATCTATGTTAAAAATACTAAATAAAATAACTAAGATAATTAAAAAAAAGAAAACGCTTTAAAAAAAAAACGCTTTAAAAATAAAAAAATATTAATAAAAAATAAATAATAAATAAATAATATTTGTATTTATTTTTTTATTAATATATATATTATTTTTTTAAAGCATTTTTAAGCGTTTTTTTTTTACTTATTTTATTTACTATTTTTAACATAGATCAATAGGAATTAACTAACAATAAATATATTTAAGTTGAGAGCCATCTCACCTAGGAGGTACCCCAGAGACCTCCAAATAGCACTACATGAACAAGCCCTCCAAATGCTGGACCCATCCATGCCTCTCATGGATGGGTCCATGATCCATGCATCAAACCAACAAAAATATTTGCTAGGGGTGAGTGGGTTTATGGCAGGGGATGAAAACTGCAATATTTCCAGGCCCTAGAGCTGGGTAAATGCATCAAGGAGAAACTAGAATAACCATTTATGTCTGTGTAGTATTTATATTTGTTCATAATGTTTATCCATTTACTGCACCTGATATCACTTCGCTTTCCATTAATACATCAGAACCTTTCTACTTTATCCGGTTACATAACACAAGTGCCGTCATTAATGTGCACACAATACAGGGTGACCTTTCGGCTCTTGCTTTACCAACAAAGCTTTTTATTTGGGAAGCGTACTGAAGTCATCAAGTCTAAAAGCTTTAGGACTCTCATCGGCAATCAGAGTATTTTGTTGCAAAAAAAATAAAAAATTTAATTCTCTGTTGGTTGGTTGGGGAGGGGGTCAACGTGCAGAGAAAGGAAAGAGGAACGAGTGACACAAGTGTAAAACAGAAACACAGGTAAATACTTGCATTACTGCAGCTGATGCTGGTGAAGAGTCCACAACTGTCAACCACGGTCATTAAATGAATAGGATCATTCGTGGAGATGTTGCTAAATGTGGTCTGTGGATGACCAACCGCCCCAGATTGAGCACCAACAGGTCCTCAATGAATCTGAGAGATCTGGCTTGATCTAAGTGAAATGGTCGCAACTTATTCTATTTCGCCAGATGTGTGACAATATTGATGATGATCCCATTTCTCGGCTCTTGGGCCAAGGATCAGATTCACATCGTATTAGGCAGGGGCGTATCTAGAACTTTGTGAGCTCCCAATGCTTCTAGATAGACACCTCTCTCTGCAGCAGTTGTTCATTTTATGCCTCATTGTGGTGCCCCAGTTCACACTATGCCATACAGTACCCCCATTTCATATTATGCCACATGGTAGTGCTCTCTTCCCATTGTGCAGACACAGTGCCCCCATTTCATATTATGCCACATGGTAGTGCTCACTTCTCCCATTGTGCAGACACAGTGCCCCCATTTCATATTATGCCACATGGTAGTGCCCTCTTTTCCCATTGTGCAGACACAGTGCCCCCAATTCATATTTTTCCTCACTGTATTGCCCTCAGTTCACATTGCAGTATGTCCCATTGTAGTTCACCCAGCTGACACGCCACACAGTGCTCCCAGTTCACATTAGGCCACATGTTGTCACATTGGTAGGCTTCTATCAGGTGCAAGATCCAGAAAGTTCTTCTTTTTCCGGAGCTTGATACATTTGGCAAATGCGGTCAAAACTGCATTTTAGTGTTATTGCATTGCTCCCTGGGTGCTGCATTTGCAACCTAAGGGCTTGACTCAGAGATGGAAAAAATAGTTTGTGTAACGCCAAAAAGCACAGGGTGCACCCTTCAGCAGCTGCTGCACGCACAGGACGGTGCGGAGGAGAGGACATGTGCACTACGGAAGAGGTCTCTCCCCATAGTTGGTGGCTGTTGTGGGCGAGTCTATGTGATCTACACTACAGGAGGCGCCCTGACCACAACAGATGGTACCTATAGGGAGAGACTTCCTCCTGAGAGCACACACCCACCACCCTCATGTCCCCTCCTCCTCGCCGCTGTGGGGGATAATGTCCTCTTTAGCAGCTGACCTGGGTCCTCTAACAAGCCCGGGCCAGGGTAATTACTACCTGCACCCCCCTCTCGCCGCTACTGATTATGTGATCATGTGCTCAGCATGGGCCAGCGTAAAGACACACCCTACGCACCATGATGCCCCATTCAGCACCTGCCCAAATGCTACCGGCAGGGTGTGCATAGAGCACTTTAGGTGAGATGTGCACTAAGCTGCACAGATCACTGCAGAGTTTCGGGGGGGGGGGAACTATTGCAACCAAACAGGTCACAAATACTAGTATTTAATAAGTAGCTGGGAAATAATATCAATGCCTGCATCAGGAAGAAATTATCAATACAGTTGATATATCGATCAAAATTTAGTTGATTATAAACTGCCGAAGATCAATGGTTATGAATAATTGTTGATCTTTGATGTCTTTCCTTACTGTTGACAGGGGCGATGAGCGAAGGACCCCTCGGAAACATTTGGAGTGGCCCCTGCGGCTCCGGAGAGGAGAATCGTGCGTTGGGCGATTTTTTTTTACAGCGTCACCCGGGATTGCACATTTAAAAGAGTGCTATTTAAAAGTGAATAACCCCTTTTAAATGTTCCACCTATTTGCTGATGTATTCGGATAAATAGCCGACTCAATAATGGATTTACTATCAATTGGGGAGGAAGAAGTATATATCCTATAGTCTAGTATTTGCAAAGCAATGCCTCACTTGTAGCCAATTGCCTCTACGTCCCCCTATGGAGTTATCCCGCAACAATGAAACTGTGATTGAGGATTTTTAGATATTCCATTTCATACGAGTTATTGGCTAAGAACTGGGGGAAATATCCATTTCTTTTCCAAGCTCCGAGTCTTTTCTGTGATGCTTATTATCATTTCTGCAGCACTTATCTCTATCAGACCGCGCAGAACATCAATACCGAGGGGCTGGAGTATGAAATAATGAAGTTTAACCTTATATATCTCGTTGAAGAGTATTCCTGGATAGATGACCGAATCAATATCTGATTTACAAATCGTTGCCTTCCCTGGGGAAATCAATTTCCAATCAGGTAGCAAGAGCTGGAATGCATGATTAATAGGGCTTAGCTTTGCAATATCCATGTTTGTGTTTGCCGAAATGGTTTTCATGCTTGTAATGCAGAATCTGATGGATCACGCAGAATTAACTCTTTCATTGCCGGAGAGCTCCCCAAACAAATGGGGAGGAAAAAAATCCACACCCTATTGACGAGCGCATCGATGAGATTGGGAGCTACAGGGGATACTGACTTTCCAAAGTTAACGTCATCCAACAATTCAACCCCCGGTAGCCAAACATCGTGAAACAAATGGTAGATTCATTAAGAAAATGTTTCAGAATAAAATGAATGTTAGCGGTTAAAACTGCAGACTATCCCGCTGATTATATCAACTTTATTAAGATAAATATTTACTCTCATTCTGCTTATAAATATATAGTATATTTGCTGCCCAACATGGAGATAATGTAAAATAGGTGAATTTCCTAAAACTTAGGCTAACTAGACATTTGCCTAAGGGCACCAGGATTAATGGGGCACCAAGTACATTTTGTATTGTTCATTTTAAAACCGTCTTTTTTATTGTTTTTGTTAACTCCTATTATAGACAATCAGTATAACAGAGACGCTGATTTTGGAATGAGCATTGTAAGAACGTTGTATCTGGTCCTGAGTATGGGGTAAGAGGTATCTTCATGGGAAAGATGAAAAACAGCTACAATAGAACAAAATACACACACACACACACACACATATAAAATAAAGAGGGAGAAACTTATTTTAGTGCAAAGTTAAATAAAGAACTGAACACGATATGTATTGGTTTACTTTTAAAGGGGCCTATCCATTAGCAGATCTTTCTGAAAGACAAAAGATTTATCTTTTGAGAATTCCTGGGGCTGCTGTGACAGATACCTCTCATGTACATGACAGATTTTTGCGAACGACGAACGATATCGCATGACATCATTCTGGGAGTGGATTTTTTTTATGTTTCTATTAATTTTCATTAAAAAATAGTTTGTCGTTCGCCGTTTACCGCGTCAGATATTTCTAATATCTGTCAGCGATAAACGATAATTTACCAACATGTTAGAGAGACAAAAGACCCAATTTGTCGGCCGCGGGAGTGCGCATTTTTGTCGTTCAGAGCCTATCCATTAGCAGATAAATTGAACGACTGAACGATAAATCGTTCATCGTTCAAATTTATCTTCTAATGGATAGGCCCCTTAACACAAATTATTTTCTTTACCTAACACTTTGCTGATACCCACAATATGGGATGTAGTTAAGACACCGGGGAAAGACAGACGCCTACAGTATCTTAATCCCGACGCTGGAATCCAGGAGGACTTGTGCCCGAATGAAGGTAAGCCGGGGCGCCTGTAGTGTTAGCCGCGGGGCGGGGATGATTAGATTTAGGTCAGATAGCGGGGTTAACGTTAGTTTTTTTTGGGACAGAGGTTAGTGTTAAGCACCCCTAGGGGGGCAGGTTAAGGTCAAGCACCACTGGGGGGAGGGGGTTAGGTTTAGGCACTAAGGGGGGAGGGTTAGGATTAGGCACGAAGTGGGGAGACTTATTTTTAGACACTAACGAGTAGGGTTACGGTTAGGGTGCGGGGTGGGGAGAGTTAGGCTACAAGAAGGGAGGGTTTAGGTATGGGGGAGAAGGGGGAGGGTAAGTATACTTACCCGACCCCTGTCGGGATACTAACCATCGGGATGCTCTGTTGGTACTGTGACAGGAGACATCCCGGCATTACATACCCATTCCCCACAATATACACGTTCCTTATACATGCTAATTTGTATAAAGTAGTTTATATTTAGTGCAAATGATTTCTAAACAAAAAGAAGAATCACGTAGTTTGCCAGCCAGTAGGATCCTCATTCGGCGGCGTTACCGTCACTGAGACATAAGCCTCGGGCTGAAAGCACTAGACTTTTACTGTTCTCTTTAAATTTTTATTGTGCTGTTCCGAACGTGGTTATTTTAGCTGAATTTTAAAAATCTATATAAGAAATATGGCAGCGAGGCTGGGGGAAGACTGTAAAAGATAATCAGATGTTCCCTTTTATGACGGTATCATTTTCTACTACTTTGTTAATTCAGGGAAAGGATTTTTGGAAACGATCGGTTTATGGTGTAAGCAGGTAACGGCGACTCTGAACGCGGAAATAAAGTGATCTGGAAATGAGGGAGTGTGAAACTAAACTTTTTACCAACTATCCATTTTGTGGGGTTGTGCTGAGCAGCAGATTAAGGAGATTAACTCTTCCTTCTCCAGATTGCTCAGATTAGATTAAAACATTGCCTACAATGTATTTATATATTCACTCATCTCCTGCATTGTGTATTAATGCATAAGAGAGGCAGGAACAACCTGTAGCTATCCATCATTGAAATGCTTTCAGCAGCACATTGAGTGTCAGGAAATGTATGTGTGATGCAGGAACAGTGAGGCGTGTGGGTGGGGGTTACAAAGTTCTCAGTGGGTGTCTGGGTCCTAATTGGGTGTCTGGGTCATCCATGGAAGCGTAATCACACCCCCAAAATGCTGCAGCCATGCCCCTTTCTGCGCAAATTCAGCATAGGCATCTGTCACTTGTGGCCACAGACCCAACCCCTGGACCACCCACTAGTACCAGTGCCTAACCCAGTGGTTCCCAAACTGTGCGTCGTGGAACCCTGGGGTGGCTTGGGACATTTGCAGGGGTGCCACTGGTTGGCAGTCCAGCACCAAAACAAATAATTTTTGGTCAATGTAATGTATATATTTGAACAAACAGACGCACAAATCTGGAGGCAGCAGGAAGCCACAGACTGAGAATAATATAGTGGGAGGAGCAGGGTCTCCAGCAGCACAGAGTACATCAGGAGATGAGTGATGTGTTAATGAGGACGTGGCTGCATGTGACAGGGGCAGTGACATGATGTGAGGAGGGGAATGCAGGCAGCAGGAAGCCACAGACTGATAGTTATATAGTGGGAGGAGCAGGGTCTCCCAGCAGCACAGAGTATATCAGGAGATGAGTGATGTGTTAGTGAGGACAGGGCAGCATGTGACAGGGGCAGTGACATGATGTGAAGAGGGGAATGGAGGCAGCAGGAAGCCACACGCTGAGAGTTATATAGTGGAAGGAGGAGTGTCCCCCAGCAGCACAGAGTATATCAGGAGATGAGTGATGTGTTAGTGAGGACAGGGCTGCATGTGACAGGAGCAGTGACAAGATTTGAGGAGGGGAATGGAGGTAGCAGGAAGCCACTGACTGAGGACCTCATTCAGAGCCGCTCGCAAAATGCAAAATGCGAGCGCCTGCTCTGAATGAGGGCGGCCGCATCTCTGAAATGAGCTGGCCGCTCGCTAGCCTGTGGGTGACCACCCACAGCTTTAGCGAGTGGCCAGGTTGATGGCCGCGATGGTCAAGACCATCGCGACCATCGTGACAAGACCCATGTGGTAGAGTTTCGTCTGCCTCAAGCCCCAGTGAGCTTTCGGCTCTAATAGAGCCAGAAGCTCACCACTGACATCACGAGTGATGTCAGTGGGGCCGCCCCCAAACGACAGGCGTTCCGTCGGGAACACCTCCGTTTGGCTCAGCCACCCCTTACCCCGCCTACAAAACAGGGCGAGTTGTCGATCACAATCGACAGCCGCCCCTATTGTAGTGAGCCCCGGAGCATGCACAGGGCCCAACATCGACCCACTTGCAAGCGCTCAAGCGCTTGCGAGCGGGTCTGAATGAGACCCTGAGAGTTATATAGTGGGAGGAGCAGGTTTCCCAGCAGCACAGAGTAAATCAGAAGATGAGTGATGTGTAATAGAGGACAGGGCTGCATGTGACAGGGGCAGTGACAGGATGTGAGGAGGGTAATGGAGGCAGCAGGAAGACACAGACTGAGAGTTATATAGTGGGAGCAGCAGTGTCCCCAGCAGCACAGAGTATATCAGGGGATGAGTGATGTGTTAGTGAGGACAGGGCTGCATGTGACAGGGGCAGTGACATGATGTGAGGAGGGGAATGGGGGCAGCAGGAAGTCACAGACTGAGAGTTATATAGTGGGAGGAGCAGGGTCCCCCAGCAGCACAGAGTATATCAGGAGATGGGTGATGTGTCAGTGAGGACAGGGCTGCATGTGACAGGGGCAGTGACATGATGTGAGGAGGGGAATGGAGGCAGCAGGAAGACACAGACTGAGAGTTATACAGTGGGAGCAGCAGTGTCCCCAGCAGCACAGAGTATATCAGGAGATGAGTGATGTGTTAGTGAGGACAGGGCTGCATGTGACAGGGGCAGTGACATGATGTGAGGAGGGGAATGGAGGCAGCAGGAAGCCACAGCATGAGAGTTATATGGTGGAAGGAGCAGGGTCCCCAGCAGCACAGAGTATATCAGGAGATGAGTGATGTGTTAGTGAGGACAGGGCTGCATGTGACAGGAGCAGTGACAAGATTTGAGGAGGGGAATGGAGGTAGCAGGAAGCCACTGACTGAGGACCTCATTCAGAGCCGCTCGCAAAATGCAAAATGCGAGCGCCTGCTCTGAATGAGGGCGGCCGCATCTCTGAAATGAGCTGGCCGCTCGCTAGCCTGTGGGTGACCACCCACAGCTTTAGCGAGTGGCCAGGTTGATGGCCGCGATGGTCAAGACCATCGCGACCATCGTGACAAGACCCATGTGGTAGGGTTTCGTCTGCCTCAAGCCCCAGTGAGCTATCGGCTCTAATAGAGCCAGAAGCTCACCACTGACATCACGAGTGATGTCAGTGGGGCCGCCCCCAAACGGCAGGCGTTCCGTCGGGAACACCTCCGTTTGGCTCAGCCACCCCTTACCCCGCCTACAAAAGAGGGTGAGTTGTCGATCACAATCGACAGCCGCCCCTATTGTAGTGAGCCCCGGAGCATGCGCAGGGCCCAACATCGACCCACTTGCAAGCGCTCAAGCGCTTGCGAGCGGGTCTGAATAAGACCCTGAGAGTTATATAGTGGGAGGAGCAGGATTTCCCAGCAGCACAGAGTAAATCAGAAGATGAGTGATGTGTAATAGAGGACAGGACTGCATGTGACAGGGGCAGTGACAGGATGTGAGGAGGGGAATGGAGGCAGCAGGAAGACACAAACTGAGAGTTATACAGTGGGAGCAGCAGTGTCCCCAGCAGCACAGAGTATATCAGGAGATGAGTGATGTGTTAGTGAGGACAGGGCTGCATGTGACAGGGGCAGTGACATGATGTGAGGAGGGGAATGGAGGCAGCAGGAAGCCACAGACTGAGGGTTATATAGTGGGAGGAGCAGGATTTCCCAGCAGCACAGAGTAAATCAGAAGATGAGTGATGTGTAATAGAGGACAGGGCTGCATGTGACAGGGGCAGTGACATAATGTGAGGAGAGGAACGGAGGCAGCAGGAAGCCACAGACTGAGGGTTATATAGTGGGAGGAGCAGGGTCCCCAGCAGCACAGAGTATATTAGGAGATGAATGATGTGTTAGTGAGGACAGGGCTGCATGTGAGGGGCAGTGACATGATGTGAGGAGGGGAATAGAGGCAGCAGGAAGCCACAGATTGAGAGTTATATAGTGGGATGAGCAGGGTCCCCAGCAGCACAGAGTAATTCAGGAGATGAGTGATGTGATAGTGAGGACAGGGCTGCATGTGACAGGGGCAGTGACATGATGTGAGGTGGGGAATGGGAGCAGCAGCACAGAGTATATCAGGAGATGAGTGATGTGTTAGTGAGGACAGGGCTGCATGTGACAGGGACATGATGTGAGGAGAGGAACGGAGGCAGCAGGAAGCCACAGACTGAGGGTTATATAGTGGGAGGAGCAGGGTCCCCAGCAGCACAGAGTATATTAGGAGATGAATGATGTGTTAGTGAGGACAGGGCTGCATGTGACAGGGGCAGTGATATGATGTGAGGAGGGGAATAGAGGCAGCAGGAAGCCACAGATTGAGAGTTATATAGTGGGATGAGCAGGGTCCCCAGCAGCACAGAGTAATTCAGGAGATGAGTGATGTGATAGTGAGGACAGGGCTGCATGTGACAGGGGCAGTGACATGATGTGAGGTGGGGAATGGGAGCAGCAGCACAGAGTATATCAGGAGATGAGTGATGTGTTAGTGAGGACAGGGCTGCATGTGACAGGGACATGATGTGAGGAGAGGCATGGAGGCAGCAGGAAGCCGCAGACTGAGGGTTATATAGTGGGAGGAGCAGGGTCCCCAGCAGCACAGAGTATATTAGGAGATGAATGATGTGTTAGTGAGGACAGGGCTGCATGTGACAGGGGCAGTGATATGATGTGAGGAGGGGAATAGAGGCAGCAGGAAGCCACAGATTGAGAGTTATATAGTGGGATGAGCAGGGTCCCCAGCAGCACAGAGTAATTCAGGAGATGAGTGATGTGATAGTGAGGACAGGGCTGCATGTGACAGGGGCAGTGACATGATGTGAGGTGGGGAATGGGAGCAGCAGCACAGAGTATATCAGGAGATGAGTGATGTGTTAGTGAGGACAGGGCTGCATGTGACAGGGACATGATGTGAGGAGAGGAATGGAGGCAGCAGGAAGCCGCAGACTGAGGGTTATATAGTGGGAGGAGCAGGGTCCCCAGCAGCACAGAGTATATCAGGAGATGAGTGATGTGTTAGTGAGGGCAGGGCTGCATGTGACAGGGGCACTGACATGATGTGAGGAGGGGAATGGAGGCAGCAGGAAGCCACAGACTGAGAGTTATATAGTGGAAGGAGCAGAGTTCCCCAGCAGCAAAGAGTAGTAATCTGAGATGTAAATTGCAGTAAAATAAATTAAAAATGAATATCGTACATTAAATTTGTTAACTCAACAGTCATGTAAACCAAGTCTGCGCACTACTGTATATTGCTTTGTGTTAAGTTTAAAACATTAATCAAAAACATCCAAGGTCTCGTGTGATTTGATGCAACGATCTTTTGCAAGTACTTTTATATGAGCTTGTGTCACAGCGAGGAAATATAATTAGAAAATAGCCTATGTGGTTAGTGTATTAGACTGTAGCCTTAGCATCAGCAAAAAGAACCAAGAGAGAAACAAATTGATCTGAGGAACCAAATTAGATACAGAGATCGCCAGACAGATAAATGGGGGGCGCTGAGGATACTCTGGGAGACATTACAGTGGAGGCTCTGCTAACCCTGATGGATCGCTGTAAATATGAAGCTTTCCAAACCAGATCAAGCCAAAAGCATTAACATGAGCCATTTATCACAGCCGTAGGAGATCAGATGCTTCTACAGCACTTTATGTTGGGTTTTCGCATGATGTCCAACCATTATAATAGGGATAACAGCGTCCAGGCTTTACCAGTCCTGTTTTTACCTTGTGTCCATTATTCCATACCCCTAACAGCTATAAGGGATGGCAAATATTGTACGTGACTGCAGCTTTGGTTTATGTATTTCGGACACAGCACAATATATACATGCTTGGTTGCACTTTGATATAGCACAATGGGTCTGTGGAACGCGTGGTGTACCACAAGTGGTACCCTAGATGATGTCAGATTATAGTTCCATGGGAATTTAGCCATTCTACATGCATATTACAGGGACGGTTGGTGGGGTGCAGTAACCCATGCAACGTGCAGCTATTCATAATGCTCTAAGCTGGAGACACTCTATAGTAGAAGTTGTTTTAAGCAACAAATTAATTCAAAAGATTAAAGGAGACCTCTGACACCTCCAAAAACTGTTAGAACAGAGGCACTCCCATAAAAGGCATACTAGACTAGAGAAGCAAAGACAGCGTGAACTGAACAGCTGATAGGACGCCTATCTGGGCTTGGCCAATCAGCTTGCTGACAACTGTTCATTTCGTCCATAGGTCCCAAAAGCTGTTACAACTGGAGAAGAAACTATCACTGGCATCTAGGAGAGCCATCAGATTTTTGGTTTGCTTGTGGCAGAGATTATGGATGAGGGTAATTTTGACACATTTTCAAAATTTTTTTAAATGCTGGAAAGTTTGATCTGAATATTACTATACCCACGATCCAGAGACTGTTTTTGAAAATAATTTTGGGTTCTCGCATTACTTCTGCAATGGCTCAAAAATTCTGCGCCGAGGCATAACTGCGGGCACCTATAGAGCTGGCTTCACTGAATATACCTATTACTGAGAGTAGTACAAATATTTTAATATTACTAGTACAGGACACCAATTGCGCTTCTAATTGTAGACGCTACTAACATTATATCATTGGTTTGTATAAGGAATGTAAAAGGCACAAGTTTAGTTACCACCTTGTGCCGTTAAAAAGTTAATATCACTTCCTGGTCCTTAGCCGCTGAATTTTAAAAATGGCTGCACAAACCGAATTTTATATAAAGGCGCAATTCTAATTTCTAACATAGATTTTGTTCCTGTTTATACTGCAGTTGATTTAATTTATATTTTAGCTGTGAACGTTGTAGTGCTCTGATTGAATGCAGGTCGGTTAAAATTTGTGTATGATCAGAGGGAGTTTAAACTGATTTAAATTCAAGAATGATTCTTGTACATCCCATCAGCTCCCACATATTCTCACAGGTGTATCCCTAGGGAGCACCTGCTGGCAGCTGCTCTGTGTAGGACCCAGGAATGCAATATATATTGTTTCCCTGTGTGTAGAAGATTCTGGGGAGGATGCAGTGATAAGATACTCTGAGAATCACTTGCACAATATACTGCTTACTGCTCTATAAAATATTATAGTCATTACAGGGCTCACATGATTAATACACAACTATATATCCGACTTGTCAGTGCATTTAATTCCTTTATCAGCTAAATGATGTAAACAGGGCTGTTGAGCTGTACAGCAAAATGGTTTAATTGGCGTAGCCGGCAGGAAGACATGGGAAGAGAATACTCCCCCTAACATGAAATGTGTCCTCAGTAGGGGAGGTAGTTAAATGCCAGCATCCCGATGGTAAGTAGTGGGGTTAGGGGGAGGGTTAGGCACTAGGAGGGGAGGGTTAGGGTTAGGCCATACATGCCTACTCTCCCGATTTGGCCGGGAGCCTCCCCGAAAATCGGGTGCCGCTTCCGGCCCCCCGGAAAAGTAGGCAGGCCTCCCGACTTTTCCAGTCCCCCCCGCAATGTAATGCTAAACCCCCGCTGCGGAGGGGCTGAATCGCGTCATCATAACCCCACCCCCTGCATAGCAATGCCGGAAATATCGGCATTTTGTTGTGGGGGCGGAGCCTAAATGACGCTATTGTGTGGCTCCACCCCCAGTTCCGCCCTAAACACTTGTAAAGTACCCGGCCACGCCCCTCTGTACAGGCCCCGCCCCCTGCTACAGCGACCTGGCTGCTTCCTCCCGGAGGAAGCAGCCAGGATGTAGGCAAGTATGGGTTAGGCACTGGGGAGGAGAGTTAACTTTAGGCACTAGGGGGGAGGTTAGGTTTTAAGATCAGGAAGGAAGGGTTAGGATTAGGGGTAGGGTTAAGGTACTTACCAACAGGTGTCAGTATCCTAAACCTGTCAGGATGCCGGCGTTCCCATATCAAACCCACATTTTTAATGTCCACTCTTAAGTCAAGATGGACTAGCTGATGGATGAGCGTTATGGTGGGATGATCGTTTAATGATGGAAGAACATTGCGCCTAATATCAGATGATTTTAATGCTGGAGATAAAATGATGCTCAACTAAAAAAAAAAGTCTCCTCTCCTCTGCTGTTCTACATTATCTGTCAGGGTTTTGGCTAATCCTGATATAAACCAGACAGCACAAGAAAGCAGACTGATTTTGCCGTAATACTTTATTAATTTGCCTGTCAGGTATTGATTGCGGATGCTTCTATTTGTGCTACAGTATTCAATTAATATTTTCATCCCTTGACACTTGACAGCAAATGAACGCGGTTGTAAGTTTTGCAAGTATATTCTGTTCACATCCTTCTCTAGTAGTAGCTGATTTAACGGCTATTATTCACCTCAGCCTGAGTGCTTACAGGCTCTCTCTCCTTTGCGATACATTTTGTATCATCCTTTTATTACGTGGAATGAAAACAAAAACATTAAAAAAAATCTACTTTACCCGTCGCTGCCCTTAACTTCAAAACCTGCTTGCGCTGCTGAGTGGGCCTGATGGAAAGTTGAACGCAACACGGCAGTAGATACTCTTCTTTTGCGCGCATGTAAAAAAAACGCGTATTCGTCTGCATACAGAGCTGGACTGCCCACTATCCATACGCTGCGTTTCATATCCATTCTCATGATCAGGGAGCAATTGTTTGAGCATATAGATGGTGGAAAAGATCCGCTTGGAAATGTACGTATTAATGATTCCACGCCCTAACGGAACGTTTCCCACGTATGGGCGCCCTGTTACCGCCCAGTTATGCCTGCTCATTGTATGGTCCTCAGAATCAGTTGTATTATTGGTATAGGAGCAGTTACACAGTACCACTTCTGTAATTTTGTATGCTGCATGTAATTCTCAGTATCGGCTTTGATTCTGTGTGTTTTCTCTGGCATCCCATGGAGATGTACAGGTAAACGTGTAATGTTGGAGGTACCATAATTGGCTGATATTCGCACAGCCGAGCATCATGGCTCATTGCCTCTAATTGAATTGACCCTACTCTAGTGTACAAATCAGCACAGTAAAATTCCATTTGTTCTGTATGATAGAGATACTGTACAGTATAATTGCTACTATTAATATGGACCCTTCTCATCTCAGAATGCCCCCCATACTGCACAGCCCCCCTCCCCGTCCCTTACAGCTACAGTTACAGGTCTTCCTGTCCTCTTCTAGTGATCTCTTCCATCTCCTTCTGTGTGCTAGGAGCCTTTGGGTGGGAGACACATGACTGAGCTGGCATAGACCACCCTCGATTATTATATAGATACATAATATTATCTTTCAGCTATTGATTCCAAGTGACGGTCAAAGAAAGAGTGAAAAATGCATTTTTGTCCAATGTTATCAATATACGGTATCTGACCGGGTAACAGCTGTCCCATCAAATGCATTGATAACCATTGCTTACAGGCTTTCAGCTGGGCTACTGGGGGCACGTAGCTCCCGAAACCAGTGCCTGGATTAACACCAGGACGGCCGGGGCAGTCATCCAGGGGCCCAATGTGTGTAGGAGCCCCCACACATAGCTACATAGATACATCACCAGCATATGGCGTACTGTACCTCCCAACCGTCCCAATTTTGGCAAGATAGTTTTGGGCAATGACTTGCAGGCACGTACTGTATATACCATGAGGTTACGTCCCCTTGCTGCGAGAAAATACCTTTTTGGGTCTCGTGACTTCAGCACACTAAAAAGTTCTTC
The DNA here is from genome assembly GCA_031769625.1 of Taudactylus pleione. Taxonomy (NCBI): domain Eukaryota; kingdom Metazoa; phylum Chordata; class Amphibia; order Anura; family Myobatrachidae; genus Taudactylus; species Taudactylus pleione. The sequence goes on from JAUIMM010000448.1 coordinate 2,272,826, forward strand.
TTTAATCTTCAAGGAAGTTGGGAGGTATGATATAGGGGTCACTGTGGCATAATTTGAACTGGGGGTACTACAGTTGTGCAATACATGTGTGGCGCTCATTTTATTTTTTAATAACATTACCAGCAATTCATTGACAATTTTTTTTTCATTGACAACCCCCAAAAGTTAGCTGCCTTGGGTCCCCCTATAATCTTTAATCTGGCCTGCAGCACTATAATAAGCTGGCCGGGTACCCTGTGCCAGTCCCACCCCTAAGCGCATGATATAATAAGGGGGATGCGCACCAGGAAGCGCAGCATTGCCCAGAGCGTCATGAGGAAAATTCCGAGCAGCTGCAGAGACTCCAGGAGGCCTGTGTGGGGACATTCCGGGCAGCTGCACAGACTCCAGGAGGCCTGCGTGGGGACATTCTGGGCAGCCGCACAGACTCCAGGAGGCCTGCGTGGGGACATTCTGGGCAGCCGCACAGACTCCAGGAGGCCTGCATGGGGACATTCCGGGCAGCTGCACAGACTCCAGGAGGCCTGCATGGGGACATTCCAGGTAGCTGCACAGACTCCAGGAGGCCTGCGTGGGGACATTCTGAGCAGCTGGACAGAGTCCAGGAGGCCTGCGTGGGGACATTCCGAACAGCTGCACAGACTCCAGGAGGCCTGCGTGGGGACATTCTGGGCAGCCGCACAGACTCCAGGAGGCCTGCGTGGGGACATTCTGGGCAGCCGCACAGACTCCAGGAGGTCTGCATGGGGACATTCAGGGCAGCTGCACAGACTCCAGGGGGCCTGTGTGGGGACATTTCGAGCAGCTGCACAGACTCCAGGAGGCCTGCATGGGGACATTCCGGGCAGCTGCACAGACTCCAGGAGGCCTACGTGGGGACATTCTGGGCAGCTGCACAGACTCCAGGAGGCCTGCGTGGGGACATTCTGGGCAGCTGCACAGACTCCAGGAGGCCTGCGTGGGGACATTCTGGGCAGCTGCACAGACTCCAGGAGGCCTGCGTGGGGACGTTCTGAGCAGCTGCACAGACTCCAGGAGGTCTACGTGGGGACATTCCGGGTGTCACTACAGCAGCGATACTGGTGCCAGGGTGCCATTCCTGCACTACACAAAGTAGTTGGTCATTATCAAATGTCAGTGTATGCTTGGCACATACACAGCAGTGATTACACTGTGCAATAAAGTCATCATCTATTTCTTTGCTCTAAGAAGAGTATATAACGTAAGACGCTGCTCATTAATTAAACTTTATATCTCTCATATAACAAACTTCGTGAAGATTAGCGGTGCCATTCTGCAGGTTTTAATGTAGCAGCTAACAAAATCTGTACAATAAACAGCAAATGACCTTTTGTGTACAAATAGGTGTGATTTATAAAAAAAAATAAAAAATAAAATGTTCTATCTATCACAAACTATTTGGAACCACGGGAAACATTAAGCCAAACAATTGGAAAATGTAGCAATTAATTTGCTTACACATTTTTGTTCTGATGAAAATAATTTAAAGACACATTCTAGCTTACACGTACCATCTGCTGGTATGTTCGCACACTCAATGGAAAATATTGACGATTTCACATTATGCCACACTGTAGTACCCACACATTATACTACACTCCAGTGCCCACACATTATACTACACTGTAGTGCCCACACATTATGCCACAATGTAGTGCCCACACATTATACTACACTGTAGTGCCCACACATCATGCCACACTGTAGTGCCCACACATTATACTTCACTCTAGTGCCCACACATTATGCCACACTGTACTGTCCACACATTATACTACACTCTAGTGCCCACACATTATACTACACTGTAGTATTCACACATTATGCTACACTGTGGTACCCACACATTATGCTACACTGTAGTGCCCACACAGTGTACTCACTGGAAACATTCTAAGGCAGACAGAGCCTCACAGTGAGTCACACGCACCCAGGAGACTGCGCTGCTCCTGATCTCCAGGTCAGAGGAGCATGTGATCCAATCAGAGCTCAGCACATGCTCCTCTGACCCTTCTGCAGAGACTACTGGGATTTATTACCCAGTAGTGCACTGGAGAGTGCCCCGGTCCTTTGCGTGTAGCTGCCGGCCTGGTCAGTCACAGCCTTGATGACTTGCCGTTAAGCAGCTGCACTGCAGCCTGTATGGGGACGGCACTGTAGGCCATACCCTTCCCGCGATAGAGGGCATGGCTATGGGTCCCACCGAGGATTTCACCGAATCCTCGGTGCCCCAGTCAGAGCCTGGGTGCAGGCGCCATTTTCCCATAGACCCGCACATGCCCAGTAGACTCTGGTACCAAGCCAGAATCTGCTGCACTGTCAGAAAGGAGGGGGTCAGCACACGGGGGTCCGCACACAGGCCCTCTCCTCTCTTAAACCGTCCCTGCACAGAAGCCAAATTGCATGTTCAGTGGAGACTTCATTGGAGCTGTGCAAGGCTCTTGGGCCTATTCATTAAAAACATGCGATACAGCAGGATAGATTTCTAATGATGCTTTTCACAACCATAGAAAACCTGCAAATGGCCATAGGGCCTGATTCTGAGACACCCATTTGCAATGTCTTGTGATGCTGAATATCCATCGTGGAGCGTCTTTAGATATACCATCGGATGCACCATCCATCGGTGGCACCATCGGACGCCCCATTAAACCTTGCAGAGGAAATCTGAGAGGCTCACAGCCTGCAAATGCATTTTTGTATTTTTTCTGAGGGGTCACGCCTCCTGCAATTAAGCCACTTCTCCGATAGCAATGGGGCCCGGGCTGGCGCTCAAGAGCCCTGGTCCTGAGGATGCTCCAGATCAGCTGCACACTGCAAGGAGCCTGTCTGGAGCGTCTTACAGCTGGGGTAGTACTGCTCTAGGGGCCTGCGCCCATCTGCGGTGTTGACGGTCAGTAGAAAGCTTATTATCCAACTGCCGATAATACTGTCCATGCGAGACGGAAGTCTTACAACCCAAAATGTTTTCAGACTGCAGAGGACAGAGGAGCTCATTCAGACCCGGTCGCTAAGTCGCGCTCGCTCTCAGCGATTTTCGCCCGTCTGCGCATACGTATAATTCGCAGTGCACGCGCACAAGCCAGTCTTTGCGATCGGATTTTGGTTGCTCGTAAGCCACTATCAGGTCGCTGCTTTGAGTGACAGATAGCGCCGTTTGTGGGTGGTAACAGGGGAAGGTGCTTGTGAATGGGGGTGGTGTTGCAGACAGAGGCGTGTCAGACCGACAAAATGCCATTTAAAGGGCGTGCATAATTAGCAAAGTAGCGGCATTGTACACGTCACCTGCATGTATTTCAGCCAGCACTGATCGCAGTGTTTGCGGCGGGGTAAAGCTACCTCAAGGGCTGCGAGCAGCTCCGATAGCTCTCGATGCTACCGAGTAATCCAACAATTCCTGGATATGACGTGTGTTGCAAGGAGAAAGGGGGCGTCTTTATACACTAGCTAGCGCTCAGTGCCGTAGCTTGCTAAGACATAGAGGGCGTCCTTACGGCACGCAGTGCGAGCGTGGAATTTGAATATCCGGCCCCTTTCTGCCAGCGAGCTGCTGCATCTTGCGAGCAGGTCTGAATGAGCTCCAGAGGCCAACTCAGCCGCACAGGAACAGATGGCGGGGAGAGACAGGGCGACACAAATGCAGGTGAGTTGCAACCGTTTTGGGAGCATGTCTCAGCCTGCAACTGCGATCCTGTATGCAGATGCCAAGGCTCCGGCTTCTCAGCCTGCAACTGTGATCCTGTATGCAGATTCCAAGGCTCCGGCTTCTCAGCCTACAACTGCGATCCTGTAAGCAGATTCCAAGGCTCCGGCTTCTCAGCCTGCAACTGCGATCCTGTATGCAGATTCCAAGGCTCCGGCTTCTCAGCCTGCAACTGCGATCCTGTATGCAGATTCCAAGGCTCCGGCTTCTCAGCCTGCAACTGCGATCCTGTATGCAGATTTCAAGGCTCCGGCTTCTCAGCCTGCAACTGCGTTCCTGTATGCAGATGTCAAGGCTCCGGCTTCTCAGCTCCGAAGGCCATTCTGATGCTGCGTTTTTACATGCAATCTGCTGCATCTGCGAAGCCGCCGGTGGGCGTCTCAATCCAAAGCTCACAGTCGCTGCGTACAAAGACGCAGTCATGATGGGAATTTGCATCCATCTCTGAATCAGGCCCAGAGAGAGAGGTCAGAGGGCCCTGCTGGGAGCCTGTCTCGCCTCCTACTCACCCCCTAACTCTCCCCTCAGAACATTAAGCTTCAGTGTCCATTGATTCTCCTACCTGCATCACTGTGTCTTCTCTTGCTGTTGCTGCTGACTGAGCTGAGCTTCTATCTCTACACACCAGTGCACTTTCTGGTCACATGACATGCCCCCCTCCCATACACAGAGGCATGCCTCTGTTAGCTCTCTTTCTGTGCAGCTTACTGTCTATGCTGTGGCCCCGCCCCCAGCTCTGCAAGCAGTGTCTGACTATACAGAAGCGAGGCTGAGCTGTTGCTGCCTCATCTCTCGTCTCCCTGCAGTCCCAGGGAGCTCCGCAAAGCTGGTGAGTGTATTCTATAAAACTGATTACAATGTTTATAAGTTATAAATATCTTCTCTGTATTATTCTAATAATTTTTTTATCAAATCTCAGGAGTGTGACAGGGGAGACTCAGGATTATATTATACACTTTCTCCCGGGCAAACGTCATTTCAGGACAACATCATGTTACAATACAGTATTTGACTACATAGCTAATTGTATTCCAGGATTAAAAACATTAGAAAAATCTTTAAAAAGAGAAATCCACCTTTGCAGATGACCAAATTATGTATTTAATGGGGAGAGATGCGTATAATGTATCCAGGCCAAAGTCACAGGAAGAACAATTATTCCATGGTTTCCGGCTGCACGGCGAGATTAAGCTGCGCCTGAAGAGATTGAATGATGTAACTGATAACTGAGTCATTAAATCTCATTTAAATGACTTGCGGACGGTAAGTTAAAAATAAGGCCGGGTCCGCCCGCTCTTTGATGCTGCAGAAATAAGGGATAATCCCACGCTTTCTTTTTAAGTGCGATTTATTTTCTGAAATTAGCTGGATCTGTGGGGCGAGCGAAGTTTCCCAGTAGAATTTTTCTTTCGGAATCAAAGACCTCGTTTCCATTCCTCCGTGTTATTAGTCTGAGGCTTAAGGTCGTATCACGAGCCAGTGAGCCAGGTAACAATTCCTTAATCATCGAGTCCACCCGTGGGGAGCCAAATGCACTTTATGGAGTGATCAGCATCTATCACCGCTCCGAGGATGTAAGTTGGGGCATAAGGTGGAAGGAATTAGCCCGTTCTAAATAATATATTCTCACCTAACAAGTTCTGTTTTTAGGAGAATATCAGCACGACCTATACACCTGTCTAGGGGCCAGTACAGGATAGCCATCCCTACATACCACCTTAAAGATGATCAGAACTCCTGCATATATGAGAAGTAATAACCCACGATTGCTAAACACACGTAGGTTTGGCCACAGACAAATTCACCACTGATGAACTCCTTCGATAATGCCATGGTACTTTAGATCGATGTCAGGAAACCATCAATAGAATACTATCAGTAGGTATCACCAGCTGAGAGCTGCAGTCGGCCAATCAAAGAATAGGTCAGTGCTAAACATCCCACAACCAGGGGGGAGGTGAAGGGTTAAGTAATACTTGATGGGGCGGGATTAGCATTGTGCATCAATGAAAAAAAATTATTGCTGCGTCACCATCGGACCTCTGCTTTCGATGGCAAAGGAACATCGAGGGCTCGATTCAGACCCGCTCGCTAGGAAACGTTCGCACAATGTTTGCATTATGCGCATGTGTAGGCATCGCAGTGCCCATGCGCGAACTAGTCCGAGCGATCGGAAAGCGGGCGCTCGCCGAGAATAGACAGCCCGGCTTAATGAGTGACAGGAGAATTTGTTTGTGGGTGGTAACAGGGGCAGTCCACTAGAAACGGAGGAGTGGAGGTGCGAACGCAGGCGTGCCTGAGCATCTTAACGCCGTTTCAGAGGCGTGCATAGTTAACAGGCAGCGTCATAGTACACGTCACCTGGTTGTATTTCACACTGAAGTGATCGCAGGGCTTGCGGTAGGGTATAGTCAACCACAAGTGCTGCATTCGCTTCCGATGGTACCCGATGTACCGATGGTTGCATACACTTCCTGGAGATGACGTGCGCAAGTGGGCGTCTTAAGACAGGCTGGTGGGTGTCTGCATACACTGAGCGATCGCACACCAAGACATAGTGGGCGTGTTTATGCCTTGCCGTGCGATCGCCTGCCTTGCTGGGTGTGTGCCGGATTTGCATTTGCTGGGTGCGTGCGAACGCATCTAGCGAGCGGGTCTGAATCGAGCCCTGAGTCTCTGCCATTTGGAAAAAACATTGACCATTGCTTGCAAAACCATAGGTGAATGGTCGGCAAAAGAGGAGAGATGGGAATGTTGTATTGTCTTGTCAATAATAAATAATATGGCGATTTTTCCCCACCACGTCGCCTCTCCTTTTCCTATGTGTATGAGTCAACAGTTAGTTAAAAACACGAGTATTATTTCACACGCTACGCACTGCTTAGTGAACATGCCGTACTGAGAGGAAGAGCAACACACCCCGGTTAGTGTTCTGCATGGCTAGTTCACATAACAGACTTCGGCTTTCTGTAGCTCTACAAGTGACGCAGGGCAGGCTTCCTGGGACTTGTAGTCCCACCGTGAAAAACAATATTAACCCTTTATTTATACAATTACCCCTGCACCCTCTGCCATCAGGGGTACAGGGAAGAGCCCTGGGCTGGTTGATATTTGGGAGGGGGGCAGAGCCATAACTAGGGTGGTGTGACGTGCCACGGCACAAGGCGCTCAAGGCAGGCGTCTGTCAGTTTTCTGTTTATAATCATTCTCACTTGTGGCTTCCTCTTCTTTTATCCCTGCATCGCCTTAGTGCCTCTATCATGTCCCCCACCATCTGGCCACCTCCCCAAGCACCTTCAGTCACATTCTCCTTTATATAACACACACATTTCACAATACTGTCATACCCAGGCTCGAACCCATCACCTCTTACTTCACTGTCAGACACCTTACATATGGAGCTATTTGCTCCTGCACAGGAAGTCTGCCCCCTGTTGTAAGCCATTCTGGGAACTGCTCGGCTGCCCCCAACCTCTCCCTGATCTCACTGGTGCTTAGTGACACCATTCAAGGGGGTGACACCGAAAATAGCAGAGCAGCTCTGCTATTTTTGTTGTCACCCCCTCGGATGGTGTCACCCGGTGCAGCCCACTACCCTCTAATGACGCCACTGCTTACAGGGGAGGGGCACCAATGCTCTTTCTGGCCCAGGACACCAAAAACTCTAGTTACGGCTCTGAAGGGGGGGATCGTATTTTTTGGAGGCTGCAAACTTTTTTGAGGTTTGAAAGCCCTGGGCTGACTAGTTTGGGGCTGGAGAATGCTTTAGCAGGGGGAACCTGGGATTCGAATGTCACTTTTGTATTTGTTTCAATTCGATTTTCAATCCAACTGTTAGTAAATAAGGGGTTCCTGTAGTGGTCTATGTGAAAGTATCGATGTTAAATCTTATTCGGTTTTGGTCTGGATTCGGATTTGCAGTCGATTTTATATACGATTTTGCCTTTAGTAAATCCCCGATTTGCAAAATCAAATTAAAATCAACTGCAAATGCAACAAAATCGCAAAGTCGTGTAAAAAAATTTACCAAAAATTGACCTATAGTAAATATACCCTGTAATGTCCCGTAGCGGTTGATCACATCGCCACCTGTTGGCCTCTGGTGTTAGTGCAGCAGTTGTACTGCTTTTCCCACTTAAACATGGCCAGCAGCACAGAGTATCAGGAGCAAGGGTGCCAAGAGGGTGCGGGGACGAAGACTAATTACCCGGGCCTCATGGACGGGCCTGAGGGTCCGCCAAGGACAGCTGCTGAGGGGGACAAGTTTGTAGCTACAGATGTAGCGTATAGTATTTACTTTTTTTTTTCTGGAGAGGTCATGGTCATGCCTTTTGTATTTGGACAAACTCCCTTCAGTACCTGTGGAGGGAAATGGGGGCAGAAGGAATATAGTGGGACTGAGAGTTATATAGTGGGAGGAGCAGGGTTTCCCAGCAGCACAGAGTATATCAGGAGTTGAGTGATGTGTTAGTGAGGACAGGGCTGCATGTGACAGGGGCAGTGACATGATGTGAGGAGGGGAATGGAAACAGCAGGAAGTCACAGACTGAGAGTTATATAGTGGGAGGAGTAGGGTCCCCAGCAGCACAGAATATATCAGGAGATGAGTGATGTGTCAGTGAGGACAGGGCAGCATGTGACAGGGGCAGTGACATGTTGTGAGGAGGAGAGTGGAGGCAGCAGGAAGTCACAGACTGAGAGTTATATAGTGGGAGGAGCAGGGTCCCCAGCAGCACAGAGTATATCAGGAGATGAGTGATGTGTTAGTGAGGACAGGGCAGCATGTGACAGGGGCAGTGACATGATGTCAGGAGGAGAGTGGAGACAGCAGGAAGTCACAGACTGAGAGTTATATAGTGGGAGGAGCAGGGTCCCCAGCAGCACAGAGTATATCAGGAGATGAGTGATGTGTTAGTGAGGACAGGGCTGCATGTGAGAGGTGCAGTGACATGATGTGAGGAGGAGAATGGAGGCAGCAGCACAGAGTATATCAGCACAACATAAGGACGTCCACTTTACCTTACACACATCCGTAATGTTTAGCGAGACAGCGAAACCATCGGTACAATTGAGCACCATTGCAGCCTCACGCACACTTGCACAAGCTCTGACCTTACTCAGGAATTGCTAACTTCAGCGCATGCTATCAGGCCTGCCTCAGGCTGTGTAAGTCATTGTGGTGGATAATTTATACATGCCCCTGCAACGGTGTTCAAACGCACTGGCACGTCTGCGTTTCGCTGACCACCCCCACCTGTCACCACCCACAAATGGTGCTTCCTGTCAATCACTCTGAGATGGGTCTGCGTAGTCACTGCGATCGCAGTCCTGATCCCAGTAGCCGGTTCGCGCACGCGCACTGCGCTAAAAACGCATGCGCAGTACGCAACAATCGGCCGATGGCGTGCGTGCTAGCAGTTGCGATCCTTGCTGAACCAGGCCCTAAATTCATATACAAGTTACATGTATATATTTCAGAAATACCTCAAACCTCAAGAGAGCAAAAAAATAAAAGGTCTGGCGTCTGCCTTCTTTAGAAGGTGGTGGAAATGAATTGTAATGGATTAAGCTTGTTAATTGTCTGCTAACTGTGTTACTGCTCTTATGGTGTCAGACAAATTCTGTCTTGGAAACACATTGATGGAACTTGAGGGAACGTTATTGGATAAAAGGTGCTTTTAGTTTTCCCACAGCAGAACATTTTCCAGAGTTCATTCACAGGACAACGTCAGGTCTCACTGACAGCTGCAATTTCAATATTGTAAATGGTGACCCTCTAGGGAACTCTATGCAAACGTTAAGCCATACAAAAAACCTCTTATGCCGGATGCCCCCTTCTGCGTCACGGTGCCGATTGAGATCCATCCCTCTGCCGAGGCAGTTTTCACCGTGGTCGCTTCCAGACTATATATCAGGATTATGCCGGCAGCTGGTAGAGGGCACCTAGAGCCGCAATATAGGGAAAAGCAGCAGGATTCTGCGGCTGTGATATTTGGATGAGGATCGCTAGTTACGTAGGAGGAGATCTCACCTTTTTTTCACCATTTGATCCTAAAAGTTTCCAACATATTATTTGTTTTAGTATTATGAGTTTCTTCATTATTATTATTATTATTATTATTATTATTATTATTAGTAATAGTAATGTTAATATTACTACTAGTATTATGTTATTACTACTAAGTTTGCCTCCCCTCCAATGCACCCCCAATTCTGTCCAGCCCCACCCCTGTGCTCATTGTCCTCCCCACCCTGCTCTGGCATATCCACTATCCCCTAGCTCCACACAGTCCAAACTAACCTCCCATGCCCCCACACAAGCCCCCCACCCACTCTGCCCTGCCCCCACTCTCTCCAGGCCCGCCCCCTCGTTCTGACTGGTGCACTGCTCATCCTGTTCCCCCCATCTCCCGCTGCATCTAACAACCCCCCCTTCCCACACTCCTCTTTGACCCATCCTTAGGGCATGCACCCCGGCGCCCACTATGCATGCAATCAGGAGGTGGGACAAACCTTATGAAAGGGATAGGTTCAGTATCCCGACAAAAAGGGAATGCCGACAGTCAGAATGCCGACTCCGGAATCAAAACACTTGTCAGAATCCCGGCTCCGGCTTCCCAACCGCTGTTATCCCGAAGGAAAGTAGTGGGGTTAGGAGGAGGGTTAGGCACTAGGGGGAGGGGTAAGTGTTGGGCATTAGGGGGGAGGTTATGTTTAGGCATACTTGCCGATATCCTGGCTGCTCCTTCTGGGAGGGAGCAGCCAGGTCGGCTTAGCAGGGGGGGCGGGACTATAAAAAATGGGGTGGGGCGGGGACATTACGTGCCATTAATGGGCGGGGTTAGGGGCATTGTGGAGCAGGGGGCGGGGTCATGATGACGCGATTCAGCGTGAATCGCGTCATCAGCCCCCCCCCGCTGCGGGTGTTTGGCTAGGTATTGCGGGAGGGACTGGAGGGGCAGGGAGTTATTCCTACTTTTCCGGGGGTCGGGAGCTGTACTCGATTTTCGGGAGGCTACTGACCAAATTGGGAGAGTGGGCATGTATGGGTTTAGGGTGCGGGGAGGGTTAGGTGTAGGTAGAGGGGGAGGGTTGGGACACAGACCGACAGGTTTCAGTATCCTAACCCTGTCAGGATGCTGGCGTCGGGATTTTGACCGCCGGGATCCTGAGCGCTGTCATCCTGTACCCAGCCCCTTATGAAACTATTATGTAGATTATACTGATCAACACCCATTTTATTGCCAATCATATTTTAATGACTTTGGGGTAAGTTTTAGCTTATTCCGAACATGACATGGGTTTTGCTAGATTGTCTTTTACTTTTTGAGATACACGGACGAAAAACAAGAAAAACACAGTAGACAGTTGTCTGCTGGTTGGGTGGCCGATCACTTATGAACGTAGGGGAAATATTCTAGAATGACCGCGGAGTGAAGACCAAGAATATTCGCCTTCCTCACCTAGAATGCTCTGATAGATTCCCATATGCATGCGTTATGGCTAATTCCTCATTACTTGGGGGTATCTGTTATCTCAAGAACTAGAGACAAGTAAGAAAAATCTACTTTCTTTTTTAATTCAGCCATCGCATAATACCCTACATTAGTTCAAATATTATTGGCAAATAAACACATTTTTTTTTCTGTTGGGCTGTGTTATTATTATTATTACTATTACTATTATTATTATTATTATTATTATTATTATTATTATTACTATTACTATTTTTATTATTATTATTATTATTATTATTACTTTTACTATTTTTATTATTATTATTATTATTATTATTATTATTATTATTACTATTACTATTTTTATTATTATTATTATTACTATTTTTATTATTATTATTATTATTACTATTACTATTATTATTATTATTTTTATTATTATTATTATTATTACTATTACTATTTTTATTATTATTATTATTATTATTATTATTATTACTATTTTTATTATTATTATTATTTGCCAAATGTTTACAACATTGCAAAATGCAATGCTAAAGCGTTCATTATAGCATGTTGATGCTAACGTGCTGTAACCCATAGTAACCAATCAGATTTAAGCTCGGGCTTGACCATTTCTGTCTGGCACCCAAATTATGTCTGTGAATTGACTGTATCTAACCCACTATTCAGTATTTTATGAATAATGTGCTTTCATTGCATACTGGCATTCACAAAATAAATATATTCGTTGAAAAAAAAATAATAATGAAGAAGAAGAAATTGGGAACTTGTACAAAATACTATATTAAAATCTGATTACATATGAACAGTGCACAACAGGATGGCGCAGAGAAGGTCGCCGAGACCTATTCAACTCTTGGAACATTTATTGAGAGAAACCATAAAAACAAACTGAAGAGCGTTAGGCTAAATGGCTGATTAAAATGTGCTCCTGCCCCCAATCCGTTATACTGTGGTGGGCCAGGTGCTGCAGGATTCTCCTCTCCTGTCCCATCTCCACGGCTGTGATGGGAGCCATTTGTGTGGGGGGGAGGTTCACGCCACAACCACGCTTCTCTACCCCACACCATCGATACAGACATAGATGAACACTTGCCATTTTATTTCCCCCCTGGAAGACTTTTACACAAACATATATATAAAATACATACACACACATAGATATACTCACACATATATATATATATATATATATATATATATATATATATATATACACACACACACATATGTCAAACATACCAAATGCAGCGATTTGCGTGTCAATCAGGAGGGGGCGGAGCCATACGTTGCGATTCTAATGGAATCACTTCATACTGGCTCCGCCTCAAGGGGGTGGGGCTTAAGAAGATGGTACCTCCTCTCCAGTCTGTCATGGCGTTTCTGGGTACAGTGAACATTTCTGCAGGACAGGCATCATAGTTTATCTAAATCAGTGACTACACTGTTAATGTAAAGCTGTCATTCCAAAGAAATATGGCTACATTGCCTAGCATTTTATTGAATGAATGAATGAATAAAGCTTTTCTAAGTAATGAATAGATATCCTTTACAGAAAATCATTATCTTTTAGAGTGTAAGACTACTTTCAATTGCTTCAAATGTCCGTGGCCGTGAAAAATAAAAGTATTTATAATTGTATTAAATAAATTGTAGTACTGTACAAGGGAAATCATTCAGAGATGTACCCTGTGCGATTTTTACGCAGTTGAGTGATTATCGGAGAACTGTGTGTGTGTGCATGCATTAAAATGCACATACGCTGAGCCCCCCTCTGCGATCCCAGATGCATACTGTACCTTCAAGATCAAGTCTGATTGACAGGAAGGTTTGGGGGAGGTAAATGGGAAAGTGATTGGCAAAATGCAGACGGGGCAGGGTTGTTTTGGGGAGGAGTTGCAGCAGGCATTTGCGCACCATGTGTATGAACTGCAAATGTGTACTCAGTTGCAGTGCTGTTTGCGTTGGCTATGGTGGACGTCTTAAGGTGCCCATCCACTAAACGATTAAATTGAGCGATTGAACGATAACGATATAGTTCAATCATTCATAAATCATTTGCAAATCGATAAGAAAAATGTCTAATATGACCAGCGATGTGCTCTCCCGCTGGTCGTTTAGACATCTATCATCGTGCAAACATGCTGGACAACCTGACGATAATATCAGATTCAGCATGTTTGCAGATGATCGATGTGCCTACATCGAATGACTGCTCGTTCAGTGTAGGCACATCACAGACTGACAAAACGACTGCACGATTACAATGTCGTAATCGTGCAGTCGTTTTTCATGTCTTAAAGTGGACAGGCACCTTTAATCAGGCACAAAGTTGAGAACTGTCCTGTGATGCTTTTTTTCTACTTGTACTGTACTAACAATTATTTTCCTTCTGTAACTTGCGACTGTATAATGCCTGGCATTTAACCAAATATGAATTATGAACAGTTTGAAAATGGAACTGGTCAGGTGAATCACTAAAATGTAATGTGGTTTTATGTGGTAAAACTTGCAAACAGACTAAGGGCCGCATTCAGTTAGACACGAAAAGACGTAATCGGCGAAAAAGTTTCGCCTATTGCCACTTTTCATCTGTTTGTGTCTTATCTCCAAATTGAATTCCAGGACATTTTCGCCTGTTCTGTAATTGAATAGAGTAAATTGCGGGTCCGAATGCCGCGAATTCTCCTCCCAAACAGGTGAATGTGGAGGAAAGTACAACAGTCCAAAAGTCTCTGACTTTTCACAGCTAACTGAATACGGGCCTTAATGTATTACAATTTACAGCACAATATAACTGTCTCAATGCACAAACTGCTATTCTGCTAAAGCACTGACTCCCTGACAATACTGCTTCTGCTCTCCCTCACACACAGACAGCAATAGAAGAGAAATATTATATGTTTATTAGAAACGGGCCCATTAGTGATATATTTCTAATGTCTAAAAAGGCGAGAGGAGGCGTGTGTGTAGAGTGACTATGGTCATGGGCGGAGTACAGTGGTTTTCTAATGGCTAAAAGGCAGAAGGTAGTGTATGCTTGGAGGGGACAGGGACATGGTGGGAGCTGTATGGAGTTATTTGGGGGGGAACTTTCCTTCTGAGCTGTGAAAATACCAGACACATAACTGTATCTATCTGTGATATACCAGACACAATCATATCACTTCTATCACAAAACTATCTCTATCTGTGATATACCAGACACAATCAAGTCACTTCTGTCACATAACTGTATCTATCTGTGATATACCAGACACAATCATGTCTCTTCTGTCACAAAACTATCTCTATCTGTGATATACCAGACACAATCATGTATCGTCTGTCACATAACTGTATCTATCTGTGATATACCAGACACAACCATGTCACTTCTGTCACATAACTGTATCTATTTGTGATATACCAGACACAATCATGTCACTTCTGTCACATAACTGTATCTATCTGTGATATACCGGACACAATCATGTCACTTCTGTCACATAACTGTATCTATTTGTGATATACCGGACACAATCATGTCTCTTCTGTCACATAACTGTATCTATCTGTGATATACCGGACACAATCATGTCACTTCTGTCATATAACTGTATCTATCTGTGATATACCGGACACAGTCATGTTCCTTCTGTCACATAACTGTATCTATCTGTGATATACCAGACACAATCATGTCTCTTCTGTCACATAACTGTATCTATCTGTGATATACCGGACACAATCATGTCTCTTCTGTCATATACCTGTATCTATCTGTGATATACCGGACACAATCATGTCTATTCTGTCACATAACTGTATCTATCTGTGATATACCGGACACAATCATGTCTCTTCTGTCACATAACTATATCTATCTGTGATATACCGGACACAATCATGTCTCTTCTGTCACATAACTGTATCTATCTGTGATATACCGGACACAATCATGTCTCTTCTGTCACATAACTATATCTATCTGTGATATACCAGACACAATCATGTCTCTTCTGTCACATAACTGTATCTATCTGTGATATACCAGACACAGTCATGTCTCTTCTGTCACATAACTGTATCTATCTGTCATATACCAGACACAATCATGTCACTTCTGTCACATAACTGTATCTATCTGTGATATACCATACACAATCATGTCTCTTCTATCAAATAACTGTATCTATATGTGATATACCAGACACAATCATGTCTCTTCTGTCACATAACTGTATCTATCTGTAATATACCAGACACAATCATGTCTCTTCTGTCACATAACTGTATCTATCTGTCATATACTAGACACAATCATGTCTCTTCTGTCACATAACTGTATCTATCTGTGATATACAAGACACAATAATGTCTCTTCTGTCACATAACTGTATCTATCTGTGATATACCAGACACAATCATGTCTCTTCTGTCACATAACTATATCTATCTGTAATACACCAGACACAGTCATGTCTCTTCTGTCACATAACTGTATCTATCTGTGATATACCAGACACAATCATGTCACTTCTGTCACATAACTATATCTATCTGTGATATACCAGACACAGTCATGTCTTTTCTGTCACATAACTATATCTATCTGTGATATAACAGACACAATCATGTCTCTTCTGTCACATAACTGTATCTATCTGTGATATACCAGACACAATCATGTCACTTCTGTCACATAACTATATATATCTGTGATATACCAGACACAACCATGTCTCTTCTGTCACATAACTATATCTATCTGTGATATACCAGACACAATCATGTCACTTCTGTCACTTAACTATATCTATCTGTGATATACCAGACACAATCATGTCTCTTCTGTCACATAACTATATCTATATGTGATATACCAGACACAATCATGTCACTTCTGTCACATAACTGTATCTATATGTGATATACCAGACACAATCATGTCTCTTCTGTCACATAACTATATCTATATGTGATATACCAGACACAATCATGTCTCTTCTGTCACTTAACTATATCTATCTGTAATATACCAGACACAATCATGTATCGTCTGTCACATAACTGTATCTATCTGTGATATACCAGACACAACCATGTCTCTTCTGTCACATAACTGTATCTATATGTGATATACCAGACACAACCATGTCTCTTCTGTCACATAACTGTATCTATATGTGATATACCAGACACAATCATGTCACTTCTGTCACATAACTATATCTATATGTGATATACCAGACACAATCATGTATCTTCTGTCACATAACTGTATCTATATGTGATATACCAGACACAATCATGTCTCTTCTGTCACATAACTGTATCTATCTGTAATATACCAGACACAATCATGTCTCTTCTGTCACATAACTGTATCTATCTGTCATATACCAGACACAATCATGTCTCTTGTGTCACATAACTGTATCTATCTGTCATATACCAGACACATTCATGTCTGTTCTGTCACATAACTGTATCTATCTGTGATATACCAGACACAATCATGTCTCTTCTGTCACATAACTATATCTATCTGTAATACACCAGACACAGTCATGTCTCTTCTGTCACATAACTATATCTATCTGTGATATACCAGACACAGTCATGTCTCTTCTGTCACATAACTATATCTATCTGTGATATACCAGACACAATCATGTCTCTTCTGTCACATATCTGTATCTATCTGTGATATACCAGACACAATCATGTCTCTTCTGTCACATAACTATATCTATATGTGATATACCAGACACAATCATGTCACTTCTGTCACATAACTATATCTATCTGTGATATACCAGACACAATCATGTCACTTCTGTCACATAACTGTATCTATCTGTGATATACCAGACACAATCATGTCTCTTCTGTCACATAACTGTATCTATCTGTGATATACCAGACACAGTCATGTCTCTTCTGTCAGATAACTATATCTATCTGTGATATACCAGACACAATCATGTCACTTCTGTCACATAACTGTATCTATCTGTGATATACCAGACACAGTCATGTCTCTTCTGTCACATAACTATATCTATCTGTGATATACCAGACACAATCATGTCTCTTCTGTCAGATAACTGTATCTATCTGTGATATACCAGACACAACCATGTCACTTCTGTCACATAACTATATCTATATGTGATATACCAGAAACAATCATGTCACTTCTGGCACATAACTATATCTATATGTGATATACCAGACACAATCATGTCACTTCTGTCACATAACTGTATCTATCTGTGATATACCAGATACAATCATGTCACTTCTGTCACATAACTGTATCTATCTGTGATATACCAGACACAATCATGTCACTTCTGTCACATAACTGTATCTATCTGTGATATACCAGATACAATCATGTCACTTCTGTCACATAACTGTATCTATCTGTGATATACCAGACACAATCATGTCTCTTCTGTCACATAACTGTATCTGTATGTGATATACCAGACACAATCATGTCTCTTCTGTCACATAACTGTATCTATCTGTGATATACCAGACACAATCATGTCTCTTCTGTCACATAACTGTATCTATCTGTGATATACCAGACACAACCATGTCATTTCTGTCACTTAACTGCATCTATCTGTGATATACCAGACACAATCATGTCTCTTCTGTCACATAATTGTATCTATCTGTGATATACCAGACACAATCATGTCTCTTCTGTCACATAACTGTAGCTATCTGTGATATACCAGACACAACCATGTCTCTTCTGTCACATAACTGTATCTATCTGTGATATACCAGACACAATCATGTCTCTTCTGTCACATAACTATATCTATATGTGATATACCAGACACAATCATGTATCTTCTGTCACATAACTATATCTATATGTGATATACCAGACACAATCATGTATCTTCTGTCACAAAACTATATCTATCTGTGATATACCAGACACAGTCATGTCTCTTCTGTCACATAACTGTATCTATCTGTGATATACCAGACACAATCATGTCACTTCTGTCACATAACTGTATCTATCTGTGATATACCAGACACAATCATGTCTCTTCTGTCACATAACTATATCTATATGTGATATACCAGACACAATCATGTCACTTCTGTCACATAACTATATCTATCTGTGATATACCAGACACAATCATGTCTCTTCTGTCACATAACTATATCTATCTGTGATATACCAGACACAATCATGTCTCTTCTGTCAGATAACTGTATCTATCTGTGATATACCAGACACAACCATGTCACTTCTGTCACATAACTATATCTATATGTGATATACCAGACACAATCATGTCACTTCTGTCACATAACTATATCTATATGTGATATACCCGACACAATCATGTCACTTCTGTCACATAACTGTATCTATCTGTGATATACCAGATACAATCATGTCACTTCTGTCACATAACTGTATCTATCTGTGATATACTAGACACAATCATGTCACTTCTGTCACATAACTTTATCTATCTGTGATATACCAGACACAATCATGTCACTTCTGTCACATAACTGTATCTATCTGTGATATACCAGACACAATCATGTCACTTCTGTCACATAACTGTATCTATCTGTGATATACCAGACACAATCATGTCACTTCTGTCACATAACTGTATCTATATGTGATATACCAGACACAATCATGTCTCTTCTGTCACATAACTGTATCTATCTGTGATATACCAGACACAACCATGTCTCTTCTGTCACATAACTGTATCTATATGTGATATACCAGACACAATCATGTCTCTTCTGTCACATAACTGTATCTATCTGTGATATACCAGACACAATCATGTCTCTTCTGTCTCATAACTGTATCTATCTGTGATATACCAGACACAATCATGTCTCTTCTGTCACATAACTGTATCTATCTGTGATATACCAGACACAACCATGTCTCTTCTGTCACATAACTATATCTATATGTGATATACCAGACACAACCATGTCTCTTCTGTCACATAACTGTATCTATCTGTGATATACCAGACACAATCATGTCTCTTCTGTCACATAACTGTATCTATCTGTGATATACGAGACACAATCATGTTACTTCTGTCACATAACTGTATCTATATGTGATATACGAGACACAATCATGTCTCTTCTGTCACATAACTGTATCTATCTGTGATATACCAGACACAATCATGTCTCTTCTGTCACATAACTGTATCTATCTGTGATATACCAGACACAATCATGTCTCTTCTGTCACATAACTATATCTATATGTGATATACCAGACACAACCATGTCTCTTCTGTCACATAACTGTATCTATCTGTGATATACCAGACACAATCATGTCTCTTCTGTCACATAACTGTATCTATCTGTGATATACCAGACACAACCATGTCACTTCTGTCACTTAACTGCATCTATCTGTGATACACCAGACACAATCATGTCTCTTCTGTCACATAATTGTATCTATCTGTGATATACCAGACACAATCATGTCTCTTCTGTCACATAACTGTAGCTATCTGTGATATACCAGACACAACCATGTCTCTTCTGTCACATAACTGTATCTATCTGTGATATACCAGACACAATCATGTCTCTTCTGTCACATAACTATATCTATATGTGATATACCAGACACAATCATGTATCTTCTGTCACATAACTATATCTATATGTGATATACCAGACACAATCATGTATCTTCTGTCACATAACTGTATCTATCTGTGATATACCAGACACAATCATGTCACTTCTGTCACATAACTGTATCTATCTGTGATATACCAGACACAATCATGTCTCTTCTGTCACATAACTATATCTATATGTGATATACCAGACACAATCATGTCACTTCTGTCACATAACTATATCTATCTGTGATATACCAGACACAATCATGTCTCTTCTGTCACATAACTATATCTATCTGTGATATACAAGACACAATCATGTCTCTTCTGTCAGATAACTGTATCTATCTGTGATATACCAGACACAACCATGTCACTTCTGTCACATAACTATATCTATATGTGATAAACCAGACACAATCATGTCACTTCTGTCACATAACTATATCTATATGTGATATACCAGACACAATCATGTCACTTCTGTCACATAACTGTATCTATCTGTGATATACCAGATACAATCATGTCACTTCTGTCACATAACTGTATCTATCTGTGATATACCAGACACAATCATGTCACTTCTGTCACATAACTTTATCTATCTGTGATATACCAGACACAATCATGTCACTTCTGTCACATAACTGTATCTATCTGTGATATACCAGACACAATCATGTCTCTTCTGTCACATAACTGTATCTATCTGTGATATACCAGACACAATCATGTCACTTCTGTCACAAAACTGTATCTATCTGTGATATACCAGACACAATCATGTCACTTCTGTCACATAACTGTATCTATCTGTGATATACCAGACACAATCATGTCTCTTCTGTCACATAACTGTATCTATATGTGATATACCAGACATAACCATGTCTCTTCTGTCACATAACTATATCTATCTGTGATATACCAGACACAGTCATGTCTCTTCTGTCACATAACTGTATCTATCTGTGATATACCAGACACAATCATGTCACTTCTGTCACATAACTGTATCTATCTGTGATATACCAGACACAATCATGTCACTTCTGTCACATAACTGTATCTATATGTGATATACCAGACACAATCATGTCTCTTCTGTCACATAACTGTATCTATCTGTGATATACCAGACACAACCATGTCTCTTCTGTCACATAACTGTATCTATATGTGATATACCAGACACAATCATGTCTCTTCTGTCACATAACTGTATCTATCTGTGATATACCAGACACAATCATGTCTCTTCTGTCACATAACTGTATCTATCTGTGATATACCAGACACAATCATGTCTCTTCTGTCACATAACTGTATCTATCTGTGATATACCAGACACAATCATGTCACTTCTGTCACATAACTGTATCTATATGTGATATACCAGACACAATCATGTCTCTTCTGTCACATAACTGTATCTATCTGTGATATACCAGACACAACCATGTCTCTTCTGTCACATAACTGTATCTATATGTGATATACCAGACACAATCATGTCTCTTCTGTCACATAACTGTATCTATCTGTGATATACCAGACACAATCATGTCTCTTCTGTCTCATAACTGTATCTATCTGTGATATACCAGACACAATCATGTCTCTTCTGTCACATAACTGTATCTATCTGTGATATACCAGACACAACCATGTCTCTTCTGTCACATAACTATATCTATATGTGATATACCAGACACAACCATGTCTCTTCTGTCACATAACTGTATCTATCTGTGATATACCAGACACAATCATGTCTCTTCTGTCACATAACTGTATCTATCTGTGATATACGAGACACAATCATGTTACTTCTGTCACATAACTGTATCTATATGTGATATACGAGACACAATCATGTCTCTTCTGTCACATAACTGTATCTATCTGTGATATACCAGACACAATCATGTCTCTTCTGTCACATAACTGTATCTATCTGTGATATACCAGACACAATCATGTCTCTTCTGTCACATAACTATATCTATATGTGATATACCAGACACAACCATGTCTCTTCTGTCACATAACTGTATCTATCTGTGATATACCAGACACAATCATGTCTCTTCTGTCACATAACTGTATCTATCTGTGATATACCAGACACAACCATGTCACTTCTGTCACTTAACTGCATCTATCTGTGATATACCAGACACAATCATGTCTCTTCTGTCACATAATTGTATCTATCTGTGATATACCAGACACAATCATGTCTCTTCTGTCACATAACTGTAGCTATCTGTGATATACCAGACACAACCATGTCTCTTCTGTCACATAACTGTATCTATCTGTGATATACCAGACACAATCATGTCTCTTCTGTCACATAACTATATCTATATGTGATATACCAGACACAATCATGTATCTTCTGTCACATAACTATATCTATATGTGATATACCAGACACAATCATGTATCTTCTGTCACATAACTATATCTATCTGTGATATACAAGACACAATCATGTCTCTTCTGTCAGATAACTGTATCTATCTGTGATATACCAGACACAACCATGTCACTTCTGTCACATAACTATATCTATATGTGATAAACCAGACACAATCATGTCACTTCTGTCACATAACTATATCTATATGTGATATACCAGACACAATCATGTCACTTCTGTCACATAACTGTATCTATCTGTGATATACCAGATACAATCATGTCACTTCTGTCACATAACTGTATCTATCTGTGATATACCAGACACAATCATGTCACTTCTGTCACATAACTTTATCTATCTGTGATATACCAGACACAATCATGTCACTTCTGTCACATAACTGTATCTATCTGTGATATACCAGACACAATCATGTCTCTTCTGTCACATAACTGTATCTATCTGTGATATACCAGACACAATCATGTCACTTCTGTCACATAACTGTATCTATCTGTGATATACCAGACACAATCATGTCACTTCTGTCACATAACTGTATCTATCTGTGATATACCAGACACAATCATGTCTCTTCTGTCACATAACTGTATCTATATGTGATATACCAGACATAACCATGTCTCTTCTGTCACATAACTATATCTATCTGTGATATACCAGACACAGTCATGTCTCTTCTGTCACATAACTGTATCTATCTGTGATATACCAGACACAATCATGTCACTTCTGTCACATAACTGTATCTATCTGTGATATACCAGACACAATCATGTCACTTCTGTCACATAACTGTATCTATATGTGATATACCAGACACAATCATGTCTCTTCTGTCACATAACTGTATCTATCTGTGATATACCAGACACAACCATGTCTCTTCTGTCACATAACTGTATCTATATGTGATATACCAGACACAATCATGTCTCTTCTGTCACATAACTGTATCTATCTGTGATATACCAGACACAATCATGTCTCTTCTGTCACATAACTGTATCTATCTGTGATATACCAGACACAATCATGTCTCTTCTGTCACATAACTGTATCTATCTGTGATATACCAGACACAACCATGTCTCTTCTGTCACATAACTATATCTATATGTGATATACCAGACACAACCATGTCTCTTCTGTTACATAACTGTATCTATCTGTGATATACCAGATACAATCATGTCACTTCTGTCACATAACTGTATCTATATGTGATATACCAGACACAATCATGTCTCTTCTGTCACATAACTGTATCTATCTGTGATATACGAGACACAATCATGTTACTTCTGTCACATAACTGTATCTATATGTGATATACGAGACACAATCATGTCTCTTCTGTCACATAACTGTATCTATCTGTGATATACCAGACACAATCATGTCTCTTCTGTCACATAACTATATCTATATGTGATATACCAGACACAACCATGTCTCTTCTGTCACATAACTGTATCTATCTGTCATATACCAGACACAATCACATAACTGTAACTTGTATGATATACTAGACACAATCATGTCTATTTCATTACATAACTTTTTCTATCTTTGATATACCAGACACAATCATGACTTTTTTATACACTTTTAGTTCAAAAAAAGAAAGTAACATCTGATCCTACATTACCATCCTCATCATAGCTAATAACTGCGGCACCATAAAACAGTAGCGCCTGACAGTTGGTATAAAAAAACATACATAAATATAACAAGGGCATACGAGGTTGACGGAGAAGGTGCAGACATGGAACAGAAAATAGTACCCTGCTCTTTAGAGCTTACAATCCAATTCTAAATTTTTTCAACTTTATGCATTCCCATAATTCCTCAATCAGCTACACAGGAATAAAACAAAGAAATAGAAACAATTTTGACAAATGTTTACTTACTGTAATTTCCCCCGTTCTGTTCGTTAGACTTATACATATTACCATCTAGTCCTATCTAAGTTTGGTTTATTCTGGCTTTCCACGCATTCTGGCAAACTGTAACTGGTGAATTCAGGCGAATCGTCCTAATGCACTGCTGGCAAAGATTATCTGTGGGGCTGACACTTCTCCCGGCCGTCTGTGATTCTATAGATGCTGAAATGTCTCCTCGCTCTACTGACTACACATCACAAAATAACATAACTGCAGAATCGAAAACATTTAATCAATTAACACACACATATACACACACAGACGCACACGCACGCACACAACACACATACACACCCACAGATACACACACATACACACACAGAGACATACACACACACACACATACACACAGACACATGTACACATGCACGCAACACACACACACAGACATACACACGCATGTACATACACACACATATACACACACAGATGCACACGCACGCACACAACACACATACACACCCACAGATACACACACATACACACACAGAGACATACACACACACACATACACACAGACACATGTACACATGCACGCAACACACACACAGAGACATACACACGCACGTACATACACACAGGCACGTGCACACACGCACGCAACACACACACAGAGACATACACACGCACACACACGCACATACACACACGCACACATATACACACACTCACAAATACATACACACACTCACACATACACGCACACACACATACATACACACACAGACACACACATAAACGCACACACACATACATACACACACACATATACACACATACACGCACGCACACTCACAGACACACACACACAGTTACATACACACACATATACTCACACAGAAACACATACACACAGGCACACACACGCACTCACACATACGCATACACACAGTTACATAAAGAGAGGTAAACAATTGTATCCTTGACTGTGCTCCGTGTAACAATTGCAGAAGTGGAGGCTCATCTTGTCTTGTGCTTACAGGTAAGTTGTTGTCATGAGGTCAGGAGCACACTTATAGGCACAACAGACCTCTGCATTAGGGATGTAGAGGCTGAACGTTATTTCCATGACCAGTGCATAAATCAAATGAACTGCAGGTACAAGAAAAGTCAATTGCTCGGGGGTTATTCAAATAAATAAATAAAAAACACTATATTGTATATATATATAAATGTGTGAGTGTACCAGAGACGCCGGGCTGTGACTTTTACCACACAGAAATTGGTTTTAAACTAGGGATGAGCGGGTTCGGTTCCCTGAGAACCGAACCCACCCGAACTTCGGGGATCCGGGGCGATCCGAGCCCAAGCTCGGATCTCCCTGTCTGCCCCGGATCCCTCTCCCGAGGCAAAACCTCGAGATCTGCTGTCGGATCTCGAGGTTTTGCCTCGAGCGGCCATTTTAAAAAAAATGCCTTTGCCTTTAATGGGCAAAGTGCTGATTGGCTGACAGAGCCGTCTGTCACGGCTCTCAGCCAATCAGCATTATGGTGCTCATTTGCATGTAGCACGGACTCGTGAGATCCGTGCTACATGCATCTGTGTGATTGACAGTGACACAGAGCACAGATGGGTCAGTGAGACCCGTCTGTGCTGCTGTGTATTTCAATGACACAGATGCACGCACGGACCAGGAGATCCGTGCTACTTGCATCTGTGTCATTGACACAGAGCACTAACGGGTCCGTGAGACCCGTCTGTGCTGCTGTGGTAAAAAAAAAAAAAAAAAACCTGTGTAAAAAGAGAAAAAAATGGCGTGCCCCCCCCAAAAAAAAGATCAACCAGCCCCGGGCATTAGTGACCCAGTGCTGGGTGTGCTTAAATACAGGGGACAAACGACATAGGGGTCCCCTGTACTTAAACACAACCGGCACTGGGCTAGTCAGAACCAGAGCTGGTTGCCAAAATACGGGGGACAAACGACGTAGGGGTCCCCCGTATTCTGCGCAACCAGCTCTGGGCTCTGATCCGGTCCTGGTTCTGGAAATACAGGGGAAAAAAATGAGTAGGGTTCCCCTGTATGTTCCAGAACCAGCACTGGACTTTTTCTAGCGGGGGGCTGATGCCACAGCCAGGGGAGCCCTTTCACCGGGCCCCCCAGCCGCAGCATCAGCCCTGACCGCTAGTCAGCCCAGGCCGGGGATCCCTGGAGAGCTGGGGACCCCCCCAATAAAGGGGTCACCCTCTCCAGGGCACCCCAGGCCCAGGCTGATAGCCCGGGGCTATCCCCGCCACCCCTGGTGGCGGTGGGTGGCGGGTTGATTGTGTGGTGTGGTGTAAATAAAGAATATCAAACATTGTCTTTACAAGTAGAACTGCAAGTCCCAGCAAGCCTGCCCCGCATGCTGGTACTTGGAGAACCACAAGTACCAGCATGCAGGGCATTAAGGGCCCACTAGTACCTGTAGTTCACCTGTAAAAAAATGTTTAAAAAAAACACAGGACACACACACCGTGACAGTATAAGTTTATTAAACATACATACACACACACACACATGTACACATACTCACCTATGTAACCCTGTAGCATCGGTCCACTTGTCCGGTAAAGTATCCATAGGGGACCTGTGAAAAAAAACATACTCACCATCTCCTATGCGAGGTTCTGTCCTCTTCGTTCCAAAGTAGGCATCCCCGGACTTGGCAAAAAAACAAAACGAAAACGCGATCCACGAACTTAGTACCGTTCTATAGAACGGTACTTCCCGAATGAGAGCTTAGCGGCGGGGTATCACCATGGAAACCCCGCTGCTAAGCGTTCATTGGCTGAGAGAGGCCATCTCCCGTCTCTCTCAGCCAATGAACGGCTCCCTCCATTGTAGTCAATGCTGGGAGCCGCAAGGTTATTAAAGTTTACCCTGCGGTTCCCACCATTGACTACAATGGAGGGAGCCGTTCATTGGCTGAGAGACGGGAGATGACCTCTCTCAGCCAATGAACGCTTAGCAGCGGGGTTTCCATGGTGATACCCCGCCGCTAAGCTCTCATTCGGGAAGTACCGTTCTATAGAACGGTACTAAGTTCGTGGATCGCGTTTTCGTTTTTTTTTTTGCCAAGTCCGGGGATGCCTACTTTGGAACGAAGAGGACAGAACCTCGCATAGGAGATGGTGAGTATGTTTTTTTTCACAGGTCCCCTAGGGATACTTTACCGGACAAGTGGACCGATGCTACAGGTTACATAGGTGAGTATGTGTACATGTGTGTGTGTGTATGTATGTTTAATAAACTTATACTGTCACGGTGTGTGTGTCCTGTGTTTTTTTAAACATTTTTTTTACAGGTGAACTACAGGTACTAGTGGGCCCTTAATGCCCTGCATGCTGGTACTTGTGGTTCTCCAAGTACCAGCATGCGGGGCAGGCTAGCTGGGACTTGCAGTTCTACTTGTAAAGACAATGTTTGATATTCTTTATTTACACCACACCACACAATCAACCCGCCACCCACCACCACCAGGGGTGGCGGGGATAGCCCCGGGCTATCAGCCTGGGCCTGGGGTGCCCTGGAGAGGGTGACCCCTTTATTGGGGGGGTCCCCAGCTCTCCAGGGATCCCCGGCCTGGGCTGACTAGCGGTCAGGGTTGAGGCTGCGGCTGGGGGGCCCGGTGAAAGGGCTCCCCTGGCTGTGGCATCAGCCCCCCGCTAGAAAAAGTCCAGTGCTGGTTCTGGAACATACAGGGGAACCCTACTCATTTTTTGTCCCCTATATTTCCAGAACCAGGACCGGATCAGAGCCCAGAGCTGGTTGCGCAGAATACAGGGGACCCCTACGTCGTTTGTCCCCCGTATTGTGGCAACCAGCGCTGGTTCTGACTAGCCCGGTGCTGGTTGTGCTTAAGTACAGGGGACCCCTACGTCGTTTGTCCCCTGTATTTAAGCACACCCAGCACTGGGTTACTAATGCCCGGGGCTGGTTGCTCTTTTTTGGGGGGGTGCACGCCATTTTTTTCTTTTTTTACACAGGTTTTTTTTTTTTTTACCACAGCAGCACAGACGGGTCTCACGGACCTGTCATTGCTCTGTGCCAATCACACAGATGCATGTAGCACGGATCTCCCGGGTTCGTGCTACATGCAAATGGGCACCATAACGCTGATTGGCTTCCTGTCTGCCACTGCAGTGCCACTCCTAGATGGGCCACGTGTTTGTGCCGCCCCCTTGTGTCGCTTAGCATAGTCATCCAGCTTCCTCGGTACAACCTTTTGGCCTAAAAACAATATTGTGAGGTGTGAGGTGTTCAGAATAGAGTGGAAATGAGTGGAAATTAATGTTATTGGGGTTATTAATAGCGTAGGAACAAAAAAAGGCCCATTTATGTGATTTTAGCGTTTTTTTTTATTTTTTAAGAAAAAATCCAGATCCAAAACACAAAACCCAGAACCCAAAACACGGAAGGGTGGTTTTGGCAAAACCAATCCAGATCCAAAACACGAAGAAAGATCCAGATCCAAAACCAAAACACAAAACACGAAAAGTGTCCGGTGCACACCCCTATTTTAAACGCATACAAAGTCGCAGATGAAGCACAACAAAACTTAGCACAAAGAAAAGTCTCATCCGCTCGCAACGAAGCCCATTTTACAGATTTGAACTGAGTCGCACACATATATACGAAGGTCGCACACCCCGGTGGTCAGTGTATGCTGGCAATGCAGCTTAGTTGCTTCTAGTTGTGTTATTAATGCTAATAAGATGAGTGAAAAAGAAGCTTGGCGGGGCCATGTAGCCGGGGACCCAGGACACCGAAAAAAGCTATTTGGCGCAACTGAAGCCACACAAAAAAAAGGACCCATCTGTAATTCTGCATAGGTTTAGCTCACCAGCCCCTCCCCCCCCCTCAGTTATCCCATATCTACGTGTTAGATTGTAAACTCTTCTTTTGCTGCATTGCAAAGTTGTCTTCAATGTTTCTCAATCACAGTTATCTTCTCTCACACCAGAGGCCTCTGCTACAAGAGTCAGCTTATTGCCATTCACGCATTAACCAAAAGAGATCTCATTGTGGAGCTTAAACGCTGCCTCATTAAATCCTGAGATGAGAGATGAGAAATCCTTGCTGACAAACCATTGTAACATAACAAGGTGACAGTGGCCTCTCCATCTCCTCCGTGAGCTGTGATTGTTACAGAAATGGATCACAATATTATCTGACATTATGCTGCATTCAGCAACCGCCGCAGGACTCCCAGATAATAAGTGGCAGACCACAGTACTGACTAAATGCTTCCGCAGACCCTATAATGGCTCTTTTGAAGGCTCCGAGACCATGATAATACGCTTATTTTGAAGAGCAGAGAACTTATTGTGAAGAATTAGAAAATCTATGCAAGGATTTCAAGGGAAATACATTAATATACACTGTGTGGGAATAATATATATTATATTATTTTACGGTCGAACATTGTTAGAGGCCATATGAGGGCGCGGCTGCTGGAAAGGGTGTAATCTCACATGAAATAAGGGTACATGGGCGTACTGGGGCATGTTTATATTAATGCCCCATAATAGCCGCATTTTTACCTACATGTATTTAGATGCTAAAATGTAACAGATAAAAATTAAAGTGCAACTACTTTATTTTGTACATTTCTCATGTAAATAACACATAAAAAAAATCTATTTTCTGTCATAGGGCTCTATTTATTAACATTATTTTTACTAAAATAAAGTGAAAAAGGGTGTTTTGTGTTTTCACACCCTTTTCACATTATTTTAGTTTCACCTGTAGTTATTACAGGGCAATTGGAGTAGAATTAGTAAAATTCTACTCCAACCCCCAGTATCACTTATTTTTAGTAAAACAGATCGCATTTCCCATAATTGTAATGGGAAATGTGATCCGACCAGAGTTACTAAAAATAAATTGTAAAAAAATATCGGGGGAAGCCCTCTGATAATAACGCCACCTGGAGGTGGCGTTATCCATGGTCTCCCCCGGTTACCGGGCTCCCACTCTGCTCTAACGGGGAGAGCAGAGGCGGGAGCCGGTACCAGTAATCAGCTATGTGGTCTAAACAGACCGCAAGCTGATTGCTGTACAAAAAAGAAAAAAAAAATTAAACATTTTTTTTTTACTTACCTGACTCCAGGGACCGGTGATCGGGCCTCCGGTGATGGCTCCTCTCCGGTCAGCTGGTCTCCCTCAGTGCACTGCTGCCCGGTCATCAGGTGATCGGGCCCCAGTGCAGTATGGGAGATCACCTGATCGGGAAGCCCGGAGAAGATCACCGGAGGCCAGGAGGATGCAGGTAAGTGTAATGAAGGGAGGGGGGGTCGCGGGGGTCCACGATCGTGGGGGGAGGGGCTTAGCACCAAGGGGCGGGGCTTAGCATCGGTGGGGGGTAGTAGCGGTGGTGGGTCGGCACATGCACGGGCTCTTAGTCGCAGTATTTTTTCTGAGATCCGCAGGGACAGAGCTTTATCGCAAGCTCTGTCCCTGCAAGGGATTTATAGTAAATCCCTGTGATATTGCCTGAATTCGCAATACGAATTCACTCGGTAGTATCACACTATAATCCGCATTCAATATGCGGATTGTAGTACATAGAGCCCATAGAGATAGATGTATGAAGGACTTAATTTTGACATAACATCAGGTCATCTTATAACACACACATTCCGCAGCTCATATCCTAACCCACTGCTCCATGCTCCTTCCTCACTATCTACCCCATCTGCCCCTGTCTGTTTGCCCCACCCCTTTACAATGTAAGCTCTCACAAGCAGGTCCCTCGTCCCTCATGTGCTTCTTCTATCCCTACTTATACTATAATTTACTCCTAACTCCCCAATTGGCACCTAACACCTGGTTGCTGAGGCCCTGCTGCTTGTGTTATGCAGCTATGTGTATAAACTATGTCCTTGTCCTCCATTGTTTTGTATTACTTACTATTAACTGTTTTTCTTGTGTGCTCATTTATGTACTGTGTAAGGCGCTGCGGAACCTTTGTGGCGCCATATAAATAAAGGATAATAATAATAATAATGTTTATTCCTGGTTAAAAGTGAGGTTACATTGTTACACTTTTCAAAAATGGAATGTTATATCACCAGGAGCGTTTTACTGTTGTTTTCCTAGTAGAATGTTATTGGGCAGAGATAATGTTCATGAGAATACGTCCTATCCACTCACAAGGCACCAGTGATGCCATTGAGGCATGAGGCGGCCTATACAATCACTAGTAATCAGTGACATCCCTGAGGCATGAGGCAGCTTAACCATTCACTAGGAATCAGTGACATCCCTGAGGCATGAGGCAGCTTAACCATTCACTAGGAATCAGTGACATCACTGAGGCATGAGGCGACCTATCCATTCTCTAAGGACCAGTGATGTCACTGAGGCATGAGGCAGTCTATCCAATCTCTAAGGACCAGTGATGTCACTGAGGCATGAGGCAGTCTATCCAATCTCTAAGGACCAGTGATGTCACTGAGGCATGAGGCAGTCTATCCAATCTCTAAGGACCAGTGATGTCACTAGGGTGGCCAATCCCGAGATCGACAGGATCCCAGGATTTGGTCCCAAAATTACCAGGATTGAATCCTGGGATTTGAGGTTCCAATCCCGGGATTGAAAAAGCTGCCGGGGATTGGCCTCTCTAGATGTCACTGAGGCATGAGGCAGCCTATCCATTCATTAGGAAGCAATGACATCACTGAGGCATGAGGCAGCCTATCCATCCATTAAGTACCAGTGACGTCACTGAGGCATGTGGTCCATTCTCTAGGGAATAGTGATATCAATAAGGCAGGGGTTTGAAGGCCTGACAATTTTGTAAATTGCTAGTTCCATACCTCATGTCTCTATTTGAGAGGACTATCCTGCCGCCCGGGCATTCAAATCCTTCGTCCTGACTGGGTACTAATTATCTGCTCACCAGGGTGAATATGTGACACAAGCACCGAACACTAATACTTAGGTCAGTTCAGTGGTATATTAATGGCATGGGTGTTTTTTTCTTTCACATGGTTGGGGGCAACAGCTGGCAGCCCCTGCTCCTAACAATGATAGACTGGGAGTGTGGCGCTTGGCTATGATGTCACTGGCCAGGACCAAAAATATAAGTTGTTACCTCAACCCCTGCTGCACAAATATTTAAGAAGTGAGGGAGATACACGTGTATGTGACCCCAGCATGTTATCTGACTCTGGGGGGAATCCAATTAGTCCCCAACATTGAGCCAGATTCAGTGCCGCTCGCTAGATGATATCGCTTGCACGATGTGTATGGAAATTGCGTAGGCATTGCTATCGCACAACAATGCATTAACACACTCAGTATTTCTTATACAGCGATCACATAGTGTATGCAGACACCCACCAGCCAGTTTTAAGATGCCCACTTGTGCACGTCATGTCCAGGAAGTGTATGCAACCATCGGTACATCAGATGCTATCGCATCGCTTGAGGTGGACCATACCCTGCCGCAAGCACTGCGAGCACTACAGTGTAATAACAGGGCAGGTCACGTGTACTATGACTCTGTCTTATAATTATGCACACATCTAAAACGCCGCTGAGATGCTCAGGCACGCCTACGTTTGCACCTCCACTCCCCCGTTTTTAATGGCCAACCCCTGTCACCACCTACAAATGGCTTCCCCTGTCACTTACTCTGCTGGGCTATGTGCAGCGAGCGAATGCATTGTGAACTATCGCTAAGGTATGAACATGAACACACTGCATACCATCTTAGCGAGCGGTTCTGAATCAGGCCCGTTGTTTCGGGCGCTAAGGATTCCCCAGGGCTATCCAATTAGCCCCGAAGTCAGCCCGACGGCGGCACTTATTGGGGTTTCTTTCTCGGGACAAATAATCCACGATAAATGCCATTTTTTCACCTTAAAAAGGTGAAAACACATAGGTCTGCGAGCTTATCGCGGACCCTATGTGTTTTCGTGAGATACTGTATATCCTATTATTTTGTTCTAAATAATAGGATAGGGTGAAAAAAAAAACATTGTCGAAAAACACGGATAATCGGCGAAAAATTCCCGTTTTTCGCCGATCGCGGGGATCAAACAGCGCCCAATGTTCGGGGCTAATTGGATACCGCTCTCTGAATGTATTAAGCCGTTCATATAGCAGTCTATAGCATGCATTAATGCAATATTGCCTGGATTTTGCGAAGTCTCATTTATTTTTGGCACTTGTTAGAAATATGTGACATCATTCGGTGGAAAAAATACAATTCTATAACTATTGTGTGACTGCTCATTTTCAAAAATCAGAACAATAGCTCACAATGTACGTAACTGTGCTATAGAGGGTTTTTATTTTGGAGGGGAATAATGTGGTTATGAAATGTGACTTTCCAATGATTTGAGATATGCTTTGGACCTTTTTAAAGTGATACAATCTGCCAATAACAGATGGCGTAACAGCCAGAAAATATAAATGTTATTCCAGTTTCCAGTTTAATGCGGGTTAACCCATGTACGGTGCTTCCTGACGAGACAGATGGCCGGTGGATGCGCCGTAATATTGTTGGGCTTCAAACTTCGGGAAAGTGAAGATTATTTTAAAACAAGACATCATCCAGCGTACAACGTAGTACACAAAAACAATCGACCATTTCTGTCACCCTAATTGGAAATTTAATTAGCATAATTAATAATGGACTTTTAGCATAAAGCTAGCTACACGCTATACAAATGGGCCGATTTGCCAATAATCGGGTGATCGGCCTGATTTATGGACTAATGTCTAGGCATGAGTGCTTCGGCGTTATGCCGTTAACATGGTTAAAAAAAACGTCCACAAACGCATTCCTTCAATTATCCCATTAGTCAGCCAAGGCAGAAAATCTTGGCTATAATCTCCCGATATTGACCAGTGTGTGTGCATTTTCGATAATCTGCCATATTTCCTACGTTTTCCCGTGGTCACGTCATCCTCTTTGTGGGCGGAGACATGCAAAATCAATGTGGTGTGGGCGTAACGTGTAACACAGATATTGAAGCTGAAAAGAAATTGCCCCGTTTCTCGGACGATCAAAAATATTGGACAGTGGGCCTGATTCAGAGCCGAACGCTCTTTGAGAGTGCTCGCTCTGAATCTGGGCATCCCTTTTTTTTTTTAAAGACGGCCTCCTGGCCGCTCGCATAGCTGTGGGTGAACACCCACAGCTTCTGCGATCGGCCAGGTGATGGTCGCGATGGTCAAGACCATTGCGACCATCGGGCTTGCGACGAGACCCTTGTGGTAGGGTCTCATGGCCGCAGGCCCCAGTGGACTTTCTGCTCTAATAATGGGGCGGTACACCTGTCAAACCGTAACGCAGGTGTCCTAAGACGAGCTCAGGGAGGACAGAAACCTCCCGTGGAGTAGGAAGTCCACCTAATGGCATCACGAGTGATGTCAGTAGGGCCGCCCACAAACGGCAGGCGTTCCTGCAGGAATGCCTCCGTTTGCCCAGCCACTCCCCCTGCCCGCCTCCAAAACAGGGCAAGCTGTCAATCACCATCGACAGCTGCCCTGCTTTTGTGCGAAACCCGTAGCGATGGAGCACCCGACGCTGGATGGGTCTCATGCATGCGCATGCAAGGGCGCCGGCTCCAGCGTGCGCATACGCAGTGGGGGACCATCGACCCGCTTGAGAGCACTATGCGCTCGCGAGCGGGTCTGAATCAGGCCCAGTGTGCATTTAGCTTTACCCATGGTCCTATTGTCCATGTGGGGCAGCAGTTGCATAGGGTGCGGGGAAGGAGGAGGTTAGGTTTAGGCACTAGGGCGGAGGTTAGGTTTAGGCACCGGGGAGGGGGTGTTAGGTTTAGGGAGCGGGGAAGGGGGAGGTTAGATTTAGGCACTAGGGGGGAGGGTTAGGGTTAGGCACCGGGGAGGGAGGGTTAGGGTAGGGGTTAGGAAAACACTTACCTGTCTTCCCTATGGGTGTTGGGATTCTGGCTATTGGGATGCCACTGTCGGTATTCTGACTAGCGGCATCCCGACAGCCGGGATTTCATACCCAACCCCTGCAGGACAAAGAGATGCAGCACTTGCAAATGAAAAGCACCGGACGGCACGAAACCTATGGCCTATTTACCAGGAAAACAATTCACACATACTTGACGACTCTCTTGGGTGGCGCACTAGACTGCCTGCAAGACAGGGCAAGTCTCCCGGAGGGGGGCAAACGGAAAGTCGGCAAGTATGACCCGACATCACGGAGGCTTCATGTCCTCGGTTCCCGGGGAATTGATACGGATGATTGCTCAACGATTGCTTCAGTCTACAACATGACGACCTCCGCTGTGGTTTGATTGCGGTTACACTTTTAAACGTCACAGTATACTAGCTCCACGCTGCGCGGTTGTGCTGTCTGCGTCTTGTCACGGGAAGTAATATAACTGTTCTAAATGTTCTGTCTCTTCCCTTTTTTTCCAACCACTCAATCTCAAGCAGCATTTTGTGATTAAAAGACAGTGTTTACAGGCAGAGGAAAGCATAACATATGTGTAGTAATTGCTAAAGTGAGACTTTATTTGCGCAATATTAGTGTTGCTTCAACAGACACATCTGCTGCAGACTTATGGAATTTCTAAGACAGTTTTATTGCTGTGGGTAAACTCTCGGCTTCCAGGGAGAGGTGAAACACAGACACAGCACAACGTAGGTCGGTGTCCCATCGTTCCGTGCTGCTGGCAAAATCACGTTTCACAGACTTTACAGTCCAGGGGGTAAATTTACTAAGCTGGGAGTTCTAGTAAGTGATGTTGCCCATAGCAACCAATCAGATTTCAGGTATTACTGTATATTCTAGAAGGTGCTAGATAAATGAGAAGTAGAATCTGTTGGTTGCTATGGGCAACATCGCTTCTTAAATAGAACTCACATCTTAGTAAACTTTTACCCCCAAGAATGGAGCTGGGTTGATGACACTCCGTACATTCTAGTGTAAGGTGCGGATGGACACACTAACGGGCCGATGTATCAAAGTTACTTTATGCATGATTTTTGTGCCAATTTATTTTTCACAATATCATCATCGTGGGGTTAAAATTACGCGCTTTGGGGCATTTAGTCCCGCCCCAGCATACGGAGCGCAATTCCAGATTTTAACTCCCCCAGTCTGCCCACTTCACAGGAAAGTGTACGGGATGCGGGAGATCGGGATACTTTTTTGGGGGTGCGGGGGACTGCCCGAAAAATTGGAAGCCTCCCGCAATTTTCGGGAGAGTAAGTAAGTATGCGATATGCATTAAAATGTTTGCGCCTTAATTATTGTTCTGCAGATGTTCTCAATGAAAAATTTCGAGCTCTAAAATACTGACAAACATGGTGGTTGTCATTGAAGAGTGAAATCTTTTCAAATGTACAAATAAGGTTTTTCATATTTGAATATGACCGATTTTGTTTTCGCCCATGATGGCGAGTGAGGTAGAATTTCACGAGAATGCATTGGGGGAAAGGCATCTTTTGTTATCCCTCTCCCTGATCTCTGTGTTGCTACATCTCCCCCAGTACAGGGCAGTGGCAAACGCAGAATTCCTAGAGGAGGGTCTCCAAATGTTTGATTTTATTGCGAGTGGCCAGTCCATGAAGACAGCAGAATTAGTACTAATCCAGCTTTAATAAGCATCATACGAAGTGTATTGTGTGTCATAATTCCAGCATATACAGGATCACAGTAACCCATTATATGCGTCATACATAGTGTATTGTGTGTCATAATTCCAGCATATACAGGATCACAGTAACCCATTATATGCGTCATACATAGTGTATTGTGTGTCATAATTCCATGTTATACAGGACCAGCGATCACAGTAACCCATTATATGTGTCATACATAGTGTATTGTGTGTCATAATTCCAGCATATACAGAACCAGCGATCACAGTAACCCATTATATGTGTCATACATAGTGTATTGTGTGTCATAATTCCAGCATATACAGGACCAGTGATCACAGTAACCCATTATATGTGTCATACATAGTGTATTATGTGTCATAATTCCAGCATATACAGGACCAGTGATCACAGTAACCCATTATATGCGTCATACATAGCGTATTGTGTGTCATAATTCCATTTTATATAGGACCAGTGATCACAGTAACCCATTATATGTGTCATACATAGTGTATTGTGTGTCATAATTCCAGCATATACAGGACCAGTGATCATAGTAACCCATTATATGTGTCATACATAGTGTATTGTGTGTCATAATTCCAGCATATACAGAACCAGCGATCACAGTAACCCATTATATGTGTCATACATAGTGTATTGTGTGTCATAATTCCAGCATATACAGGACCAGTGATCACAGTAACCCATTATATGTGTCATACATAGTGTATTATGTGTCATAATTCCAGCATATACAGGACCAGTGATCACAGTAACCCATTATATGCATCATACATAGCGTATTGTGTGTCATAATTCCATCTTATACAGGACCAGTGATCACAGTAACCCATTATATGTGTCATACATAGTGTATTGTGTGTCATAATTCCAGCATGTACAGGACCAGCGATCACAGTAACCCATTATATGTGTCATACATAGTGTATTGTGTGTAATAATTCCAGCATATATAGGACCAGTGATCACAGTAACCCATTATATGTGTCATACATAGTGTATTGTGTGTCATAATTCCATCTTATACAGGACCAGTGATCACAGTAACCCATTATATGTGTCATACATAGTGTATTGTGTGTCATAATTCCAGCATATACAGGACCAGTTATCACAGTAACCCATTATATGTGTCATACATAGTGTATTGTGTGTCATAATTCCAGCATATACAGGACCAGTGATTACAGTAACCCATTATATGTGTCATACATAGTGTATTGTGTGTCATAATTCCAGCATATACAGGACCAGTGATCACAGTAACCCATTATATGTGTCATACATAGTGTATTGTGTGTCATAATTCCATCTTATACAGGACCAGTGATCACAGTAACCCATTATATGTGTCATACATAGTGTATTGTGTGTCATAATTCCAGCATATACAGGACCAGCAATCACAGTAACCCATTATATGTGTCATACATAGTGTATTGTGTATCATAATTCCAGCATATACAGGACCAGTGATCACAGTAACCCATTATATGTGTCATACATTGTGTATTGTGTGTCATAATTCCAGCATACACAGGACCAGTGATCACAGTAACCCATTATATGTGTCATACATACTGTATTGTGTGTGATAATTCCAGCATATACAGGACCAGAGATCACAGTAACCCATTATATGTGTCATACATTGTGTATTGTGTGTCATAATTCCAGCATACACAGGACCAGTGATCACAGTAACCCATTATATGTGTCATACATAGTGTATTGTGTGTGATAATTCCAGCATATACAGGACCAGAGATCACAGTAACCCATTATATGTGTCATACATAGTGTATTGTGTATCATAATTCCAGCATATACAGGACCAGTGATCACAGTAACCCATTATATGTGTCATACATTGTGTATTGTGTGTCATAATTCCAGCATACACAGGACCAGTGATCACAGTAACCCATTATATGTGTCATACATAGTGTATTGTGTGTGATAATTCCAGCATATACAGGACCAGAGATCACAGTAACCCATTATATGTGTCATACATAGTGTATTGTGTGTCATAATTCCAGCATATACAGGACCAGAGATCACAGTAACCCATTATATGTGTCATTCATAGTGTATTGTGTGTCATAATTCCAGCATATACAGGACCAGTGATCACAGTAACACATTATATGTGTCATACATAGTGTATTGTGTCATAATTCCAGCATATACAGGACCAGTGATCACAGTAACCCATTATATGTGTCATACATAGTGTATTGTGTGTCATAATTCCAGTATATACAGGACCAGTGATCACAGTAACCATTATATGTGTCATACATAGTGTATTGTGTGTCATAATTCCAGTATATACAGGACCAGTGATCACAGTAAGCCATTAGATGCGGCAGTAGGGCCATCCTGCCTGAGCTTATTGATTTTATTTTAGATGTGGGCACCATTGCACAGTATGGGAGTAAGTCCGGGAGTCTGGAGGAGCAGCAGAAGAACCTAGCACTGCCCTGGACATATATGTACATATTGGGCTCTATAACAGTGCATGTTTTCCAAATCCCCTAATTGGTGCACAGGTTATTTATTACTGGCTGTTACATGTTAAAAGATCCACAGATGGTGCTAATTATTTAATTTGTGATACTGAGAAGAACATGCAGCACTAGTAAAATTCTATTATATAACTATTTCTATTGTGGTCATGGTGTGGGCTGGGGAGTGGGGTTTCCAAGCAGCCGGAAACTCCCCCCCTGTGTTTGCCTATGCAGGGAGCATATCTTGGTGGCACAAGAAGATTCAGTATAGTACTACCCATTTTTAACATGATCCCTTGATATCTTTCATTTATTATTTTTCATATCCAGGTCTGCAAATAATTTCAAAATATAATTTTTTGCATCATAATTATCATTAATTAAATTCAATGCATATTATATTAAGCTGCTTATGTCAATGTTTTCACTGCTGTGTTTGTAACGCTGGATGAATAGTACACATGTAGACCGGTATGCGCAAGCCAAGTCCCCACCGCCCTTTTAAAGTTTAGTGTTCCTGACTAAAATTATATGGATGCATGCACAGTGTTTTAAAGTATATTTTGGTGTCTTTTTTGTGCATTTTCTACTTATTGCAGGATCATGCACTTTTTTTTTTAAATATTAAATCACTTTGATACATTTGGGTGAATCGTCACGATTACATGCAAAAAAAATGATAATTTTGGCATGAAAAATTAATTTGCCCCTTAAGGTCAAATTCCACCAACATGATGTGCAAGGTGAGAATGAGATTAGTATTTGGTGGAACAGTTTTAAAAAACCTTTGCTCATCTCTCCTCCCTTGTTTGACACTATTTTTTCATCACAGTGAAACTTATCTAGAACAGTAAAAGCTACTTGTTGCATTCGAGTCAACATTCTGCTCTACAGGGCATGCGTGGGGAACCGAGCACCCAAATCCATCTCTATAACAATAATACTAAAAAATAAAATATTTTATTTTAATTCACTCTTTTTGCTAATGCTATCCTTATTAGTATTAAATAAACTTGTATTGCGTAAGTACAAGTATCACCCCAATGCTTTATACTTAGGCTCATCCAAGCATGGGAGGCACGTATCATCAAAGGCTGGCGAGTTATCACCGCTGACAATGTTATCAATGGTAGAAACCCTCACCATATTCAGGTCTAAGCTCAAAAAGTGCTATAACCGGCACTACCATCGGCAAAATACAACCATTTTCACTGGTAAAAAATTGTTTTGCCCAATCATTACTAGTAGAAATGTCCCATAGTTTGGTTACTGGGAAAATTGCAATTATGAACCAATAGTTCCTTTTTGGTTAATCGATCCATATTGTGCATCTGCCCAACTTTTGATTACTTTTGAACGCATCGTGTAGGAACGATGACATTTATAAAGACCAGTGTGCTCTGAAATCTTACATTTTTCAGATTTCCTTTCTTTATCTCAGCACAACCTTTACGAACTAATTAACCAGCTTTGACACATGAACAAGCTCGAAATATTCCAACGCGTTTTGCTCATCTGTAATTAACCAGATATTGCAAACAAACCTTATGTGACTCAGCACAAGAAAACGGAGGTATGAAGTTGACACAAAGTTTCTGCTAATTTAGCCAGAAAGCGTATAATCTGCCTAAATCCCATAGAGGTGGGAATAATTAGCCAGTGCGTCTTATGTCTGCAGACGATTATTTTGCCCTTGTTTTCGTCTTTTCAAAGTCAAATGAGAAACTCATTTTTATTTAATAGGTGAAGGCAACTTTTGGAAAATATAAACGTAATAGGTGCAATTTATTCTAAAACACTAACTGTGATTATAGAAAAATTCTTTCTCTGAACGGAGTTTAAACCATGCGACAGGCTGCAAATTAATGGGAAAAGATGATTTTACAGAGCCGTGAACGTTATGACATACAGTACAGATCTTCTTAAAATCAAATATATATATTTTTTTAAGTTAAATGTCACTGTAAGGTACGTTATCTCATTGTCCATCAGTCTGTCTCCACTGGTCTATTTTATCTATCATAAAAACATGGTGGTAATAAAAATAATGTAATGTAGCTTAGAATTATAAGGATGACATATATTCTGTGTACAGAGCCGCGTTTTTTCTATAAATAAATGATAATTATAATACCTATCAATACTTCTAAAAGTAACCGAAGATTTGAAATAATAGTGCAGTGAGTTAAACTTCTAGGATGGGGGCTGGCTTGGGTATGTATTACATGTTGTCTCCAGGGCTGTCGAGAGCTCTGACGGTTCCGGGTACTGGGGTGTGTTTGAGTGGAAGTAATTTAAGGCTTTGGCTGTGTGGGCTAAAGCCTATTTTGTCTCCCCCATCCTACCTGCCCTATTGTTCTTGGTTTTGGTGATGGTTGATGGTTATGGTGTTGCCTATTGCAGTGGTAGAGGACGGCATGTCTTCAGTCCAGGTGCAATAGTTTATGTTTTTGGTGTGCTCATCTTTCTTGACTGGTTTGTTGGCTGTAGTACCCCGACAGGGACAGCATCATCACCTTACCGAGTGGGTAGTCAAGTTAGAGGGTTGAGTGTTTGCCTTTGTTGAGTTTGAGCAGCTTCCGCAGTATCCGTCTACAATGCATGTTATTCATTTGTTGTGCATTGTTGGATTGCTTTGATTCTGCCTCCCTGTCTCTGACACCGTACTCATTTAGTTTTTGGAAGTTCAATTTTTTTCACTTATTTAAATAAACAGCAGCCTCCTTGACAAAGCCTTAGGTGAAACATGCGTCAGACAGGGGTTCTCCTGTGCGCACAGGGCTTCCCTCACCACGGACCAGTTGTTCTAAGCTGGGATTCCCTGACTTCTACAGGTATCTTTTCTTTAATTTCTCTGGCCTCTAATTGGCCAAAACTAGCACAACTGTCCTGCCTGTACTGCAAACAGCATCAGGCGACATTTTAGCAGTTTGCCGATAGTTGAGACAGCCTACTATTCTTTCCTGACCTGTATGACAATGACAGGGAGGAGTATTAACTATTAACTGAGGGACGCCTCAGTAAAAAACCTATTAGGGTACAATTACGATTAATTACAACAAGGGACGTGGTGTTTTAATTATATGTTTCAGTATATGTATAAATTCACGATCCA
This sequence comes from Taudactylus pleione, assembly GCA_031769625.1. NCBI lineage: Eukaryota > Metazoa > Chordata > Amphibia > Anura > Myobatrachidae > Taudactylus > Taudactylus pleione. The sequence goes on from JAUIMM010000448.1 coordinate 2,315,333, forward strand.
ACACTGTGTATATGTAAATTTATATGTTTAATTTAATGTAAACTCGCCTTTCTTATGGGTTGTTTTATGATCAACAGTTGGGTTCAGTTACCTATTATAATTGACACTATTGGTTAAGTGTGCACATCGAGGGTATTTATACCTGGTATTCACTTGTTTATTCGTGCTTGTTGTGTTCAGTCACATGTTATATTGTTTTAAAAAATTATTTTGGATCATGATTCTTGTCTGTTCTATGGGGCAATAATTGTATTATAGTCATATTAGTGAATAGTTTTCCAGTCAGCTTGGTTGTACCTGTCAGTGGACAGATTGAAGCTTACTGGTACTAATACTACTGACTAATTATTGTTATATACCCAATTTTGTTCTGGCCAATCATGGTCAGTTATTTCTTGTCTTGGACATATTTTGAAAAAATATATATATATGTGTGTTTCTCCTGTCTAGCTATACATACCGGCTTGATTTTAGTGTAATAATAATAATATTTAGTTTTAAATTGTATTGAGAAGGGTGTGCCCCAATATAGGAGTTTCTTTTTTCTTTTTCTGTTTTGTTCATTAAATAAATAGCTATCAGTTTTTCTGACAAAATTCAAATATTGTGTCCTTACTTGTATTATTATTATTGTTGTTATTATTATTATTATTATTATTATTATATATTATTATCATTATTTTTGTTACTATTAGGTGTTTTTATATTATTCTTAATATTATTATATTATTCGTCCCTGAAGAAGATGATGACAATGAAACGTGTTGGTTTGTCTACCTCTCTGTATCCCAATATGCAGGTACCATATCAGTAACTGTTAATAATAAATAAACACGCTGTCTTGGAACTTTTTGATCTTCCTTGCAATTGTGGCCTGTGCCAGGAGTTGACACCCTGAACCGATTGCAGTGGGCATGCCAGACTACTGTATTTTGTCCCAATGAAAACTACCCGCAGATAAGAAAAGATATACTGTATTGATTTGAATGTTCGTCTGTTTTATCTATGTGATTGTTTAGTAAATTTGAAACTACGATGACATAGCCCGTGTTGGGTGTTTGTGGCTTGTGGGTGTATTGCAGCTATCAGGATTGCTAATCGTAGGACACCAAGTAAGATATTTTATTACACATACAAATTCACTCGCACACACATTACAACAATAGTGAAAAATAATAAAATGTTTTCCCCCACTCCTCCATTGACCTTTTCAAGCTTCAGAAATAAAAACTAAACACTTCCTAAAACTACCGTTGGGCACACATTATACTATTATCTGTCATATGGAATTGGTATGATATGCCGGTGGATGAGATGCTGGTGGTTCAAATTAGGGATGTGCAGGCTCGGTTCTACTCGGTTCCGTTCGTTTTTTTTTACCGAATCTTATTGGGTATCAGCTGTCACGAGTTTTGGATAGCCAATAAGATTCTGTAAAAAAAAACGAACGGAACCGAGTAGAACCGAGCCTGCACATCCCTAGTTCAAATACAGACGCCGGAATCCCGATCGTGAAGAATCCCGACAGGGGCCGGTTAGTACCCTAACCCTTTCCCTCTCCCCACCTAACCCTCCCTTGGTGGCACCCAACCCTATCCTTCACTCTCGGTGGTGCCTAATCCTAACCCCCCCTTCCCGCACCCTAAACCTAACTCTCTCCAGTCGATGTCTAAAGGTCCCTTAACCTAACCCCTCCCGTCCCCGGGTTAAGTGTCATACTTACCTGTATCCTTACCTTCAGGATACCGGCGGTCATTTGCAATTTCCAATACATTGCTAGATTTTAATTTCAACTTGCCAAATCGGACAGATATCAGACAGATAATTGTATAGTGTACTATACCCAGCATAACAGGGCGATTGTGATCATACAGCCATTAATCCCTAAAGCGAGCTACCGTCGAAGCCAGATGATTGGCTGAGACCAGATCTCAAGTCAATATCGGGTGACGCCATCTTAGGTTGCCCCTGACGACGCCATCTTGCGTCGTCAGCATGAAACCATTGTGTGCGATGCTAATATGCTATTATTAGCATCGTGCGACTGCATTACTACTGCATATTGTTAAAAGTCCTAACATACCCCATACGCACATTAAATCATACATATAATATACAAGACGCACAGCGCACAGTTGCACTGTTTAACAAAGCACTCCACACAAAACACACCACGAATATTAGCGACTATATGCAATATTCTCACACTTACACATACCAAAACTTATAAAAAGGTTCCCCCACATTAAAGGCTTAATATTAGGGGTGAGCGGGTTCGGATTTCTGAAATCCGAACCCCCCCGAGCCCCCCCGATCCGAGTCCGATCCGAGTCAGGCTCGACTTTTCCCGCCTGACTCGGATCTGAAATCGAGGCAAAACGTCATCATCTCGCCTTCCGAGTCTCGCGGGTTTTGGATCCTATATAAGGTACCCGCGTCGGCGCCATTTTCTCACTCGGCTGTGGACAGTGAAGAGGGAGGGTGGGAGTTAGGGCTGTGTAGTGTAGTGTAGTGTAGTGCTGCTGTTGTCCACTACTTCAAAGTCCATAGGGGCTGGCTGTGTTGTGCTGTGCTGCTGTTGTTAATAGGGGCTGTGTCCACTACTTCAAAGTCCATAGGGGCTGGCTGGACTGTGTTGTGCAGTCAGTTCTCCATAGGGGCTGTGTCCACTCCAAAGTCCTGTGCAGTGTCCCAGTCCTAAAGGAGTGCTGTAGTGTTGTCCAGGGGGTGCTCTGTCCATCAGGGGTGCTCCCCCCAAGTGCTAAAAAAATAATATATTTTCTGTGTTTGTGAATTGTGTAATTGTGTGCTGTAACCCCCGAAAGTACACTCCAGTCCAAACCAAAAAAAAATTATTTTCTGTGTTTGTGAATTGTGTGCGCAGTAGCCGCACGTGCATCAACAAAGTAGTGCCAAGCGTGCGCCTGTGTCATAAGTAAAGGGCCGGCTGGCTTGACCGTTAAGGGTGCTGTAACCCCCGAAAGTACACTCCAGTCCAAACCAAAAAAAAAAATTATTTTCTGTGTTTGTGAATTGTGTGCGCAGTAGCTGCACGTGCATCAACAAAGTAGTGCCAAGTGTGCGCCTGTGTCATAAGTAAAGGGCCGGCTGGCTTGACCGTTAAGGGTGCTGTAACCCCCGAAAGTACACTCCAGTCCAAACCAAAAAAAAATTTATTTTCTGTGTTTGTGAATTGTGTGCGCAGTAGCCGCACGTGCATCAACAAAGTAGTGCCAAGCGTGCGCCTGTGTCATAAGTAAAGGGCCGGCTGGCTTGACCGTTAAAGGGTGCTGTAACCCCCGAAAGTACACTCCAGTCCAAACCAAAAAAAAATTATTTTCTGTGTTTGTGAATTGTGTGCGCAGTAGCCGCACGTGCATCAACAAAGTAGTGCCAAGAGTGCGCCTGTGTCATAAGTAAAGGGCCGGCTGGCTTGACCGTTAAAGGGTGCTGTAACCCACAAAGTACACTCCAGTCCAAACCAAAAAAAAAATTATTTTCTGTGTTTAGCCGCACGTATATATCAAATCGATATAACATAAATGGAGGACCAAACTTTCTCCGATAAAAATAAAATAGAGAAAGATCAAGAACCACTTCCTCCTAGTGCTGAAGCTGCTGCCACTAGTCATGACATAGACGATAATATGCCATCAACGTCGTCTGCCAAGGCCGATGCCCAATGTCATAGTAGAGGGCACATACAATCCCAAATGGCAAAGTTCAGGAAAATGACCTTGAAAAAGACATTTAAATCAGCTGAAGAGAAACGTAAACTTGCCAATATGCCATTTACGACACGGAGTGGCAAGGAACGGCTAAGGTCGATCCCTAGTATGTTCATGACTAGTGGTTCAGCTTCACATGACGATGGAAGCACTCCTCCCACTAAAAAAATCAAAAGAGTTAAGCTGGCAAAAGCACAGCGAAGAACTGTGCTTTCTAAGAAGATATCACAAATCCCCAAGGAGAGTCCAAGTGTGGTGGTGGTTGCGATGCCTGACCTTCCCAGCACTGGACGGGAAGAGGTGGCTCTTTCCACCATTTGCACGCCCCCTGCAAGTGCTGAAAGGAGCACCCACAGTCCACTTGCTGATATGCAAATTGAAGATGTCACTGTTGAAGTACAACAGGATGAGGATACTGGTGTAGCTGGCGCTGAGGAGGAAGTTGGCGAGGAGGATTCTGATGGTGATGTGGTTTGTTTAAATCAGGCTCCGGGGGAGACAGTTGTTGTCCGTGGGATGAAAAAGCCCATCACGGTCATGCCTGGGCAGAAGACCAAACATTCCACCTCTTTGGTCTGGCAATATTTCTATCCAAATCCGGACAACAACTGTCTTGCCATATGTACCATATGTAAAGGTGAAATAAGTAGGGGTAGGGACGTCAACCACCTAGGAACATCCTCCCTTATACGGCACCTGCAGCGCGTTCATAAAAAGTTACTGTCAAGTTCAGAAACTTTGGCTCAGACCGTAAGCAGTCCAGGGACACCTAAATCCCGTTGTCCTGTTGTATCCAAGCGCCTGCAAACCACACCGTCAACTCCCTCCTCGTCAATTTCCTCCTTAGTCAGGATCGGAAGTAGTCCTGCAGGCCATATCACTGGCATGACTGACTCTCCTATCCGGGATTCCTCCGGAGGATCCTGCATTGCTACGCCTACTGCTGCCGCTGCTGCTGTTGCTGCTGCTGGGAGTCGTTCATCATCCCAGAGAGGAAGTAGGAACACCACTACTTTTACTAAACAATTGACCCTCCAACAGTCCTTAGCGAGGAGGATGAAGTACGACAGCAGTCATCCTGAAGCAAAACGTATAACTGAGGCCTTGACTGCTATGTTGGTGTTAGACGTGCGTCCGGTATCCGCCATTAGTGCAGTGGGATTTAGACAATTGATGGAGGTAGTGTGTCCCCGGTTCCAAATCCCGTCTAGATTCCACTTCACTAGGCAGGCGATACCGAGACTGTACAGAAACGTCAGAAAAAGTGTCCTCAGTGTCCTGAAAAATGCCGTTGTACACAATGTCCACTTAACCACGGACATGTGGACAAGTGGAACAGGGCAGACTAAGGACTATATGACTGTGACAGCCCACTGGGTAGATGTATCACCTTACGCAGCAACAGCAGCAGCGTCACCAGTAGCAGCATCTCAGAAACGCCAGCTCGTTACAAGGCAGGCTACGCTGTGTATCACCGGTTTCAGTAAGAGGCACACCGCCGACAACCTCTTAGAGAAACTGAGGGAAATCATCGCCCAGTGGCTTACCCCACTTAGACTCTCCTGGGGATTTGTGATATCTGACAACGCCACCAATATTGTGCGGGCATTACATCTGGGCAAATTCCAGCACGTCCCATGTTTTGCTCACACAATAAACTTGGTGGTGCAGAATTTTCTGAAAAGCGACAGGGGCGTGCAGGAGACGCTTTGGGTGGCCCGAAAAATTTCTGGCCACTTTCGCCATTCAGCGACTGCGTGCCGAAGACTGGAGCGCCAGCAAACACTCTTGAACCTGCCCCGCCATCACCTGAAGCAAGAGGTTGTGACGCGGTGGAACTCAACCCTCTATATGCTTCAGAGGATGGAGGAGCAGCAAAAGGCCTTACAAGCCTATACATCCACCTATGACATAGGCAAAGGAGGGGGTATGCACCTGACTCAAGCGCAGTGGAGAATGATTTCCGTGTTGTGCAAGGTTCTTCAGCCCTTCGAACTTGCCACACGTGAAGTCAGTTCAGACACTGCCAGCTTGAGTCAGGTCATTCCCCTCATTAGGCTTTTGCAGAAGCAGCTAGAGAAAGTGAAGGAGGAGCTAAGACGGAGCGATTCCGCTCGGCATGTGGGACTTGTGGATGAAGCCCTTCATTCGCTTTGCCAGGATTCCAGTGTGGTCAATCTGTTGAAATCAGACCACTACATTTTGGCCACCGTGCTCGATCCTAGGTTTAAAGCCTATGTGGTGTCTCTCTTTCCGGCCGACACAAGCCTGCAGAGGTGCAAACACCTGCTGGTGAACACACTGTCAGCTGAAGCGGAACGTGACACGTCAACGGCTCCTTCTTCATTTTCTCCCGCAACTGGGGCTGCCAGGAAAAAACTTAGGTATCCTAAGCAACCCGCTGGCGGTGATGCAGGGCAGGCAGGACCAAGTTTGGACATCTGGTCCGGACTGAAGGACCTGGCAACAATTTCTGACATGTCTACTGTCACTGCATATGATACTGTCACCATTGACAGAATGGTGGAGGATTACATCGGTGACAGCATCCAAGTAGGCATGTCAGACAGTCCATACCTGTACTGGCAGGAAAAAGAGGCAATTTGGAGGACCCTGTACAAACTGGCTCTATTTTACCTGAGTTGCCCCCCCTCCAGTGTGTACTCCGAAAGAGTGTTTAGTGCAGCCGGGAACCTTGTCAGCGAAAGGCGTAGGAGGTTGCTTCCACAAAATGTGGAGAAGATGATGTTCATCAAAATGAATTATCAGCTCTTCCAGGGAGACCAGCCTCCAGAAGGTACAGAGGGACCTGTGGTGGTGGATTCAAGTGGGGACGAGTTAATACTTTGTGAGGATGAGGATGTACACACTGAAGAGGGTGAGGAATCGGTGGATGAGGAGGATGAGGATGACATCTTGCCTCCGTAGAGCCAGTTTGTGCAGGGACACATTAATTGCCAGCTTGTTTTGTGGGGGCCCAAACGAACCAATCATTTCAGCCACAGTTGTGTGGCAGACCCTGGCGCTGAAATGATTGATTTGTTAAAGTGTGCATGTCCTGTTTATACAACATAAGGGTGGGTGGGAGGGCCCAAGGACAATTCCATCTTGCACCTCTTTTTTTCTTTGCATTATGTACAGTTTGGGGCCTAGTTTTTCTAACTGCCATCCTGTCTGCCACTGCAGTGTCACTCCTAGATGGGTCACGTGTTTGTGCCGCCCACTCGTGTCGCTTAGCATAGTCATCCAGCTACCTCGGTGCAACCTTTTGGACATAAAAACACTATTGTGAGGTGTGAGGTGTTCAGAATAGACTGGAAATGAGTGGAAATTAAGGTTATTGAGGTTAATAATAGCATAGGAGCAGAAAAACCTACAAATTCTGTGATTTTAGCTGTTTTTATGCTTTTTTTCAAAAAAATACAGATCCAAAACACAAAACCCAGAACCCAAAACACGGAAGGGTGGTTTTGGCAAAACCAATCCAGATCCAAAACACGAAGAAAGATCCAGATCCAAAAAAAAAACACAAAACACGAAAAGTGGCCGGTGCACACCCCTACTTAATATTAGAGGTTATATTAGCGAATACTTATGTTGTGAAATGTAATGTATACGATATTTAAGGTACATAAGCTAGTAAACATATCATGTTTGGTACCATTCTAAAGCACTGTTTGTTTGCAGATTTCCGGTTCGACCCGCAAGGAAATCGCATCATGCGTTCGCAAGATATGAACAATATGAAAATAGTGGTTAGAATGTGAAAATGTATGAAGTGTTTTTTACTAGTTTAAACCAGTTCTTCGGCGGGAAACCACACAAAGCATCATCTGAGGATCTGGGACATACCCCCAGTGATGCTATATGAACTGTCCAATGACCTGCATCGTACCAGAATGTCCACGAGCAAGACCCAATGGAAACCCGTTAACTAGTTTCTTTGTTCTGGGAGGGTATATAGCTTTCATGCTGGTTCTAGTATACAGCCATTCTCTTTGGATGACCACAGGCTTCAGGACTGATGACTGTATGCTGGGACCAGTGTGCTTGCGTATGTATTGGGCTGTATCTTATTTTCTGTATTTAATTGTCTTTGCGCTAATTGTGCTAGATGAAAGAGGGTAACTTTCTTTTATTACAATAACAACTTTTGTGCGTTGGAAACACAATTATTGTCGGGACAGCGATTATTTCTCTCTAGCAATTTAAGGGTATTCATACTACACACTGTTAGATTTTATTTGATGGGGACAAGGAACAGGCGATTTTTCGGCAAATTAAAAGCGCCGCTTTCTGTGCTACACATTACGCAATTTTTTATTAGAAGCTACCGATTTTCCACCACACCACACTGATTTTGCATATGTCCGCCCACAAGGAGGATGACATAGTGACAGGAGAATGTGGGGAATACGGCAGATCATTGAGAATGCGCACACACTGCTTAATATCGGAAAATTGAGGCCGAGGTTTCCGTTCTTGACCAACAGATCGCATAATGGACGGAATGGCGTTTGTGGATGTTTACTAACCGCTTTATCAGTGAAACGCTAAAACAATCGTTCATACGCGCTACACAATAAATGAGAGCGCTCACTCGATTTTTAACAAATCGGACCAATAATTGTACAGTGTGTTTAGCTTTAGATATGTCACCAAATGAATTCATACTTTTAAATGGAAGAAAATAGGCTGATCTGATGTCACTTTTCAAATCGTTAAAGCCAAGGTTCCCTATTACACCAGTAACACAATCTATAGGGGACTTATAAATACACCCTGCTGCAATTCCATAATACAATGTGGATTTATTCCATAAAAATAGCCTCCCAGATAAAATATACTCACAAGGGGACACACAATGTAGGCTTGTCTGGATCAACATCTGCATTAGGAAGAATCTCCGGACTCACTATCTAACTGTATGGATCCATAAGAATCAAAGCATCAAAATATTGTCCCAGATAGGACCTAAATCAGTCCAGGTAGGTACTGTGGACCTCATTCAGATCGGTCGCGAGCGCCGATGTGCTCGGAACCGACTCGATGGTCTGGCCTGCGCTCGCGACAGAGAAACTCAGTTGCTCCGGAGCTCGTTACCAAAGGGATGGCTGTCGATGTTGATCGACAGCTGCCCCCGTTTGGTAGGCGGGCCGGGGGGGTGGTTTCCAAAACGGAGGCGTTCCTTTACGAACGCTTGCCGTTTTGTGGGCGGCCGCACTGACATCATCAGTGATGTCAGTGGGGGGCTTCCTGCTCCATCAGAGCAGAAAGCTCCCTGGGGCTTACGAGTGCCCAGACCCTACCCTAGGGTCTGGTCGAAAGCCCCGATGGTCGCGATGGTGATCACCATCGCGACCATCAACCTGGTCGGTCGTTAAGCTATGGGTGGTAACCCACAGCTTAACGACCGACAAGGAGGCGGCCGTTCAGGATGCAAGCGGCCGCCATGAATCTGTGCGACTGCTTGCAGCTAACGACCGCCTCTGAATGAGGTCCTGTATCTCTTGTGAGCATATGTTATTTTATTATGCAGTTTAAGCATATATTACATTGGAATGAATCTATGAGTGGCATCTAATTGTAGCCGTACATTGCGCTGAGTCAATCATTATACTACTAGTGTAATTGCACCGATGACCGGGGTGAACGTGACATTAAGATGAGCTCACCCACTTTCCAATAAATCAGCTCACTGTACTGAACTCTGGGCCTGATTCAGAGCCGCTCGTAAGGGGGCGCCCGTTCGCTCTGAGCGATGTTCGCACAACTGCGCATGCGTATGGGTCATAATGCGCATGCGCAAACCAGTCATTGTGGTCGGAAATCAAGCACTCGCAAAACAGCGAGGGGCTGCTAATGTGATTGACAGAATGTATCGTTTGTGGGTGGTAACAGGGGAAGGTGCTTGAAAACGGCGAGTGGAGATCCGAACGCAGGCGTGCCTAACGTTCAAAAGGGCGTTTAATGGGAGTGCATAATTAGTAAAGAGGCGTCATCGACCACGTCACTTGGTTGTCTTTTAGCCTGAACTGCTCGCAGTGATTGCGGTAGGAAAAAGCTGCCACAAGCACTGTGAGCAGTTCAGATGCCTTTCGATGTACCCAATTAATCTAATAAATACCGGAGATGACGTGTGATGCGAACGGCAAAGGGGCGTCTTTACAAAATAGCGAGCTCAGACATAGAGGCGTCAACAAACCGCAAAGAGCGAGCGCTCAATTTAAATAGCCGGCCCCTTTTTTGGAACGACCGTCCGCAAATAGCATCCGGGTCTGAATCAGGCCCTGTGTTTGTAAGAGGACTTTTATTTTTCTGCATCGTGTCTTACGCAGTTACGCTATTTCCTATATTCCAGAAATGCTTAACTGCATAACCACCTAATGGGGCTATTCATCAAGACAATGGTGCTTTGCCTCAAACACACCATTCATTTCCACCGGTTCCATTTACAAATAGCTCCGGCTGTTTGATAGCTGATGTTAAGACGCGGCAGCGAAAATGCGTCAATCATAAGAAAACATTGTTTTCATTCACTGCCTATAGACACAATCACCAAGATTCATGGTGTCAGTTAAGTTAGACCAAACCCGCCTCCACGTCCTGCAAATCTGCTGTCAGAGTCACCGGTAATTCCTCTCACAGCGGCTAGGGCAGCCTATACTGTGGAACTACAAGGCAATGCATGCCCTGCCAGACAGAACGACAACAGCTGGCGAGCTGCAGGCTGCCTGTATCTGCTCCCATCACAGAACATCGTCACACGCAATTTATCCGTAAAACCGACTCAGGAGACATTAAAAATGCAAAGTCCGCTTGTGATGGCAAACAAGGAATTCTGGAACTGTTTTCACTTTAATTAAGCATAAATGTCACAAGATATCAAATCAACAAAATTTGAAAAACTACAACAAGCGCAATAATTATAAGCGGATAAACAAAGTGCGGGGAGTCTCGTAAGGTCATCAAATGTTGTGCGTCTCCTTAATTACGCCCTTGTGGTTTGGTTTCGAAAACAGTGGTAGCCATGAGCTATAAGGCCAGAGGAAAGCAACTTTCTAAGTGTCTGGGTAAAAGTCTACTTATCTATATGCACAAAATAACTGACCCCACCCACTTATATAGGACCTCAATCAGCGACCTGCGCTGACTGCGTGCGGTATATATACGTCTGTTACTGCAATGAACTCAGGGTCTGATTCAGAGCCGGACGTTCAGAATGACCGCCCGCTCTGAATCAGGGCGTTTTTTGTTTTTTTTTGTGCGTCCTCCTGGACGCTCGCATAGCTGTGGGTTACCACCCACAGCTTATGCGACGAGACCCTTGCGGTAGGGTCTCGTTGCCGCAAGCCCTGGAGTGATTTTGGCTTTATCAGAGCCAAAATCACTCCCACTGACATCACTAGTGATGTCAGTGGGGCCGGACCCAGACGGCTGGCGTTCCCATGGGAACGCCTCCATCTGGGCAGCCACGCCCCCGGCACGCCCACCAATCACCATCGACAGCACGCCCCCTTTGGTGCGAGACCTGGAGCGACGGCTTCCCCGTTGCTCGCCGGGTCTCGCGCATGCGCACAACGGAGCTCCCTCCGTCGTGCGCATGCGCACTTGGGCACCATCGACCCGCTTGCGAGTGTACAGCGCTCGCGAGCGGGACTGAATGAGACCCTCAGGCCCTGATTCAGAGCCGCTCACAAGCAGGCCCATGTTTTGGCAATGCGCATGTGTCGCGTCTGGCGTGCGCGAGCCCCGCCGAGCGACTGAAATTCAGTCACTATGGGGCTCGCAACAAGACGGGTGGCTGTCGATGGTGAGTGACAGCTCGCCCCGTTTTGTGGGCGGGTGGGGGGGTGGCTGTACAAACCTACCGTAGGGTCTCGTCGCAAGGTCGATGGTCGCGATTACCGCAATGGTCTCCTGGCCACTAGCACATGCTGTGGGTGGTCTCCCACAGCTTTGCGAGCGTCCGGAGAACAAAAAAAAAAACACCCACAATCCCAGCGTGCGGGCAGTGGCAGCGAGTGGCTCTGAATCAGGGCCTCAGTGTTAACTGTTTACTATAAAAAGGAACTGGTGACTTTGTGGTACCTCAGTATGCAGGGGTGTATCTATAATGTTCTGCGCCATTATTCAGGCAATTTGTAAAAGTGATGCCCTATATCTGAAGAAATTGCAAGAAATATGGAGCATGGGTAGAAGATAGCAAGAATTCTGCCATATTGCCATTGCTTTCTTCTGTGCATACGTTGGCTCCATTTTTCTGGGGGAAGGAGACCATACAAAAAACTGCACACAGGTCCCCTCATATGTTAATACGCAGGCAAGTCTCCCAATGGGCCACCAACCCCCTGATCCCATCCCCAACCCCGGAGCAATGGGAGGGGGTGGGCGATGACGTGATTCACGCTGAATCGTGTCATCATGCCAGTAATTACAGCATTGTGCAGCAAGGGCGGGGCCATGACGCAAAAACGCAGTCATACACCCCGCTCCGCCCACTAATGCCGGATAATATCCATGGCTACGCCCCCATGCCGCGCCTCGCCCTGCACGCCAGCCTCAATGTCGGTAACCCTGGGCTGCTGGATTATCCCTTTAATTAGGGACACATATGATTTAATCCAAGTATAATACAGACTTTAAGTTAGCCAACCACAGAACCTGATTATAGGGATATTCAGGGGTTAAAGTGGGCCAGAATGGGGCGGAACTGCGTTCTGTCAGTTCCATTTTGAGACGGAACCAGTTTTGCTTCGTCCGGCCCACCTAACCCGGCCTGTCAGCCCGGCACCGCAGGGAGATGCCGGGAGCCCACTGAGATTTTGTTACCAGCAGGCGCCTGGCTCCTTCCCCATAGTGGCAGGCGGAGGCTGGAGTTCACTCCTGAGCTCTGGCTTCCAGCTCCACCCACGGGCACTATTGGAGAGAACAATATATAGAAAACCCAAGCGCTAATACCTAAAGAATGTCACAGTATGTCTCTGGAAATTGTGATTCACCTAGTTGACAGCCAGCCTTCCACAGAGGGGGAAAAACTGGAAATTCCCCCAAAAAAGGAAAAATAGCAAGTAAGAAAAATAGTGGGGCACTAATCAAAGGTATAATTTGAAGATAAAAAAAATGTATTTATGTAGGACAATAAGGATAAAATGCCAAGAAATAAAACACATACAAAAAATACATCAGTAATGAAAATGAAAATAATAATATATAAAGAAAAATACTACTGATAAAAACACAATATCACAAAGCATGCACCACAAAATATAAGGTGCTAAAGTACAGCCAGGTTCAATAATAATAGGACGCAAAATAGATGCTGTTATATGGAAACACACCCAAAGACGTAATGCAATGTTTATGGTATGAAAAAATCAGATTCTAGTACCACTTGGGAAAATGAGTTTGTAATATCCTTAGGGAAAAAATATATTCCTTCCAAAAAATAGTAGTATTTGGAGTCCAAACATTCCCTGGAAGAAAATGCTTGATATGACGTAGCTCATTAGTATGTAGCAGTCCCAATTAGAGCTATGACATAAATCCAAATGGAATACTAATGATTGTGAGGCTATGGAATTTCAGCGTGGGTTGTTGGGCGGGGAAAAGTTTGACCCACAGGCATGCGTGTTAGATCATACATGCCTACCCTCACGGTTTTCGCGGGAGGCTCCCGATTTTTCCGGTAATCCCCCGCTCCCCCGGAAAGGGTAGGCATTTCTCCCGCATTCTGCAATCACTTCCTAGTGAAGTGGGCAGAATGAGGAGAATACCCGCGGCGATCGCGGGTCTCCGTGAAGGGGGCGGGGCTTAAACCGTGATTCTGCATGAATCACAGCATTTGGCCCCACCCCCTATGTAAATTGTACCCAATTGCGGTAATTTTACAGTGAGGGGGCGGGGCTTAATGACGCGACTCGTCAAGCCCCGCCCCCGTCGGCCCCCTGCTGCTTCTCTTACCCGGGCTTCTCCCGGGAAGAGAGTGTTAAAGGTAGGCAACTATGTGTTAGATATATGTCCTGCTCAGTTTTCCACCCTGATGCATGCGCTGTCAAATAAGCGCCGGGGGGGTGGGGTGAGTTCCACCACTTCTCTAGGACCACTTTAGGTACTGTGGATATTATTGCAACCTCAAATAAGCGTCTTTTGCAGAAGTGCATTGTGCATGCTCCTTTGTGACGTCATGCATCTACTTTTCCGCAATCGCCTCCAGATGATTTTGTGGGTAACTATGAAGTAGCTGGGCGGATCGGGGGGCAATCTTTGCCAAGAGTGCAGTTGGTGCTGGGTGGGTGCTCAGTTTTCAGAGCTGGTTCGTAAAACTCCTGTGTTTACTAAGAAAATCATTCAGATGTTACTCATAGAGAGGGCGGCATGTACCACCATCCTAATTCTCCGCTCAGAGCCACTGCAATTTCACAGCAGGTTTTAATTTCATTTATCTGTTCACATTTCATTTTTAGATAGACATTGAGAGCAGAGTAATAGCATTACCATAGAATTTTCTGTGACCTCCGTAAATAAATCACAGCGCTGCCGAATTTGGTAGAAATCATTATGGCATCTCCCAGCCAATAAAAAATACAAATGTAAAACTGATATCAATCAATATCTCATATCTCATGAGGGCACAAATGGACGACTCTGGCTGTTTGTATATTTTACATATTTTTTTTCACTTTAATGTTATAATTTGATAGAAAGTAAATTAAAAAGGAGGAACATTAAAGCTACTGTTTGGCATTACTATATATCAAAAGTTGTGAATGACTGAGCTGGCTATGCTCTCCTCCACATCCCTGCAGGTATATTAGGGGGGAGGAGATGCTTTATGACAGCAGACTAAGGGGTACATTTACTAAGAATCGGTTTTGGTCGATTTGGGCTTTACCTGCGTTATCCCCCTGATTTGGCAAATTGGAGATTTACTAAAGGTAAACTCGCACTTAAGTAACATGTGAAACAGGACTTGGGACGGCAATAGACTGTACTAAGACTCTCTCTCTGCAGGCTTTGGAGTGTGACAGTGTAAATAATGGGTTAATAACTTAATATTAAAAAAACAAATGACCAGAACCGGTCCTCTGAGCCTGGTCTGGTCCTGGAATATAGGTGGAAAATCGGTGTGGGGTCTCGCCGTTTTCCAGTAACCAGCACCACGCTGAGCCATCCAGGGGGCTTACACTATAGCAGGGAGACACACAATGGGGGGCCCCCCTACCATAATGTAAAACCAGCCCCAAACTGATCAGCACAGGGGTGAAAATCATCAAAAAGTGGGGACACCAAAAATAAAATGGTGTACACCCAGTTTCGGACTGGCCCACAGGGGTACAGGGGGAAACCACCAGGGGGCCCCACTACCTGAGGGGCAAAAGGGGCCGCAGCAAAAGGGGGTGTGATTCGACAATGATGCATCATTGGAGTGGAGCATGGGGCTACAACAGCACGATCGCGTCATGGCCGAGATTAATGGCATTGTGAAGCAGGGGGCTGGGCCACGATGATGCGATTTATGTTGTAACCGTGATTTATATTGTAACCGGGAAGGGGGCGGATGGATTGCCTGGAGGCACACGATTTTCTGGAGGCACCCGGCCGAATCGGGAGGGTAGGCAAGTATGCACCAATATTTGCATAATGGTTAGCCAAGCAACTGTGGTGGCTGACCACTCCCCCTCTGGTGGCTGACCACTCCCCTTCTGGTGGCTGACCACTCCCCTTCTGGTGGCTGACCACTCCCCCTCTGGTGGATGACAACATATGTCCCTATTACTGCATTCCCACGGTGGGCCCTCTAATGTCCCAGTCTGACACTGGGTCCAGGAGTGTCAAGAGAGGGGGGGGAATGGGTATTAATTAACTGGACCTAGACTTGGTGGACGGGCCCAGATCTGATGAATGATGGAATGATGACGTTTGTCCATGAAAGATGACGTTTTGCCTCTTTCTGAGTCCCGGTTTTTAGGGGGAAAAATCCGAACTCGGCGCGCAAATTAGTTTAAACGCCGTTACAGGGGCGTGCATAAATTAGCCACTGCGATGCCATACGCAGCTTGGGCTTTCACTGCGTGCGATGAGGTCAGCCATTGCTGAGTATGGTCAGTAAGTGTGCGTGTGGCTCTGATGTTACCGATGGTTTCGCAGTCTTGCAAAGCATTACAGATGTAAGTAAGGTCAAGTGGGCACCTTTATGTCAGGCTGCGATGGCTTTGCGACTGTAAACATTAGCATATTTCCGCAGTGAGACTGCGTGCGTAATCGCTGCTGCGATCGCAATAGTGATCCATAATGAATCAGGCCCGTTATGTTACGCAGAATGACAGGGTCACTGCCGGACATTCCCATTAAAGTCTATGGGGGAAGCATTGATTGGCTGAGAGAGCATGGGAGCGAGCCAATAGGCCTCTGCACCCCCCACCATTGTTGTGCCTCTAATTCATAACTGCTAATTTGGGGGCATAGTGATCCTCCACTGGTGAAGACAACAGCAATAGGTGAGATCAGTTATATTGTTGTTGGCAGAGAAATCTCAAGCGACACAGGGGCCTATTCATCAACACTAAAATAACGTTTTTAAGGACATTTTCCTTAAATAACGTTATTTTGGTATTCATGAACAGACTTAACACAGGAGATATCACAGATATCTCCTTGCTAAGTCCCCCTGCGTTAATTCCCACACTCCACATACATTAGTACATTAGTATGGGTACATTAGTACATTAGTACATTAGTATGGGGATGTGGAAATTGTGGTATTCATCAAATTCCGAAAATTATGAATTTTCGGAATTTGATGCAGTTACTATTCGCCACTGTGAGGTGGCGAATAGCAGAATCGACTTACCTGTATCCGCGTGTGCAGGTCCCCCGACGAGTCTCTCCGGCGCTCTGCTCCATCCTCAGGCTCCGGAGGCTGGTCTGTCATGTGTGCTCCCCAGCAGAGCACAAGAAAGTTTAGAAAAATAAAAAAAAATTATAATTTTTTTTCTAATCTGTCATGTGGTCTGCTGGGAAACCACATGACAGACCAGCAGGACGGAGCCGGAGGCTGCTGCGCGGACAGGTAAGTCGGGGGGGGGGAGGTGAGCGGAGGGGGGTGGGGGGGAGTCGGGGGGGGGGTACGAAACTTACCGCATCTGTAGGCAGTGCTGCGTATGCGCTGGTTTTACAGATGTAACAGCGCATACGCAGCACTGTTTCCAGACGCGATAAGGTAGTGTAGGCAGGGAAAAGTATCTATTTCCCGAAAAGCTGTCATCGCAAAAATGACAGCTTTTCGGAATAGATACTTATGGAGAGGTGGAATGATGAATCCCACCTATAATTAGCTAGAACTCCATGAGAGTTCTAAAGCTAATTATCTCCATTTAATTTTTACGTTTAATGAATAGGCCCCACAGTTACATTAATCTCGTGCGTTTACTTAAAGCAGCGGATGAAAAGAAAAAAACAGTCTTTAGATAACAAAATGAGTTCATTAGCATCAAGGAGGAATAAGCTGTGACAACGTCCAAAGGGAAGAGAGGAGAGAGAGATATTATTATTATTATTAGTACATTACAGCTGGCTACGCTGACTTACACTGAAATGTTTGGGGTCAGGGAGACGGCTGCTGGCACTGTAACTATGTGCAAATAACTCCAAATATTTGTTTATTACTGGAGAGGTTTCAGGTCAGGGGAGGTCTAGTATTTTGGATTGCAGTTGACAAAATGAAAGCGCTGCGAGAGCTATTAGCAAGCCATTGTCTGCTGCGTTTACACGGAAATGGGAATTGCACAGGGGTGACGGGTTAATGGCAGCCTGCACTGGGCCTGTCACTCACCTGGGAGAACTTTAGGTGATGGGCGGATCTGTAGTTCTCTTATCCGTCATATACTGTACATGATGTACTAGAGAATACAGGACCTGATTCAGAGGCGCTCGCTCTGAATCAGGGCACCCTGTTTTTTTTTCTTGGGCGGGCCTCCAGGCCGCTCGTTAAGCTGTAGGTGACCACCCTCAGCTCTAGCGGGCAGCCAGGTGATGGTCACGACTATCGCGACCATTGGGCTTGCGACGAGAACCTTGTGGTAGGGTCTCGTTCCTGAAAGCCCCAGTGAACTACCTGCTCCCAAACGGCAGCGGTTCCTTCGGGAATGCCTCCGTTTGGCAAGCCACCCCCCCCGACCCGCCTACAAAACGGGGCGAGCTGTCGATCAACATCGACAGCCGCCCCGTTTTGCTGCGAGCCCCGAGCAAGTGAAGTTCTCGCTCGCTTCGGGGCGAGCGCACGCGTAGTGCGCATGCCACCAGGGGCGCCGAGAGGGGGGGGGGAGCGGGTACAGTTTACCCGGGCCCGGGCTTCCAGAGGGGCCCGACGGGGCCCGGGTCTGGCGACGCCCCCCCCTCACTTCCTCCCTCCCTCTGCAGCAGCCCAGCTGCTGGGCTGCAGCAGGAGATTGCTTGCGGCTGCTAAGTAGCAGCCACAGCAATCTCCAATGCCTGAAGGGGGGAGCGATCACACTGATCGCGCCCCCCACTGGCTTTGCGCCGGGCTAAGGGGCTCACAGCGCCCCCTCCCGGCGCGCAGCGCCGCAGCAAAACTCTTTTTTTTCAAGGGGGCGTGACCAAGCCTTCTGAAATTAGGCCACGCCCCCATTTTACCGGGGCCCGGCATGGTTCTCTACGCCCCTGCATGCCACGCATGCGCATTGCCCGACCATCGACCCGCTTGCAAGCGCTATGCGCTCGCGAGCCGGTCTGAATCAGGTCCACAGTACACACATGAACACATTGTATAATCCGAGGGAGGAACGGGGGTGTAGTTTAAACAGCCGGCTGTCGTTATGGCGGTGCGGCACCAGAATCCCGAAACCAGTAAAAATCCTTTTGCCGGCATCCCAACGGTAAGTAGTGGGGTTAGAGGTAGTGTTAGAGTTGTGGGTAAGGAATAGGCACTGGGGGAGGGTTAGGTTTAGGCTGCAGGGGGGGAGGATTAGGATTAGGCTGCGGGAGGGGAGGGCTAGGTTTACGGGTAGGATACTTACCGACAGGTGTTGTATCCTAGACCTTTTGGGATGTCGGCGTCAGGATTCCGAGCGCTGCGATTCCGAGCGTCGGCATCCCATACCCAATCCTCTGGGGGAAAATGCCGGCCCTAGCAAATCGTTCATGTGTGCCATCGCGTTTGACCATGGCATAGGCAACCTTTGTGAAGAACTGAATCAGAGTTTATTTGATGGGGTACAAGTATAGGGCAGAGACAGAAGTTCAGCATGGCGAACACCCACTAATTCTGCGTTTCCTGCATAAAGTATATTGGATAGGGGGGATGTCTCCATCTAGTATTATTCTGCAGAGCTCCCCCCAAAATTCCAACTACTCCCTTACTGTCCCATGTAAGAAGAGAGAAGCATTACAAATGTTTTTTTATTCCCTGTACAGTAGCATCAATGGGTTGAAGGGAATTGGCGCCCCCCCCCCCTCCCCAGAAGACAGATTGGGGTGACGTAGCTGTGAGCTTTGTGGCTGGCACCCACAGGGATAGATGGCAGTACGTGATCCTATCTGCTCACACAGCCCCCGGCTCCTGTGCTCTGTGTGATTGCGTTCTACATCACTGGGCAGGAGTATTACTGTATAATGGGGTCTCTCAGCCCTCAGGGGTACTGTGTGCTGATGGAAGGGATTACCCAGCCTGTTACATTGCACTTAGAAAAACACTCACTCTGTTATAGGATAAAGAAACAAAAGGATATACAGTGGACGAGGTATATATTAAAGATTAACACGGGAGAAAGGGGCTAATTCAGAGATGCAGTGGTGTATCTATAATGGGTGCAGTGTGTGCGGGTCCAGTGGAGCCCCGCACTGCACACCCTGCACACATATTATTTTAAACTTACCTGTCCGTGGTCCCGCAGCGGGTGGCAGTGCTGCTCAGAACACCAGAAAAATGGTCGCCATGGCCATTTTTCCGGTGTTCTCCGCATGCGCAGTAGACTCTGGGCACACTCTAGTGCCCGGAGTCTACTAATGCTCCAGTGGCTGGCCAGCCGTGTCAGTTGGCTGCCGGCCACCGGGGAGAGAGGAGGGGGCCCTGCATGTGGAGTGCACACGGTCCCCCTCCTCTCTTAAGACGCCCCTGCAGAGATGGGTGCTAACCTGATGGTCAGTGCACATCTCCAATTATGCCAGTCGGCGCTGGCGCAAGACCCGTACTTCGCATGTGCAGTACAGGTCCTGCATGTTCGCACGCAGAGTGGCATCAGTCTGTCAGTGATTGACAGTGCAGCCATTTCTGAGCGGGAAGGGGACGGCAACGGCCTCCGTTTCTCCAAACTCTACATGAGGTCTCTGGACCACATTCAGAGGCGCTCGCAGAAAGTGAGCGCTCGCACTGAATGAGGGCGGACACTTTTTTTTTTTTAAAACCTGCCTCCTGGCCGCTCGCTAAGCTGTGGGTGACCACCCACAGCTTTTGTGAGCGCCCAGGTGATGGTCACGATTATCGCGACCATCAGGCTTGCGACGAGACCCTTGTGGTAGGGTCTCATCTGCTGCAAGCCCCAGTGAGCTTCCTGCTCAAACAGAGCAGGAAGCTCACTACTGACATCACGCGTGATGTCAGTAGGGCCACCCACAAACGGCAGGCGTTCCTTCCAGAACGCCTCCGTTTTTCCAGCCACCCCCCCCTCCCTGCCTACAAAACGGGGCGAGCTGTCGATCAACATCGACAGCCGCCCCATTTGTAGCGAGCCCCGTAGCGAGCCCCGGAGCATGCGCAGTGCCCCACCATCGACCCGCTTGCGAGCGGATCTGAATCAGGCCCTCTGTGTTTTAAATCATTATACAATTTTAAACTGGATTTTACAAATAAATGTACCAGCTCTGAAACACTGAATATTCAGAGAACGCCGGACATTACTGTCATGTTTTATTGCTCTTGTCTGCGGATCTGAAATTATTATTTTGCAACGATCGACACACGCGGAGGGATCACGCTGTTTATGTAAAAGCATGGCATCCCAGTCTTCTGTCAAGTATTCCCTTGCATTAGTGAGAGATGGATTCATAAACTATGAGCCACTTTAATTTAGTGCTTTGGTGCAACAGTAAGTGGTGTACGAATATTAAAGTGCATTTAGAAACAAGTATGTGATTAAGTAGCCTCCTTTCCTTGTGTTGCTGTCTTGAAACGGTAAGACAGCTGCGCCAGCCTAATTAAATGTAATTAAGCCTTGGCAGATCTTTCCAGATAGTATGCGGGATTAGTGTGCAGCGGAGCTTCTGCAAGACCCCCGCACCTGCGCGCTCCAGCTCCTGCGGTGTACCTACATACTGTTCCATACACCTATCTCTGGAATTATGCACGATATTGTCACTGTGTACTTGCTCTGTACATCAGCATGTCGGCATACAAGTTATTACTAAATATAATTAACCTTTTTTTGCAGCTGCAACCCATAGATTGCATTTTGTTTGCAGAGCGACCTTCCGCTTCGGTGATGCTAAATACTTTATAGTGTTGGGTAAAACTTGCGGCATGAATAGGAAGAACACTTTCCAAGATAACTGCTCAGCTGAGTTCCTTGGCGTTTGGAAGCAGCGCTAGGCAACAAGATCAGGGCTGAAAATAGTTTTTCTTCTGTTTGAAAACACAGAATTTGCGTATTAGACACTTAGAAACCCCATATTTTACAGGACAGATGGGTTTCTGCTGTAGGGATTTTTTTACTTTACAAATGTGTCCACATACATCTTACCTCCATTTGTTAAAAGTCTTTAAACATAACGAGTAATGGTGGCGAGCGTCTTTTCATGCAACGTTTCACCTCCAAATGCATCTTACTCGCAAATTGATGCGAATAGAACACACAAGCAGATTCTGCTGATTAAAATGATATGCGGCATACCTATGTTCTGTGAGCGAGTTTGGGTGTATCTGCAGGCAGAACGCTACGTTGCAGTGTCAGTGGCTGTGTATAGCATTTGATGTGCAGATACACCCCCATGTTTATTAAGCTGAAAACTGCATCAAATATCTGGAAAACGGGTGTTTTCAGATAACTGACGCCTTTTTAAGCAATGAGAGTATTTACTAATGTGGGTGCAGCAGATTTTGGTGATATCCCTGCCTTTACAACATACTGTACAGTCCCTGGCCCCCAGACTATGAAAATATCCCATTTACCAAGGTCCGAAAAGCAAGGGCTCTCTTCGGACGTCATGTAATTAATATTTTGATACATTTCCCTGATAAAATATATCTTATTGCCACGGTATATGGTAAAAAACAATAAAATGTATCAGGGTAAAAATGTGCATATACTGTAGTTATTTTCACCAATACGCCCATAAGATGGACAATTACTTTCACCAATACGCCCATAAGATGGACAATTACTTTCACCAATACACCCATAAGACGGACAATTACTTTCACCAATACACCCATAAGATGGACAATTACTTTCACCAATACACCCATAAGACGGACAATTCTGTGCATGCGCTAAGACTTCTCCCTGTCACCACTACATTTCAATACACTTCTCCCTTTTTTTTGTTGTTGTTGCCATTTTCAAATACAGGACTGTGGACCTGATTCAGAGCCGGACGCTCTGACCAGAGCGCTCGCTCTGAATCAGGGCCGGCCTAGCTTAAAATGGAGCGGCCTCCTGGCCGCTCGCATAGCTGTGGGTGACCACCCACAGCTTATGCGAGCGGCCAAAAAGATGGTCGCGATGGTCAAGATCATCGCGACCATCGGGCTTGCGATGAGACCCTGCGGTAGGGTTTCACTGCCGCAAGCCCAGGAGTGATTTTGGCTCTATCAGAGCCCAAAACACTCCCACTGACATCACTAGTGATGTCAGTGGAGCCGGACCCAGACGGTAGGCGTTCCCATGGGAACGCCTCCCTCTGGGCAGCCACGCCCCCGGCATGCCCACCAAAGGGGGCGTGCTGTCACTCGCCATCGACAGCATGCCCCCTTTGGTGCGAGACCCCGAGCGACAGCTTCCCCGTCACTCGCCGGGTCTCGCGCATGCGCACGATGGAGGTGCCTCCGTCGCGCGCATGCGCATTTGGGTAACATCGACCCGCTTGCGAGCGTACAGTGCTCGCTCACGGGTCTGAATGAGACCCTGTGTACAATTAACATACACAAACCCATGACTGCCAAGCATATAGAAAAGTGCACATTGTATAGAAATACTAACCTAGATTAGTATGAAAACCAGGGCCAAAGTAATAATCATCTGAAAGATCAGAGATTATTTGTTACTGCCACCTACTGGACACAAATGGCAATGCAGAGAAATATTATCCTATCACCGCACACTGCCACACTGTATCACATTGCCACCAACTGGACAGAAATGGTAATGCAGATAAATAATGCCCTACCACCGAACACTGCCACAATGAATCATATTGACACCTACTGGACACAAATGGCAATGCAAATTAATATTATCCTATCACTGCACACTGCCACACTGTATCACATTGCCACCTACTGGACACAAATGGTAATGCAGATAAATAGTATAATAGCACTAACAACTGAAGAGGCTATGAGAGTGGGCGCCTCAACGCACAGCATCTGGGGGCTATGCAGAGTCGGACGTTTTGCTATAGGGCAGCTAAAAGTCCGTAGAGATGACAGTAGTAGAAAACCTAGAGTACCTAAGACTGATTTCTGCCCAAATTATACAAAGATCAATTCTTTGTATAAGATTAACAATAAGCAGCAACCAGGGTTCAAACACTCGCATCAATGGGACCTATCACAAACTTGTGCTAAAAAAGAAAGAGCAGGGTGGGGCGTCTTATAAGCACACGCAGCTGGCACGTGCGCCTACTACGAAAGCGCAATTCAGAGCAGGCCTCCACTTCGCCCTTTTTAGTTCAGAATGGAGGCTTCAAGGGCAGTGGGGGTGAGTATGTGGACATCAGAGGGGCAAATTCTGGGCTCCACAGTGACAGCGGCCTTGCACCTACTGTACTGTACTCAATTCTTTATTGCTTTCAAAACCTTCTGGATAACAGGTTTCTGGATGAAAATCCCACCTGGAAACTATATTTAGCTGCAAAAAAAGAGAAGCTGTCCTGAGCTCAGGATATGCAATACGGACACATTCATACCTCCCGCAATATCAGATCTCTGCGCTTTCTGATCTAATAAAGGATTCTGCATTTTTTTTTTTATCTCTAATTAAATCTTCACAGGATTTATCAATGTAAGAAATCATATTGGAAAGTTTCTCCTCTTTCAGAACCTGGAGCAGATTACGGCTTCATTTTACGTGATGTTATTTTTTTTTTTCCTGGAGTTTTGGAGGAAAAAAATAATTTCTTTAACTTTCGTTACAGCTGAGTTGGTAGAACAACATCCCTGAGACTTTTGGAAATGCCCCTTTATATCTTCCCCCAAATCAATCACGCGGAATGACATTTCCAGAAAGTAGCAAGAGGAATATAGGTGAGCGAGCTGAGATGAACGACTCTGGATAGTGAGAATAGTTTTCTCTCTCACCGACGTCTTAAAATTGTGTAAAACAGATTTTTTTCTGCACTTTTGTGGAAAACAAAACCCTCAACGGTTAGGGCTCATTCGCATGTCTGCGCTCCAATGCGCTTGTGTAACGTGTTGACATCACACTGTAGAAGACAACACTTGGGGGCTTAGTGGAGAATTGCACGCAATTCTCTTGGCATGCACAGAACTAAGGGCCTGATTCAGCGAGGAACGCAGTTGCTCATAGGCACGCAATCAACCGATTGTCGCGTTCTGCGCATGTGTATGCATCCCGGCGCACGTGCGCGAACTAGCTATTGCGATCAAAACTAGCTACTGCTACGCAGACCCATAGCGGAGTGATTGACAGGATGTATCGTTTGTTGGTCGGGCGAACGCAGGCGTGCCAGTGCATTTCAACTACGTTGCAGGGGTGTGGATAAATTATTCACTAGGTGGCCCTACGCAGCCATAGCACTGATAGCGCGCATGGCTGTTAGCAATTTCTGAGTAAGGTCTGGGCTTGTGCAAGTGTGCATATGGGTTCGATGTTATTCGATGTTACCGATTGTTTCGCTATATTGCTAAGTATAACAGATGTGAGACATTGGAAAGTGGGAGTCCTTATGTATATCACAGCTGATATTAGCAACTGTGTTGCGGGCGCATTAGCAAAATAGCGATCCGTAGTGAGGCCTTCAATAACCTAGTTACGCCCCTGCGTCCGTCCGTGCTCAAGTGCGCACACGAGATCACCGCCGGCAATTGCAGTGAGTGGCCGAAGCTTTCACACCACAATACCAGCCTAGCACAGTCAGCAGGGAATCCCGAGTTGTCCTTATACTGTACCTATCTTTTTTATTCTGAAACATAAATTGCTTGTTTTGCTGAGAGCAGCATTGTTGCAACAATGTAATAAATAATAATAAAAATAATATAACTCCCTGCTGCCTGAAAAGCTCTATAACAGGCCTGGCCAACCTGTGGCTCTCCAGCTGTTGTGAAACTACAAGTCCCAGCATGCCCTGCAAAAGTTTTGCTATTAGGGAATGCTAAAACTGTGGCAGGGCATGCTGGGACGTGTAGTATCACAACAGCTGGAGAGCCACAAGTTGGCCAGGCCTGCTCTGTAGTATAGTAGTGAGGAGGAAGAGACAGGGGAGGTGTTACTAGAATGTTATGTTTCCAAACTCACTTGTACATGTCAGCTGCAGTCTTCAGTGAACAAGTAGATAGGTTAGAATCAACTTTATCACATGTTTATTTTTCCTCCAAATGGCAGCAGAAAAGTTAATATCAGTAGTTTTCATCCTATCTTATTAGTGATTAGAGGGGAAAATCCTAATTTAAATGATGGCACACTGCTACAGCTGGAGGGCTTCAGGAATTCATGTCCATTACTCTAATATGAATTTCCCTGCAAAAAAAAAATCTGTATTTACATTTGTGCATAATTCAGATTACAGTTATTCCTGGGGGAGTGGAATAGGGGTGGACAAGTGTAAGGGGTAAATTTACTAAGACGAGAGTTTTTAGAAGTGGAGATGTTGCCCATAGCAACCAATCAGATTCTACTGAAAATTTAACTAGCACCTTCTAGAAGATAATAGCTAGAATATAGGTAATGGGATAAATTTACTAAGATGGGAGTTCTATTTAAAAAGTGATGTTGCCCATAGCAACCAATCAGATTCTACTTCTCATTTATCTAGCACCTCCTGAAGACAATACCTGGAATCTGATTGGTTGCTGTGGGCAACATCACTTCTTAACAGAACTCCCGTCTTAGTAAATTTACTCCTAAGGGCGGTATTCAATTAGTTTTGCGTCGGCTAAAAAGTTCCGCCTGCCCGACTTTTTGCCTACATCGCATGTTTTGGACACGAAAACTTATTGTGCACGTCCCCTATTCAATTACTAATCAGGCGAAAACGACAAGTGGCGAATGCAGAACAGGCAGAAAGTAGTCAGAATGGGGGAAATCAGTCTGAACCCCCAAAATGATGCAGTAACATTGGGGATGAATGTAGTAGTCTTCCAATAGCCCTAATACAACTATTTGTGGTACTGAAGTTATGTAAAATCCTTGTTATTAGCGTCCTTGTAAAAGTGGTGAACAATGGCACTAAGCTGTATTTATTGGTGTAAATAAGTAGTCCGGTCATATTTGGGGTACTTGAAAATGGGGGCTAGCATCTATTATAGTCCCTAAAGTGAAGTTCTTAAAAACGTGAATAACACACCTGTTACATGCACCTGCAATCCTAATACCCCTGACCCCTCCTAGCAGCCCCCTAAGAAGTCTATTTCGCTAGTTTTTATGCTTGTACTTTTTTGGGGTGTTCTTATGTTTTTCCCCCTGGCTTTTGTGACACAGTTGTCCTTTGGGGGGCTGTCTCAAGGGTTCTGAGAGGTTTCCCCACGTTTGCACCCCAAAATAAAAAATGTGCAATTCTTTTGTCCTGCTATTCTTAGGCGCATCTTTTTCGCCTATTACATTGCATTGACACTCCGCGTAGGCGAAAACCGTCTGGAATTGGATTTGGAGATAAGTTCCGACCAGGTGAAAAGCCGTGATCGGCGATACTTTTTCGCGGAAAGCGGCTATACGCTTCTAATTGAATACGGTCCTAAGTGTGAGTACGCTAAGTGTGTACTATGCCCTCCTGGACATGTGACCTAATAAGACCTGGCTGGGTGCATCCTAAGTTACTTCATGTTGGGCCACTGCAGGAAATACGATTCCCATTGGATTTAGAAAGTCACAAGTGACGGCTGTGGATGTGTTTGTGTTTCATTACATTTAATATGGAAAATGCGAGTTTTGCATTTATTAATAACACTGTCTAGACAATTCTCTCTTGTGTATATGACTCTTCATTACTTTATTACGTGGCGTGCAATTAGGGCTATGTAATCTTCTCATTTACCACTAACACAGTCAGGTCACATCTCTACACTACACTTGGTGGTGAGTGCGCACATTTGTACGTATGACGTATGATTCCTGCTGTGATCAGAGACAAGGTAGATAAAAAAAATGCAATTGTGAACACAATACATATGGGGCGCCCGACTCATGGGGCCTCTGAGGCTGGGTACACACTGGGCGATATATCAGCCATTCAGAAGATTCTGGCATTGTGCTAGAGTCGATTGCACATTATTATTATTTTTTATTATTACCACTTATTTATATAGCGCACACATATTCCGCAGCGCATTACAGAGTATATTTGTCCATTCACATCAGTCCCTGCCCCAGTGGAGCTTACACTCTATGGGCCTGATTCAGAGATGCTCGCAAAAAGCGAGCGCTTGCTCTGAATCAGGACAGGCGCTGTTTTTTTTAGTTGCGGTCTCCTGGCCGCTCGCATAGCTGTGGGTGACCACCCACAGCTATTGCGAGCGGCCAGGATGATGGTCGCGATGGTCAAGACCATTGCGCTTGCGACGAGACCCTTGTGGTAGGGTCTCGTGGCCGCAAGGCCCGGAGAGCTTCTGGCTCTAATAGAGCCGGAAGCTCTCCCACTGACATCACTGGTGATGTCAGTGGGGCTGCCCACAAACGGCAGGCGTTCGCTTGGGAACGCCTCCATTTGTGAAACCATCCCCCGGCCATGCCTACAAAACGGGGCGAGCTGTCGATGAACATCGACAGCTGCCCCTTTTGTAGTGAGCCACGGAGTGCCATCAACCCGCTTGTGAGTGCTATGTGCTTGCGAACGGGTCTGAATCAGGCCAAATATTCCCTATCACATACCCACACACATACACACCAGGGTTAATTTTGTTGGGACCCAATTATACTACCAGTATATTTTTGGAGTGTGGGAGGAAACCGCAGCACCCGGAGGAAACCCACGTACACACAGGGAGAATATACAAACTCCACACAGTTAGGGCTGTAGTGGGAGTCGAACCCACGACCTCAGTGCTGTGAGGCAGTAATGCTAACCATTACACCGTCTGTGCTGCCCATGAGCAGGTCGCCGGCAACATGGCACCTGCGCCGCATTCCCAGGACATATCTACTGCGCATGCGCGAATCACCGGAAAATGGCCGCCATGACCATTTTCCCAGTGATTTCTGCAGCTCAGCAGACAGCGCTGGGCCGACAGAGTGGGTAAGTATATTTATATGGGTGCAGGGTGTGCGGTGAGTGGGCCCCCCACCCATTATACAGAAGATATGCCCTTGCATAGAGGTATGAAAAAGTCTTTCTATAAAAAGTTTAGTGTGTACCTGGAGTACGGTACTTTTATTAAATTTGACCTTGCTCTCAAGAGCTTACAATCAAGAATGCTTTTTTTTTTTACAATCAATAAGCAGCCCGCGATGCAGCCGGAATGAGGAAAGTCTTTTTTTATCTCGCTAATAGCAGCCATTTTTCTTCCTGGAAACAGCTCTGTTTAAAAGTTTTCAATCCGACAATGTAAATGCCATTGAAATTTCAGTCTAGCACATCGTTTGTCAAAGCCCTAACATTAATAGAATGTTTAAAAATCATGATGTCACTGCTATTAATCAAAGGGCTTAGTTTCATGCTCCAGCACAATGTATTAATCATTTCAGCAGAGTTGCAGCGATGTGCCGAAGCTAAGTTTGGAAACATAAAATATGATTTATTTAAAAAATTGGCATTATTAAAGATAAATATGGCAGCAGAACTGCGCTTACGATCGCCGGGACAGAGTTCCCCTCTGGTAGGTGTTTAATCCTGAGTGTTATCTGCTTTAAAAAAAAAAAACTGTATTACAAATGTTTTCTCCTTGCTTGGTGTCCAGTAAATGTACAATATTTTATATTAAACCATTGTGAGCTACAACGCCAGTGACTATATTGTCATTTTCTCCAAAATGTTTTGAATATTAGGGCTGGTGCAATAATAGTTTTATGCAACAACTGACTGTTGCCCAGTGGCTTCGCCCACGATGAATTCGCTTCTACCAACAGGTTATTTTTATTTGAGGTGTCCTAGTTGTATTGCTTTGCATAGGGGCCCTGTGGCAGGAGCTGCCCATGTGACCAGCAGCGCTATATGGTCTGTAGCCATGTGGCAGCAGCGCCTTCACCAGGGGCGATTCTAGAGAGGAGGGGGCCCGTGTGCAGTCTCCGACATGGGCCCCCTCATCTCCTCCCGGCGGCCGGCAGCGCACTGAGCTGTGCGTGGCCAGCGCCGGAGTTATAGACTCTGGGCACTAGAGTGTGCCCAGAGTCTATAGTGTATGCACAGGTCACCGGGAAAATGGCCGCAGTGGCCATTTTCCCTGTACTGCGCATGCGCAGACGACGGGAAAATGGCCACCGTGGCCATTATCCAGTCGGTTCACTGCGCCGGACGCCTGCGCCGATGTGGGACTCTGGCGAGGTAAGTATTATTAAGGGTGCAGGGTGTGCGGTGCGTGGTCCCCCTCGACCCAGGGGCCCGTGTTTCCCGCACACCCTGCACCCATTATAGATACGCCCCTGGCCTTCACCCACCACTCACACCAATGTCACTGTGTGCCCTGTGCACAGACTGCTATGTAACCTATCCTATTCACCCACCTCTCACACCTATGTCACTGTGTGCCCTGTGCACAGACTGCTATGTAACCTCTCCTATTCACCCACCACTCACACCAATGTCACTGTGTGCCCTGTGCACAGACTGCTATGTAACCTCTCCTATTCACCCACCTCTCACACCTATGTCACTGTGTGCCCTGTGCACAGACTGCTATGTAACCTCTCCTATTCACCCACCACTCACACCTATGTCACTGTGTGCCCTGTGCACAGACTGCTATGTAACCTCTCCTATTCACCCACCACTCACACCTATGTCACTGTGTGCCCTGTGCACAGACTGCTATGTAACCTCTACTATTCACCCACCTCTCACACCTATGTCACTGTGTGCCCTGTGCACAGACTGCTATGTAACCTCTCCTATTCACCCACCACTCACACCAATGTCACTATGTGCCCTGTGCACAGACTGCTATGTAACCTCTCCTATTCACCCACCTCTCACACCTATGTCACTGTGTGCCCTGTGCACAGACTGCTATGTAACCTCTACTATTCACCCACCTCTCACACCTATGTCACTGTGTGCCCTGTGCACAGACTGCTATGTAACCTCTCCTATTCACCCACCACTCACACCAATGTCACTATGTGCCCTGTGCACAGACTGCTATGTAACCTCTCCTATTCACCCACCTCTCACACCTATGTCACTGTGTGCCCTGTGCACAGACTGCTATGTAACCTCTCCTATTCACCCACCGCTCACACCAATGTCACTGTGTGCCCTGTGCACAGACTGCTATGTAACCTCTCCTATTCACCCACCTCTCGCGCCTATGTCACTGTGTGCCCTGTGCACAGACTGCTATGTAACCTCTACTATTCACCCACCTCTCACACCTATGTCACTGTGTGCCCTGTGCACAGACTGCTATGTAACCTATCCTATTCACCCACCACTCACACCAATGTCACTATGTGCCCTGTGCACAGACTGCTATGTAACCTCTCCTATTCACCCACCTCTCACACCTATGTCACTGTGTGCCCTGTGCACAGACTGCTATGTAACCTCTCCTATTCACCCACCGCTCACACCAATGTCACTGTGTGCCCTGTGCACAGACTGCTATGTAACCTATCCTATTCACCCACCTCTCACACCTATGTCACTGTGTGCCCTGTGCACAGACTGCTATGTAACCTCTCCTATTCCAGGGACAGCTGGCCCTAAGCACCTCTGCCCCCTTCCCTTACCAGCCGCGCACATGGTGCCACACCTATCTCACCAATGTCACTGTGTGCCCTGTGCACAGACTGCTATGTAACCTATCCTATTCACCCACCTCTCACACCTATGTCACTGTGTGCCCTGTGCACATACTGCTATGTAACCTCTCCTATTCACCCACCACTCACACCAATGTCACTGTGCGCCCTGTGCACAGACTGCTATGTAACCTATCCTATTCACCCACCACTCACACCAATGTCACTGTGTGCCCTGTGCACAGACTGCTATGTAACCTCTCCTATTCACCCACCACTCACACCAATGTCACTGTGTACCCTGTGCACAGACTGCCATGTAACCTCTCCTATTCACCCACCACTCACACCAATGTCACTGTGTGCCCTGTGCACAGACTGCCATGTAACCTCTCCTATTCACCCACCTCTCACACCTATGTCACTGTGTGCCCTGTGCACAGACTGCTATGTAACCTCTCCTATTCACCCACCTCTCACACCAATGTCACTGTGGGCCCTGTGCACAGACTGCTATGTAACCTCTCCTATTCACCCACCTCTCACACCAATGTCACTGTGTGCCCTGTGCACAGACTGCTATGTAACCTCTCCTATTCACCCACCATTCACACCAATGTCACTGTGTGCTCTGTGCACAGACTGCTATGTAACCTCTCCTATTCACCCACCACTCACAACCATGTCACTGTGTGTCCTATGCACAGACTGCTATGTAACCTCTCCTATTCACCCACCACTCACACCAATGTCACTGTGTACCCTGTGCACAGACTGCTATGTAACCTATCCTATTCCAGGGACAGCTGGCCCAAAGCACCTCTGCCCCCACCCCTTACCAGCTGAGCGCATGGTGCCACACCTATCTCTTGCATTGGTGAGGCCAATACATTTTGTTTTTGTGTTTTTGTTCCACTACAAAATGGTGCAGTTTTCACGAAAATCTGTTCAGTAGTTTTGCACCAACATAGAACAAACAGACAAAACATTCTTATTATATTAGTATAGATATTACAGGCTACAAAAAAAAATCATCTATTATTAAATGGGCATTTCACCTTCAAATTACTTTCATTTATTGACTTGTCTTGTACATATTTTCTCGCAACATATATTATATGCGCCACTCGGAGGGAGTATCTTGCAAAATGCAGGTTTGCCATACAGTCATTACTCAGTATTCGATTTGGTAACACACCGAAGCGGAGCATTTATGCGCCTTGGGAGCAGGAAACTGGGCGCATCTAAAGGAAGCACCATGTGCACCCCAAGATTTCCTTCCAGGCACCTCAAAAGCCGAACATAGGTGTCACTGGGTTCAGCGATCTTGCCCTGGGTGCTGGCACCAGTCGCACACCACTAGACTACAGCCATTGCATTTGGTGCCCAGTGTTGTACTGTAGTGTTGCTCAGCGGAGAGATATTGCAGTAAACTAAGGCAATTGTAATGTCTCCATTGGAACTGCGAGGAGGCAACGTAACAGTCTTCCGATCAGCTGCGTAAGATTTGGGGGTACTGTAGCTGGGGGTTTAGGACGAGTGTTCTTTGATAAATCAGTTCTTTGCTGCGGAGGATGCTGATGTACCGTAGCTGAAGCTCTCAGCAGATCTGGAAGGCTGTCTGCAGTCATAGAGAGAGAGTGTGGGAGAATAGAGTGTGATGGACAGGATTATTGCCAGAGATGAACAAAGCACATGTAGACATTGTGCTGGTCTTATTCAATGCTCATCTCAGCTCCATGGCCCGGGTACAATGCCTCTTATCAATGGTCCATTTTTAGTCTACGTCTGTTTCAAGTATTGATGTTTGTAAGCCGGAGGGACAGGATAAAGGGAGAACATTTTTCATACCTCAATGATTTCTCGCTTCTTTACCAGACATCTTGACTTAAAATGGATTTGTTTCTATATGAAGCCTTATGAAGCCTCCGCTCCTGTTCTCTTGTCTGCTCTTATGTGTCGCGGGTCAGGGAGTCAAGAGAAACATCAATTTAAGAGCTAAGGTTTACATGGATAGCTATAGACACCTTGCCAGATCTGACAGAGCACTCTACTGTTGGGCACCGCGATATCAATGCCTGACCTTCAGTAGCATTCTGACTTTCAGGTATAGTTTATATATAAATTTACTGTAGCAGACATACAGTTCTATGCAGAGCAGAGTACTTAAGGCACAGTTTGACTTTCATTGTCTTTGCTCCCTCCCTCTCACATCTTCACCTGCTCCTGCCTCCCGAACTGTCTCCACACTCTCCTCCACTCACTTGCCCCACCACTCGGTGTTCAGGCAACCCTGCCAACATCAACCCCACTCATCACACCCTCCCGTTCTCCATGGATGACTGGCTGTCATGGCTAGGTTATCTTTAACTCTGTCAGCCTACTTGCCATTACTACAAATTGATTCTCCCAGTCTAATACCACTTATCTCGCTTCTCCTGTGTAATCCCCCCCCTCAGCCCTCTCCTCTCTTCTCATCCATTCTATCCTCCACTTCCATCCTACTCACCTTTATTTTGTGGTCATCTGCTGTCTCCCTGGTCCCTCCTCCAACTTTCTAAACATCTTCACCGCATGTCTCCTCCGATGCCTCTCTCCCAACCTTCCCTCTCATATCCTGGGTGACTTCAATATCTCATTTGACAACCCCATGGATGCCGCTGCTTCTAAGTTGCTCTCTCTCTCTCTTCCTTTTTGAACTCACCCAATGAAACTCCTCTCACTCCAGCATTTTCTTTCCTTTAGCCTGCCCCTCTCTCCATCACTTCCCGCCTCCTAAGGTTACTTTCATAAAGTGCCTCCTTGATGCCCGTCGCCCTGCCCTCTTTACTAAATCACTGGACACCTTCCTCTCTCCGTTCTCCACCCTCTCCTACCATGAGCAAGCCATCTGAATTTACAATTCCACTCCCACCTCTGC
This sequence comes from Taudactylus pleione, assembly GCA_031769625.1. Taxonomy (NCBI): domain Eukaryota; kingdom Metazoa; phylum Chordata; class Amphibia; order Anura; family Myobatrachidae; genus Taudactylus; species Taudactylus pleione. The sequence continues at coordinate 2,349,283 of JAUIMM010000448.1, forward strand.
TTTTGACTCTGCTGCCCCAGCTGTCACAATCACTGGTGCAAGGTAAAGTCACCAACCCTAGTCGAGGACTGATTACCCAGTAATAAAAAAAATACCAAGTAAAAAATTATGGAGATAATGGTTCTAAAAAAAATAGGTATCGTACACAACTGCCCAGTTGCTTAGCTGATTTGCACTTAAGTAATTCACACAATCTCGATCACTACCTCCACTTCAAATTCCTGCTCTCCTCTTACAACTCCACTTTATCTCACACCAGACAATCTTACTTTAAATCTTTTTTTCTAGTCTCAACCCGACAATCCATGCCACCTTTTTGCAACCTTCAACTGTCTCCTCTACTCCCCTACTCTTCCCTTTCCATCGCTATTTTTGCCTTTGACTTCATCTGCCATCTCTTCCCCTCAGCCTACTTATTTCCCATTACTTAATCTCCACACCAGTCTTTCCACCTTATCCTTCCTTCTCCCACACTTTATCTTCCTCTTCACATGCCTCATTGAGCCAATTCTATTACACTTCCTGTGCTCCATCTCTCCTGCCGCTGGTCACCACTTTACCGATCTCTTCAACCTTAAGTAAATCTCTCTCAGCTGAGTCTTTCTCTAAAATTAGCACCCTACTGTGTATCTGATCTCCCTTTTGCCTTAAAGGTTCTTGAGGGGAAAGTCTACATCCACCATACCAGATGTCTATCTGCCCTCTCCATTCCACTGAAACTACCCTCAATGTGGTCACCAATAACTTTGTCAACACCTGATATATGGGTCACTTCTCTCTCCTCATTCTCCTAGATCTGATGGCCACCTTTGACACTGTTGACTAACTACTCATGCTTCATTGCATCCACTCCTATCAGCCTCTGCAACTCTGTCCTCAACTTCTATATCCACCTCCCCCTCTATTCCCCTACCTACGCCAGGAGACCGGCGCCCGGCATCCCGATCGAAGGGATGCCAGGCACCGAGTGCGGACAGGGTTTAGGGTTCCCAGGGGGGACTTAGGGTTAGGCACCCCCCAGGAGGTTAGGGTTAGGCTAGGGGGAGGGAGGATTAGGGTTAGGCACCCCTGGGGGAAGGTTAGGGATAGGCAACCCCCGAGGGACTTAGGTTTAGGCACTTAGAGGGGGGATTAGGGTTAGGCACAGGGGGGGAGGTTAGGGTTAGGCACCCTAAAGGAAGGTTAGGGTTAGGGGGTTTAGTTAGGTTGCAGCCAGCGGTGTTTCATACTGAATCCCATGTAGGTGTCCCCCAAGTGTCCATTCTAGGCTTCCTTTTCATCTTCCTCTACACCTCCTCCATTGGCTATATCATCAGCTACATTAGCCTACTATACCATCTTTATGCAGGTGACACTCAAATGTGCCTCTTCTTCCCTGACCTATCTCCCTACATACTCTCTCACATCCTTCAACACTTTCTGAATCTTAACATGGTGAATACCTAACTCATTTTTTCCCCCTCTTTCCATAGTCCTTCACCATCACACATTCTCCTTTGTCCCCATTGTCTACTGCCTTGATGTCATCCTTAATATGGTCTCTCCTTCCCTCCCCACAGTCAGGACATCTCTCAATCTTGCCAATACCACCTATTATTTATAGAATCTGGGTACTCTTCAACACTGATGACATCAAAACTGTCATCCATGTACTCATTACCTCTTGCCTTAATTAATGTAATCTCCTCATCCCTCAATGTTGTCTCCTCCCCACTTCTCTCCTCAAAGCTCCTGCTCTTCTAATTTTACACACTGGCCACATGGCATCTACCTCCTTCCTCTGTCTGCAACCCCCTTCATTGGCTCTCTGGAGTGAAACCTGTGTGTTCTGCATTAGCAGGGGAGGTGTGGAATTCAAGGTTTTCACATATACACAGACCCAGCTGCATTAATCTCTGGAGCACAGGAAGGGTTTAAAACTCACACACCTGATGCTCCTGATGCCGGACAAGCTGGGCAGGCGATAGGCCGCAGGTGGCATTAGGGTGCCAGGACCTGGAAGGTCCACAGATATTGCAATTGCTGACTGTTAAGCACAAGGAGTGCTAGGATAGTTACTTTTATGTTTGTTTGCTTATTTCCTGTTATGTGCCTGTGTGTGTCCAGGCCTATGCTCACGTATGCTAAGGTGCAGTGTCTGCTGCCATTAAAAACACTTTTTACCAAGTACCTGCCTGTCTGGAGTCCTCATTTCTATAGCCCGTGTTACAAAACATTCTAGAAATCAGTAGTTCATCAACTATTTAAAATGCCGCATGCTGTTAAATTAGACTAAGTATCATTTACAAACATATCACTTAGGGTAGTTTTAGTTTATACGTGTTATTATTGCATCCTACAGTATGTACCATAAACCTAATGCTACTAGAACATGTTATACTAAAAAAAAAATATATATATTTTTGTCGGGCTACAGTTAAAACTCCCCTTTAAATATTTAACAAAACCCTGTGTGCGTTACCGCCTCATAATTCACTTTGAGCGTGTTTTGTTCTTTGGCTAAATTATTATCTTTAGGAGAAATTTGACACCAGGGATGCTCAGATGGTTAGAGTAGAAAATTTTATGTATTTGTGAAAATTACCGCTCGATCGCTTACTACAGTTCCTGTTTGCTTTGTACTTTTTTTTTCCCTTCTGTAAATGTTCTTTCAACTCCTACGCCACTTACAGAATCCCACCGAGCGCCAGTGAACCGTGGCGCTCGGATTTTACTGCCGTTACAAAATGCAGACACACGGAGCATCACAGCTTGCTGTAGAGATTGTAAATCCATTACAGGTAAAGAACCTCATACGCAAGACAGTTACCGACGTGTGGCTGTTTTTTCTTTATCAAACTATACAGCATTAACTAGAGAGCTGTTTAAAGCATTGGTCTAATTAAAGGAAATACCTGACACCTCAGAAAAATTTAGAGATGAGCGATGCTGTGGCAGGAATTTGGGCAGGACGAATTTCACGGCGGCTCAGGACTTTTTTTGAAAATCATGATTAAGACTATGCATTCATCATGAACCACTGAGATGGTTGACGCATGCCGTGCATTTACATGTGCAATAAAGTTTCAGCATGTGTTAGGGGAGAGGGCACTGCAATTTTGTCAATGCAGCCCCACAGCGCACTGCAAAATGCTGCAATAGGTTGGGTACAGAATACCGGTCGCTCAGGACCCTAATACCGCCATCCTGACAGGGTTAGGATACTGACACCTGCAGGTAAGTGTCCTAACCCTACCCCTAAACTTAACCCTCCCTCCCCGCAATCTAAATCTAATCCTCCCCCCGCAGCCTAAACCTAACTTTCCCCCCACAGTATAACCCTAACCCTCCCCCCCGCAGCCTAACCGTAACCCCCTCTGCAGGCAAACCCTAACCGTCCCTCCCCACAATCTAAACCTAATCCTCCCCCTGAGTCCTAATCCTAACCCTCCCCCCGCAGCCTAACCCTAACCCTCCCCCTGCAGCCTAACCCTAACCTCCTCGCGCAGCCTAACCCTAACCCTCCCTGCACAGCCTAAACCTAACCCTCCCCCCGCAGCCTAACCCTAACCCTCACTGCGCAGCCTAACCCTAACCCTCCCCATGCAGCCTAAACCTAACCCTCCCCGCGCAGCCTAAACCTAACCCTCCCTGCGCAGCCTAAACCTAACCCTCCCCACACAGCCTAAACCTAACTCTCCATGCACAGCCTAACCCTCCCTCCCTTCAATCTAAACCTAATTCTCCCCCTGAGTCCTAAACCTAACCCTCCCCACGCAGCCTAAACCTAACCCTCTACATGCAGCCTAAACCTAACCCTCCCCCCACAGCCTAACCCTAACCCTCCCCAGAGTGCCTAACTCTAACTATTAACCCTCCCCCTAGTGCCTAACCCTAACTCCTAGCCCTCCCGCTAACTCCAATACTTTCTCTTGGGATGCCGGCAGTAGGGATGCTGGTGTCGGCATTCCGAACTACATCCTACTGCAATTTGCGGCATGGCGTAGTGTGGGGTGGCTCCCAAATGACACCATTAATCGCAAATTGCATCATCAAGCCCCTGGTCCATACATTACACTCCGAGACAAGTATGATTTTACCACCTTTTGTGTTTCTATTCTTGAACAAGTAATGTATGTAATAAGCCAGCCCAAGTGGCTCTTTCCACTATAAAAAGAGAGGCTACAAGCATGGGATGTCCCTTTAATAGTTTCTTAATCTCTGAAACTGTATTGCTAAACTGCCTCCCCTGCGCCTAACATAAAAGTAGACTTAAAAGAGCCAATAACAACATTCAATGTAGGCATGAGTTCAGAGACTCTTGTAAACACTAAAAATTAAGATGAGGGTGTTAAATAATATGAGGGTGTAATTATACAATAAGTGGTAGTCTCATAAAAAATCTCTGACGCGTTTCGCGGAAAACTCACAACTTTACCTGATGAAGTTGTGGGTCAGTCGGCTGCAGCCACTGGGGAGAGAGGAGGGGGCCTCGCACGGGGAGTGCACACGGGCCCCCTCCTCTCTTAAGACGCTCCTGATTGAGGCAGTTCTCACTCTTCACATGACTTTAGGAAGCCATCACTTAGGAAGCCAGTTCCAAACAAAGGGCCTGATTCAGACCCGCTCGCAAGTGTTTGAGTGCTCACAAGCGGGTCGATGGTAGGCTCTGTGCAAGAGCAGCGGCCGTAGTGCGTGTGTGCAAGCCTGGAGCGAGAGAGAAATTCTTTCGCTCCGTGGCTCACTACAAAAGGGGCGGCTGTCGATGTTGATCGACAGCTCACCCATTTTGTAGGCATGGCAGAGGGGGTGCCTTCACAAATGGAGGCGTTCCCAAGCGAACGCCTGCCATTTGTGGGCGGCCCCACTGACATCACCAGCCGGAAGCCCCACTGACATCACCAGCCAGAAGCTCTCTGGGGCTTGCGGCCACGAGACCCCAGGGTTCTCGTCGCAAGCCCGATGGTCGCAATGGTCGTGGCCATCATCCTGGCCGCTCGCAATAGCTGTGGGTGGTCACCCACAGCTAAGCGAGCTACCAGGAGGCCACACAAAAAAAAAAAACGTCCTGATTCAGAGCGAGCGCTCTTTCAGAGCGTCCGTCTCTGAATCAGGCCCAAAATGCATACATTTATTCAAAAATCCAAAAAGTAGCTGAATACTGCATGTTTATTATTATAAGAGATGTGCAGTTCGGAAAAACAAACACACCCGAACTTAGGGGTTGTGAGTCGAATTGAGTCCTAGCTCGAATTACTTTTGGGGTTCCATGTCAAACTGAGGGCCTGATTCAGACCCGTTCACTAGGATGCGTTCGCACGCAGCCGTCAGCAGCCAAAGTATGCAAATCCCGCGACCGCTAGCAAGACGTTAGCATGCCCACTATGTTTTGCCGTGCGATCGCAGTATGAAATTAGACGCCCACCAGCCTGACACAAGACGCCCACTTTCCCTTAGTAACATACGTCATCTCCAGGAAGTGTATTCAACAATCGGTAACATCGAGTAACATCGGACCCGTACGCAGCACTTGTGGCTGACCATACCCTACCGCAAGCACTGCAAGTGTCGCTGTGTGTCATTCAGCCATGTGACGTGTATGCTGACGCTGCGTCTTTATTATGTACGCCCCTGAAATGGCGTTCAGATGCACAGACACGCCTGCGTTCGCACCACCACACCCCCGTTACCATCGACCACCCCCTGTCACCACCCACAAACGGTTCGTCCTGTCACTCATTCTAGCGAGGTGGCTATGCGCAGCGAGCGAATGCTTCCCGATCGCATGGACTAGTTTGCGCACGTATACTGCGACTTATACGCATGCGCAGATTGCAAACATCGGCAGGCTGCGTGCGAACGCAGCCTAGCGAGCGGGTCTGAATCAGGCCCTGAGACCCAGCCTGGGTCTGCTGTTGGATGGGAGCTCGGAATGTTAAAGTAATCCGAAACGGAATCTGAACCAAAACCAAAACGCGACTAATGACTAATGTCATCTCTAATTATTATCATCACTATTATCTTTTATTTATAAGGTACCACATGGGTCCCGTAACACTGTACAAGGGACATCACAATTTGAAACCCTCCCTCCCTTCAGTCCTAAACCTAACCCTCCCCACGCAGCCTAAACCTAACCCTCTACACGCAGCCTAAACCTAACCCTCCCCCCACAGCCTAACCCTAACCCTCCCCCTAGTGCCTAACCCTAACTCCTAGCCCTCCCGCTAACTCCAATACTTTCTCTTGGGATGCCGGCAGCAAGTGCCGCTGTGTGTCATTCAGCCATGTGACGTGTACGCTGACGCTGCGTCTTTATTATGTACGCCCCTGAAATGGCGTTCAGATGCACAGACACGCCTGCGTTCGCACCACCACAGCCCCGTTACCATCGACCACTCCCTGTTACCACCCACAAACGGTTCGTCCTGTCACTCATTCTAGCGAGGTGGCTATGCGCAGCGAGCGAATGCTTCCCGATTGCATGGACTAGTTTGCGCACGTATACTGCGACTTATACGCATGCGCAGATTGCAAACATTGGCAGGCTGCGTGCGAACGCAGCCTAGCGAGCGGGTCTGAATCAGGCCCTGAGACCCAGTCTGGGTCTGCTGTTGGATGGGAACTCGGAATGTTAAAGTAATCCGAAATGGAATCTGAACCAAAACCAAAACACGACTAATGACTAATGTCATCTCTAATTATTATCATCACCATTATCTTTTATTTATAAGGTACCACATGGGTCCCGTAACACTGTACAAGGGACGTCACAATTTTAAATACTCCTCTTTATAATGATAACTTCACACGACTCAACAATTGTTCCAGCACCTTTATTAAAGACTATACAGTATATGAATAAACTTTCAACTACCTTAACTAAGGGCCCGATTCACTACAGAACGCAACTGCGAATATAATAGCGATTACGCATGCAGTTTCAACTGTGATAATATGCTAATTCATTGCGTTCGCAAATTCGCAAAGCCACTGCAGCACAACATAAGGACACCCACTTAACCTTACACACATCCGTAATGTTTAGCAAGACTGCGAAACCATCGGTACAATCGAGTACCAGCGCAGCCTCACGCACACTTGCACAAGCCCTGACCTAACAACCACGCACGCTATGAGGCCTCAGGCTGCTTATGGCATCGCAGTGACTAATTTATGCACGCGCCTGCAACGGCGTTGAAATGCACTGGCACGCCTGCGTTCGGCCGACCACTCCTCCGTTACCCCCCACAAATGGCACTTCCTGTCAATCACTCTGCGAAGGGTCTGCGTAGTCACTGCGTCCGCAGTCCCGGTCGCAATGGCTAGTTCGCGCACGTGCTCCGCGATGCATGCACAGTGCGCTGCAATTGGCCGATGGCGTGCGTATTAGCCACTGCGTTCCTTACTGAATCAGGCCCTAAGTTACAGTATACGATGAAGCAATATGGCGACATGGCGTGCGTGTGAATCAATCCATATGGGGCTGCCTGTCCTCCCTGCGGCGGAGAGAACCTATAGTCCAGCCTCGTAAGTAAGATATTCGGCTTCATAGAGAGTTCATTTCCTTAACATTTATAAGAACAGCTCAGCCCATAAACTGGATGAAAAGCCATTAACTTTGCAGCATGCATCATTAGCTTTTATTGTCTTAATGAAACAATGGCTGCTTTGGCTGCCCGGCCTTGGCGCGCGAGGTGGCCTAGGCTGTATACTCAGTAAATTAATTGAAGCCTCAGTTAGGGCGCGGGGTAAAAAAAAAATAGTGAAGAGAGGAGAAGACTCAAAGAACATAAAATAACTGGACATTGCTTCTTTTATTGTTACTGCCCATTAACTTTAATTAGATTGTTTTAATGTACCAAGAATTTCAGACCGTGAAAAACATAGCTCATAACCTCCGGTCTCCATAACAGCTGCGCAGTACGTACTCTGAAACAGTCTTACTGCCATTCTGTGGTGGAGTCTGCTGTAACCTACGTGTTACTACAATGCCTATGTTATCTATCCTGTAGCCATGTATGTTAGGATGATCAGTGCTGTAATATGACAAGATAATGAAGACAAAAGATTGGATGAAGGATGAGGCTTACATCAATGCCAACATGGAGAAGACAGGAAGGAGACCAGAACTTCTGTATGAAATAGGAAGAGTTAGCTTCTGCTAACCAGAGGTTGGCGAAAATAATAACTGTATTCTACCTGAACATAGGAGAGGAAAGGAGATAGGAGCTTATTCAGACCCGGTCGTTAGCTCTATGAGCTCGCAACCGGGTCGATGTTGCTCCAGTGTGAATGCCCACGACGGAGCCGGCTCCGTCGTGCGCATGCGCGGGACCCGGCTAACGACGGGCGATCCGTCGTTAGGGGTCTCTTAGCAGACGGGTGAGCTGTCGATGTTCAAGTTCGCTCTGTTTGCTGGGCGGGCCGGGGGCATGCCCGGCCAAACGGAGGCGTTCCTCTCGCAACGCTTGCCGTTTGGGGGCGGCCCCACTGATATCATCAGTGATGTCAGGTGGGAGCTTCCTGCTCAAACAGAGCAGGAAGCTCCCTGGGGCCTAAGGTTGACGAGACCCTACCTTAGGGTCTCGTCGTAAGCCCCAATGGTCGCGATGGTCTTGACCATCGCGACCATCACTCTTAGCGGTCGTTAGAGCTGTGGGTGTTAACCCACAGCCTAACGACCGACATGGAGGCAGCCGTTCAGGATGCAAGCGGCCGCCCAGTTTCAGAACGACCGCTTGCATCCTACGACCGCCTCTGAATGAGGCCCATAATGCCAGTATTATGGTCCCAGGTAGAGCTGTAGTGATTTTGGTTAACCTATTGGAAGATGTTAAGAAAAATCTAGAAAACTAATGTCATATACTTATATATGTGGGGCACAAACAATCTGACAATCCAGATTAATACTAGACATGTGCGCTGACCCACCCCCGTGTTTTGGTTTTGGATATGGATTATTCATCTTCATGTTTTGGTTTTGGATACGGATTTACAACAAAAAAAAAAATTGTAAAAAGTTTTTAAAAACAGCAAAAATCAAGTCATTTTTGCAATCCAAAACCCGGATTTAAAATCCAAATTCTGAACCGCTTGAAGACCAGAACCGCGACTCAGATATACCCGGATCTCCTCTGCCCAGATTCATGAAATTCAGGTGGATTCGGATTTCTGGAGAACCGCACATCTCTAATTAATACTATTCCAGGATCACTCACAGACTACAGGAAATGTGTTCACCAATAGGGCGCCATAAGAGCCTGCCATCGGGAGTGAGCTCTGTTTATTGCCAATTTAAGGGCTACCCAGGGGGATAGGGGATGTTAATATCAATATTGCTTGCAATCATTGACAATCGTCACTTGGTCCATCCACTTTATCTCCATCCAAGGCTTATGCCGGGTACACACTAGACAATGTCTAGGTTGTACAACATCGGCAGCGTTGGGACCCGGTGGGGTGACGACATTGGCAAGTACATACACACTTGCCGATGCCAGGAGTGATGGCGGGGAGGCCATGCTACATTCGGCAGCCTGGCCCCCGCTGACGGTATCACCCGTCGGACCTGCATGCAAGATCGGACGACATATCGTCTAGTGTGTACCCGGCATTAGTAAATAGGCCCCTATAATCGGTTCTGTTATTTGTCCCAATAATATCACATACCCCTATTTTCAGGGGGTCAAAATGTTTATGCCATTATCTTCAAGTTATATGTGAATGTACATGAACACTGAATTCTGCTCCATCTGTAATTTACCTGACAATTGTCCAGCACTCAAGTAGATGAGCTACAATAATAATCATTATTTCATTTTAATGACAGTGGTAATCAGGGGCAAACGCAGGACATGGCGGGGGGGGGGGGGCCTTTGCCACAATAATTGCATAATAATTGCATAGAATTAGAAAAGCGCAATGTACATAAATGTATATGTATATTTAAAAAGTAATCTCTATTTCAAACAAAAACAAACAAAAACAACACGTTAGTATATTAACCTCTTCTACATGAACCCATATTGTTCATCTTATCCACAAAATAAATAATAAACTCCCCTCACATTACATTAAAACAAATATGACAAGAAATTCATATTACAGATCGTCACCCAGTGCCTCACACCAACCTCAGCAGACAAGTAACTGAAGATGAGCGCAGTTAGAAGCACTAAAGCCAACATATAAGTAAAAAAATAATTAAGAATAATAATAGTGAATAAGCCTAAAAAAAAAAAACCTGACAGTGTCATAACTTATACTGTAATTCACATACTAGGGGCCTGATTCACACCTGTTCGCTAGGCTGCGTTCGCACGTAGCCTGCCGGTGTTTGCAATTTGCGCATACGTACAAGACGCGTGCGCGAACTAGTCCATGTGAAAAGACAAGCCATTTGTGGGTGGTGACAGGGGGTGGTCGATGGAAATGGGGGTGTCTGTGCGTCGGAACGCCATTTCAGGGGCGTGCATAATTAAGACGCAGCGTCAGCATACACGTCACATGACTGAATTACACTCAGCAGCACTCGCAGTGCTTGCGGTAGGGTATGGTCAGTTGGTGATCTATCTCTCCCTAGGCAGCCGGTTCCTTCTCTTAGTGGGCTGCACTCTGGTGGTCTCTGCCAGGGCCGTAACTAGGGTGGTGCGACATGTGCCATGGCACAGGGCATGGTAGGGCAGGGGGCGCTGTTCGTGCCTGTCAATTTTCTGTTTATAATCATTCCTGGCATCTCCTGGCCGTTGACACACATTTCAAAATGCTGTTATACCCAGGATTCAAACCTATCACCTCGCACATGGTTTTCAGACACTTATGGAGCTATCTGCCTCACTATTCGATGGCAGCCCCACACACAGCCACCGATTCCTGACGCAGGTGTTACCAGCATACCTTGAGTTCCTTTGCCGGTGAGGTCAGCTGCCGGAGCAGGGTACATACACGGATCTCCCCACCGCTGATAGTTGCTGCATATACACTACAAGTAACGCTCTTTCTATACCTTCAGTCGGTGATCTACACTGACGGCTACAGGCTTGTGCGCAGCTGTTGTGGTGGACAAATCCTGCTGCAGGTGCAGCTTCACCAACACTCTCCTACATCTATACCTGGTGAGTTATACTGTATAATTATTGTTTATCATCACTGCAGCCATTGGCACTGTACAGTATTTGGCAGTGACACCTGGATAACAATGGCACTACGCAATTGGTACCCCTTTATCAGCGTACGGGACAAATCAGATTTGTCATGGCCCTTCACCATGAGGCCACACCTTTTTTTCGGGCGTGCGTGTTTTGCCCCTATTTAATAAATAGGGGGAGGGGCGTCATTGCTCTTTCTGGCCCAGGGCACTAAAAAGTCTAGTGACGGCTCTGGTCTCTGCCACTAGGACACCAGCTCCCAAGTACTGATCTGCGCCTCCTGCACAGGTACCACCTCTAGGGACTTGTACCAGGCTTGCCTACCCTCCCGATTTGGCCGGGAGCCTCCCGATTTTCGGGTGCTGTTCCCGGCCCCCCGGAAAGGCAGGCAAGCCTCCCGGAAGCCTCCGACCCTCCCGTCCTCCCCCCTGAAAAGATTATAAACCCCAACAGCGGGGGAGCCGGTGACGCGTTTCGCGCTGAATCGCGTCATCGCGGCCCCGCCCCCTGCTACACACTGCCGAAAATAACGGCATTGTGAAGAGGGGCGGAGCCACGATGACACGATCGTGCGGCTCCGCCCCCGGCTCCACCCCCACTGCACCCCCAACTGGCTGGCCCGCCCCCAGCTCCACTCCCAATGACCGCCCCAGCCCCCCCACTGTTAGCCGACAATCAGCTCCCTCCCGGAAGGCTGGAGCTGATTGTCGGCAAGTATGGACTTGTACTGAGGCGGACGCTCTGTTCTCTTCAGTGACTGCCCCCCGGTATTCTTGTCACTGAGGACACAGCTGCAGCCCCCCCAGAGGACATGGAGCTCCACCAATCACCGCACATAACGGGTCCCTGAACAGCAGGTACCCCAGCGCTAGTGTCATGGGTCTCCTCAGGGGGCATCTGCCCTCAGGCTCAGGACTCCTCTCGGTGCTCACAGCAGGAAGCTCTTCTGATGAGCTCGGGACTGAAAATCACTTAGACTTGCAGAGAGCTGTTCAGGGGACCCCGCTCAGCCCTGCCCACAGCCCCCTGATGGCCGATCATGATGATCCTTAGCCTAAAACCTGCCGGGGAAAATTACCTACACAATGGTGAAAACCGCATCACAATTGGTCCAGTGGTTACGGAGTTAATCACAATCAGACAAACAAACTGACGTTCTCATTTATAAGATATATAGAGCCGTATTCAATTTGAGCCGAGCCGCGATACTTTTTTGCGTCCCGAACTTTTTGCCTATTTCGCCTGTTTTGTAGGTGGGAAAGTATCGCGCGCGTGCCCGCTTTACCCCGTATTCAATTTGAAAGAACACGGAAACGGGACCCGGCAGAACTTCAACAGGCGGAAAGTACTGTCAGATTTGGGGGAAATCAGCCTGACACCCCCCAAAAGATGCTCTGACATGGGGGTTCACTATGGAACCCCCCGATTTGGCTTGCTGAAGGTATTTGGTGTTTTTAAACGGGCTCAATAGCTGCTAAATAGCGTTTTAGTATACGTGGTGCAGAATAGTATTCAGGTGTATTTTCCAGAAAATAACTTATCCCAGCAAATTTGGGGTACTTGAAAATGGGGGTCAGCATATTTAAAAGTTGCTAAAGTGAAGTTGAAATAATTGTGAAAAATCCACCTGCCGTAAACACCTGCAATCAAAAAAACACATGGGGCATACTTGGGGACACCCACAGAGTCAAGTTCGCTAGTTTTTAACTTTGTACTCCAACTTTTTTTTTTTGTTTGCCCCCTTTTTCAAAGTGATTTTTTTGGGTGTCCTTATTTGTTTTTTTGATTTTTTTTTTACATAGTTTACCTTTGGGGGACTGTTTGAAGGCTGCAGGGGGGTTCCCGCAACGTTAAACCCCAAAACCCCAATTCTGCACTTTTTTCCGCCTGCTATTCATAGGCGAAACTTTTTTACCTAGTACATTGCATTTACTTTCCGCCTAGGTGGAAAGTCTTTCAAATTGAATACGGGGTAAAAGCAAAACAGGGGAAAATGACGTCATCGGCGAAAAAGTATCGCGGATCCAGACTTTTCGCCTCAAATTGAATACGGGCCATAGATAGATATAGATAGATTAGAGGCTGACACATAGCAGTGCTTCATTTAGATTGTAAGCTCCAAGGGTTTCTCCTCCTACTGTCTCAATGTATTTCTGTTTTGACTTCCTATCATAGTGAGGCTGAATACTGTAGGTTGGTGCTTCAGAAATACAAGATATTAATGACAACAGTACAGTGACCAAATGACTGGACTTGTACACTGCTGACCTTTCACGAGCTGATTTTGGAGGAGTAAAGGCAGATTTCATTCCCCTCATTACATGAGACTGTGCTCTCCAACAATGTTTTCGCAGAGCATCTGTAGGATGTCTGTTGGGCGGCAGAAGAGCCATGTCGCTGAGCTAAAAATTAGTGAAAAAGTGCAGAAATTTAAATATTAGCTTTATTATGGCTTTGGAAAGCCGGAGGCAGCGCATATTTTCCTGATGATGACGGCCTCGCAGAATGGGATTTTAATGTTGCATTATGTAGGCACAAAGGGAAAATATGGACAGGCTGTGAGGCTGTTGGCAGTCTCTCCACACGCTGAGAGACGTGAAAAATACACTCATATTACAAGCACCTCTGGCCATCCGAACACTTCCCAGAATGTAATCTGAGAGGGTAATAATATTATAAACCGAGAGACTGATGGAAATAATTCACCCCAAAACTTTCCAACTGCTTGCATACATATAGAGCAGCTTTTATTGCAACGTGCAGTACCTCATGTTCTTTTGGGGTTATTTTTCTATTGCAATTCAGTTGAATATCCTAAGCTTTTTTCAGCTACTGTACAGTGAGTTAATTTGGGCTGTGTAACAATAAAGCGTGATTTATCCAGTCAGGGTGCACTGATCAATGCACACAAGTCTGCTCCATCTGCATGGACAAAAATAATAACAGTCCAAATAGGATTTAGCTATCTACCGTAAAGCCTTAGATTGAGCAAAAGTGAAGAACTCTGAACAGTGGACAGTTCCAATTACTCCCAATGACCCCCCCCCCACTCACACACACACACAAACTGGTATTACTGGGGACTCCTTCACCACCAGGCCCTGTAGCGGCCGTACCCATGTGTAGGCCGTTTTTCTGAAACTAACGACCCCATATTTTGAAATTAATAACTGGACACCCATGTGAGCTGAAGATTGGCCAGGACATAAAAATCACTGCTGGTCGTTGGAAGCCACCATGCATCACTAATAATTACTTCATCACATGTCATTGATCATCATATCACGCTCATTCATCACTATGCAGCAGACTCATGATGACAAACTTATCACTACTCCATCACTACCCCATCACTGCCTCATCACTACCCCATCACTACCCATCACTACCCCATCACTGCCTCATCACTGCCTCATCACTACCCCATCACTACCTCATCACTACCCCATCACAGCCTCATCACTGCCTCATCACTACCCCATCACTACCTCATCACTACCTCATCACTACCCCATCACTACCCATCACTACCCCATCACTACCCCATCACTGACTCATCACTGCCTCATCACTACCCCATCACTACCTCATCACTACCTCATCACTGCCTCATCACTGCCTCATCACTACCCCATCACTACCTCATCACTGCCTCATCACTACCCCATCACTACCTCATCACTACCTCATCACTACCCCATCACTACCCATCACTACCCCATCACTACCCCATCACAGCCTCATCACTGCCTCATCACTACCCCATCACTACCTCATCACTACCCCATCACTACCCATCACTACCCCATCACTACCCCATCACTGACTCATCACTGCCTCATCACTACCCCATCACTACCTCATCACTACCTCATCACTGCCTCATCACTACCCCATCAGTACCGCATCACTGCCTCATCACTAGCTCATCACTACCCCAACACTACCCCATCACTACCCCATCACTACCCCATCACTGCCTCATCACTACCCATCACTACCCCATCACAACCCATCACTACCCCATCACTACCCCATCACTGCCTCATCACTACTCCATCACTACCCCATCACTGCCTCATCACTGCCTCATCACTACCCCATCACTACCCATCACTACCCCATCACTACCCCATCACTGCCTCATCACTACCCCATCACTACCAATCACTACCCCATCACTACCCCATCACTGCCTCATCACTGCCTCATCACTACCCCATCACTACCTCATCACTACCCCATCACAGCCTCATCACTGCCTCATCACTACCCCATCACTGCCCATCACTACCCCATCACTGCCTCATCACTACCTCATCACTGCCTCATCACTACCCCATCACTACCCCATCACTGACTCATCACTATCTCATCACTGCCTCATCACTACCCCATCACTACCTCATCACTACCCCATCACTGCCTCATCACTACCTCATCACTGCCTCATCACTACCCCATCACTGCCTCATCACTACCCCATCACTACCTCATCACTGCCTCATAACTGCCTCATCACTACCACATCACTACCCATCACTACCCCATCACTACCTCATCACTGCCTCATCACTACCTCATCACTACCCCACCACTACCTCATCACTACCCCATCACTGCCTCATCACTGCCTCATCACAACCTCATCACTACCCCATCACTACCCCACCACTACCCCATCACTGCCTCATCACTACCCCATCATTACCCCATCACTACCCATCACTACCCCATCACTGCCTCATCACTACCTCATCACTACCGCATCACTGCCTCATCACAGCCTCATCACTACCTCATCACTGCCTCATCACTACCCCATCACTACCCCATCACTACCCATCACTACTCCATCACTGCCTCATCACTACCTCATCACTACCCCATCACTACCCCATCACTACCCATCACTACCCCATCACTGCCTCATCACTGCCTCATCACTACCCCATCACTACCCATCACTACCCCATCACTGCATCATCACTACCCCATCACTACCCCATCACTGCCTCATCACTACCCCATCACTACCCATCACTACCCCATCACTGCCTCATCACTGCCTCATCACTACCTCATCACTACCCCATCACTACCCCATCACTACCCATCACTACCCCATCACTGCCTCATCACTGCCTCATCACTACCCCATCACTGCCTCATCACTACCCCATCACTGCCTCATCACTACCCCATCACTACCCATCACTACCCCATCACTACCTCATCACTGCCTCATCACTGCCTCATCACTACCCCATCACTACCCCATCGCTGCCTCATCACTTCCCCATCACTACCTCATCACTACCCCATCACTACCCATCACAACCCCATCACTGCCTCATCACTACCCCATCACTACCTCATCACTGCCTCATCACTTCCCCATCACTGCCTCATCACTACCTCATCACTACCCCATCACTACCCCATCACTACCTCATCACTACCTCATCACTTCCCCATCACTGCCTCATCACTACCACATCACTACCCCATCACTACCCCATCATTACCCATCACTACCCCATCACTGCCTCATCACTACCTCATCACTACCCCATCACTACCCATCACTACCCCATCACTGCCTCATCACTGCCTCATCACTACCCCATCACTGCCTCATCACTACCCCATCACTACCCATCACTACCCCATCACTGCCTCATCACTACCTCATCACTGCCTCATCACTACCCCATCACTACCCCATCACTGCCTCATCACTGCCTCATCACTACCCCATCACTACCCCATCACTGCCTCATCACTACCTCATCACTTCCCCATCACTGCCTCATCACTACCTCATCAGTACCCCATCACTACCCCATCACTACCCATCACAACCCCATCACTGCCTCATCACTACCCCATCACTTCCTCATCACTGCCTCATCACTTCCCCATCACTGCCTCATCAGTACCCCATTACTACCTCATCACTACCCCATCACTACCCCATCACTGCCTCATCACTACCTCATCACTTCCCCATCACTGCTTCATCACTACCTCATCACTACCCCATCACTACCCCATCATTACCCTTCACTACCCCATCACTGCCTCATCACTACCTCATCACTACCCCATCACTACCCCATCACTACCCCATCACTGCCTTATCACTACCTCATCACTACCCCATCACTGCCTCATCACTACCTCACCACTACCCCATCACTACCCCATCACTGCTTCATCACTACCCCATCAATACCCCATCACTGCCCCATCACTACCCCATCACTACCTCACCACTGCCTCATCACTACCCTATCACTACCCCATCACTACCTCATCACTGCCTCATCACTACCCCATCACTACCCATCACTGCCTCATCACTACCCCATCACTACCTCATCACTACCCCATCACTACTGCATCACTACCCATCACAACCCCATCAATGCCTCATCACTACCTCATCACTACCCATCTCTACCCCATCACTGCCTCATCACTACCTCATCACTACCCCATCACTGCCTCATCACTACCTCATCACTATCCCATCACTACCCCATCACTACCTCATCACTACCCCATCACTGCCTCATCACTGCCTCATCACTATCTCATCTGCCTCATCACTGCCTCATCACTACCCCATCACTGCCTCATCACTGCCTCATCACTATCTCATCACTGCCTCATCACTGCCTCATCACTACCCCATCACTGCCTCATCACTGCCTCATCACTACCCCATCACTGCCTCATCACTACCCCATCACTACCCATCACAACCCCATCAATGCCTCATCACTACCTCATCACTACCCCATCACTGCCTCATCACTACCTCATCACTACCCCATCACTACCCATCACTGCCTCATCACTACCTCATCACTACCCCATCACTGCCTCATCACTACCTCATCACTACCCCATCACTGCCTCATCACTACCTCATCACTACCCCATCACTACCTCATCACTACCTCATCACTGCCTCTTCACTGCCTCATCACTGCCTCATCACTACCCCATCACTATCCCATCACTACCTCATCACTGCCTCATCACTACCTCATCACTACCCCATTACTACCTCATCACTACACCATCAATACCTCATCACTACCCCATTACTGCCTCATCACTGCCTCATCACGAATCATTTATCACTACATTTCCACTTCATTACACATCACTTACATCTACTTTATACCTCATAACACACATCACTCATCACTACACCACAATTTCATCTCTCATCACTACATCACAACCTCATCACAAATTACTCATCACTACCTCATCATGCATTGCTCATCACAAACTTCTCACTACTATTTCATCACAAATTATTCATAACTACTGTACACTACTACACATCATGCATCACTCATCATTACTCCATCACAAATCACTCTTCTCTGCTTGCTACCTCATACCACTTTACTCATCACTACACCACAATTTCATCTCTCATCACTACATCACAGCCTCCTCATTAGTTACTCATCAGTACCTCATCATGCATTGCTCATCACATACTTCTCACTACTATTTCATCACTCATCATTCATCACTACACAGCTACTCATCATGCATCACTCATCATTACTCCATCACAAATCACTCATCACTATGTCACAGCCTCATCACAAATTACTCATCAGTATATCACTACCTCATCATGCATTGCTCATCACAAACTTCTCACTACTATTTCATCACTCATCATCCATCACTACACTACTACGCATCATGCATCACTCATCATTACATCTTCACAAATCACTCATCTCTGCTTGCTACCTCATACCACATTACTCATCACTACACCACAATTTCATCTCTCATCACTACATCACAGACTCATCACAAAATACTCATCAGTACCTCATCATGCATTTCTCATCACAAACTTCTCACTACTATTTCATCACTCATCATCCATCACTACACAATTACTCATCATGCATCACTCATCATTACTCCATCACAAATCACTCATCAGTACATCACTATATCTAATGAGTGGACACTACTTCTCCAACAAGCAAACTCAGCCTATGGCTTACTGCTGACCTTGGTTCTCCTTCTTTCATGATGATGATACTGAACCCGTCACATGTAGCCCTGTCATTACCAACAAAATAATCGCCAAGTAGACAGGTCTTGGTCAAGATCTCCTGAAATACTCAATGAACATTTCAATGATCTGAAGGCAAGAGGGTAACAGTTTCCAGGCTGGCTATTTGTATTAATACTATAATATTTAGGACATAGAATTTTTTCTATCTTTTTAAATTTCATGCCGGTGTGTGGACACTTTTCAGGATGGAGTTACACACAGGCACCGGATCTCTGAATACTATATACAACCAGCTTCCTCTAGTGTAGAACTCAAAATAAATGCTGTTTATACAGTCATGTTTGTAAACCGGCGTGCAGTTTAGGCTCAGTGGTACTTTATAGTGACATTTGCATTTTTACGGGGGGCTGGCAGGTGTAATTCATTGAAAATCACGCTGTAAAACGATAGACCATAAGGTGCAAATGCGGCTGCCCCTAATACTGACCAACATATTGCAAAATGCAGTTAATCCTGAATGGAATGTGCCGCGCACAGCTAATCCATGAACACTGGAGCGTTGTGGAACCTCATTATCTTACATTTTTTGTTTCATTTAAATTCTTAGGCTGAATTTTACCATTTCCATGGCAACTCATCTTGTCTTAATTAATGTGTTTGATTGTGTTGTCAGCAAAGCTAACTATAAAAACGAAACCATCTATTTAAAAAGTTAATCAGCAAAATAAACCCCAATGTAAATGTTTAAAAATTAAATGCAGGGATTTTGCAGGGTGTGAATTTGTCTACGGCACACAAACAAGTACAGAATATGTATTCTGCAATGTGTGCTATAAATCATAAAATAGGCCACAGGTTTTACAACTCAGGGCCCGATTCAGACCAGGATGCTAGGAAGCGTTCGCTCGTAGCTGCCGATGGTTTGCATTGTACGCATGTATCGCAGTGCGCGTGGGCGAACTAGTCTGGGAGATCGGGAAGCGTACGCTCGCCGAGCATAGGCAGCCCAGCTGAATGAGTGACAGGAGAAGCCGTTTGTGGGTGGTGACAGGTACTGGCCACTAGAAACGAGGGTGCGAACGCAGGCGTGCCTGAGTGTCTTAACGCTGTTTAAAAGGCGAGCATAATTAACGGACAGCGCAATTGTACACGTCACCTGGCTGGTTTTTACACTGAAGTGCCTGCTGTGCTTGCGGTAGGGTATAGTCAACTTCACGCGCTGCGGTCGCTTCCGATGGTACCCGATGTACCGATGGTTGCCTACACTTCCTGGAGATGTGCGCAAGTGGGCGTCTTAAGACAGGCTGGTGTGCGTCTGCATGCACAAAGTGATCACATGCCAAGACCTAGTGGGCGTGCTTATGCCTTGCCGTGTGACCGCCTGCCTTGCTGGGTGTGTGCCGAATTTGCATATGCTGGGAACGAGTGTACGCATCTAGCGAGCGGGTCTGAATCGAGCCCTCAGTCCTCAGGAACGAGCGTACGCAACTAGCGAGTGAGTCTGAATCAAGCCCTCAGTCCTCAGGAACCCAAACAGTGCATGTTTTCCATGTCGCCTCACAGAATCACAAATTAAATAAATAATGACTCTACTACATCTGTGCATCTGCTTGGTGACCTGGAAAAAGTGAACTGTTTGGGGTCCTGAGGACGGAGTTTGAGAACCACTGAAATAGGCGTATATAGGACTATGGGCCTGATTAATTATGGATCGCTATTGCGATTACGCGGGCAGACGGGCGATTGTTGCATACTGCAATAAACGGGTGCAGCTCCCGCCCCCCCGGAAAGGCAGGCAAGCCTCCCGCATGCCGCCGATCCCCTGTCTCCCCCCCGCCGATCCCGTCTCCCCCCCGTCAGTACCTGATAAACCCCCTTCAGCGGGGGGCCGCTGACGCGATTCGCGTCATTTTGGCCCCGCCCCCTGCTTCACAATGCCTGTATTTCGGCATTGTGTAGCGGGGCGGGGCCAAAATGACGCGATCGCGTGGCCCCGCCCCCTATCACACCCGGAAACGACCTTCAGCCCGCCCGGACACGCCCCCTTTTGCCGGCCACGCCCCCTGTTCTGCCGATCTGGCTGCTCCCTCCCAGAAGGAGCAGCCAGATAGTCGGCAAGTATGTACTGCACATGTGTAGGCATCGCAGTGTGCTTGCGCGAAGGCTCCACTGTGACGGCACTGCGATCGCAGAGACCACGCAGACCCATGGCAGAGTGATTGACAGGAAGTGAGCGTTTGGGGGTGGAACAGTTATCGGAATTGCATGGGCCTCTGATCTGTGTCTGATGTATAGCTTGTGCCCACAACTGAATGACCCCCATAGTCACAACCAGCGTAAACTGTACAACATTTGCTTGAGGCCACTTATTTGCATAATGGTTACACATAGGGGGTGGTTCAATGAAGCGCAAGGTTCCAAGGCGATATGCGGTTGCGCACATTGCAGGTGATTATAGGAGGAAAAACACGCTAGTTTTAGCTGGCACTTCTATGGGGTACAACAAAAAAAACAAACAAGGAATTATTTCTGCATAACCCACTTTATAATATCAATGCACAAAGCTCTGATGTAGACATACAGAATAGATTGAGATCTCAGGGCCTGATTCAGAGCCGCTCGCTCTGAATCAGGCTATTGCGAGTGGCTATGATGATGGCATCGGGCTTGCGACGAGACCCTTGTGGTAGGGTCTCGTGGCCGCAAGCCCCAGAGAGATTTCAGCTCTAACAGAGCCGGAATCTCTCCACTGACATCACTTGTGATGTCAGTGGGGCTGGCCCCAAACGGTAGGCGTTCTCATGGGAACGCCTCCGTTTGGGCAGCCACCCCCCCCGGCCCACCCACCAAAGGGGGCGAGCTGTCACTCAACATCGACAGCACGCCCCCTTTGGTGCAACACCCGGAGCGACGGATTGCCCGTCGCTATCCAGGTCTCGCGCATGCGCACGACGGAGCCGGCTCCGTCATGCGCATGCACTCTGGGCCACCATCGACCCGTTTGCTAGCGCTCAGCGCTTGCGACCGGGTCTGAATCAGGCCCTCAGTCCTTGCTCACTCATACGTACAGATGTATACAAGGGAAGGACTTTGTAACGGCATTTGCAGAAAGTCGCAGACGTGAGACAGCCAAAAGACGCAGAAGCACGCTCGCCTGTATAATAATGCAGAATAGGAATCTACCTGCTGCTTTCGTTATCATGTCTAATAAAAAAAACGCTTACATCACACTTAGGGCCTGATTCAGAGCCGCTCGTAAGCGGCCGCTAGTTCGTTCCAAGCGATGTTTGCACAACTGCGCATGCGTACGGATCGTAATACGCATGCGCGAACCAGTCAGTGCGGCCGAAAATCGTTTGTTCGCTAAGTAGCGAATGCCTGCTATTTTGAGTGACAGGAGGAGGCGTATGTGGGTGGTAACAGGGGAAGGTGCTTGAAAACGGGGAGTGGAGATCCGAACGCAGGCGTGCTTAAAGGTCAAAAAGGGCGTTTTATGGGTGTGCATAATTAATACAGCAGCGTCATTGACCACGTCACTGGGTTATTTTATAGGCAGAACTGCTCGCAAGATTGCGGTAGGAAAAACCAACCACAAGAATAGCGAGCAGTTCATACGCTGGTCGATGTACTCGATTAATCTAATAAATAGCGGACATGACGTAGGATGCGAGCGGCCAGGGGGCGTAGTTTTCCAAAAAACGACCGCATGTTTGGTTCGCTCGTTCAGACCTAGAGGCGTGAACAGACCGCAAAGAGCGAACGGTTCATTTGAATAGCCACCCCTTTTTTCTGAACGAGCGAGTGCAAATAGCGTCCGGCTCTGAATGGGGTCCTTATTCAGTAAGGAACGCGGTTGCTTGTACGCATGCCATCAGCCGATTAATTCGAACTGCACAAGTGTACGCAGTGCACGAACCAGACGCTGTGATCAGGACAGCGATTGCAGGCGATACGCAGACCCACGGCAGAGTGATTGACAGGAAGTGACGTTTGTGGGTGGTCGGGCGACCGCAGGCGTGCCAGTGCGTCTCAACACCTTTTTGCAGGGGCGTGCATACAATAGCCACGGCGATTCCAGATGCCGCCTGAGGACTCATAGCGTTGAAGTAAGCAAGTGAGGTCTGATCTGCCTAAACTGTGCGTATGGGTCCGATATTACCGATTGTTTCGCTATGTTGGCCAAGTATACGGATGTGAGTAAGAGGAAGTGGGCGTCCTTATGTCGGGCTGCGATCGCAGTGCGAATGCAAACATTTGCATATCACCGCTGATATGAGCGACTGCTTTGCGTGCGTATTAGCAGAATAGCGATCCTTGCTGAATCAGGCCCTCTGTACAAAGCTGTTTCCCTGTTTGATCATCCATTCCAGAGAAGATTTCATAGCAGAGGACTGAATGACAGACAAGCCGTCTGTGGTGATGACTGGTAGGAGGTCACACTTCAAAGCTCGCCTCACTCCCACTTGCCAAAACAGTGGAGGGAACCGCTGTTTACATGTGGATGGATGAAATACAAGTCACAGCAGTGGACAGGCTGGTGTTTAACGGTGCCACCTTCTGCACAAATATGTGATTATGATTACAGGCTTGCAAACAGAAACGATTTAACTCCGCTGCAAACGTCAAAGTAGCATTTACCCTCTTAGCCTTGGACGCAACGCACGTAACTCAGACTTTCGTCTTCCAACGGCTCCGTGTTTAGGGAAAGTGATGTACAGTAGTGGGGAGAAGATCATTTGCTGCCAAACTCTTTTCTGTTACTGACTGGATGTGACCTGGTACATATAGCATGTATATATTTACTTTATTGTTCTTCCATTTCATAGTTGTGACGCTGAGAAAATGTCACAAAAATAAATTCACAATCATTAAGTTCTATCTATTAATGCAAACTGCCCGCTAAGGGGTCCAGCAATGGGAGATATCAGCATCACCTCTGAAGAGACAAGTAATGCATCATCTTTGGAATGTTTGACAGCACCAACTCCAAGTAGAACCACTGCAAGAATGCTTTAAGACATACTGGTTAAAAAACTTTTTTTTTTTGTATTTATAAAACGTTTCCTCATCAATATAACTTACATAATGCAGGGTAAATTGCCGCAAATAAAAATTACAGGCACCACTGGCGGGTGCATACTGGCCTTCAGGCATATGTCACAGAAACGCGTTGGGTCCAAACTGTCACCATGTTATACATTAGCTTCTATACGCTTATTATATTGTGCTTTATTATTTATACAGTAGCATTGTGCAAAAATGGGCTTTAGCGGTGTCCCTGGTCAGAAAATACAAACTAATTTCTAGCTGAGAGGAAGACCCTACATTATAAGTAAGAAAATACAAGTTCTCTTTAAACGTCCGGTAAAATTTTAACTCGCAATTAGTGTTGAACAAATTGTTAACAGACAGGTGCAACTGCAAAACACCCACCGAGATCATTAGGAAATTTTACGCTATACTCCTTACATGTCCCGCTGCACCTCCAGATTGTTAAATTATGCCTTTGGGACAAGTTTGCTCAATACAGATGGACCCTAAGCTGGCTGGTTGCTGTCCTACAGTAAGCGGAGCTCCCTACTCCTGGACTGTGTGTTGAAAGAAAAGGGTTTCCGCACTACAGAAAACTGTTCAACTCTGGGGATGAGCAGTGACGACGTTCAGTTGCACTCCTCCCAGTGTTTTATCTATAATGGGTACAGAGGGCCTGATTCAGAGCCGGATGCTCTGAAAGAGCTCTCACTCTGAATCAGGGCGTTTTTTTTTTTTGGACCGGCCTCCTGGCCGCTCGCATAGCTGTGGGTGACCACCCACAGCTATAGCGAGCGGCCAGGTAGATGGTCGCGATGGTCAAGACCATCGCGACCATCAGGCTTGCGACGAGACCCTTGTGGTAGGGTCTCGTGGCCGCAAGCCTCAGAGAGCTTTCGGCTCTAACACAGCCAGAAGCTCTCCCACTGACATCACTGGTGATGTCAGTGGGGCCGCCTCCAAATGGCAAGCGTTCCGTTGGGAATGCCTCCGTTTGGCCGGCCACCCCCCCGGCCCGCCCACCAAGGGCAAGCTGTCACTCACCATCAACAGCTCGCCCCCTTTGGTGCGAGACCCGGAGCGATGGAGCACCTATTGCAAGCCGGGTCTCGCGCATGCACACGACGGAGCCGGCTCCGTCGTGCGCATGCCCAGTGGGCAAACATTGACCCGGTTGCGAGCGCTCAGCGCTTGCGACCGGGTCTGAATCAGGGCCAGAGTGCATGGTGCACATGGGCCCCTGGGTCCAGGAGGGCCCACATCACACAGCCTGCACTCATTCAAGATATTATTCCTATGCGGTGACTGAGGCCAGCTCAGAAAAAAAGCTCTATAGGAAAATGGAGCCTTTGCCATTTTTCTGGAGATGAGCGCAATAGAGAGATAATTGGGAAAATGGTACCGGCATCATTTTCTAGGATGTGTGCACATGCTCAGTAGACTCTGGTACAGCGCTGGGGAAGGGAGGGGGGGTGGGGGGAGGTCGGCACTCAGACACTGTACCCACACCCCTTATAGGATGCCCCTGGCTCATCGGCAAGAATTACGGTACAGCAATTTAGCAGATCTGTCTCCCCACCCATAAAACTTACCTCTCCGGAGTCCCACATTGGCTCCTGTGTCTGCGCCTGTAAAAACGGCTGGAAAATGGCCGCCGCGGCCATTTTCCTGGTGACCTGTGCATGAGGTTAGGTTTAGACACTAGAGGGGGGAGGTTAGGATTAGGCACCTGGGAGGGGATCTTAGGTTTAGGGTGCAAGGAGGGGGGGTTTGGTTTAGGCACCAGGGAGTGAGGGTTAGGGTAGGGAAAAACGTACCTTCCGTTCCAATGAGTGTCGGTATTCTGGCTGCCGGCATATAATACCCAACATAGGGCTGGTGCAAGTTTCGATGGTGCTACCGATGATGGCATCATAAGATGCACCTATCGGTACTTCTACGGCTACGGACGCTGATAGTGGGCGTAGACGCGGATGCCACTGCGTCCAACTCAAGAATCAGTCCCTTTATGTGGTGCGAACGGTAAGGCTTGTCCCAGCTTATCCCTTCACATGCCAATGGTGCCCCAGCGAGTAACACGTTGCAGTAAACTAAAATGATAAGTTGAGGGTCTCTTTAAAGAAATATGAGTCTTCCATCCCTCCGTCTTCGCCTGCCCACCACTCACACGGTAATTGAACAATTTGCTTCTATTCTCCGCTGACGGTGGGCCGGGAAACTGAGTTATGATGTGCGCCAGCTGACAGGAGCAGCAATTGGAAGTGACATCTCCCATAAAAGCAAAGCTAGCATTTGTAAATTAACGGGGACGCTAATTATTCATTCACCTCGCTTTCTATCTGATTGATGACTTCAAATACTTTTTTTTTTGTGTGTGTAAATGTTTTTTTTTTCTTTCTGTTTTATAATTGGAGCGTAATTATAGTCAGCGTAAAGAACCTTAAGGACACTGGTAGTGTTAGAGAAGAAGACGCTGCTGCTTGTCAGAAAAAGAGACAGGCAGCGCCGTGCGCCGTGAAATCTCGTACAGCGGAATATTTATTAAGAAAATTTTGCCCACATAAATATTGTGTACGGTCGTAATGAATCCTATATTGAATGAATATTATGGCAGAACAGCAGCAAAGGCCGCGTCAATTCACGAACGTCACTTGATGCCGCTTTTATGCCGGTCTTGGGGCCTGATGCAGAGATGTACGGTCGTCAGACGATGAACGTACATCTCCGATTGTTAGGGGATTGTTCTGTGTATGTGCAGAGCAGGTCCTGTGAACTCGCTCACAGAACCCCCTGTTGGGGGCGTGCCTGGTCACCATTCCTGGAAATAGGGGGTGTCCACCACGTTTTCTGGGAGGGAGGAGGCCAGGGCGCAGATACCAAGCCTCTTATGTGGCCAGCACCCGTTCAGACTGCAAGAAGTTTCAGCTCCTACAGCCTGACCAACCATCAGACGCGATGTATCCGATGGCGATCCCAGCATGCGACCAATGCAGAGATGGATCGCAAATGCAGCAAGAAGGTGTCTGACACCACCTTCTGCATTTGCCTCGGAAAATGGACGGATTTGCACAGCTGCTTGTGTGTGGCCCTTAATCCATACTTGCCTACCCTCCCGATTTGGTCGGGAGCCTCCCGAAAATCGGGTGCCACTCCCAACCTCCCAGGAAAGCAGGCAATCCTCCCGGCTGCTGCCCACCCCTCCTATCCCCCCGCAATTACCTTAGAAACCCCCGCAGCGGGGGGCGGTGACGCGATTCACGCTGAATAGTGTCATTTTGGCTCCGCCCCCTGCTTCACAATGCCTGTGATATTGGCATTGTGCAGCGGGGCGGGGCCAAAATGAAGTCGTCGTCCCCCAGCTCCACCCACAAAGTCTGGCCGGCCCCGCCTCCTTGTGCTGGCCACACCCCCTTGTCATGCCAATCTGGCTGCTCCCTCCTGGAAGGGGCAGACAGAAAGTCGGCAAGCCTGCCTTAATCCTAGATTTCATTTTTTGGGCCTAATGAAACTGTAATGTAAGAGCTACAGTGGCCATTAATCGCCAACGCAATCGCAGTACGTATGGAAAGATTGTCAAAATGATTTTTTTTGTGTGGAATTTGATAGCAAAACATCTTTCAGTCAAACGTAACAGGATTTCCAGACACGGTTACCGAATCAGCTCTGTACATCTGGACACACATGAAATACATATGTGACATGCATCTCGCTTCAGCTTCTAGCTATTACGGCGGTCACTATGTGAGGTCCGGCCTGGTCCTCCCCCTCCTCCTGCTGCTCTGCATATGTATACTGTATCTGGTTTTTGTGACAGCAATAATCCATAGGTTGAAGCACAACCTGATTTCATCTGACAGCCCCTCGCCAGACAGATCGATATTCATTCACCAGGACAGCGGCAATGCACTAATTGTTGGAAATATATAACGCTGATTTACATACGGCATTTGGAAGTGCACAATAAATATCAGATGTACAATTATACTTTGTACGTGGACTGTTACATCATATGATTTTGTTACCCTGAGACGGTTCTAAATAAATATATATATCCTTTATTTGTATATACCATGTAGGTTGTTCAATACACAAACTTATATATCCATATCAATCAATTAATCCAGAGACCCGAAAGACCAACTGAGATCAACACCAAGAACTATTTCTATTCTCTTGGTATCAACATATACCGTTCAGTGCAACCCTCTCTGAGAGATGGTCTTCCATCCATTAAGCTCCACCGGCACCTCAGCTCTCAAAGCAGAGCAGCGGCATTGCGTGTCCCCTACCACCTGCGGGACACTTCGGTCCGTGGCTGGAACAGCGGGATGGTGCACAAGAAATGCCACTGTCCCGCTGAAATCGGGATGGTTGGGAGGACTGCGCCTCTATATGGGAAGGCGCCCCTCTTCGCCGCACTGTGCCGGCCCCGTTACTGTGTACGTCATTTGGAAAAAACTGGGATGAAAATTCGTGCATGGTGTATATTGTACATACTGTGTATACATTGGGGTCCAGTGTCCCTTTAACACATTAATATCCATTGTTCCCATCTGTACAAAGCTTCCCTGTACACAGTAGCTGCTGCCTACAAAGTAACTTTACAATAACAAGCTGAATTGATTAGACGGTAAGTTCCTCCTCCCAGTGCCCATCACGGCTGAATCTGCGCACTTTAAGTCCTTCTTTTCATGCATAAACAATATATTCCTGGAATTAGAGTATATACTGCTCGGCAATCTCACTGTTTGCTTTCCCCTCTTCTTACCTGCTTCCCGTGGGTATGATTTTGGCAAGCTATAGTCCTACTTATTATAATGTTTTTCCCACCAGTGGTCCCCAACGCTCACTTGCCTTCCTATGCTGTGCTGCTATATAAAGGCGCATTGATTTTCTCCCTGTGTGTCACGCCTCGGTCTCTGGCAGAACTGTCAGGATACTGTGTACTATGAACATACTTCGGCCCAATCAAATTTCATTTCAAGCTGCAACGCCTAACCGATGGCTGAATAGAAGGCAACAATTTGGATATCTCCCCGATTGGATCTTGGTCACCCACCGCCGAGCGACAGGGGAAAATAAAGAGTTAGCAACACAGCTTGCCGGCGAGACATGTTGAATAAATGCGTTCCGATTGTGTAACACCAACATACTAATATTCCTGACATGTTTTTTGATAATATAGTCAGCAATGCGCAGTGTTCTCCTAAAGTGACACTTCCTGACGGGCTGCTGGCACTGGTTCAGCTGTTTTGATAATTATCCTGACGTTCAGGCCTGGAGATTGGACATCTACAGCGGCCCTGTAGTAACGCAGGGGGTTCGAAGGGGAGGTTTAGGGAAAATAGTTTTTTAATTGTATAATGTGTTACAAAAAGAGAGGGAGACGTCTGTTAAATTAATTCTGAATTAATTATGAATGAGTTGACATTACTGAGGCAGGAGGCACTATGTGCCTCGTGCCTCAACGGTAGCACCATTTTGCAGTGAACTGACAGACGGGGATAGTAGCTCAGCCCATAAAATACTGGAGCTGCCCCGAATCCCATGAGTAGGAGATGATTACACTACATATCACTGAAGGCATGGATTTCTCTCTCGGATGTGACCGTGGAAAACATTCCCCAAGAGATATTTCTATTGTCTTGGGCTTGTACAGGGGACGGTGATTTTCAGGGGCTGATCGATGCTACAAAGCAAATCCCAATAAACATTGTATCTAGGACAAGTGCTGTGCGCTGATAATATTTCCCCGTTAGTGGAATGTCTGTGACGCCCGGTATTCTGGCGCTTACATACAGTGGCTGCTTTTTGGAAGACAGTAAAGGTGCTGATTTATAAATGCGCCTCCCGGCAACCTTTATCCATGTCAGCGACGCTGACGCACATATTTAATTATCAGACACACTATTTATTCATGTTTATAGTGCAGACTTCAATAATACTATATATATAACTTTATCCAACATGAAATAATATTGTTGTTTAGTTAATATATTGCTCCTCCGGGCATTAATATTCTAGGAGATGATGTCATACAAACGAGGGAATGTTTTCCTATGTCATGCATATAGTACAAGACAGAATAAGGTCACGGGAACCCTGATGGTTATCCCATCCCATCGCCCTGCGCCTAAGCTAGTCAAATGCCACTCAGAGAGGAAAGCTTTGAGTGGTTATTGGAGAGAGGTCACCTTGGCGTGGCAGACGACATTAATCTTTTCACCAAAACTGCATCAAAGCGGATGTGCGGCAAAATGTGCAAACGCAGTATTGGAACTTAGATGTCGCTGTGGCTGATGCCGTGTTACGTGCAAAGCAGCAGTACACGCGGGCAGCAGTGAAAACATGTTTTACTACTTTGTGCTAATACGAGTATCTGCTCAACTAATGTGGGGGCTCATTCCTGTGCAGGCAGAAACATGTGCCACCCATGGATCTTACGCCGGCAGCCGCGACCGGCAACATTGGTATCGGCACTTGTGCCAGCCCCCTGCCAGGTGCAAGACAACCGTTAGGAACATCCTTCCTTTCCCCTATGAGCAACTCAACAACGCTTCTATGACACGCCCAAAAGTCGGGGTGGTTACTTGCAGTCGCCATGCCAACAACCAGTTCCCACCACGAAACAATCCAGATCTGGCCAAGTTACGCCTGATTCACAATAGGCCGGGCATACGCACAAATACATGACTGTCGCTTCTGCGAATGCGCTGTATGCAAAAAAGCTCGCCGTTTGCCTCCGTGAAAAGAGATCTGAGCAACTCACAATCAGGCCCAATGTGTCACTTTGTAGGTGTAATGAAGAGGATGGAAAAAAAACATCTGGTTGGTTGCTGTGGGTTACAACACTTTGTTTTTCCGGATTCCATAAACATACCCCAACGTCTTATATCAGTATCTATGATACTGTCAGTAGGTGCTTTCTCGGTGCCACAGTCCATAATTTAAAAAGAACACGTTTCTATATCTGCTGGTGAAACTTGCAAAGGCGCACGTCACACAGAGGAATCTTCCGCAGGGTGCAACGTGAGCTAAAACTACTTTAATAGGGATATTTTTGGAAACAGGGAGGTCCTGGGGTGGTCTGGAATTAGATGCGGTGTAATCGGGAAGCCGGGAAACAGAATATACCTCCAAACTATTCTTCCTGCTCCTGCCCAGGGACACATAACGTTCAGCCTGCCAGCCTCGGTGTCCTGTGATTGAGGCAGAAATTGCACTGTAATTTTCCAGCAGAGATCCTCCCAGCCAGGCTGGGTGAGGAAAATAAGAGACCTGTAACTCATTTGGTATAGAGCAGGAATGATCACAGGGCTGAGAGAACATTAAAACGCCTACAGTATTCCTGTTTGCTAGCCTTCATCAAAAGCATCGTAAGAGGGAACATGCAACCCAAAGACCAGCCAAAGGGGTCCCTAGCTGGGAAAATACACAGCTGAGATTCATACGTCCAATACGGGTCAAATAAAATCTAAATAAAAGTCAGCTTTAATCAGGTACAGTCTCTTTGTATCCTTTCAAATAAACTATATTAAATTACCTACACCGCAGGACAGCATTGGGGATTTTTTTTTAGGTGCAATTAGATTTTTTTTTCTTTTACAATGAAAGGATTCAGCCAAATAAAACAAGGGTGCCTCTACTGATTGGTCCTACCAGACGTAACCAGGTGGTGCAGACAGAGTCAGGGTGGAGGTTGGGACTTCAAAGTACTGGGCTCAACAAATAGGCGTAGTCACACCCCCAAAATGATGTGACCACACCCCCTTTCAGTGGCATGGAGTACACTATCTGCGTAGGGAACCTGAATTTCCCAATGTGATGTGACCACGCCCCCTTTTTAAGGCATGGAGTACGTTATCTGCATAGGGAACCTGAATTTCCCAACGTGATGTGACCACACCCCCTTTTTTAGGCATGGAGTACGTTATCTGAAGAGGGAACATGAGTTTCCTGATGCGAATTGTTCACTTGCTCATACGCATATGCCCATCAGGGCTGCCATCAGAAATTCTGGGGCCCGGTACTAACAAAGTATGCAGGGCCCCCCCTCGGTATAGGGCAGAGTTGGACGGAGCTGTGGATAATGTGGGTGGAGCTATAACAGGGGTGTTGCCTCAATTGGTGCATAGAACTATGAATTGCAGCATTTCAACTATGGAGCTGGTCACGAGCCAATCACAGCTCCCGGAATGGCAGTCAATCAGGAACGGCCGATCCTAATTGGCTGATCAGGAGCTGCTGCTCCTGATTGGTTGCCATTCCACGAGCCAATCACGTCTCACGGAACGGCTCCAGTCCAACTCCATAGTTGAAATGCCACAGCGCTGGTGCTCTTTCTCCCTGCCTGCCGCCCGGTGCATTCATCGCCGCTGTCAGCCGAGCCCCCTCTCTCTCCGGGCCCGGTACTATAGTCCCGGCAGTCCCCCCCTGATGGCGGCCCTGATGCCCATCACGAGTACAAAATTCTCATGGCAGCCTTGGAAGTGACCGCGCCTTACATATATAAATTATAAGCGTGTTAAAGTCTCTGAGGAATTCTGTCACTATGTAAAGCCACATGTCATTGGCTGGTTCACAGAAACCTATTGTGACTCCTGATATGTGCTGTTGGAGGGTCATTACTCTTTATAATACGCAGGTTATCCTAATGAACAATGAAGTGATGACATCACAACTCAGCCATTATAAGTGATAAAACCAGAACTCAGCTGTTATAAAAGATGACATCAGAACTAAATGTTTATACAGATATTTACAGGAGATTATACATACTGTACATTAATATCACTTGTGTATTATTACAATCTGCCCAGCATATTCCTCCCATAGATACAGTGGGGTATATTTACTAAAGTGTGTTGTTGTTTTTTAAAAGTGGAGATGTTGCCCATAGCAACCTATCAGATTCTACTTATCATTTACCCAGCACCTTCTAGAAGATGATAGCTACAATCTGATTGGTTGCTATGGGCAACAACTCCACTTCTATAAACCCGCACTTTAGTAAATATACCCCAGTGAATGAGCAGCAAACAGATCATACAATCCAGCATTACAGCAACAACATACAGAAACAGGCACGGCGGCAATCAGCATATATACAGTATACAGCGAGCGTGGCAGCGTTTCATTCTTACTATGACGTTGGTACGGCAGTAACTGAACAGCAACATTACCTGTAAAATAAACAGAAAACAATTATTAGCAAATAAATATTTAATATCTATTATTCAGTCGCATTACATGAACCATCCTGCGCTTTTGGTTATGATGTTTGTATTTGATTATATAAACGCCTTAACGGCAGATGCCAGCAGTGAGGTATCAGTCAGACCCCCAAGACCGATGTTACATAACAAAGACACAACACAGCATAGATGGTGCAATGGTTAGCATTACTGCCTCACAGCACTGAGGTTGTGGGTTCTATTCCCACTAACTGTGTGGAGTTTGTATATTCTCCCTGTGCTTGCGTGGTTCTCCTCCTGGTGCTCCGGTTTCCTCTCACACTCCAAAAATATACTGGTAGGTTAATTGGGTCCTAACAAAAATGAACCCCAGTGTGTATGTGTGTGAGCATGTGGTAGGGAACATAGGGCCTGATTCAGAGCCAGACGCTCTGAATCAGGGCCCTCCTACCTAATATTGGAGCCGCCTCCTGGCTCCTGGCCTCCTGGCCGCTCGCATAGCTGTGGGTGACCACCCACAGCTTATACAAGTGGCCAAAAAGATGGTCGCGATGGTCAAGACCATCGCGACCATTGGGCTTGCGACGAGACCCTGCGGTAGGGTCTCGCTGCCGCAAGCCCAGGAGTGCTTTTGGCTCTATCAGAGCCAAAAGCACTCCCACTGACATCACTAGTGATGTCAGTGGGGCCGGCCCCAGACAGTAGCGCCTCCGTCTGGGCAGTAACGCCCCAGGCACGCCCACCGAAGGGGGCGTGCTGTCACTCACCATCGACAGCACGCCCCCTTTGGTGCGAGACCCATAGCGACGGCTTGGCCGTTGCTATTCGGGTCTCGCGCATTCGCATGACGGAGCTCCCTCCGTCGTGCGCATGCGCACTAGGGCACCATTGACCCGCTTGTGAGCGCTCAGCGCTCGCGAGCGGGTCTGAATCAGGCCCATAAATTGTAAGCTCCGCTCGGGGCAGGGACTGATGTGAATGGCCAAATATTCTCTGTTAGGCGCTGCGGAATATGTGTGCGCTGTATAAATAACTGGTAATAAATAAATAAACACAGGTAATCGGCTTTTGAATGGACATCAATATATTGCATAGGAGCAAAGTATGGGGGAGAGATAAGGGACGATCAGCAGCAACCGGTCAGACCCTGCAATTCTGAAGTGGCCTCTGAAGTGGAGAGAAGTGGTGCACAGCTAAAGTGGTTCCCCCTACTCCCACCATGCCTAAACAAAGACCCCAAGTGCTGTTGCTGCTCTTTTAACAGGTGACATCAGTAAAGCCCTTCTGTGAGGGAGAATACCAGCTATGTACTACACATTTCACTGATCGGCCGCTCTCCTCTGCCCGACAGTACCAGAAAAACAGCAGTCTATGAAAAACAAGTTGTCAGGGAGGGAGCGTGAGGGTGATCGGATGAAAGAGGCTGCGGTCTAGGCAATATCCTGAGGTCAAACCTCCTCCCTGCCACCATTCCTATTAGGACACATCTAAATATCACTAAATAAAATACACTCCCCAAAGGCCTGAACTAATCACAAAGGCCAGCCCTAGCCTCAAGGTTTAACTCCCTTCAGGCTTAGGCAGCCCTAGGTCAGCCATGTAGAATAGGACTTCTAAGTTCCCCCAACACACAGTAACAGGGTCTCTTATGGTGCGTACACACGGTCAGATTTTTCTTCAGATCTGAGCGATAACGATTTTAAAAATCGTTCAATCATTCATATCTGAAGGAAAATCTGACATATCTGACATATCTGTCAGATGAACGATTTGAACGATGCGTGTTCCCGATGGTCAGATAACGATATCTGACATCTGATGTGTTTGCAGTCAGACTTGGACGATTCTATTCATTTTAATGCAGTCAAAAATCGTTCAAATCTTTGGTAAAATCGTTCAAATCGTTCATCTGACAGAGCTGACCGTGTGTATGCTCCATTAGGCTCAGAATCTCAAACTCATATCTATAATGGGTGCAGGGTGTGCGGTGCACAAGGGTCCAGAGCCCTCCCCCACCACCACTCACTCTGCACCCATTTATTCAATATGCACTTCTCCGGAGTCCCGCATCAGTGGCAGCATCGCTGTACAAATTGCCTGGAAATTGTCCGCTGCGCCCATTTTCCCTGCATTCTGGGCATGTGCAGTAGGGAAATCACCGGGAAAATGGCAGTGACCTGTGCGTGTGCAGTAGGGAAATCACCGGGAAAATGGCAGTGACCTGGGCATGTGCAGTAGGGAAATCACCGGGAAAATGGCAGTGACCTGTGCATGCGCAGTAGGGAAATCACCGGGAAAATGGCAGTGACCTGTGCATGCGCAGTAGGGAAATCACCGGGAAAATGGCAGTGACCTGGGCATGTGCAGTAGACTCTTGCACAAACTAGTGCCCAGAGTCTACTGCTGTGCTCAGTGCACTGCCGGCCACTGGGGGCCCCGATCAGAGACTTCACACTCTCCTTAATATGACACTAGGGTTAGGTTTAGGCTGCAATTAGGATTAGTGTTAGGGTAACATTGAAAATCCTTTCATTCACAATTTTGACATTCTGAAATGATGCTTTTGACACTAACTGCCGACAAAATATACTGTGCCACCCCCGACCAGAGTATATGATGCACTGACACATGTTATTGTTTCCAAAATATTTATCTACCCTCTGGGGAACGGGTAAGGCTGGGATGTACTAAATTTCCATATGTACTAAGGCCCGGCCGCACTTTTATCGGTGCAGAGGGTAACGTAAGAAAAACCTGGCGTTACCCTATAGAAGCCTATGGGCTTCTTACCGCACCCCGCCGCCGCCTTGCCGTCACCCAGCGCTGGCCCCCACTCACCTGCACTCCATGGTCGCCGGCCCGCACTCCTCCTGAATCCTCCGTCTCCTCCTCCTCCTAATCTTCTTCCGGGTGCAGGGAGGAGGAGGAGGAGCCCGGGGCTTCCTGTTCAGGTGACCAGCAGGAAGCTCCCGAGGCTCAGAGGGGGCGTGGTCCCACAGAGACCCCGTCACCCGGCGTTGGTTGCATCACAAAGGGCAGCTCTTATCGCAAGAGCTGTCCTTTGCGATACTAATCGCATATGTTAGTACATATGCAATTAGCAAGGTTGCGGTGACTGGCGGAATGGTCACCGCAACCTTAGTACATTCCGGCCTAAGAGAGAGAGGACAAAAAACTACCGACACAGCTGGGCACAACCCGGCGAATGGCCAGTCCAAAGTACTAGTTATTTATAATGCAAAAGCACCTTAATAAAGAATAGTAACACTGCTGTAAATGATAGGATACTATTACCTCCTCACTACATTTATATACACTGCATTGTTGATTGAGATTTGAGTGGTTTAGCGGCCAGCAAATGTAACCACGAATGTCAGCTTAAAAAAAATATATATATATATATGATCTTTTAAAATGTAATTTTGTAACAACAAATTAGTCCTCTAAAACATCTTGTTTTTTGAACTTCGTCACCTGAACCATAGTAAGAGACTAATGAATTTATACACCTATAGCACAACACAATGTAGTCGGTTATATACTGTACAATCAATTACAGACATGTGTCAAAGTGCAACGCAATTTTCTGCGCTATATAAGAAAGTGTTAATAAAATAAAATAATAAATAGGTGGAATAAATATACAGTATAAACACTTTTAGGATGCAAAGTTTTGGTATCACAGACACAACAATGTCCCGCACAATCGCTCCCATTAACCATGGTAGGAAGCATATGGATTTTATGACATCAGCTGAGCGGCTGAATACGTTCCTACAGCTGGGAACTCAGCAAGCATTGGGAATCTGGGTTTTGATCCTCATTAAAACAGCAAATGAAGCGTCATTATGTTCCATTTAAATCCTGCTGTGTCTGTAGACAATTCTGTCTTAAGGCCGGGAAGTTAGAACTCTCGGAGCTGGGATGAGGAATCCACCAATTATAAAGAAGTGTAACAGAAGGGTACGGAGCCAGGAAGTATCACAGGTGGGAGGAAGGCAGCTTAGCTATATACGACAGTAGTAGGTCTGTATATGTGACTCTCATAGATCTGACTCACAGTCTGTTATTCTGTTTTTTAAACTAAAATAAATGTTTTTATTCCTGAAAGATCACTCGTCACGTCTGACACAGGTCCTATGACTAGGTAACGTGTGTAGTACACGTATGTTCATGCTACACCACTGGCATACCTCTAGGTATGTACCCTAAATAGACCTTTCCGTGTCTGTGAGAACAGCATCACACCGGCACCATAATGACATGGCCACATATCCTTTGCCACGACCACGAGGTGATGCCACCAAACTGTTGTATTCTGATAAGATTATGACAGTTTATTAAAATGGGCAGAATAGCACTAGGGGCATATAAAAGGGTTATGGGTAAGAGAAGCAAAACAATGGCATCTCTATTTAGTCTTTTCATAGTCTAAATATGGCGGTGGAGGGATCCCTTCTCCTTGGTTTCACCCAGAAGAGGTTCCACTAAGCCAG
Source organism: Taudactylus pleione (assembly GCA_031769625.1). Lineage (NCBI taxonomy): Eukaryota > Metazoa > Chordata > Amphibia > Anura > Myobatrachidae > Taudactylus > Taudactylus pleione. The sequence continues at coordinate 2,387,204 of JAUIMM010000448.1, forward strand.
GATGATCAGCTGTTTAGGAGCCAGCTTTCGAGCACTCTTAATCTTTGCATTGCCCAGAGTCATGTCCATGTATAGCCCTTTTTGGGTCATGTGGTGTAATGTGAGCGCCCCCAGCCATTTAAAAAAAATAAATACATTGCCTCCCATGACCTGTTCATTAGTTCATCTAACATGCTGATCACAAACCGGACACCGCCCTGCCTCCGCGCAGCTGCCCGCTGTCCTGTTCCCCATGGGAACGCCTGCCATTTGGGGGAGGCCCCACTGACATCACTAGTGATGTCAGTGGAGAGCTTCCGGCTCTGACAGAGCCAGAAGCTCTCCGGGGCTTACGACAATTGAGACCCTACCCTAGGGTCTCGTCGTAAGCCCCGATGGTCACGATGGCCTATGACCATCGCGACCATCACCCTAAAACCCACAGCCTAACGACCGAAACAGAGGCGGCCGGTCAGGATGCAAGCGGCCGCCCAGTTTCTGAGCGAGCGCTTGCATCCTCCGACCGCCTCTGAATGAGGGCCATAGTACCAACCAATCAGCTCCTAACTGACACTTTACAGGCTGTGTTTGAAAAATTACAGTTAAGAGCTGATTGGTTGGTACTTTATCTTTCCCCAAGGCTTAGTACATAGAACCCATAGTGAGCGTCAGTGTCGGACTGGTGCATGAAGGGCCCACCGGGGGAATGCAATAACAGGGGCCCATACTTAGGGGTGTGGCCAGCCTCCAGAGAGACTTGGCTAACCATTAGAGAGTGCACGGACTGGGCCCCCTAAAAATGCATATATAATAAATACTGCTAGTGCATGTACGATAATGTACCAGATTAATAACAGCAATGTATTATAGAAAATACACCATAGACCTGTGCAGTATAATGTAACATATGTATAATGTATAGTTCAAGTGCACAGTCTTGAACTTGATCCCTAGAGGAGGGGATGGGCCATCAATTAGTGGGGCCCACCGGGGTTTACCCTGTACCCCTGTGGGCCAGTCCGACCCTGGGGAATGTACTTCTCAGCTTCCCTGTTCATGGGCGAACCAAGGAGGGCAGGGAGATGTCTCAGAGGTGACCTTCTATAACATGCAGTATAACACTGTAATGTTACCGACTCTCCTGGAATGTCCGGGAGTCTCACAAATCTCAGGGGGCACTGCCACACTCCCTCATGCTGCCCACTTCCTGCATTAAGTGAACGGCTCGGGGGGCTTAATGACATGATTTGCATTGAATCGCATCATCCCCGCCCTGTCCCCCACTGTGCAATGTCACAAGGCGCAGATACATTGTACATGATGTTGGCACAGTGTTGGTGGCACCATGCCCCCCTCCCCTGCATCTCCCACCTGGTTACGCCCTCTCAAAGAGTGCCAGAGGGGAAATTAAAGTCGGCATCATAATTATGGCTCTCTCTTTGTAGCCATCATGAAAACAAAACGCGTAGATTATATGAATCTGCTGCTTGATAAATGTAGTCGTTATATAAATGTCGAAGCTGGATTATTGGCTGAGACAAGATCAGTTTAAAATTGAATCGCAGCGACACCATCTTGCGACTGGCCGCAAGACGCCATCTTGGAAATTAGATCGCAAGACGCCATTTTGCGAATGGCCGCCTAAGCGCCATTTTAGATAAACTCACACTTTAGTACATGTGGCGATATTACTATTAGCATCATGCGATTGTATCTGTGACCATCGCCATAAGTTACGGCGATTCACCAAAAGCCCATTTCATGACTTTACGTAGTTTGGGTGCTCTGGATAAAGTGCATATTAATATAATTCCCCTAAAGGATATATTTTCAAAATTGGATTGCATTAGCTAAACAGAGCAAATGGCCACGTGACAACTAGCCTGTGTAGATAAGCTTCCTGGACATAACGTCTGCTCTCACTCCAGGTGGCCCTGCTCGAAAACAGCAAGAGGGTCATTTGTAGCACCTTACATTAGCAGGCTTCCTACAATAAAATACCTTCAAAGCCAAGAGTGTTATCTGAGGTTTGGGTCTTGTAGCTGTGCTAATTTGCATTTACACAAGAACCTGGGAGAACAAAGGACTGTGCTTTTGAGCCTGGGAAGGGTGGGGGCTGCTGAGAGGGGGGGGGGGGGGGGCGAGTGGAACTATAATGCTCAGCATTCCACACTGCTAGGTGTTCACTTAGTTTAAGTGAGATTTAAGTGCACCATTTCTCATACACACATTAATACGCACAATTGCGCTGGTAACTAATCGCATATTAGCGAATGCATAAGATCCTGTATGAAAACGCTGTTTATTAGTTTCATGCGCACGCATCTGCCCCAAGTTAACTAGCATCTTTACATCACACCCCGCATACTTACACATTACATATTCACATAAAAGGTTTAATAAGCTTTAAAGTATAAGATTCAAGTTTGTTCATTTAGCATAAATGCTGTGAAATAAAGATTATTTGGTAACTAAGGTTTTATACATGATAAGTAAGCCGTGATTGGTATTGTACTGATGCGTACTCTTTCAACAGTATTCTGGTACCATCAGTGTGGAGATCGCATCATGCATTCTCAACTTGTGGACTGCAGAGATTTCAAGCAACAAAATGTACATTATATGAACAACTGTTAGGATGTTGCATGAGGCAGGAAACCAGAGACCACCAGTTGTTAGAGGCTGGATTGTGTCTATTTGAATCAACCTGTTAAAAGCCTTGTAACATATGCTGTCTCCTTTAGGTTGTTTATTTCTGGGGGGTATAAATATTTGTGCTCTGACCCTGGGTTCCTAGTCTTTGTGCTGAATGCTGATTGACGAGGGGTTTCTTGCTGATGCCTAATATCTGGACCAGAGAGCGCTGCGTATGTATAACTGTACTTGGGTCTGTATAATCTCTTTGCGCTAAGATTATATGAGGATCATAGCGTGTAACTGCTGTACTTTTACTTGAATAATACTTTGAGCTTTGGAACCACAGGTTCTAAGTCTGGAGTCTTTATTTGCTGTATGACTGCATCGCAAATTAGCGTCATCCTTAGAGGTTTATAGGAAGGATATTAGAAGGTATAGGCAGGGGTATATAGAGGTTCAAAGGCAGTATCCTTATAAATATAAAAGATCACCATATACTAACCATTCACCCCCACACACTAATCCATAACTATATCACCTGTTACAGGTTTATCTATATCCACCTTATTATCTTGATACAAAGTTCTGCAAATTTCATCAAATAATAAACAACTTTGTGATTCTGTTATCCCTTAATCTGAGCTTTTCACATACTTACTCCGTCATTCATCGTTACAGGATTATTGCCTCCTTGCTGCTCGCACACGCTCATTTCAAATCTACACGTTAAATGGCGCATCCCTGTATCCCAACAGCAACACAGCACGCAGACACTAAGGAAAATGTTATTTTGTATTTGCAGTTGGTTTGTACGACATCACAGGGCTGCAAAGTTGCGCCGTGGCCCGAGGGGCTGTGGGTCTGATCTAGAGGTGCACCATAACTGCCCGCAGTGCCAGCGTTTACGTAGTTGAGCGATTATTTGCTACTGCCCATGCGCAAAATAATCTGAAGACCGCATAAGGTGCATACGTTTCCTTGAGTGTATGCACAAATGCACCACAGGACCACTGGTGACAGAACTGGTAAGAGAAGACCATGGGCATTCCTGAGGGGTGACGGGGAAGTGGCCTAAAGTGAATGCAAAAAAAATCTGTCTCGTGGGCGTGTTATGAGCGTTTAATGGACGTGTCAGTGAGAAGAGCGGCTGCGCTCTCATACGCAGCGCCGCAGCCACGGAAGCCATGTTCAGAAGGAGACACTGCACCCGTCACAGGGCTGTTGAAGTGTCGGTGGCGCGCCGATGATGGATTGTACAGATACACCGGCAATGTTGCAGCGTGCACGGGCATTGAAAGTGGCCGTCTCAGGGCTGGCACACTCCCGCACACGCTTGCACATAAAGACAAAGCTGAAACTAGCATTTGCATGTTATCGCCGCCATGGCTGCGCAAAAAGATATATCCGAGCCTGCGACTGCTTGCATCTCTGAAACGGGTCCTTATCGGACCATGGGCCTGATTCAGAGCCACTCGTAAGCGACCGCTCGTTCGCTCCGAGCGATGTTCGCACATCTGCGCATGCATATGGGTCGTAATGCGCATGCGCCAACCAGTCAGTGTGGTCGTAAATCGAGCGCTCGCAAAATAGCGAGTGCCTGCTAATTTGAGTGACAGGAGGAGGCGTTTGTGGGTGGTAACAGGGGAAGGTGCTTGAAAACGGGGAGTGGTGATCCGAACGCAGGCGTGCCAAACGGTCAAAACGGGCGTTTTAAGGGTGTGCATAATTAACAAAGCAGCATCATCGACCACGTCACTTGGTTGTTTCTTAGCCTGAACTGTTCGCATGGTTGCCGTAGGATAAACCTACCACAAGCACTGCGAGCAGTTCAGACGCCTTTCGATGTACTCGATTAATCAAATAAATAGCGGAGATGACGTAGGATGCGAGCAGCCAGGGGGCGTCTTTACTAAATAGCGAGCGCATGTTTCGTTCGCTCGCTCAGACATAGAGGCGTCAACAGACCACAAAGAGCGAGCGCTCAATTTAAATAGCCGGCCCCTTTTTCTGAACGAGCGAGCGCAAATAGCGTCCGGCTCTGAATCAGGCCCCATAACCAGAATCCTATCAGGCCATTTGGGCAGCAGAGACGTCTGCATTCTCCACTTTTGATTTCCAAGGTGTCTCACATACAGAACTTCATATAACGGGGCCTTCAGAGACTTTTCGCTGCCGTGTGACTCTGTATTAAACCGCGCTGTTATTTCCGAGCAAACTCTGGTTAATCGACCGTAGTCTCAGAGCGGAATAAATATCATAACTGTGGATATTTATTATTTAGTATCATCACTGAATGAAAAGAACAGAGACGGAATTACAAAGATTCAGTATTTCTGCTGAAGAGAGAAAGAGACCCAGCCAGACGTTCTCTTCTAAACCTCTCCAGCCTGTGTCCTCTCCACAGCAGACAGCCTCCCACACAGCGCACAGTGTATGCAATCTATTGATTCTAAGGGACGGGGCCTTGGATTATTATTATTACACACATCCATCTACTCTACTATAACGGCTTACAATAAGTAATCTTTATCCGTAGCTCGTCTATAGGCAAACGACTGGATTACCTAAAGAAAATCACAACAGAAGCTAAAGCTTCATAACCGAGACTAGTCGCGGCGTAATGGTGTCTACAGTAAGTGTTTTGTTGTTGTGGGTCACGACTGGTGGAAACATCTCAGGCAAGCAGCAGCCTGGTCTGATATAAGTAGAGACATGCGCCGAGCCCTGTGTTTTGGTTTTGGATCCGGGAACATCTTCATGTTTTGGTTTTGGATCTGTATTTTTTTTTAAAAAACAGCTAAAATGAAATAATTTTGAACTTTTAGCATTCAATCCAAAACCCGAGTTTGGTTTCTAAATCCGAGTTCTGAACCATGGAAAGATCCGAACCGGGACTCGGTTCAACTCAGTACCCCAAAGTGATTACAATGTCAGACTCAGTTTCACTTGGAAGTGGAACCCCTAAATTCGGTTCCTCCTGTGACACCCATTGTTCTCTGTCCAACTGGTGGTGATGTGTCTGATGCTTGTGTCATTGTGTCATGGTCTTGTTCAGTTGTTTCACCCTACTGGCTGGTTGGTATAACTAGGCAGTGCTTACTGAATGGACTTTATTGTCTGGTTCTATTTAAGAGCTACAAGCAAATCAAACTACTGAAATTGGTGACCCAACGAGGAGGCTGCTACCTGAAGTTACCATGGTACAGGAGCTGCTCAAACCACAATGGCATCAGAGACATTTGTTCTCTACACAGAAAAGGGCAGCGAGATACAGGACATAATAGAGCTCTATACTGACCTAGATGTCCACCTGACCCTTTAGATCTAGGACAGGGGTAGCCAACTTCGGTCCTCGATAGCTACTAACAAGTATCTCCTAACAAATGAGGAGTCTGATTTGTTAAGTAATACAAAATTAAAATAAAGTATAGCACAAGCGTACTTTACTTGTTTCACAGGTAAGTCATTACCGATATGTCCCAATCAAGATATCACATATTAAACATACAATATTCATGTAATTCAGAATTCTTAAGTTATTCATTATACAATATTGCCACCAAGTTAACATAGATATAGGTTAGCAGTAGCACTAGTCCATGGTTATGTGGACCTCTATACAGTATACACAGTATATAGAGGACTCTCTCAAATTAACCCTCTCTGTTAATATTGTTTGAAGCAAATGTTGCAAAACAAGAATGTATTTGCCTGCCAATTACATCGGTAAATCCAAAGAGAAATTGTACCCTGTGCTGACAATGATCATCTGAGCAGAGCCAGTGAGGGCACTGTGCCCGTGATATTTGCACAGAAGACTACTTCACAAATAACCTGTAATTGCAGGTAGAAAAAAAATCAATTAACGTCCACCTATGTCAGTCAAAAGTGTTTGCACAAGTGTCACATATAATAAAGTCCCATTTTCCAAACAAATGTAAAGTTTGTGAACATTTACACAGTGGATAGGAGAGAGAGTGCCTCCCTCAATCCAAAACGTGAGTAGGAAGATAAGTAAAAGCAGCAACATATGAAATAATAAATCCTCGTGTTGTCCCCACATTAATGTGAACCTGAATAGCTACATACAGGAGCAATCAGTCTGCAGGGGAAAAGTATAACATTAGAATTGCAGGAAATGCCTGACACACAAATGTGGATCGCGGCAGCTGCGCGGACACAGTGGTCAGGCAGCCGGTTATACATATGGTGTCAGGGTTACAAATGGTGGTCCTGTCCGTGCACTGATCAGACCTCCCCGTCGGTGAGTGGTGGACGCGCGTTTCGCCTATTAGGTGGCTTGTTCACCTCTCCATTCAAAATATATATATAGGAGGTGGATTGGGACAGAGTGTCAACACAGCAAAGTGTTCATATGGTTGTTCAATTCAGGGTTACTAAGGAGGATACTATTGTCTCACACTTGGAACTTCAAACATAGCCTAAAACCTAATCCTGGTCAACCTACACCACCATGCCACATTTGGTGGAGCTACTGTAGGTACAAAACTCTGGTCATGCATCGAGGACAAACAGACAGACATATACACACACGTTCTCACTTATTATATAGATTATTAGGTTATGGACCCGATCATTATAATTTCCAACTGCCTCTAAATGTGATAAGAGCGCCAGCATTTGTCAACATTAGCATTGGCAGCCCGTCCCAGCAATGTGTAGAAGTAATGCGATTACTAATGCGATCATTATACTTTTAGCTTTGGGGACTGCGCAGTCTGATGAATGCGCATGTGTGAAATGAAATCCCCCCCAACCCACCTCTAGGGGTGCCTAACCCTAACCTTTCCCCATAGTGCCTAACCCTAACCCCCCCCCGTAAGTGCCTAAGCCTAATCCCTCCTCCCCGCAGCCTAAACTTAACCCTCCCGGGGGGTGCATAACCCTAACCTCCCCTTCCCCTAGCCTATCTCTAACCCTCCCAGGGGTGTCCCTAACCCTAAGTCCCCCCCGGAGCCCCTAACCTAACCCTCCTCCCCGCGCCCGCCTTACCTTCGTTCGGTATGTCGGGCTCCCATTAGTCCGCTGTCGGGATTGCACAGTCGGGAAGCCAGCGGTCGGCATTTCGACCGTCGGCTTCCTGACTGCATCCTCTTCATACAGATGTAGCCATGCTCATCTATGCCGCGATGCCGCATGGATGGCGCAAGTACTGTGCCCGCGTCTATGGCGTGCACGTGCGTATGAAAGCGCACGCCATAGACTTCAATGGGAGAATGCCAGCCACGCCTAGTTGCGGCCCGGACGAGAGCCCCGCTATGCCGCAATGCGTGACGCTGTGCATGCGCATCGCGGCAACTATGAAGACAGCTCCATCTGTATATGTGGGTTCCCGTGAAAATGGCTGTTTTCAACGGAATATCACGTACATTTTCTGACTGTCACATTAAAGATGTACAAAATCAGTCCTCAAGGCCCCCTTTAATCTAGGGATGTGCGGGTCGGTTCTTCAGAAATCCGATCCACCCGAATTTCGTGTATCCGGGTTAATCCGGGTCGCAGTTCTGATCTTTTTGCGGTTCGGCATTCGGATTTTAAATCCAAATTTCGGGTTTTGAATTGCATATATTACATGATTTCAGCTGTTTTTAAAACTTTTTATCTATTTTTTATTTAAAAAATCCAGATCCAAAACCAAAACACTTGAGGATGGTTTGAAACCAAATCCAGATCAAAAACCTTGAAGGAGATACAGATCCAAAACCAAAACATGGGGGTCGTCACACATCCGTACTTTAATCCAGGTTTTACGGATATCCATGCTTGAGCCCAGATGGCTAAACCCAAGTGACAGGTACTAATTAACTCATTTGTGCTTAAGCATGAACATCCCTAAAATCTGGCCGGTTTAGGTGTCCTGAGGACCAGGTTTGGGAAGCACAGCATAAAGCATGATTGCTTCGATCATTAGATGAGCAAAATCCTGGCAACATTTTAATTATCCTGCGGAATGATCACCGCAATCTGCATGTGACCCGGATGCTTCACGCGCCTCTAACGCGGAACTCGCCCTTCAGTGCTCCCAGTCTTGTGTCAACTGCACCTTATAACAGCATGAAGTGACATCAGCGCTATACGTACATTGGTCCTGATTCATTAGGGATCAAAATCAATAACGCCAGCGGGAAGGTAGGGGGCGGGGTTTGCATGTGGTGCGTTCAGGCAGGGCTGGACTCCGGAACAACGGCGCTGCTAGCCCGTGCCTAGAACTACCACTGCAATTGGGGGTGGTGATCGGAGAAATGTAGGCGTGTCTATCCATTTGAACGCTGTTGCATGGGCGTGCATAAATTAGCCATTGCGATTGCATTCGCAGCTGGAGTACTTACTGCGTGCAACGAGGTTAGCAATTTGTAAGTAAGGTCAGGGGTGCTGTAATTCTGTGGGAGGAGCCGATGGTACTCGATGTTACCGATGTATACACAGGACAGCAAGGTATTACGGATATAAGATGGCGGTAGTGGGTGGCAGTGGATGTCTCTATGCTGGCAGTGCGACTGCAGTGCGTTAGCAATCATTAGCATATTTTCGCAGCAATCCTGCGTGCGATTTTGGAGCTGCGATCGCAATAACGATCTTTAATGAATCAGGCCCATAGACAATACATTTCTGAAGTTGCCGGCAGTTGAAATCCCGCCGCGCGGGCATAATGCCGACACCGATTTCCCAATGGAATCCCGACCGTCCAAATGGCGGGTAAGTATGAAGATAAGCCGAGGATGGGGGTGGTTAGGATTAGGCACCCCCGTGGGGTGTTAGTTGTTAACGTATTGGGAGGGGGGGTTAGGACTAGGCACCCCTGGGGGGAGGTTAGGCTTAAGCACCCCTTCGGGAGACATAGGTTTATAGTGCCGGAAGTGGGGGTTAGGCACCACTTTGGGCGACTTAGGGTTAGGCAACCCCCCAGGAAGGTTAGGTTTAGGCACCACTAAGGGTGGGTTATTGGGCCTGATTCAAAGCCGCTCGTAAGCGGCCGCTCGTTCGCTCCGAGCGATGTTTGCCCAACTGCGCATGCGTACGGATCGTAATACGCATGCGCGAACCAGTCAGTGCGGCCGAAAATCGTTTGTTCGCTAAATAGCGAATGCCTGCTATTTTGAGTGACAGAATGAGGCGTATGTGGGTGGTAACAGGGGAAGGTGCTTGAAAACGGGGAGTGGAGATCAGAACGCAGGCGTGCTTAAAGGTCAAAACGGGCGTTTTAAGGGTGTGCATAATTAATACAGCAGCGTCATTGACCACGTCACTGGGTTATTTTATAGTCAGAACTGCTCGCAAGATTGAGGTAGCAAAAACCAACCCCAAGAATAGCGAGCAGTTCATACGCTGGTCGATGTACTCGATTAAACTAATAAATAGCGGACATGACGTATGATGCGAACGGCCAGGGGGCGTATTTTTCCAAAAAACGACCGCAAGTTTTGTTCGCTCGTTCAGACCTAGAGGCATGCACAGACCGCAAAGAGCGAACGGTTCATTTGAATAGCCACCCCTATTTTCTGGACGAGCGAGCGCTAATTGCGTCCTGCTCTGAATCAGGCCCATTGTTAGGGGGGCACGGTAGGGTTAATTACTTACCCAGTCGCATCGGGATCTCCTGCTGTCGGTCTTCCGGAGGTGGTATTTGAACTGGTGGCTAAAGACAGAGCCGTCGGTATTTCAATAGCATTCCGTATATTTCATGGCCTGACTACTCGGGTGATGAATTTATCAAGCATTAGGCAAGATCTACAAGTCTGGGCCGATGGGTGTAATATTGCATGTCCTAATAACGCAGAATGGATTAATGTGAATGTCGAGCTGGCAGGCGATTAGTGTACGTACAGTATGTTCCCTATTTAGGCCAGAGAGCCAGGTTGTCCCTGATACAGATACAGTCTAAAACCTTTGGTACAAATTGGCGCTTCCATGAAAACTACTGGTCAGCCAAAGAAAAAGATGAAGTAATAACTTTACATTTAATTAACTGGAATAGTACATTCCGCTCTGAATTACTGTAACATGGTTTATTTACCGCTGTTACTGTAAAATATATAATTATTACATTTTTTTTATTCTGTTTTCCTAATATTCTTTCCAAAATGCCGCCTTTGAATCTATAATTACATAAGCAAGTGCAGTTAGAAAATGACAAAATATCTATTATAGCATTACGTTGCATTTCAATCCACTTCAATACAATTTAGCTTTGCAATTTCCTTGGCAAAACACATTTATTTATTTTTTCATTTATGTTTTATTTTGTTGGGGTATGGCGTGCCTAAAACGTGCCGGAGATGCTGGAATAACATCTAATTTCATCTATGTATAAATCAAGGAAAGGCATAGGAGAACCTGATAGGGGTCAGGTACGGGTTACCTGTATTAAAGGGAATGTGCTGTAGGAGATAAATCATAATGACATACATGACAAATTGTGGTTCTTTACTCAAAACAATGTGATTTACAGCTGGTGACATAATTAATGTCTATTAATTATTTTATTAATAGGTGTTTATACTGTATAGCTAACACTAACCAACGCTTTACAGGGAACATTCAGTCATTCACATCAGTCCCTCTCCCAGTGGAGCTTACAATCTATATTCCCTATAACACGGTCAGCAGCCATTTAGCCTACCAGGATGTTTTTTTTTGGATTGTGGCAGAAAGGAGATGCACCCAGAGGAAACCCATGCGAACATGGGAAGAACATACAAGCTCCACACATATAGCGCTTTGATAGTAATGCTAACCACTGCGCCAACTGTGCTGCCCACATGTCTCCAGATGTCCTCAAGTACAATGCGATTTGTCTGAAAAGCTATTTTTCACTTGAGCCTAAGGGGGCATCCCCTGCGAGTGGAGTAACAACGTTTTCACTATCAACAACATAGAGAGGGATTTTTCATCTTGAGTGTAATATAACTCTGTAGAAGTCACGGCCAAAGACAGCAAGTAATGGCAGAGTCCCGGGCTGGATTTAACAAGAAGGAACCTTATTTCCATGTGAAATTAGATTGCTAGATTGTGGGTTTTTAGGGTATATGTACTAAGACTTGGAAAGAGATAAAGTGGATGGGGATCATCGGTACCAATCAACTCTTAACTGTCACTTTACAGGCTGTGTGGGGTCTATTTACTAAGCCTTGGATGAAGAAAAAATGGAGAGAGATAAAGTACCAGCCAACCAGCCCCTAACTGTCATTTTTCAAATACAGCCTGTAACATGGAAGTTAGGAGCTGATTGGCTGGTACTTTATGTCAGGCATGCCTACCCTCCCGATTTGGCCGGGAGCCTCCCGATTTTCGGGTGCCGCTCCTGGCCCCCCGGAAAGGCAGGCAAGCCTCCTGGAAGCCTCCGACCCTCCCGTCCTCCCCACTGAAAAGACTAGAAACCCCCGCAGTGGGGGAGCCGGTGACGTGACTCACGCTGAATCGCGTCATCGCGGCCCCGCCCCGGCTCCGCCTCGGCCCCCGCCCCGGGTCCGCCTCCAATGTGCCACCAATTGGCTGGTCCGCCCCCGGCTCTGCCCCCAATGGCCGGCCCCGCCCCCCGCTGTTAGCCAACAATCAGCTCCCTCCCGGAAGGGTGGAGCTCATTGTCGGCAAGTATGCTTTATGTCTGTTCAATTTATCTACATAAGGCTTAGTAAATAGATCCCTGTGTTTGAAAAATTACAGTTAGAGGCTGATTGGTTGGTGTTTTGGAGTCTATTTACTAAGCCTTAGATCAGGGACGGAGAACCTCCGGCCCGCAGGATCATTTCATCAGGCCCGGCCGGCTGTGGCTCTCTCCCCTCAATGCCGGGGGCCGCACGATCACGTCTTCGTGGCTCCGCCCCGGCTCCGCCTCGGCCCCCGCCCCGGGTCCGCCTCCAATGTGCCACCAATTGGCTGGTCCGCCCCCGGCTCTGCCCCCAATGGCCGGCCCCGCCCCCCGCTGTTAGCCAACAATCAGCTCCCTCCCGGAAGGGTGGAGCTCATTGTCGGCAAGTATGCTTTATGTCTGTTCAATTTATCTACATAAGGCTTAGTAAATAGATCCCTGTGTTTGAAAAATTACAGTTAGAGGCTGATTGGTTGGTGTTTTGGAGTCTATTTACTAAGCCTTAGATCAGGGACGGAGAACCTCCGGCCCGCAGGATCATTTCATCAGGCCCGGCCGGCTGTGGCTCTCTCCCCTCAATGCCGGGGGCCGCACGATCACGTCTTCGTGGCTCCGCCCCGGCTCCGCCTCGGCCCCCGCCCCGGGTCCGCCTCCAATGTGCCACCAATTGGCTGGTCCGCCCCCGGCTTTGCCCCCAATGGCCGGCCCCGCCCCCCGCTGTTAGCCAACAATCAGCTCCCTCCCGGAAGGGTGGAGCTCATTGTCGGCAAGTATGCTTTATGTCTGTTCAATTTATCTACATAAGGCTTAGTAAATAGATCCCTGTGTTTGAAAAATTACAGTTAGAGGCTGATTGGTTGGTGTTTTGGAGTCTATTTACTAAGCCTTAGATCAGGGACGGAGAACCTCCGGCCCGCAGGATCATTTCATCAGGCCCGGCCGGCTGTGGCTCTCTCCCCTCAGCGGCAGTGGGCGTCCCCTTCAGCGGCAGCAGAGATAACTAGGGGTGAGCGGGTTCGGATTTCTGAAATCCGAACCCCCCCGAGCCCCCCCGATCCGAGTCCGATCCGAATCAGGCTCGACTTTTCCCGCCTGACTCGGATCTGAAATCGAGGCAAAATGTCATCATTCCGCCTTCCGAGTCTCGCGGGTTTTGGATCCTATATAAGGTACCCGCGTCGGCGCCATTTTCTCACTCGGCTGTGGACAGTGAAGAGGGAGGGTGGGAGTTAGGGCTGTGTAGTGTAGTGTAGTGTAGTGCTGCTGTTGTCCACTACTTCAAAGTCCATAGGGGCTGGCTGTGTTGTGCTGTGCTGCTGTTGTTAATAGGGGCTGTGTCCACTACTTCAAAGTCCATAGGGGCTGGCTGGACTGTGTTGTGCAGTCAGTTCTCCATAGGGGCTGTGTCCACTCCAAAGTCCTGTGCAGTGTCCCAGTCCTAAAGGGGTGCTGTAGTGTTGTCCAGGGGGTGCTCTGTCCATCAGGGGTGCTCCCCCCATGTGCTAAAAAAATAATATATTTTCTGTGTTTGTAAATTGTGTGCGCAGTAGCCGCACGTGCATCAACAAAGTAGTGCCAAGCGTGCGCCTGTGTCATAAGTAAAGGGCCGGCTGGCTTGACCGTTAAAGGGTGCTGTAACCCCCAAAGTACACTCCAGTCCAAACCAAAAAAAAATAATTTTCTGTGTTTGTGAATTGTGTGCGCAGTAGCCGCATGTGCATCAACAAAGTAGTGCCAAGCGTGCGCCTGTGTCATAAGTAAAGGGCCGGCTGGCTTGACCGTTAAAGGGTGCTGTAACCCCCAAAGTACACTCCAGTCCAAACCAAAAAAAAATTTTTTTTCTGTGTTTGTGAATTGTGTGCGCAGTAGCCGCACGTGCATCAACAAAGTAGTGCAAAGCGTGCGCCTGTGTCATAAGTAAAGGGCCGGCTGGCTTGACCGTTAAAGGGTGCTGTAACCCCCGAAAGTACACTCCAGTCCAAACCAAAAAAAAAATTATTTTCTGTGTTTGTGAATTGTGTGCGCAGTAGCCGCACGTGCATCAACAAAGTAGTGCCAAGCGTGCGCCTGTGTCATAAGTAAAGGGCCGGCTGGCTTGACCGTTAAAGGGTGCTGTAACCCCCAAAGTACACTCCAGTCCAAACCAAAAAAAAAATTATTTTCTGTGTTTGTGAATTGTGTGCGCAGTAGCCGCATGTGCATCAACAAAGTAGTGCCAAGTGTGCGCCTGTGTCATAAGTAAAGGGCCGGCTGGCTTGACCGTTAAAGGGTGCTGTAACCCCCAAAGTACACTCCAGTCCAAACCAAAAAAAAAAATATTTTCTGTGTTTGTGAATTGTGTGCGCAGTAGCCGCACGTGCATCAACAAAGTAGTGCCAAGCGTGCGCCTGTGTCATAAGTAAAGGGCCGGCTGGCTTGACCGTTAAAGGGTGCTGTAACCCCCAAAAGTACACTCCAGTCCAAACCAAAAAAAAAATTATTTTCTGTGTTTGTGAATTGTGTGCGCAGTAGCCGCACGTGCATCAACAAAGTAGTGCCAAGCGTGCGCCTGTGTCATAAGTAAAGGGCCGGCTGGCTTGACCGTTAAAGGGTGCTGTAACCCCCAAAGTATACTCCAGTCCAAACCAAAAAAAAAATTATTTTCTGTGTTTGTGAATTGTGTGCACTGTGGCTGCACGTGCATCAACAAAGGAGCAGCGCCAAGCGTGCGCCTGTGTCCCATAAGTAAAGAGCCGGCTGGCTCATTTCTTAAAGGGTGGTGTGACCCACAAAGTGCACTACTCTCCAGCAAAAATAAAAAAATATTTTCTGTGTTTGTGTGCGCTTTAGCCGCACGTATATATATCAATATAACATAAATGGAGGACCAAACTTTCTCCGATAAAAATAAAATAGGGAAAGATCAAGAACCACTTCCTCCTAGTGCTGTTGCTGCTGCTGGGAGTTGTTCATCATCCCAGAGAGGAAGTAGGAACATCACTACTTTTACTAAACAATTGACCCTCCAACAGTCCCTAGCGATGAGGATGAAGTACGACAGCAGTCATCCTGAAGCAAAACGTATAACTGAGGCCTTGACTGCTATGTTGGTGTTAGATGTGCGTCCGGTATCCGACATTAGTGCAGTGGGATTTAGACAATTGATGGAGGTAGTGTGTCCTCGGTTCCAAATCCCGTCTAGATTCCACCTGCATCCTCAAAGCAGCAGCGACAAGCGTGCGTCTGTCTGTTAAAGGGTGGTGACACCCTCAAAGTGTGCTACACAAACAATTAAAATATTGTTCTTTTTTTTTCTGTCTTTGTGAATTGTGTGGGCTGTAGCCGCACCTGCATCCTTAAAGCAGCAGCGACAAGCGTGCGTCTGTCTGTTAAAGGGTGGTGACACCCTCACAGTGTGCTACACAAACAATTAAAATATTGTTCTTTTTTTTTCGGTCTTTGTGAAATGTGTGGGCTGTAGCCGCACCTGCATCCTTAAAGCAGCAGCGACAAGCGTGCGTCTGTCTGTTAAAGGGTGGTGTAACTCTCAAAGTGCTCCAAAAAATAAAAAACTATTTTTTTAATGTGTTTGTGACTTGTGTGCGATGTAGCCGCACTTGCATCCTCAAAGCAGCAGCGACAAGCGTGCGTCTGTCTGTTAAAGGGTGGTGACACCCTCAAAGTGTGCTACACAAACAATAAAAATATTCTTCTTCTTTTTTCTGTCTTTGTGAATTGTGTGGGCTGTAGCCGCACCTGCATCCTTAAAGCAGCAGCGACAAGCGTGCGTCTGTCTGTTAAAGGGTGATGACACCCTCAAAGTGTGCTACACAAACAATTAAAATATTGTTCTTTTTTTTTCGGTCTTTGTGAAATGTGTGGGCTGTAGCCGCACCTGCATCCTTAAAGCAGCAGCGACAAGCGTGCGTCTGTCTGTTAAAGGGTGGTGACACCTCAAAGTGTTCTACACAAACAATTAAAATATTGTTCTTTTTTTTTCGGTCTTTGTGAAATGTGTGGGCTGTAGCCGCACCTGCATCCTTAAAGCAGCAGCGACAAGCGTGCGTCTGTCTGTTAAAGGGTGGTGTAACTCTCAAAGTGCTCCAAAAAATAAAAAACTATTTTTTTAATGTGTTTGTGACTTGTGTGCGATGTAGCCGCACTTGCATCCTCAAAGCAGCAGCGACAAGCGTGCGTCTGTCTGTTAAAGGGTGGTGACACCCTCAAAGTGTGCTACACAAACAATAAAAATATTCTTCTTTTTTCTGTCTTTGTGAATTGTGTGGGCTGTAGCCGCACCTGCATCCTTAAAACAGCAGCGACAAGCGTGCGTCTGTCTGTTAAAGGGTGGTGACACCCTCAAAGTGTGCTACACAAACAATAAAAATATTCTTCTTCTTTTTTCTGTCTTTGTGAATTGTGTGGGCTGTAGCCGCACTTGCATCCTCAAAGCAGCAGCGACAAGCATGCGTCTGTCTGTTAAAGGGTGGTGTAACCCTCAAAGTGTGCTCCACAAACAATAAAAATATTCTTTTTTTTTTTCTGTCTTTGTGAATTGTGTGGGCTGTAGCCGCACTTGAATTCTCAAAGCAGCAGTGACAAGCGTGCGTCTGTCTGTTAAAGGATTACATCGGTGACAGCATCCAAGTAGGCATGTCAGACAGTCCGTACCTGTACTGGCAGGAAAAAGAAGCAATTTGGAGGTCCCTGTACAAACTGGCTCTATTTTACCTGAGTTGCCCCCCCTCCAGTGTGTACTCCGAAAGAGTGTTTAGTGCAGCCGGGAACCTTGTCAGCGAAAGGCGTAGGAGGTTGCTTCCACAAAATGTGGAGAAGATGATGTTCATAAAATGAATTATCAACTCTTCCAGGGAGACCAGCCTCCAGAACGTACAGAGGGACCTGTGGTTCCAGCAGGGACGAATTAATACTCTGTGAGGATGAGGATGTACACACTGAAGAGGGTGAGGAATCGGTGGATGAGGATGACATCTTGCCTCCGTAGAGCCAGTTTGTGCAGGGACAGATAAATTGCCAGCTTGTTTTGTGGGGGCCCAAACGAACCAATCATTTCAGCCACAGTTGTGTGGCAGACCCTGGCGCTGAAATGATTGGTTTGTTAAAGTGTGCATGTCCTGTTTATACAACATAAGGGTGGGTGGGAGGGCCCAAGGACAATTCCATCTTGCACCTCTTTTTTTTCTTTGCATTATGTACAGTTTGGGGCCTAGTTTTTCAATGCCATCCTGTCTGCCACTGCAGTTTCACGCCTAGATGGGTCACGTGTTTGTGCCGCCCACTCGTGTCGCTTAGCATAGTCATCCAGCTACCTCGGTGCAACCTTTTGGACATAAAAACACTATTGTGAGGTGTGAGGTATTCAGAATAGACTGGAAATTAGTGGAAATTAAGGTTATTGAGGTTAATAATAGCATAGGAGCAGAAAAACCTACAAATTCTGTGATTTTAGCTGTTTTTATGCTTTTTTTCAAAAAAATACAGATCCAAAACACAAAACCCAGAACCCAAAACACGGAAGGGTGGTTTTGGCAAAACCAATCCAGATCCAAAACACGAAGAAAGATCCAGATCCAAAACCAAAACACAAAACACGAAAAGTGGCCGGTGCACACCCCTAGAGATAACGCAGCTGGCGTCCCCTTTAGTGGCAGCAGAGACAGCATAGCAGGCGTTCCCCTCAGCGGCAGGCAGGGTGGTCCGGGCATGGCCGCTGGAAGGGGGCCATGGTGATAGTCTTGTGTGGATTTGCTGCCACACTCTCGCACCGGAAGGCAGTCACTCACTGCCTTTGAGGTTGCAGGGTTCCTGGGCCAGCACCGGCTGCTGTCACAGTCTGGCCGGCTGGGTCGGGGAGGCACCGGCCAAAGTCGTCTCCAATAAGGGCACACCGTCACCCTCAGAGCTGCCTGTAGTCACCCATTAGCACATCCTGTGACGGGCTGTTGGGGATTTAGGGGGGGGGGCACCTGTTATCCTGTGTTTGGGTGTGTATCCCTTAAGCTGGGTACACACTGTGTCAACACAGTCGATTCGCTGGCACAGCAGCCAATATGGCCCCCGACTGATGTTATATATATTTAAAAGGCCCTTGGCAGAAAAAAAGGTTCCCCACCCCATGCCTTAGAGAGAGATAAAGTGAATGGAGATAAAGTACCAACCAATCAGCTCCTAACTGTCACTTTACAGGCTGTCTTTGAAAAATGACAGGAGCTGATTGGTTGGTAGTTTATCTCTGTTCATTTTTGTTTCCATCCGAGTCTTATGCCGCGTATCCACTAAACCATTCGCTCAATGAGCGATACCGTTTCGTGTGTCCCCGGCAGTGGTGCGCTCAGTGACAATGAGCACACACACTATACGATATCATTAACGATATTTTTCAGTGCCGGGCTCATCCCCAAACCTGCACAATCTGGTTTGGACAGCAGGTTCGGGCGATGAGCCAGGTCGTCAACCACCAGCGGAAGGGCGCATCGCTGGTCGTTGACGGCATATCCACTGGACGATATAATGAACGATAACATTATATAGTCTAGCGGATACGCGGCTTTAGTAAATAGATACCTTAATCTCCATCCACTTTATCTCGCTCCAAGGCTTAGTACAATTTTGTCTTCTTCTGGATAAACACATCTATAATTATGAGAGGCTGGACTTGTGTTTCCATGAAGTTTCGCTGTTAAAAATAATGGTAAAAGTGGTCCATGTGCTTGGGCCTCAGCATCATTTTAACTTAAGATGAGAGGTTGCTAACTGCATTTTATAATTATGCGTTTATGTATATTTCTGGAATTGTCTGTATCATTTTGAACTATAGCTACGGAGACGGAGCTGCTCGGCCAGACCGATTCATTTGGCTATCGGCCATTTGCCAGAAGTGCCAGAAGGCCAGTCTGACCCTGATAACATTCCAAGATTTTTTTCCCCTCTCATTTGGTGTAATCCTTCTAATGGAATATTGGAAGGACCCCCCCCCTCTGCGCTGGGTACTATAGGGTCTGTGGCCAAATTGTGGCGGCATAGCCACACCCCCTACAAAAAAAAATTCTGAAAACAAAACAGTATGCGCATCCGGGCCCCTCCAACAAGCCCAGGCCCTAGTAATTAGTGCCCCGCTCCCCTCTCAGCGCTCCCGGAAAGAGGCTGCAGCGAGCTGGCTGGCGATGTCACATGCTCAGCTGCGCCTCGTACGAAGCAACCATGGGCCTCTCACCCACCCACATGTTAAAGATGATATGGGATATGTACTGTATACTGTATATAGAATCAACAACCGCACACTTCTAACACTGGAAATGAAGAAATTAAAACAATTACATAATTGTATATTTTCTTTTTACTGTTTTTAATCAAATTAAAATTTTTGGGTTGAATTAAAAATAAATAAAAAAAAAACAGACACAAGCCCAAAACCAGCACCAAAACAAAGCAATTGACGGGTAGAACATCAGGTCGCAACAATGAAATGATTAAGACCCACTGACTTCATTGATTACGTGTTACGATGTTATAGGGGGGAGTGATATCGTCTAAGCATTATTTCTGGCAATTCATCATTCTTAAAATACTGGTTCTGACAAAAACATTGTTTTATAAGACTGTTTAATGGTATAAAGAGTGATATTTAATGTAAAATGTACTGAAACCAGGTCCTAGAACTGGTAAAATGCACCATAAAAATGAGAAAATAAGACTACTGTGGTTTATATATTGCCTAATACCTTGGACAGCACTGGAAGCACACGATAGACAGGGACCCTAATAAACTGACTGCACACGCTCCGTTCTGTCACATAGACAGTCTGTATAGAGACACAGTATGCTACAGCAAAATATCGTACACACTTAAATGGAGGTGATTAAGTATTTCTGCAGACTGTGTCAAGAACACAATTATCCTAGATCATTCTGTTGTCGTTGCTCTTCAACTTCTATAGTAATTAAACTTTATTGTTAGGCTGAAATACCGAAGGAACTATATGCACTAATGATATCAGCTTACCATTGTTTTATGAGAAGTCAGATTCGCTGCCCTTTGCAGAATGACTTAACCAGCTATTCAGTACTTGCTGTGCGGCATTAAAGGAGAAACGTGCGGAGATAGAGCTGAGCCAGGTATAAAGTGCGTTCCAAAACTCTGTATTTATAAAACACTCATTCACTTTGCTAAACATTTTTCAGAATAACAGGGTTTTTTTACTGTCTGTCTGAACAGAAATTCAGCATTTTAAAATCTTACCGTGTCATTTGTAAGTCAACGCCAAGCAAGCACATTGATTATGTTCATTTTGTTTCATATCAAACGCGTTTGACTCAAATTGGCTGATGCAAAATTGGCCACAATTGGGCGCCAAAACACAGGCACAATTTGCATGTTCTAAACAAGCTGCAGTGGAATGTATACGGTATGCAAAGTCGCAATTGTTACAATATATGTGCAGGTCAGCACCAATAACATACCATAGGCGCCCGGGTTCCGTCAGTCATGCACTGAACGTTTATAACCATTTTATTTCTTTGCCAAAAAAAGCATTCACTATTATACATAAAAAAAGCGTCAAATTATATCTAAGGGCCTGATTCCGAATTGTGCGCCACGTCGATTTTCACGCAGTTCAGCGATTATCAGCACATACATCAAAGCCGCAATACTTAAGCACTTACACTACTAGGCAATAGTGTTGGAACACCCCCATTTTTACAGCAACTCACGTCCAAAGAATAGTCTGAAATGCTGCAAAGACAAGATGCTAGAGATTCAAAAAAAAGAATTTAGTTTAGCAATAATGGAAAAATAATGCAAATTTCAGATTGATATAATAAAAGGTCTTTTTCAGGGAACAGATAATGGGCATGAGAACGTAGTGTTCTGCACCAGGGGTTAATGTATCAAACAGTGAAAAGTGTGGGGAATTGCACCAGTGGGGAAGTTGCCCACCAATCAGCTCCTATTATTTTATAGACAATAGACTGTACTCAGTGGGGTAAGGTCATCCCAGGTGCTCGGAGGCAAGTTATAATTTGTGGCCATCCCCCGTCACAGCCGCTGACAAGTAGCGTTTCGCATGCAGATACAGCCGCAGTGGCTCATTGAATATAGACATATAAGCACATAGAATATCGGCATGCCACATGTCATGTTAATCAGCAGGAGCTGATTGTGTTGGGGAACCGGGGGAGACCCTGGATAACGTCACCTCCAGGTGGCGTTAGTATCACTGGGCTTCCCCCGGTATTTTTTCACATTTTGTTTTTAGTAAATCTTAGGCGGATCTCCTTACTAAAAATAAGTGATAATTAGGGCTTGGAGTAGAATTTTATGAATTCTACTCCAATTGTCTTTTTAGTAAGTTTAGGTGAACTAAAATAATGTGAAAAGGGTGTGAATACATTCTTTTTCACTTTATTTTAGTAAAAATAATGTTAATAAAGAGAGCCCATAGGCTTGTCAGATCCATGAAGTATTATCATTGGGCTACCTATAACTGGGAGAAGGTCTTATTGACCAAGGAATCATATTTTTATATCTTTGTTTTATCCCTCGGGGATTTTGTACGCTGTTGCATAGGTAAAAGCATTGGTTCGTCAGTGTGTGGGGGTTTATTTACTACAAGCTGCTGCTTCCCAGTATGGCAAAGCTTTTAATAGCGTAACACCCCATGTTTGGAAAGCAACACAACCTACCTAGTGCAGCACATGTGTGGGTACTGCAGTAACAGTGCTTGGAAGAACTTCCCGAACATTGTGACATTTCCATTGTAAAAAGATGCCACGTGTATATTCGGCGCAGTGGCGGAACTAGAGAAGTGGTGGGCCCAGGTGCAAGAATATGCTTTGGGCCCCCCTATGCAGTGCCCCCAGTAGTGCCCCTATTACAATGCTCTGAGTAGTGGTCCCCCTATGCAGTGCCCCCAGTAGTGCCCCATATACAATGCCCCGAGCAGTGGTCCCCCTATGCAGTGCCCCCAGTAGTAGTCCCAACTATGCAGTGCCCCCCAGTTGTAGTCCCCCCTATGCAGTTCCCCCAGTAGTAGTCCCCCGTATGCAGTTCTCCCAGTAGTAATCCACCTATGCAGTGCCCCCAGTAGTAGTCCCCCTATGCAGTGCCCCCAGTAGTAGTCCCCCCTATGCAGTTCCCTCAGTAGTAGTCCCCCGTATGCAGATCTCCCAGTAGTAGTCCCCCGTATGCAGTTCTCCCAGTAGTAATCCCCCTATGCATTGCCCCCAGTAGTAGTCCCCCTATGCAGTGCCCCAAGTAGTAGTCCCCCTATGCAGTGCCCCCAGTAGTAGTCCCAACTATGCAGTGCCCCCCAGTTGTATTCCCCCCTATGCAGTTCCCCCAGTTCTAGTCCCCCGTATGCAGTTCTCCCAGTAGTAATCCCCCTATGCAGTGCCCCCAGTAGTAGTCCCTCGTATGCAGTTCTCCCAGTAGTAGTCCCCCTATGCAGTTCTCCCAGTAGTAATCCCCCTATGCAGTGCCCCCAGTAGTAGTCCCCCTATGCAGTGCCGCCAGTAGTAGTCCTCCCTATGCATTGCCCCAGTAGTAATCCCCCTATGCAGTTCCCCCAGTAGTAATCCACCTATGCAGTGCCCCCAGCAGTAGTCCCCCCTGCAGTGCCCCCAGTAGTAGTCACCCCTAAGCACTGCTCCCAGTAGTACCACCCCTATGCAGTGACCCCAGTAGTAGTATCCCCTTTACAGTGCCCTCAGTAGTATCCACCCCCCCATACAATGCCCCAGTAGTGGCCCCCCTATACAGTGCCCCTAGTAACGGCCACCCCCCCTAAACAGTGCCTCCCAGTAGTGCCCCTCCTATGCTGTGTCAGTTTCCGTGCTCCAGCCGGCTCCCTCCGTGAACGCAGCAGCCAATGAGAATATGTCTGACTCTGATTGGCTACTATAACAGACGGCTGTGTGTTTGTTACTGTGTAGTGCGGACTGCTCTCATTGCGGTCTGCAGTGTGCATTACACTTGTTAGGGCCCCGGGGGACACCAGCAGCGGGTGAAGCGGTGGCTATGGCCCCCTGCACCACAGCGGACCCCGGTGCAAGCCACCGGCTGCACCGCCGCTAGTTCCGCCACTGATTCGGCGGTTATATCTGCAAAAGGCGGTGACTTTGGATCAAATTTTGTGAGACAAAATGATTGTATGAATGATTTTTCTCTCTCAAATTGTTTATTTGTTTTACGCTTTAATATCAGAGCACATGGAGACGGTAAACTGCGCAAATTTCAATAAACACTGGAAAGTTTGGGGTGTTCCAAAAATTTCGCCCAGTATAGCAGTGCACATGAAAGTACAGTATATTCTGTTACCGAGCAATTAGAAAATCACGAATTAGTGCCAGAGGGGCATTCACAAACACCCAGGCACAAGTGGTGGTGTCCACTATAATCATCATCACCCGCTATTCGTACCTGCGTTTAGCCACCCCTGCAAATAAAATAGACTTCCGGCGTATATGCAGTATGAGTGTGTTCGCTATTGCCAGCCAGCGCTAGAACGCCGCTCATCTCCCCCATCCCACATACCCAGGAGCTGGTTGCCATTAGTGTCAGAATCACACAAATTTGCGTATATAAGTTTCGCCCACTTTTTAGGGCGTGCGCGGAGGGATTCCAAGCAAGTTATGTTACGCTAACTGACACAGTACTCGCCCTAAGTCATATCTGGGAGCCAAAGGCCCTCATTCAGAGCCGTACACTCTGAGCAGAGCGCACGCTCTGAATGAGGGCCGTCCTCCATAACTATGGAGCGTCCTCCTGGACGCTCGTATAGCTGTGGGTCACCACCCACAGCCTATACGAGCGTGCAGTTTGATGGCCGCGATGGTCTTGACCATCGCGACCATCGAAACTGCGAGCCGGAGCCTGCGGTTGAGGTTTTCAACCGCAAGGCCCGGAGTGATTTTGGCTCTATCAGAGCCAAAATCACTCCCACTGACATCACTAGTGATGTCAGTGGGTCGGCTTCTGACGGTAGGCGTTCCCTTAGGAACGCCCCCGTCAGGGAGGCACGCCCCCGGCACGCCCACCAAAGGGGGCGTGCTGTCAATCAACATCGACAGCACGCCCCCTTTGATCAGACACAACGAGCGAAGGAAAGTCCTTCGCTCGTCGCGTCTGGCGCATGCGCACGACGGAGCTCCCTCCATCGTGCACATGCTCAGTGCAGAACATCGACCCACTTGCGAGCGGACAGCCGCTCGCGAGTGGGTCTGAATCAGGCCCAAAGTCCCTACTCTGTGCTGTGGGTATACTCCACACTTGCCTCCTCTCCTTTCTGCTTGACCCCACCCCTACTTACATAGCTGGATAATGCAATTCACAAAGCCGAGAATCATGGCTTTGTACAGCATAGGGCCGGGGACACGATGACGCAAGCACTGGCTGCCCCATCCCTGAGGGATCAGCCGAAATATTGGTGTTCTAGGCTCGTTCCACTACCTGCAGTCTGTGGCTTCCTAGTAACATCTTTTTGCATCTAGCCGTCTCTCCCTATCATCATAATTCAAGTGCACAGGTCGCTGCGTCCCATAAGGGCATCACATTAACATCCTAAATATACCGCAAAAAAAATCCATATTTGAAATGACTGCAGACTCTTCTAATCAAGTCATTCTCAAAACTGGGAGAATACAGATGGGAGGAGGACTGATAATAAAAACATGCTCTAATCTCAGCCTAACACATCTAATGAAAGCCAGGCCATCATACTTACTGCGCAATGGCTTTTATTGTAGGAACTGTCATTGTAACGTATGTAAATGGGAATATTCAACTCTCTGGGCATTTACTAGCACATGTGCAAATTACCGTAACCCAGAGCAACTACTGTAGTTGGATATTAGTGCTGATCAATCTAGCGCAGGTTGGGGGACTGAAAACAAACGTCCAGTTGGATGTTTTGTGCAAGTTTGTACTTTCCTCATCGAGGCCGTTCCTAAAGGCGCCCCATACATCAGAGATTGATTGCAGCAATCGTGCAATTTGCAATCGATTGTGTATAAATATCTTTCCCTTTTTCACAATCGATTGTGGCAATTCTGCAATCGATTGAAAAAGGGAAAGATTTTTATACACAATCGATTGCAAATTGCACGATTGCTGCAATCAATTGCTGATGTATGGGGGCCTTCAGTCATTAGTAAGACCAGGACTTTCAGGCCCCCCAAATAATAAAAATAAATAATATGTAGGGGTCATTACAACTAGCATCGATTATCTCGCAGATGTGAGTCATCGTGGCAACATCCTCGCTTTACTGCAGCCCGAACTCGTCCATAAGTGCTCAGTAAAACTGTGCGAATTTGGCCTGAGAACAGGCCACGAGGGGTGCGAGATGAGGTGCTGTTGCCAGCGTTTTAATGCCGCGACAATGGCAACTCGTCCCCTTCGTGGCTAATTGGATTGACCCCTTAGACCGATCCTGTAAAATTGATTTGCATGACATTCTATATTGGCATTTTAATTTCTAGAACAGTGGTACTCAAACTCGGCCCTCAGGACCCCACACAGTTCACGTTTTGCAGGTCACCCAGCAGGAGCACAGGTGTACTCATTACTCACTGACACATTTTTAAAGATCCACAGATGGAATTATCTCACTAGTGATTCTGTGAGGAGACCTGGAAAACATGCACTGTTTAGGGTATGAGGACCGAGTTTGAGAACCTGTGTTCTAGAACTATTAGAGGGAATAAAAATGCTTTGAAATCTGCTGCCCCTGCTGGTATGGCACTGCAAGTCCATAACATAGGCGTGCTGGTATTAATAGTTCCACAACAGCCGCAGAGTCGCAGTTTCCCTCCCCCTGTACAGTAGCTGTGTGTCACAGTAGCATCTATTCTCATAGTGATCAGTAGATTACATACCGTACTGGTTCAGCCTACGACATAGAAGCCGCACTGGGCGTAGGTGACGAGCCCACTCGGAAGAGAGCCGTTCTCCCATTACCCAGCACTACGCAGAAGGGCACTTCATATGAAGTGTGTCTGGAAAATATGTCTCGGAACATAAGGGTAGAGATTTGGAGGATTGCTCAGTCACAAACCTCTTTTATGTTGGAGAACTTGAAAGTTTGTTTAAAAATTAAACAGATGTTTAATTGCTTTGAATACTTGAGCCCCAGAGCACATCACATAAATAACACGGAATATACAATACATGCATTAGCGGCTGGTTAGAGACATATATATCCAACAAGCCCATGCTGAGGAGGTGTGAAGATCATTCGGTTACAATATTTTAGCCATTTTTAGAATAAAACATTATTTTAATATTTTGCAAAAGTAAATCCAAATATTCCAGCCGAGCGGACGTCACTGGCTGAATTCTGTCTCTTGCAGAAAAGGGGTTTTATTTAGATTATAAACAAAATTACATATGATGGTTTTTTACAGATCTTCTGCCAAATTATAAGGGATGACCAGATTTAAACTAGAAACCAGCGAACGCGCTGTGGCATTATGGGGTAGAGGATAATGCAAAACAAGAATAGCTGACTGATAAACAATCGGGTACTTAATCAATCCTGCCCCGACCGTACAACAAGCTGACCCCCCCTCCCCCACCACTGGAAGCCATCCCGTGAGACGGAGACCTAATGGATGACCTCCCACAGAACTGTGGTGCCTAAGTACCAAGCCTTGGAGGGAGATAAAGCGGTATTCAATTAGTTTCACACCCGCGGAAAAGTTTCGCCTGCCGGAAGTTTCGCCAACATCGCATGTTTTGGATGCGGAAACTTATCGTGCGCGTCCCCGCTATTCGCCGTATTCAATTACAGACCACGCGAAAACGGCAAGCGGCAAATTCAGAACAGGCGAAAAGTGCTGTCAGAATTGGGGAAGTCAGCCTGAACCCCCCCAAAAAGATGCACTAACATTGGGGAACAATGTAGATGTGTCCGAATAGCCCTAATAAAACTATTTGGGGCACTTAAGTTGTTTCAATAGCTTCTTATTAGCCTCTTTGCACAAGTGGTGAAGAATGGCATTAAGCAGTATTTTTGGGTGAAAAATAATCCTGTCAAATTTGGGGTACTTGAAAATGGGTGCTAGCATCTTTTTATGGGGTCTATTTACTAAGCAGTGTTAGGAGACAGAGTGAAAAGTGATAAGAAAGTGATAAGGTACCAGCCAATCAGCTCCCAACTGTCATCTCACAGGCTGTGTTTGAAAAATGACAGTTGGGAGCTGATTGGCTGGTACCTTATCACTTTTCACTCTGTCTCCTAACACTGCTTAGTAACTAGACCCCATGTCTCTAAAGTGAACTTTTAAAAGGACCAAGCCCAATTTCTCTTTCCTATCACCATGCTATGCTTTTAGGATTAACTTGCCCACTGTCTGATAAATTGAGTGTACTGTAAGGGGAAAACTTACGAAAGGTCGATTGTAATCAATGTTACGTTCCTGGGGACAAATCACACATTTACTAACAGACAATTTTTTTAGATGTTTTCTTTTTAAGTATTGATACTATATATAAATGTATGATTTAGCTCCAGAAACACAACATCGATGTTAAATCAAATTTGATCGATTTTAAATCAATCACAATCGA
The DNA here is from genome assembly GCA_031769625.1 of Taudactylus pleione. NCBI lineage: Eukaryota > Metazoa > Chordata > Amphibia > Anura > Myobatrachidae > Taudactylus > Taudactylus pleione. Next base: position 2,414,998 of record JAUIMM010000448.1, read on the forward strand.
TTAACATTGACCTTTAGTAAATATACCCCTAAGTGTAACCTGGAGTGACCATTCTCACTGCCTAGATATGTATCACCATTGGTGTGTTTATAACGGGTGCAGGGTGTGCAGTGCCTCATATTATTATTATACCTTCTTCTCCCACGTCGGCCGGTCCTGCAGACTGAAATCACCAGGAGAATGGCGCCGTGACTATTTACCCGGTGATTGGCGCATGCGCACTACAGGTAGCACAAAACCAGAATCTATTACACTGCCGGAGAGGAGGGCGCCTACATGGAGGCTGTACATGGGCTCCATCCTACCTTAAAACGCCCCTGGGTAGCACCGTACTTTACTCTCACACGTTTTATTTTTATGGCAGACGTAATTTGCGAAAGACGCAATTGTGAGATCTGGACCCTTGTGATGCATTTTATGCATTCTGATTGGTTCCCTGAAGATAAGCGTATCCTTTTGGATAGACAAAAAGAGTTCGCTCAACATCTAATAAACCTGGACTGTTGCAGAATGAATCTTCCTCCATCTTTCCGTTGACGCAATGCAAATGTACCAGTCTCTTTTCTCCTTGTCACAACCGGTGCAAACTTTGATTGGCTCCACCAATATGGATACATTTACCAACGTGCGCCCCAACAACAACTGTCGGCAATAGTTCCTAGCGTGTGCAGCCCACCCCTCTTCATTTATTGTATATTTATTCCTGAAAGGTATTATTTAACTTGGAAAATGACAATTAAAATAACAGTTAACACCTGTTTATAGCTTCAACTTAAATCTAATGGTTGCTTGGAGCCTGGTGCACAGTCATGATTAGATTATTATGCATACAGAACCTTGCACAATGTTTTCCCCTTCGTAAATGCCAACATCCAGCTGCTGGAAACCCAGAAGACAAAGGCATGGCTGGCACAGCAGCCATTAATGGGCAGATTCAGATTTCCACACAAAATGGCCGCATCACATGCTTGAAAATACAGTAGCTACGGACGTCCGCCTGTGTTCAGACTAGAGCCAGCTGCATCTATGAGGCTGCAATCCCCCATATAAAGGTGGTGAGAGGAGCTGTCACCACTTTTAGCACGCTTTTGCGCTAACCCTATCTTTGGCGCTGGAGATTCATCTAAAATCGCCAGATCTTTACATATGCTTACCTAATAAAGGCCGCAGTTCCATCTACACGCCCATGGTAAACTTACTGTATGCTGAGTGCAAGCTCCTCTGTGCTACCCACTTACAGTATACCCGTTAAGCCGACTGGCGTCCGTATTACTCTGAATAGCCCGCAGAGATGGGTTTGGACGCATGCGCAGTGCCAGTGGTGCCACGCTGGCCTAAGTGTTCCGCTTACAATTTCCTCTATCATTTTTGCTCCACTCAGGATTTAAATCGTTATACCCCTACCACCTGCCCGGGCATAATGAACTGACTGTATGAAATTCCATTGCGCAAATAGATGTGCTGATCTCTAAGGATGGTTTTTAATCTCTATCGCAGCGAGCAAATGACCCCATAATATTCATTAAACATAACGATTTCTGTCCAAAAAATTAACTAGATCGTACAGATGTGTCATCATCATACACTGTGACTTCAGTCTCGCCAAAAAGCCCCTCTCGGCGCACAAGGGACCTCATTCAGAGGCGCTGGCAAAAAGTGGGCGCTCGCTATGAATCGGGCGGACACTTTTTTTTTTTAAGCCGGTCTTCTGGCCGCTCGCTAAGTTGTGGGTGACCCACGGCTTTTGCGAGCGGCCAGGTGATGGTTGCGATTATCGCAACCTTCGGGTTTGCGACGAGACCCTTGTGGTAGGGTCTCGTCTTCTGCAAGCCTCAGTGAGCTTCCTGCTCAAATAGAGCAGGAAGCTCACGACTGACATCACGAGTGATGTCAGTAGGGCCGCCCACAAATGGCAGGTGTTCCTTCGGGAACTCCTCCGTTTGACCAGCCCCCCTCCCCGCCTACAAAACGGGGAGAGCTGTCGGTCAACATCGACAGCCGCCCCGTTTGCAGCGAGCCCCGGAGCGAGTGAATTTCTCACTCGCTACGGGGCTTGCAAACGCACGGCGCGTGCGCAGTGCCCCACCATCGACCCGCTTGCGAGCGCATAGCACTTGCGAGCGGGTCTGAATGAGGTCCAAGGTCCAGGGCGACTAGGCTACGCCGAGAGTCTTACTTTCTTAATGGGCCTGATTCAGAGTTGAACGCTATGCCGATTTTCATGTAGTTGAGCGATTATGGGTGGTCTGTGTATGCTATTGAGCTCGCTGTGAGGATTCACTCTCAATTGAATAAAAGGAAAAGACAGTTTTATGGGTGGTTACGTGGAGTTCCGCCCAAAACACGGGCATGTCGTGGCTGTTTCTTGGCCGTGTACTAGCCGGTGACTGCGATCGTACATGCAGAGAACAAAGCTCCTGAGTTTCAGTTACCGCGGCCATTTTGAGCGACCATAGACTCACTCGCAGGAGACGATGTTTTCAGGATCTGCGTCCAACGCTGCGTTTGTGTACACAGGGCTCCGGTGGGCGTCTCCATACATATTCCACCGGCTGATACAATAGGATATTTTTGTAATTGCTAAGTGGTAAAATTCGCAAACGCGTTTGCATTAGTGTCAAGCACTAAATCAGGCCCAATATGTGTAACGTAATTGCAAAGAGAAAACAACTGTAAGCGACAAAGCTACTTAGCTAGCTTGCACTGATCAATCTGATGCGACATTTGTACGTCTGTGGGCGACTGAGTCTGTATCCGTGTGCAAACTAAAAAAAAGGTTACGATGTGAGCGGCCGCGGCTATTCCTCACGCCAAGTCCCGTCGTACTCCATCGAAAGTTCAAGTTCCTGTGCGGTTTAATTCGCAGCCCGTCGTCTCTAATGCACTGCGAGTTGTGAATCGCTGCGTCTGCGATGCGAATAAGATGCATAATTTATCGCTCGTGCGGCTCAGTGGCGCCGGCCATCTCACGGCACATGGCGTATTGAGGTTGGGTGTATGAGGACACATCTGTAGGTGTGTTCTATAATCTTACAAGCCGCTCGCTGCGTTAAAGTGATTGATGTGCGCTGATCCTTAGCGATCAGAGACCATGTTTCTGATGTGTTGGAAGTCAGGATAAAAGGAACTTGCTTTATATAAATGAATAAAAATAAAAAAAACAAAACCCAGAGAACAGAAGAAAACAAGAAAACAAGAGGAAAAGATCATTTATGTTACTGCACATCTGAACCGCTCCAGGACAACAATTAAATTCAAATAAGGCTTTTTGTATGTTGATGAGATTTCTTCTTTAATTCATTAGTCATTATGTGTTTTCTAACTTGCCAGTTTTTCTACGCAGTCAGATCAATTAGGCAAAGAAGGTGAAGACGTGTAAATTCTCCTCTCATTGGGTCCCAGCGGCAGCTGTCCACAAAGCGTTTTCTATCTCGCAGCCCCTGTCAGATCCAATGCTCGTTCCGTCAGGTTTCCCAAATCAGAGCATTACAGATCTCTCGCTATGTAACCGGGGGGGGGGGGGTTCAGATGCCCAATAAACATGTGCCGGAAAGAAATAAGTCTGCCGTTCCCCTCCCCCCACCCCACATTCCGACAGTGGTACAAACATAAATTACTGAACAATTATCAGCCTCTCTTAATAAATTAGTGATGAGCCATCTCATGTCGCGGGGACGTGGAAGTGTTGCCATGAGGTTCCTGGGGGGACAGATCAGTGATGTATGACTCCAAATGATAGAAAACACCTATTAGAGAAATCTATTATTATAGGACCACAATGTCTGAGCTCTCAGCAGAAAACAAAGACAATGCAGAGTTGTGTATATGGGGCTCTATTTATTAACATTATTTTTACTAAAATAAAGTGATAAAGGCTGTTTTGTGTTTTCACACCTTTTTCACATTATGTTAGTATCACCTATAGTTATTACAGGGCAATTGGAGTAGAATTCGTAAAAAAATCCAACCCCTAAGTATCACTTATTTTTAGTAAGCAGATCGCATTTCCCATAATTGTAATAGGAAATGTGATCCGACCAGAGTTACTAAAAATAAATTGTAAAAAAATACCGGGGGAAGCCCTGTGATAATAACGTCACCTGCTGATCACTACAAAAAAAAAATAGTCAAAATTTTTTTTTCACTTACCTGACTCCAGGGACCGGTGGTCGGGGCTCCGGTGATGATTCCCCTCCGGTCAGCTGGTCTCCCATGGTGCACTGGGGCCCGGTCATCAGGTGATCGGGTCCCAGTGCAGTATGGGAGACCAGCTGACCGGAGGCATGGAAGACATCACCAGGGCACCGATGATTGCAGGTAAGTGCTATTAAGGGAGGGGGGGTCGCAGCGGCCGGTCGGCGCATGCGCGGGGCACTAGTCACGGTATTTTTTTGCAAAAATATCGTGACTAGAGTGTGAATGGGATTCGCAGGGACAGAGCTTTATCGCAAGCTCTGCCCCTGCAAGAGATTTGTACTAAGGGCCTGATTCAGAGCCGGACGCAATTAGCGCTCGCTCGTCCTGAAAATAGGGGTGGCTATTCAAATGAACCGTTCGCTCTTTGTGGTCTGTTCACACCTCTAGGTCTGAACGAGCGAACAAAACTTGCAGTCGTTTTTTGGATAACTACGCCCCCTGGCCGCTCGCATCCTACATCATGTCCGCTATTTATTAGATTAATCGAGTACATCGACCAGCGTATGAACTGCTCGCTATTCTTGTGGTTGGTTTTTGCTACCACAATCTTGCGAGCAGTTCTGGCTATAAAATAACCCAGTGACGTGGTCAATGACGCTGCTGTATTAATTATGCACACCCATAAAACGCCCGTTTTGACCTTTAAGCACGCCTGCGTTCGGATCTCCACTCCCCGTTTTCAAGCACCTTCCCCCGTTACCACCCACATACGCCTCCTCCTGTCACTCAAATTATCAGGCATTCGCCTATTTTGCGAGCACATGAATTTCGACCGCACTGACTGGTTCACGCATGCATATAATGATCCGTACGCATGCGCAGTTGGGCAAACATCGGTCGGAGCGAATGAGCGGCTGCTTACGAGCGGCTCTGAATCAGGCCCTAAATCCCTGTGATATTGCCTGAATTCGTAATGCGAATTCAGTCGATAATATCACACTACAATCTGCATTACCAATGCAGATTGAAGTAAACAGATCCCTAAGTGTGAATACTCCTGTCTTCAGGTGGATCTATTGCACCAGGGAGAGAGTAGGTGCAAGTGCGCTGATAAAGATCATGGCTATGAAATCGAGCTCACAAGGTGAGGCAGTCACCAAGCACACCTGTTGCAATTAGAGATGAGCGGTTCGGATTCTGTGGAATCCGAACCGCTCCGAACATTGGGGATCCGAGTCCACCCGAACCCTGTTCGGGTGTTCACCGCCTGACTCGGATCCCCGTTCGGGGCCGAACGGCGGCCGCCTGATGTCGGATTCTCACTAGAGAATCCGACATCAGGTCTCCTCGCGTGTAGGGCAGAGCGCAGTGATAGCGCTCTGCCCTACACAGACACAGACACACAGCCGCCAGCGGCAGCTGTGTGTTTGTTACAGCAGCCAATGAGAGTCACACAGACTCTCATTGGCTGCTGCACGGAGGGAGCCGGCTGGAGCTCACACATGAGCTCCGTCTTCCGGCTCCCTCCTCAGCGTGTGACAGAGCGGACGGCCCGGGAGCGGGGAATCAGGTAAGTTTTATTTTTTTTATTTTTTTACTTGTCAAAGGTCCGGGGGGGCTACTGGGGGGGGTCTGCACTACTGGGGGGGTCTGCTACTGGGGGGGGCTATACTACTGGGGGGGCCATACTACAGAGGGGCCTGCTACTGGGGGGGGCTATACTACTGGGGGGGTCTGCACTACTGGGGGGGGTCTGCTACTGGGGGGGGGCAATACTACTGGGGGGGGCCATACTACAGAGGGGCCTGCTACTGGGGGGGGCTATACTACTGGGGGGGGGTCTGCTACTGGGGGGGCCATACTACGGGAGGGGATCTGCACTATTGGGGGGCCATACTACAGAGGGGCCTGCTACTGGGGGGGGCTATACTACTGGGGGGGTCTGCACTACTGGGGGGGTCTGCTACTGGGCGGGGCTATACTACTGGGGGGGCCATACTACAGAGGGGCCTGCTACTGGGGGGGCTATACTACTGGGGGGGGTCTGCTACTGGGGGGGCCATACTACTGAGGGGCCTGCTACTGGGGGGGGCCATACTACTGGGGGGGCTTACTACTACTGGGGGGGGGCTGCTACTGGGGCAGCCTACTACAGGGGGGGCCATACTACAGGGGGGCCCATACTACAGGGGGGGCTACTACTGGGGCAGCCTACTACTGGGGGGGCCTGCTACTGGGGCAGCCTACTACTGGGGGAGCCATACTACTGGGGGGGCATACTACTGGGTGGCATGCTAATGGGGGGCATACTACTGGGGGGGCCTGCTAATGGGGGGCATACTACTGGGGGGGGCCTGCTAATGGGGGGCATACTACTGGGGGGCATTCTACTGGGGGCACTGCATAGTGGACCCTACTACTAAGGGGACTGCATAGGGGGCACCACTGCTGGGGGACATTGTGTAAGGGACACCGCTACTGTGGGCATTGTGTAAAAGGGTCACTACTGTGGGCATTGTGTAAAAGGGGCACTACTGTGTGTCGTAACATAAATAAGAGACACTACTTTATGGTGTAATGTGAATCAGGCCCTATGTGCGGTGTAATGCTAATAAGATTGTGCACTGTGACTCCTAGGGCCGTAGCCCACTATGTAAACAAGTACTGTGACTCTGCTGGCCGTACCCCACTGGGTGGGTGCACTACTTTTCATTTCTGCCACTGCTGTGTGGCAATGTGTCATAGATGTGCTTTATACTGTGGTGTCTGTGTCGTTGTGCCGCTGCTTTGTCGCTTAGTAACCAGTCAGCTCACTGCAACCTTTGGCCAATAATGTTGAAAACAATATTATAAGCTGTGATATGGTCTAAATTGACTGGAAATTAATGTTATTGAGGTTAATAATACTCTAGGAAGAAAAAAAAGACCAATTTATGTGATTTTAGCTTTTTTTGTCAATTTTTGTAAAAAAATCCAAATCCAAATCCAAAGCCAGTCACCGCAGTTTGGCAAATCCAAATCCAAAGCCGGACGACGAATTAGAACCAAATCCAAATCCGGCAAAAATGGTCCGGCGCACATCCCTAGTTGCAATGCACCTTTAAAAGCAAACTTGCTGTGAGCTTTAAACCAGGGTTGCCGACTTTCTGGCTGCCCCTTACGGGAGGGGGCAGCCACTCCGGCATTGCAGGTGGGCGTGTCCAATAATGAGTGGTGGAGTGGGGCATGGCCATGCGATCGCATCATTTTGGCCCCATCCCCACTACACAATGGCCAGATTACCGACATTGTGAAGCAGGGGGCAGGGCCAAAATGACACAATTCAACAGGAATCACGTCACCGCCCTCCCTCCCCTCTGCGGGGGATTCTCTTGTAAACACAGGGGGGCCAGAGGGGTGGGTGGCTGCCAGGAGGCTTGCCTACCCTTCCGGGGGGCTGGGAGTTGCACCCGATTTTCGGAGGGTTGCGGATTACAGACAGACAGTAATTAGTTAGACAATGTCTAGATAGACACCGGATGTTAGACAGTTAATAGTTAGACAGGGATAAAAGTTCGACACAGACAGAAGTCAGACACACTAAAGTTAGACATGTAAAAAGTTCGACAGCTACAATAGATGGACAGGGTCGAAAGTTCAACATGAAAAAGATCGACACAAAAATGGTCGAGACATTTTTTTAATTTTTTTTTAGGATTAGGGTTAGATTTAGTGTTAGGATTAGGCACTTACTGGAGGGTTAGGGTTGGGCATTTATCCCTATGGTTAGGGTTGGGCACATACCCCCACGGTTAGGTTTAGGCACCAGGAGGAAGGGTTACGTACCATGGGGAGGGTTAGGGTGAAGATTAGGGCTAAAAAAACAAAAATAAATAATTGTCGACCATTTTTGTGTCGAACTTTTGACCCTGTCGACCTTTTGTACCTGTCAAACTTTTTACATGTCTAACTTTAATGTGTCTGTGTATCATCGACTCAAAAAACTTGCACCAGGCCTATGAGATAGACCTTCTGCTGTTGTGGCTTAAGACATGAACCTAGACCAACATCTCACAGTACTTTGATGCATCCATGGCCTCGCGGTGGTGTTATTGTCCCAGAACTGTATGCTCAGCAAAATATTAAACCACCTCTAGGAACCAGTGACATCACTGATAATGCAGCCAATCCATTCACTAGAAACCAGTGACATCACTGAGAATGCAGTCTATCCATTCACTTAGAACCAGTGACATCACTGAGAATGCAGCCTGTCCAATCAATAGAAACCAGTGACATCACTGAGAAAGTAGCATATCCATTCACTAGGAGCCAGTGACATCACTGAGAATGCAGCCTATCCATTCACTAGGAACCAGTGATATCACTGAGAGTGCAGCCTATCCATTCACTAGAAACCAGTGACATCACTGAGAATGCAGCCTATCCATTCACTACGAGCCAATGACATCACTGAGAATGCAGCCTATCCATTCACTAGGAACCAGTGACATCACTGAGAATGCAGCCTATCCATTCACTAGGAACTAGTTACATCACTGAGAATGCAGCCTATCCATTCATTAGGAACCAGTGACATCACTGAGAATGCAGCCTATCCAGTCACTAGGAATCAGTGACATCACTGAGAATGCAGCTTATCCATTCACTAGGATCCAGTGACATCACTGAGAATGCAGCCTATCCAGTCACTAGGAATCAGTGACATCACTGAGAATGCAGCCTATCGATTCATTAGGAACCAGTGACATCACTGAGAATGCAGCCTATCCATTCACTAGGATCCAGTGACATCACTGAGAATGCAGCCTATCCAGTCACTAGGAACCAGTGACATCACTGAGAATGCAGCCTATCCAGTCACTAGGAACCAGTGACATCACTGAGAATGCAGCCTATCCATTCACTAGGAACCAGTAACATCACTGAGAATGCAGCCTATCCATTCACTAGGAACTAGTTACATCACTGAGAATGCAGCCTATCCATTCATTAGGAACCAGTGACATCACTGAGAATGCAGCCTATCCAGTCACTAGGAATCAGTGACATCACTGAGAATGCAGCTTATCCATTCACTAGGATCCAGTGACATCACTGAGAATGCAGCCTATCCAGTCACTAGGAATCAGTGACATCACTGAGAATACAGCCTATCGATTCATTAGGAACCAGTGACATCACTGAGAATGCAGCCTATCCATTCACTAGGATCCAGTGACATCACTGAGAATGCAGCCTATCCAGTCACTAGGAACCAGTGACATCACTGAGAATGCAGCCTATCCAGTCACTAGGAACCAGTGACATCACTGAGAATGCAGCCTATCCATTCACTAGGAACCAGTAACATCACTGAGAATGCAGCCTATCCATTCAATAGGAACCAGTGACATCACTGAGAATGCAGCCTATCCATTCACTAGGATCCAGTGACATCACTGAGAATGCAGCCTATCCAATCACTAGGAACCAGTGACATCACTGAGAATGCAGCCTATCCATTCACTAGGAACCAGTGACATCAAGGAGAATGCAGCCTATCCAGTCACTAAGAAGAACCAGTGACATCACTGAGAGTGCAGCCTATCCAGTCACTAAGAAGAACCAGTGACATCACTGAGAGTGCAGCCTATCCAGTCACTAAGAAGAACCAGTGACATCACTGAGAGTGCAGCCTATCCAGTCACTAAGAAGAACCAGTGACATCACTGAGAATGCAGCCTATCCAGTCGCTAAGAAGAACCAGTGACATCACTGAGAATGCAGCTTATCCAGTCACTAGGAATCAGTGACATCACTAAGAATGCAGCCTATCGATTCATTAGGAACCAGTAACATCACTGAGAATGCAGCCTATCCATTCATTAGGAACCAGTGACATCACTGAGAATGCAGCCAATCCAGTCACTAGGAATCAGTGACATCACTGAGAATGCAGCCTATCCATTCATTAGGATCCAGTGACATCACTGAGAATGCAGCCTATCCAGTCACTAGGAATCAGTGACATCACTGAGAATGCAGCCTATCGATTCATTAGGAACCAGTGACATCACTGAGAATGCAGCCTATCCATTCACTAGGATCCAGTGACATCACTGAGAATGCAGCCTATCCAGTCACTAGGAACCAGTGACATCACTGAGAATGCAGCCTATCCAGTCACTAGGAACCAGTGACATCACTGAGAATGCAGCCTATCCATTCACTAGGAACCAGTAACATCACTGAGAATGCAGCCTATCCATTCACTAGGAACCAGTGACAGCACTGAGAATGCAGCCTATCCATTCACTAGGATCCAGTGACATCACTGACAATGCAGCCTATCCAGTCACTAGGAACCAGTGACATCACTGAGAATGCAGCCTATCCATTCACTAGGAACCAGTGACATCACTGAGAATGCAGCCTATCCAGTCACTAAGAAGAACCAGTGACATCACTGAGAGTGCAGCCTATCCAGTCACTAAGAAGAACCAGTGACATCACTGAGAATGCAGCCTATCCATTCACTAGGAACCAGTAACATCACTGAGAATGCAGTCTATCCATTCACTAGGAACCAGTGACATCACTGAGAATGCAGCCTATCCATTCACTAGGATCCAGTGACATCACTGAGAATGCAGCCTATCCAGTCACTAGGAACCAGTGACATCACTGAGAATGCAGCCTATCCATTCACTAGGAACCAGTGACATCACTGAGAATGCAGCCTATCCAGTCACTAAGAAGAACCAGTGACATCACTGAGAGTGCAGCCTATCCAGTCCCTAAGAAGAACCAGTGACATCACTGAGAGTGCAGCCTATCCAGTCACTAGGAAGAACCAGTGACATCACTGAGAATGCAGCCTATCCAGTCACTAAGAAGAACCAGTGACATCACTGAGAATGCAGCCTATCCAGTCACTAAGAAGAACCAGTAACATCACTGAGAATGCAGCCTATCCATTCACTAGGAACCAGTGACATCACTGAGAATGCAGCCTATCCATTCACTAGGATCCAGTGACATCACTGAGAATGCAGCCTATCCATTCACTAGGAACCAGTGACATCAAGGAGAATGCAGCTTATCCAGTCACTAAGAAGAACCAGTGACATCACTGAGAGTGCAGCCTATCCAGTCACTAAGAAGAACCAGTGACATCACTGAGAGTGCAGCCTATCCAGTCACTAAGAAGAACCAGTGACATCACTGAGAGTGCAGCCTATCCAGTCACTAAGAAGAACCAGTGACATCACTGAGAATGCAGCCTATCCAGTCACTAAGAAGAACCAGTGACATCACTGAGAATGCAGCCTATCCAGTCACTAGGAATCAGTGACATCACTAAGAATGCAGCCTATCGATTCATTAGGAACCAGTGACATCACTGAGAATGCAGCCTATCCATTCATTAGGAACCAGTGACATCACTGAGAATGCAGCCTATCCAGTCACTAGGAATCAGTGACATCACTGAGAATGCAGCCTATCCATTCACTAGGATCCAGTGACATCACTGAGAATGCAGCCTATCCAGTCACTAGGAATCAGTGACATCACTGAGAATGCAGCCTATCGATTCATTAGGAACCAGTGACATCACTGAGAATGCAGCCTATCCATTCACTAGGATCCAGTGACATCACTGAGAATGCAGCCTATCCAGTCACTAGGAACCAGTGACATCACTGAGAATGCAGCCTATCCAGTCACTAGGAACCAGTGACATCACTGAGAATGCAGCCTATCCATTCACTAGGAACCAGTAACATCACTGAGAATGCAGCCTATCCATTCACTAGGAACCAGTGACATCACTGAGAATGCAGCCTATCCATTCACTAGGATCCAGTGACATCACTGAGAATGCAGCCTATCCAGTCACTAGGAACCAGTGACATCACTGAGAATGCAGCCTATCCATTCACTAGGAACCAGTGACATCACTGAGAATGCATCCTATCCAGTCACTAAGAAGAACCAGTGACATCACTGAGAGTGCAGCCTATCCAGTCCCTAAGAAGAACCAGTGACATCACTGAGAGTGCAGCCTATCCAGTCACTAGGAAGAACCAGTGACATCACTGAGAATGCAGCCTATCCAGTCACTAAGAAGAACCAGTGACATCACTGAGAATGCAGCCTATCCAGTCACTAAGAAGAACCAGTGACATCACTGAGAGTGCAGCCTATCCAGTCACTAAGAAGAACCAGTGACATCACTGAGAATGCAGCCTATCCAGTCACTAGGAATCAGTGACATCACTGAGAATGCAGCCTATCGATTCATTAGGAACCAGTGACATCACTGAGAATGCAGCCTATCCATTCACTAGGATCCAGTGACATCACTGAGAATGCAGCCTATCCATTCACTAGGATCCAGTAACATCACTGAGAATGCAGCCTATCCATTCACTAGGAACCAGTGACATCACTGAGAATGCAGCCTATCCATTCACTAGGATCCAGTGACATCACTGAGAATGCAGCCTATCCAGTCACTAGGAACCAGTGACATCACTGAGAATGCAGCCTATCCATTCACTAGGAACCAGTGACATCACTGAGAATGCAGCCTATCCAGTCACTAAGAAGAACCAGTGACATCACTGAGAGTGCAGCCTATCCAGTCACTAAGAAGAACCAGTGACATCACTGAGAGTGCAGCCTATCCAGTCACTAAGAAGAACCAGTGACATCACTGAGAGTGCAGCCTATCCAGTCACTAAGAAGAACCAGTGACATCACTGAGAATGCAGCCTATCCAGTCACTAGGAATCAGTGACATCACTGAGAATGCAGCTTATCGATTCATTAGGAACCAGTGACATCACTGAGAATGCAGCCTATCCATTTATTAGGAACCAGTGACATCACTGAGAATGCAGCCTATCCAGTCACTAGGAATCAGTGACATCACTGAGAATGCAGCCTATAAATTCACTAGGATCCAGTGATATCACTGAGAATGCAGCCTATCCAGTCACTAGGAATCAGTGACATCACTGAGAGTGCAGCCTATCCAGTCACTAAGAAGAACCAGTGACATCACTGAGAATGCAGCCTATCCAGTCACTAGGAACCAGTGACATCACTGAGAATACAGCCTATCCAGTCACTAGGAACCAGTGTACTTCTCTGTATATGTTCATATGAATTCAAAAGGTTGGTGTGAGCTGAGAACAAATGTCTGTGAAGTCAAATTTATTCTAAGACATCCAAATATAACGTTTGCACATATGAGGTACCCAAAGGTTACACAGCGCTGAGGTCTATAACACAGTTTGTTTGCAAGCACTGGTTATGAAACCCCAAAGGCAGATAACCTGAAATCACTCAACGAAGGCACATGACAGGACTAAGCTGCTGTGAAAGTGCAATTGCCTATAGCGAGCCCTGGGACAAATTGTCTGGTGAGAGATTATAAAGACTCATAGAATCATAGAGTCAAGAGTCCCATCCGTCCCCCATTCGCTATTCATCTCGCTGTCTGACAAGACCACTTTCAAGTCTGCTATAGATCCTCCAATGGTAATCAGATCTCTCTCTCTCTCTCTCTCTCTCTCAACGAGCATCTTGTGATACGGACAATTAGAACATAACAAATAAGTTCGTCCAATCATCATCATAAACTGGTAGATATAAAAATGTGCTGACGTAAAGCGGCGCTATTTACGCCTCATAGCTCACGTGTTCCGAGACCCTTGTGACTCAAAGAAAGACGCATCTCAAAGGGACGTGCTTAAGTTGGGTCCGTATGTACATACTGTACTGCCTGATCGCGCCACCTATCTGCTCCTCCCAGGCGCAAGATATGTGCAACTGTAAATCCAGAAGCAAAGTTCTACTCATTTACACCATTTATTAATTTTACACTGAGACAACTTGCTATTGTGCAAATGCACTTTTATATATCTGTAAATCAGTACTTGTGTTTGTAAATTCCCAATTTATGGAGTCAATGGGCCTGATTCAGAGCCGGACGCTCTGACCAGAGCGCTCGCTCTGAATCAGGGCCCACCTCCATAAATATGGAGCGTCCTCACCACCCACAGCCTATACGAGCGTGCAGGATGACGGTCGCGATGGTCTTGACCATCGCGACCATCGCCACTGCGTGCAGAAGCCTGCAGGCCTGAGGCCAGGAGTGATTTTGGCTCTATCAGAGCCAAAATCACTCCCACTGACTAGTGATGTCAGTGGGGCCGGCTTCTGACGGTAGGCGTTCCCTTGGGAACGCCTCCGTCTGGGAGGCACGCCCCCGGCACGCACACCAAAGGGGGCGTGCTGTCAATCAACATTGACAGCACGCCCCCTTTGATCAGACACAACGAGCGAAGGAAAGTCCTTCGCTCGTCGCGTCTCGCGCATGCGCACGACGGAGCTCCCTCCGTCGTGCGCATGCGCAGTGCACACCATCGACCCACTTGCGAGAGGACAGCCGCTCGCGAGTGGGTCTGAATCAGACCCAATGACAATTATGGGTGTGATATTATAGCATAACTAAGGTTCCGTAAACATGGTCATCGACATGATGGGAGCTGTAGTACATACAGATCGATCTGGGTGGCATTGAACACAACATGCTTTATATGCAGCAGCTTCGCAGCAGAGTGACCCTGAAAATGGGTTTAAAACGTTGGCAGCTATGCTTAGCAGCGGCGTAGCTAAACTCCCACTAGTAACCACTGATTAATTCAGCAGGCAGGCTGCATTAACATATGTATTCTAAACCCTCTGCGATTATTCACGGTTAAAACATACAGAAAGACGACCAGCTATTGCACGGATACAAGGGGGACATTCCACCACCACAGCCTATATCCCCTCCACCCTCCAGGCAGTTTGCTACTGCCGGGAATAAGCTCAACTCATAATGGGGTTAATAATGTATGGCCCTATCTGCGTTGAATGCAAATCAGAGACACTTCACTTTCCGCACCAGGATCCTTTCCTCGAAGCCTCGGATTATGCCTTGTTGTGATAAATATTTCATGGAGACCCACGGGGCTTTCAGAAAATCGACATCTGACGGTCTAGGAATGAAGCGAATGCAGATTCTATAAATTGAGGGAGACTGGTCAGAGAATGTTATCCCAGCAAGTAGCTCCTCGCATGATGTCAGATGTTAACTCTCTGGCTCATTTTAATGAGAGCGACTTGTTGGATGAACATCTCACGCTGCTTCTGACTTATACCCGTAGACCTCTGCGGTAGCCGGGTGTTTGCGTGTTTTCTGCATGCTCTTATTTCATCTGACACAGGAGTGCATACATTACCGCTGATGGAATACATTAAAAGGAGGATTAGAGAGTGTTGGAGCCGAACGAGAGGCACTGGGGTTAGGGAGAAGGGACAGGGCAGGAGTACGTGCTTGCAGTGACCTTTACCGACCAGCGGTAAATGGACGGGCTGCCAAAGGTTTAAATAAATGGCATTTTCATCTGTCAGTAAAGGATATAATGGAAATCAGATAAAGGGGCCTATTCATTAAACGTAAAAATTGGATCGAGATAATTAGGTTTAGAACTTGCATGGAGTTCTAGCTAATTATAGGTGGAATTCATCATTCCACCTCTCCATAAGTATCTATTCCGAAAAGCTGTCATTTTTGCGATGACAGCTTTTCGGGAAATAGATACTTTTCCCTGCCTACACTACCGTATCGCATCTGGAAACAGTGCTGCGCATGCGCTGTTACATCTGTAATACCAGCGCATGCGCAGCACTGCCTACAGATGCGATAAGTTTCGTACCCCCCCCGACCCCCCCCCCTCCCCCTCAGCTCACCTCCCCCCCCCCCCGACTTACCTGTCCGCGCAGCAGCCTCCGGCTCCGTCCTGCTGGTCTGTCATGTGGTTTCCCAGCAGACCACATGACAGATTAGAAAAAAAAATAATTTTTTTTTTTCTTTTTCTAAACTTTCTTGTGCTCTGCTGGGGAGCACACATGTCCGACCAGCCTCCGGAGCCTGAGGACGGAGCAGAGCGCCGGAGGGACTCGTCGGGGGACCTGCACACGCGGATACAGGTAAGTGGATTCTGCTATTCGCCACCTCACAGTGGCGAATAGTAACTGCATCAAATTCCGGAAATTGATAATTTTCGGAATTTGATGAATACCACAATTTCCACATCCCCATACTAATGTACTAATGTACCCATACTAATGTACTAATGTATGGGGAGTGTGGAAATTAACGCAGGGGAACTTAGCAAGGAGATATCTGTGATATCTCCTGTGTTAAGTCTGTTCATGAATACCAAAATAACGTTATTTAAGGAAAATGTCCTTAAAAACGTTATTTTAGTGTTGATGAATAGGCCCCAAAACGTGTTCTCTCTCTAACTGAATTCCCCATAATATTTTCACTTAGTGGTAGGGTTCCGGGGCCCTTAATAGACTCCTTGTACCTGAGACACAACCGTCATCATTAATATCTGCAGTTGCACAAGCCCCATGCTAGGTGCAGGAGACCCATCATAAACCGGCTTCCCTTTCCGTGCGCACATCTCAGAATTGCGCAGAGCTTTTGTTACACGCCCACGACACTCCTATAAGTCAGGGCAGTTCCCGGTGCTCGCACACTTGTCCCAGTTGCCGCCCCAAAATGCCATGCTCACAAAAAGACAGATCCGACCGAGTTCCGTACGACTCAGAATACGCAAACGTTTGCCATTTGCGTCCATGCAGATTCAGCCCCTCGGCGTGAGGTATTTATAGAGCCTCGCGGGATATATTAATACTGAATCATCGACTGACTCACTGAGGTGCAAGCAAAAACAAGCAATGTGTACAGGGGATGGGTATGGGATGCCGAAATCCCGACCAGGTTACAATGCCAATGCCTTTAAGTAAATAACCGTAACCTAACCCCTAACCCTCCCCCAGTGTCTCAACCTAACCTCTCCCCACACCCAAAACCTAACCCTCCCCCCTTAGTGCCTAACCATCCCCTTAGTGCCTAACGCTATCCCCCTAAGCCCAGTACTTAGCTTCGGGATCCTGGCGGTCGGGATGACGGAACTTGCATTCTGAACACCGGAATCCCCATTGTGGGAATTCTGAAAGTATCCCGTTCGCAGCAACGTTACGTAATATCAGTGGTGTATCTATAATGGGTTAGGGTTGCACAAAGGGGGCCACGTGCCACCCAGCCTGCACCTAGAATAGACCCCTTTGTGTGCAGAGAAGCGCCTTCCGTGTGCCTGCTGCTGGCGGCCATCTTTCTTGTAATACTGTACATTCGGTAAGATGAGCGACGCAGGAGATTGGCACTGTGCCGGAGCCTGCAATCTCCTGTTCATGTTCTATCTTTCTAAATATATCACCCAAAAGATGGCCGCTGCTATGCGCTGCTTGGGTGAAGTGGGCTCGCTGAATAAAGCCCCCAAGGCATTAATGCGCTTCTGCATAATATCAAGAATTGCGTGCAGAATTTAACTGAAAGAGGGGTAGATGTACTAAACCATGGAGAGAGATGAAATACCATTCATGCCTACTCTTCCGGAAGCCGTGGGAGGCTCCCGATTTTTTGGGTAACCCCCCAGCACTCCCAGTAGAGTGGGCATTTCTCCTGCATTCTGCCCACTTCATGGTAATGGGGAGAATTTCCGCGGCGATCGTGGGTCCCCGTGTAGGGGGCAGGGCTTAATAAAGCGATTATTCTAGAATCACGCCATTTAGTGCCTCCCTCTTTTAAATTTACATCAATTTACCACGAAGGGGTGGGGCTTAATGGCGCGAACAGTCAGGCCCCACCCCTGTCGCAACCCACCTGCTTCTCCCCGAGCTTCTCCCGGGGAGGTGAATAAAAAAGTAGGCAAGTATGTGAAGTACCACCCAATTAGCTCCTAACTGACATTTTTCAAACACAGGCTGTAACATGGCAGATAGGAGCTGATTAGTTGGTACTTTGGAGTTTATTTACTAAGCCTTGGATGGAGTTAAAGTGAACAGAGAAAAAGTACCAGCCAATCAGCTCCTAACTGTTATTTTTCAAACACAGCCTGTGACATGGCAGTGTCTACAGCTAGTCTACAGCCCTACTTATGCTACACCAGGCTTTACCATTATTTACCCCGGGTACCACGGTAGTTCTAACACTGGGCTGACACAGTAATAATAAAATTGCAAAATATTGCATTTTTTATAAACACTGAGCCTGATGCAACAAGGATTGCTATTCTGCTTATCCGCACGCAACGCAGTTGATAATATCAGCGGGGATATGCAAATAATTGCATTTGCAATGCTATCGCAGCTTAACATAAGGTCTCCCACTTCCCCTCACATCCGTATACTCTGGCAACATAGCAAAACAATCGGTAACATCGAACGCATACGCACAGGTAAGGCAGGTCAGACCTCACTCAGGATCTGTTGACTTCAGTGCAAGCTATGAGGCCTCAGGCTGTGTGTGGTATCGCTCTGAATCATTTATACACGCCCCTACAATGCCATCCCAACGCAATGGCACGCCTACGTTCACCCGACCACACCCTCGTCACCGCACTTCCTGTTAATCACTCTGCCATGGGTCTGCATAGCCTCTGCGATCGCAGTGGCCGGCTCACGCATGAGCAGCATGCAACAATTGGCCGATTGCCTGCGTATATTCAGCCTGCGATCAGGGGCGTTTCTAGAGAGGAGGGGGCCCGTGTGCAGTCTCCGACACGGGCCCCCTCCTCTCCGCCGGGCGGCCGGCAGCGCACTGAGCTGTGCGCGGCCAGTGCCGGAGTTATAGACTCTGGGCACTAGAGTGTGCCCAGAGTCTATAGTGTCTGCATAGGTCACCGGGAAAATGGCTGCGGTGGCCATTTGCCCTGTACTGCGCATGCGCAAACGATGGGAAAATGGCCATTTTCCAGTCGTTTTACAGCGCCGGACCCCCGCGCCGACCTGGGACTCCAGAGAGGTAAGTAATATTATGGGTGCAGGGTGTGCGGTGCACTCAGTACAGATACACCCCTGCCTGCGATCCTTGCTGAATCAGCCCCTCTGTCCCATGCATGTCTATCAAGTTTTCTGCTGGCGCTGCTGAGATGCTGGTAGTATTGGCCAGCCGCAGTTCATTTAACAAATGTGTTTTATTTTTGTTTTAAGGCACATTGCTTTCAACATGCCTTCAGTTTTCATAAATGACCCATTTAGTTATTTGTCCTCAGTGCTGAGCTGGCACTGTACAGTACACAGCACATTTAATTCACTAACCTAGGGGCTCCATCTACGTTATGGAGCCATGCCCACAAATATTACATCTCTCAACAGATACAAACGATCCCGTTCACCATTAACTACCTCATGTTGTGATTGGCCAGGAATAAATTGCACTTACAACACATTTACCAGGACGTAGGGTAAAATATATTTGTTAAATTACACGTGTAACCTTTTTTCGAGGGCTTGCAGCATAAAATGTGCGGAGTTTTATATAGTCCGCCATGGAAGAACAAATGTATGTATGTAAGATTGCATACATCATATTCAAATGTATACTGCTCATCTCTTAACCTTCCATGAAATTATAAAGAGCGGGAGCTGCAGAATACATTCGTGCTCCGGGGACCGATTTATCCAGTGCTAGTTTGACAGGGGCGTAAGAATGAATAATCTGTTTGCAGCCCTTTTTAAATACTGCCGCAATATTGTTATCAGCTGCAAGGGGTAGATTTGCGACCTTATAATGAAATGAGGCCCTCATTCAGAGCCGTACGCTCTGAGCAGAGCGCACGCTCTGAATGAGGGCCGGCCTCCATGAAAATGGAGCGTCCTCCTGGACGCTCGTATAGCTGTGGGTCACCACCCACAGGTTATACGAGCGTGCTTTTTGATGGCCGCGATGGCCGTGACCATCGCGACCATTGAAATTGCGAGCCGGAGCCTGCGGTTGAGGTTTTCAACCGCAAGCTCCGGAGTGATTTTGGCTCTATCAGAGCCAAAATCACTCCCACTGACATCACTAGTGGGAACGCCCCCGTCAGGGAGGCACGCCCCCGGCACGCCCACCAAAGGGGACGTGCTGTCAATCAACATCGACAGCACGCCCCCTTTGATCAGACACAATGAGCAAAGGACTTTCCTTCGCTCGTCGCGTCTGGCGCATGCGCACGACGGAGCTCCCTCCGTCGTGCACATGCTCAGTCCATAACATCGACCCACTTGCGAGCGGACTGCCGCTCGCGAGTGGGTCTGAATCAGGCCCTGAGTTTTTACACCGTCTAAGGTGCTTTTTTGTAGCGAAAGGGCCTTTGCATGCCGATCTGTGCAAAATCAAATTGTAACATGACACATGAAATTAGGACAACCCCGGAGTGCCCTGACTGTCATAACCTAATTAATACATACTGTACAAGCGGCTCCAACTGGCTGAATTTTAAAATAGGAAACATTCTAATTAATTTCGATGATGGGGGAAAGGGATAGTAGTCAGCACGTTAAGGTGACAATTATCTCCTACAGTACCTATGCTCATTACTGTCTCACGGGACACAATTCCACTTGAACATCTCCAAAGTGCGTGTAGAACGGGGGTAATGCGAAAATGTCTACACTCTGCAAATATTTAATGTTAATACATTTAAATAAATATATATATTTTTTATAACTTGTAAGGCTGGCCGTATTGTATACAGGGCAATAATCGTGCAAACATGCTGATAGAAATGAATGGTTAGCGTTCACTCAGTGTATGGACCTGTACGATAATCACTCACGGTCTGAAAATGGCTGAAAATAGGCCTGGATCGCTAGATTTGACAATCAAACCCGACCGATCCACCCCGACAGTCGCTCAGCCAACTTTATGCTGTCTGTGAAGATGGCCCCCGTACATTGTGCAGTGTATGAAGGCGCGCCAGTCAGGGTGCAGCCGCCGATGAATTGCATTATAGTGTAGTCAATATTCAGACCTATGAATTAATAATCGCGGAACAGCTACTATTATGAAGTATCCGTATCGCAACAGATATTTTAATTTTTCATGAAAATATTCCTGCTATGTACTAAGGGAAACTCGCAGTTACAGTAACCGCTATCTAGGTGAGTTATATCCCCGGCATTTTGTAGACGTCTTTCACTTTTGTGCACACAGTGTCAGCTTCCGCCAGCCTCCCCGGAGGCTGCGGGAGAGGGATCGGAAGATCTCTCTCCTGCTCCTAAGCCTCCATAGGCTTAAAGCAGTTTACACCATCTGAAGAAAGTGTAAACTACTGGGGCTTCGCTTTTCAGAATTTGGTACATAGGGGTCAGATCGTAGCATACATACTGACATTCAGTTCCCTCCTTCTGGGAGGGAGCTGAATGTCTGTGCACAGCGGGGGGCGTGGCCGGGTGATGACGCGGGTTTAGGGCGGAGCCATGCGACTGCATCATCGTGGCTCTGCCCCCTCTTTACAATGCCGAAAATATTGGCATTGTGAAGCAGGGGGGCGGAGGCATGGTGACGCGATTCAGTGCGAATCGCGTCATCGGGCCCCCCTCTGCGGGGGTTTCTTGTAGTAGATGGGGGGAAGGTCAGGCGGCAGCCGGGAGGCTTGCCTGCCTTTCCGGGGGGTCGGGAGCAGCACCCGATATTCGGGAGGCTCCTGGCTAAATCGGGAGGGTAGGCAAGCCCGGATCGTAGTCCCCATTTGTACATATGGGGAATGCGGTAAAACCCCCTGCAAACAGGATTTTTCGGGGTTTGTACCGCATTTTCCCAATTAGTATATCCTACCCACTGTTTCTTATGTTATTTTGACCTTAATTAATTTCGCCATTTAATTTCAACGTTATATCGCTATGTTCAGGTGCTACTTTAAATTAATGCAAAATATGTTTACACTTCAGACGAGAGCCCAAATACAATAGACTGTGAGTTGCGGGCAGCGGTGAGATTTCAGCGATCTATCCGCTATATTTGAAGCGTCATTTTTCTTTCTTAATTTTAAAACAAGATTGGCTTTGCCTTAAAACAAATTGGCGCTTTAAATCTAGCAGCTACTGCACGTCCCTGAAATCTCTCCGGCTGCCCGCAAGCCACAGGCTATCGCCCTTGGGCCAAAGTTACAATGTGTGAAGATCAGACATTCATTGCAGCTTTTTAATTCATGTAGATAAAACTAATCGGCTTTCAAAGTTTCCTCTTGGAATGCCGCACGTTACTGTATACTGGGAATATTCTAATCGCTTATTCCTGTGAGTTCACGTAGCAGAAATTAAATAAAAGGTAAAACCATATGTTTCTAAACACTCGACAATTTCCCCTCGCGGAAGACGGTGGCAAAGTGCGGCCGCACTCTGGCCCGCAGATAGCCGGTAATCCTGCCTGGGCGGCCTCGAGGATCGTTTCCAAATCCTGACAAGCAGATGTCTCAGCCCTTATCTCAGTTATGGGAACATGAGCTCGCAGACCTTCTGGCCTGTGTCCAGGAACTCGGACAGCTGAACTAATGGAACCACTGACTGACATAAGTTTCCCTAGTTAATTCCTTCCTCTTATTTGTTGGGAACAGTGAGTGGCCACGATGTGCCAAGACACCTGTGGCTTTTTCCTCATCTTGCGACAGGCAGCTGGGCTGGGACAATGGGGGGAGTGTTGGACTCGCACCAAGATGCTTGGACGGGAGAACACAATAACTTTCAGGTGACAGGACTGAGACAGGCCATGGGACCACCGCTATATTACATAGAGGCGAGTCGTCTGCTAGTCCCAGCTGCACTTCCGCAGAATGTCAGTCACATTTATCACTGACGTATAGCATGTCTTACAGCGCACACACAGGTATCAAGCTCTTCACTACACATTTATATTAAGCAGCAGTGGCAAATGCAGGATTTATAGACGGGGGGGGGGGGTTCCAAATGCCTGATTTTAGAGTGAGTGTTGCCAGTCCATGAAGAGGGCATAATTAACATTTATCAAACTTTAATATGCGTCATACAAAGTATATTGTGTCATAATTCCAGCATATACAGGACCAGTGATCACAGTAACCCATTACATGTGTCATACATAGTGTATTGTGTGTCATAATTCCAGCATGTACAGGACCAGAGATCACAGTAACCATTAAATGTGTCATACATAGTGTATTGTGTGTCATAATCCCAGCATATACAGGACCAGTGATCACAGTAACCCATTATATGTGTATACATAGTGTATTGTGTGTCATAATTCCAGCGTATACAGGACCAGTGATCACAGTAACCCATTATATGTGTCATACATAGTGTATTGTGTGTCATAATTCCAGCGTATACAGTACCAGCGATCACAGTAACCCATTATATGTGTCATACATAGTGTATTGTGTGTCATAATTCCAGCATATACAGTACCAGCGATCACAGTAACCCATTATATGTGTCATACATAGTGTATTTTGTGTCATAATTCCAGAATATACAGGACCAGCGATCACAGTAACCCATTATATGTGTCATACATAGTGTATTGTGTGTCATAATCCCAGCATATACAGGACCTGTGATCACAGTAACCCATTATATGTGTCATACATAGTGTATTCTGTGTCATAATTCCAGCATATACAGGACTAGTGATCACAGTAACCCATTATATGTGTCATACATAGTGTATTGTGTGTCCTAAACCCAGCATATAGAGGACCAGCGATCACAGTAACCCATTATATGTGTCATACATAGTGTATTGTGTGTCATAATTCCAGCATATACAGTACCAGTGATCACAGTAACCCATTATATGTGTCATACATAGTGTATTGTGTGTCATAATTCCAGCATATACAGGACCAGCGATCACAGTAACCCATTATATGTGTCATACATAGTGTATTGTGTCATAATTCCAGCATATACAGGGCCAGTGATCACAGTAACCCATTATATGTGTCATACATAGTGTATCGTGTGTCCTAAACCAAGCATATAGAGGACCAGCGATCACAGTAACTCATTATATGTGTCATACATAGTGTATTGTGTGTCATAATCCCAGCATATACAGGACCAGTGATCACAGTAACTCATTATATGTGTCATACATAGTGTATTGTGTGTCATAATCCCAGCATATACAGGACCAGTGATCACAGTAACCCATTATTTGTGTCATACATAGTGTATTGTGTGTCATAATCCCAGCATATAAAGGACCAGTGATCACAGTAACTCATTATATGTGTCATACATAGTGTATTGTGTGTCATAATCCCAGCATATAAAGGACCAGTGATCACAGTAACTGATTATATGTGTCATACATAGTGTATTGTGTCATAATTCCAGCATATACAGGACCAGTGATCACAGTAACCCATTATATGTGTCATACATAGTGTATTGTGTGTCATAATTCCAGCATATACAGGACCAGCGATCACAGTAATCATTATATGTGTCATACATAGTGTATTGTGTGTCATAATTCCAGCATATACAGAACCAGTGATCACAGTAACCCATTATATGTGTAATACATAGTGTATTGTGTGTCATAATTCCAGCATACACAGGACCAGCGATCACAGTAACCCATTATATGTGTCATACATAGTGTATTGTGTGTCATAATTCCAGCATACACAGGACCAGCGATCACAGTAACCCATTATATGTGTCATACATAGTGTATTCTGTGTCATAATTCCAGCATACACAGGACAAGTGATCACAGTAACCCATTATATGTGTCATACATAGTGTATTGTGTGTCATAATTCCAGCATATACAGGACCAGTGATCACAGTAACCCATTATATGTGTCATACATAGTGTATTGTGTGTCATAATTCCAGCATATACAGGACCAGTGATCACAGTAACCCATTATATGTGTCATACATAGTGTATTGTGTGTGATAATTCCAGCATATACAGGACCAGCGATCGCAGTAACCAATTATATGTGTCATACATAGTGTATTGTGTGTGATAATTCCAGCATATACAGGACCAGTGATCACAGTAACCCATTATATGTGTCATACATAGTGTTTTGTGTGTGATAATTCCAGCATATACAGGACCAGCGATCACAGTAACCCATTATATGCGTCATACATAGTGTATTGTGTGTCATAATTCCAGCATATACAGGACCAGTGATCACAGTAACCCATTATATGTGTCATACATAGTGTATTGTGTGTCATAATCCCAGCATATACAGGACCAGTGATCACAGTAACCCATTATATGTGTCATACATAGTGTATTGTGTGTCATAATCCCAGCATATACAGGACCAGTGATCACAGTAACCCATTATATGTGTCATACATAGTGTATTGTGTCATAATTCCAGCATATACAGGACCGGTGATCACAGTAACCCATTATATGTGCCATACATAGTGTATTGTGTGTCATAATTCCAGCATATACAGGACCAGCGATCACAGTAACCTATTATATGTGTCATACATAGTGTATTGTGTGTCATAATTCCTGCATATACAGGACCAGTGATCACAGTAACCCATTATATGTGTCATACATAGTGTATTGTGTGTGATAATTCCAGCATATACAGGACCAGTGATCACAGTAACCCATTATATGTGTCATACATAGTGTATTGTGTGTCTTAATCCCAGCATATACAGGACCAGCGATCACAGTAACCTATTATATGTGTCATACATAGTGTATTGTGTGTCATAATTCCAGCATATGCAGGACCAGCGATCACAGTAACCCATTATATGTGTCATACATAGTGTATTGTGTGTGATAATTCCAGCATATACAGGACCAGTGATCACAGTAACTCATTATATGTGTCATACATAGTGTATTGTGTGTCATAATCCCAGCATATAAAGGACCAGTGATCACAGTAACTCATTATATGTGTCATACATAGTGTATTGTGTCATAATTCCAGCATATACAGGACCAGTGATCACAGTAACCCATTATATGTGTCATACATAGTGTATTGTGTGTCATAATTCCAGCATATACAGGACCAGCGATCACAGTAATCTTTATATGTGTCATACATAATGTATTGTGTGTCATAATTCCAGCATATACAGAACCAGTGATCACAGTAACCCATTATATGTGTCATACATAGTGTATTGTGTGTCATAATTCCAGCATACACAGGACCAGCGATCACAGTAACCCATTATATGTGTCATACATAGTGTATTGTGTGTCATAATTCCAGCATACACAGGACCAGCGATCACAGTAACCCATTATATGTGTCATACATAGTGTATTCTGTGTCATAATTCCAGCATACACAGGACAAGTGATCACAGTAACCCATTATATGTGTCATACATAGTGTATTGTGTGTCATAATTCCAGCATATACAGGACCAGTGATCACAGTAACCCATTATATGTGTCATACATAGTGTATTGTGTGTCATAATTCCAGCATATACAGGACCAGTGATCACAGTAACCCATTATATGTGTCATACATAGTGTATTGTGAGTGATAATTCCAGCATATACAGGACCAGCGATCGCAGTAACCAATTATATGTGTCATACATAGTGTATTGTGTGTGATAATTCCAGCATATACAGGACCAGTGATCACAGTAACCCATTATATGTGTCATACATAGTGTTTTGTGTGTGATAATTCCAGCATATACAGGACCAGCGATCACAGTAACCCATTATATGCGTCATACATAGTGTATTGTGTGTCATAATTCCAGCATATACAGGACCAGTGATCACAGTAACCATTATATGTGTCATACATAATCCCATCATATACAGGACCAGTGATCACAGTAACCCATTATATGTGTCATACATAGTGTATTGTGTGTCATAATCCCAGCATATACAGGACCAGTGATCACAGTAACCCATTATATGTGTCATACATAGTGTATTGTGTGTCATAATCCCAGCATATACAGGACCAGTGATCACAGTAACCCATTATATGTGTCATACATAGTGTATTGTGTCATAATTCCAGCATATACAGGACCGGTGATCACAGTAACCCATTATATGTGTCATACATAGTGTATTGTGTGTCATAATTCCAGCATATACAGGACCAGTGATCACAGTAACCCATTATATGTGTCATACAAAGTGTATTGTGTGTCATAATTCCAGCATATACAGGACCAGCGATCACAGTAACCTATTATATGTGTCATACATAGTGTATTGTGTGTCATAATTCCTGCATATACAGGACCAGTGATCACAGTAACCCATTATATGTGTCATACATAGTGTATTGTGTGTGATAATTCCAGCATATACAGGACCAGTGATCACAGTAACCCATTATATGTGTCATACATAGTGTATTGTGTGTCTTAATCCCAGCATATACAGGACCAGCGATCACAGTAACCTATTATATGTGTCATACATAGTGTATTGTGTGTGATAATTCCAGCATATACAGGACCAGTGATCACAGTAACCCATTATATGTGTCATACATAGTGTATTGTGTGTCATAATTCCAGCATATGCAGGACCAGCGATCACAGTAACCCATTATATGTGTCATACATAGTGTATTGTGTGTCATAATTCCAGCATATACAGGACCACTGATCACAGTAACCATTATATGTGTCATACATAATCCCATCATATACAGGACCAGTGATCACAGTAACCCATTATATGTGTCATACATAGTGTATTGTGTGTCATAATCCCAGCATATACAGGACCGGTGATCACAGTAACCCATTATATGTGCCATACATAGTGTATTGTGTGTCATAATTCCAGCATATACAGGACCAGTGATCACAGTAACCCATTATATGTGTCATACATAGTGTATTGTGTGTCATAATTCCTGCATATACAGGACCAGTGATCACAGTAACCCATTATATGTGTCATACATAGTGTATTGTGTGTCATAATCCCAGCATATACAGGACCAGTGATCACAGTAACCCATTATATGTGTCATACATAGTGTATTGTGTGTCATAATTCCAGCATATACAGGACCAGTGATCACAGTAACCCATTATATGTGTCATACATAGTGTATTGTGTGTGATAATTCCAGCATATACAGGACCAGTGATCACAGTAACCCATTATATGTGTCATACATAGTGTATTGTGTGTCATAATTCCAGCATATACAGGACCAGCGATCACAGTAACCTATTATATGTGTCATACATAGTGTATTGTGTGTGATAATTCCAGCATATACAGGACCAGTGATCACAGTAACCCATTATATGTGTCATACATAGTGTATTGTGTGTCATAATCCCAGCATATGCAGGACCAGCGATCACAGTAACCCATTATATGTGTCATACATAGTGTATTGTGTGTGATAATTCCAGCATATACAGGACCAGTGATCACAGTAAGCCATTAGATGTGGCTGTAGGGCCATTCTGCCTGAGCTGAATGTTTTTATATTAGATGTAGGCTCCATTCCAGAGCATTGGAGCAAGTCCGGGATTCTGGGGAAGCAGCAGAGGAACCTAGCACTGCCTTGGACATATATGTACATATTGGGCTCTATAGCAGTGCATCCCTAAAGGGGGGTATCCACTACACGATTTTAACAGGCGATTGAACGATAACGACGTCGTTATCATTCAAAAATCGTTTATAAATCGTGCAGTGTTTGGTCTTTAACGTTCAACGATGCGCGCTCCCGCTTGTCTTTTGATCATCTTGTCAGTCGACCGAACATGCAGGTCAATTTCACTTGATCTATTAAAGATCGTTTACAAATTGTTTGCAAATCGTTCAGACTGAAAGATAAAATTTCAAGGGAAAAAATCAAGGGAAAATCGTTTAGAGATTGGACAGGGAATAGATTGTCTAGTGGATGTGCCCCTTAACAGTGCATGTTTTCCAAATCCCCTAATTGGTGCACAGGTTATTTATTACTGGCTGATAGTGATACATGTTAAAAGATCCACAGGTGGTGCTAATTAATTCATTTGTAATACTGAGAAGAACATGCAGCTATAGTACATTTCTGCTATATTACTATTTCTATTGTGGTCATGGTTTGGGCTTTGAAGGGGGGGGGGTTCCAGGCAGCCAGAACCCCCCCCCCCCCCTTCCCCTGTGTTTGTCTATGGGCTGTGGTGTATTTATGTTTTTTGATAGCTAGTGACAACTGTTTTTTTTTGATAACCCTGAGAACCACTTGAAATAAAATAAAATGTGGGGAATAAAAAATCAAACTTTTATAAGTATAACGTTAACATATTTTGCAGCACTGTGCAATCAGAGAATATTATATTATTACCTACCATCACTCCCTGTCTCAATGGAGCTGACAATCTAATTAGGGATCCCCGCACACAATTTCACTACAATCCACATAAACTAGCAGTGTGTCTTCCTATCACAGGAGGAAAGCATAGTAGCTGGGACACCCACACAAGCTGCTGTATGTACAAATCCTTTTCAGACTATTCCTGTAGATCTGTGGAATATTGCTAGGCGCTGAAGTAGGGTGGGGGGGTAGGATAACTAGGAATGTCTGGGCCCCGTGTCATACCCTCAGCAATATCTGATTGTGTTGGAATCATGCAGCTGGGATAGTGTCGGTGCACCAGTATGGATGCAAGTTACTCTAGTATACAAATGGAAATAACACCGGTGCTGACAAGGTTGTCTCTCTAAGCAGCTGCTAAAGAAAGGGGTAGTTAATCCCTTGAAAGAGCTAAAAACTAAAAGTGAAAAGCTGCGCTAAAGATTTAACTTATTTATTACAAGATATCACAATCACATTAAAACATAAAAGATGAAATTACTTTAGGTGTCTATCAGTCTATAGACAATACTTGCAAGTAAGAAAAAATCATAAAGAAAATTAAAAAATTTTTTTGGGAAAAAGGCACTAATACATTAAAAATCGACATGCATGTCAAAAAGTCATGATGACTAGATAACCTCTTGAATAACAATTACAGGCACTACACGATGTGATGCACCATGGAATAGATAAGAATTCAGTTCTCTTGGTAATACCCAAAAAAACAATCAGCCAAGGATAAAAATCCAATAAGGGACTGAGCACATGTAGTCCTCACCGTTAGGACCCTCCTATATGGACAAATATTACCTCTGTAAGTCTCTTAGGAGTGGTCCAATGTACAGTGGCGGTGGTCTGAAGAGAGGTGCTCAAAGTCACAAATCAATGTCCACAGAATCCTGGTGCTGAGCTGATAGTCATGGGGGCTTCCAATGAAGAGAAATCCACAAATGTTGAACTTCCAAAATAAAGTGTAGAGATGAGTAGGTGTAGGTGCTGGTAGTGCCTGAGTCCTGGTAATACACCAACGCGTTTCACTGCTCCTCTGGCAACTTTTTCATGTCGATTTTTAATGTATTAGTGCCTTTTTCCAAAAAAATTTTTTAATTTTCTTTATGATTTTTTCTTACTTGCAAGTATTGTCTATAGACTGATAGACACCTAAAGTCATTTCATCTTTTATGTTTTAATGTGATTGTGATATCATGTAATAAATGAGTTAAATCTTTAGCTCTGCTTTTCACTTTTAGATGCAAGCTACTCTGTCTGAACACACGAGCATGTAAAGCGGTCACATTTGTTTTCCAAATCATATAACTGCCTGGATACATTTTACCTAGGGGCTGCGTAATGCTGGGGGCGTGACCACATCATGTTGGGTGCTGCCATGCTCCTCGGGGGCCGGCCTTGTGTCTCTGAAGACCTGCTCTGCTTATGCATTGCATCATGGTTGCGAGATGTGCAAAGTGATTTTTACTGGTGGCTACTTTTTTTCCTACTTAAGTACAGATTTGACTCGGTTTTTTTAATGGCGCACAGTAAATTTACTGATAACTCGCCACCCTGTACAGAAAATCTACCCACTTACTTGAGTGTTGCTTCCTATTTCTATTGCATAATATTTTCCAATTTGCTTGTTAAATAATTTTGGGCATACAGTTCATGGAAATAGAGTACACATTCTGATTTAAAACACACCTCTCACCCACATGCAGTATAGTGAAGGCAGACATGTTGGCTGTTCAGCCATATTGATGAGAACAATGCCTAATAGTTCCCTAAGAACAGTAAGGCAAGAGGCGCAAAATGGCTCATGCCTCACTTGTAACTCATTTTTAATCAATTAATAGGCTGCATTCTTAGTCATTTTGACTCAGCATCCTCTGCGATTGCATGCGGACTGCGGATGGATTTTAGGACACTGATGAAATAACACATATTTGCTACGGTATAATCAGTACTGTAGGAACCAATCAGTTATCAGCGTATGTCTGACTCGTACTAATAAAAGTTAATATTTTATATTAAGTTGCAGCACAGTTATGCAATATGTACGATTTCAGTGACTGACACAAAATGGATTTTAGTGCGGAAACGTATTTATAGGAAGATTATTCAGGCTGCGTTTCATTATAAAGACAACACAACATCACATTATAAATGTATTTATCCCCATTCTAACTACAAATGACGAAATTTAACTTGCGAAAAAATCAGCATGAGCTGACGAACAAACCATCTGAGTGGAGAACATCTCATAGAGAGGTATTTACCTCCTAGTCCCACACTGTATACTTATCAGTGAACAGGTTGCGAATTATAATGTATTTGCAATAGCTTTTCCCAACTGCGCTCAACAGACTCATACAGAATTGGACGCAAATGCAATTTGTACAATTTTATTTATGCAAATTGCAGCAAAAATTCATATGCATCCATAAGCACTAAGTGGGCTGGGACAGGGGTTTGAGGGGGTCTGTAAGTGCTGCCTGCTCCCGGCGGCAGCAGTTTCTACAGCGCCATCCAGATCCCGGCACTCACGTGTGGAGCAATTCCAGCGCAGGCCTCTGACTGAGTGGCGGTTCCGATAAGTATTCTTCCCCTAACCCTCCCCCTAGTGCCAAAACCTAACCTCCCCCCTTGTCAGGGTTGGACTACCACAGCGGTACAGGGGAAATCCCCGGTGGGCCCTACTGCCTGAGGGCCCCACCCACTCCTCTAGGTGTGGAGCAGGATCATGGATGAACTTGGGTGCTTAATTTGCTTCAAGATGAGCCCTTCTACCAATCAAAGTGGGTGGTCCTGACACACCTCTGTCCCCACTATTGCATGTCCTGTCTAATGTTTGGCCAAGTCCATCTGTTTGGTACCTGGCCACACCCCTTAACTTGGGCCCCTATCACTGGATTCCCTGGTGGGCCCTTCATGCTCCAGTCCGACACTGCCCCTTGTGCAGGCCTGGGCTGCACAAGGGGCAGTGTGCTGTCGGCTCACTGTCGGCCGGAAGCTCACCACTGATATCACGAGTGATGTCAGTGGGGCCGCCCCCAAACGGCAGACGTTCAGTCGGGAACGCCTCCGTTAGTGTAGCCACCCCCCCCCGCCACGCCTACAAACCATCGACAGCCGCCCCTTTTGTAGTGAGTCCCGGAGCGAGAGAATTTATCTCTCGCTCCGGGGCTTGCGCACGGGCCTCAACATCGACCCGCTTGCGAGCACATAGGCGCTTGCGAGCAGGTTTGAATGAGTCCCAATGTGTGACAGTCCACCCTATGTGGGGGGACCTTCGGTGACCGCCTTGTTGTTAATCCTGCATGCGTGGGGCCATGGTAAATTTCTTTAAAGAGAGCCGAGCTCCAACCTCTTCATCTCAGTTGTACACTTTTTATTTTCCAACACTGATTGCGTTGGATTGTTTGCCTAATCTCTTCTGTACATGGAACCCACCCTCTACATTGGGGCACGTCTGTTCAAATCGCATAACACGCAGGAACGCAGATCACCAGTGATCACGGAGCCGCTGTGATTGATCATGTGTGACAGGCCGACACATCTGTACAGTGACTCTGCCGCGCGTCTCCCCAGCGAGCCGACGTACTCTCCGCTGGGCGGATTAGCATGTTTGCACTCTGCTTGGACAGGTGCTGTAAAATTCTCAATCTTCACTGCGCCCGGGATTGGCAGCTAAATTATTTCTTAATAACCTCAGACCTGCAGAAGTGAATTATTATATTCTGCCTCATTCACAGGTCTCACATAATCGAATCGTATTATGTAAAACATCAAAATCAGACGTCCATCAAATGCAAAGCGCACGGGGAGGGAGGGGGGAGGTCGATGTCGTACTTTTGAAGACTGTTTATTCTGTGGCGGATTTATTGCTTATAGCGTCTTTGTTGAAGACCTGTGAAATGGATTTGTTACAAAAAAATTTTAAAAAAATCATTGCGGATTATATTTGCATTACATTTACACCATTTAGCATTATAAAGAAATGCTGTCGGTGACGGGGAGACGGTTTTAAGGGGGTCGACAAGCACATTGTTATATTTTTTTTTAATTCCAATCTTCCAGCTCGCTATCTAATAAGGAAGTCGAGACAAAAGATTGGATAAATATAAAAAGGAAAGGGTTTATTTTAGAATAAAATAGAGAAGGTTTGCCATATAGGGGGCGATTCATACTTGGAAGCATGACGCAGTGCCTTAAAGGAAAAGTACATGGAAGAATAAAAGTATTTATGGAATAATCCCCTCTTGCAACGCTATAGAGGTCCCATGCCAAAAACTCTAGTGCTAAATGGAGAGTCTCATACCCTCCGGGGAATTATTGCACTTCATTGGTGCGTCCGTGTAGACAAATCTCCATCTGCAGAAATGTTCACACCTGTCGGTCCCGAAGGATCTTGGGAGGTTGAGAACCATATACTGGCATAAGAGCCTACACTCAAAGCGCCTCATTTACAGTCAGGAGCAAATCCAGCTATAGTGGGCAGATTTACACCTGCCTCAAGGTAAGGGGTGCAAATGCACAATTTATTTTAGATAACAGGGGGAACACTGGCTGTTCCTGCATGCAGTACACACATACTGGGAAGCTTTGTGTTTACAGTGTGATTTGATCTGCGACCAACCCCCACCAAGTGCTAAATCTTTCCGCACATTTTATATTTGCCCGTCCTGAGCCACAACATGGTTATAATAACAAACGTGCCTACTCTCCCAGCATGGCCGGGAAATCCTCAAAAATTGGGTGGTGCTTGCGGGCGCCCAGACGAATGGGCAGGTCTCCCGAGTGAAGTGGGCTGTACAGGTGGCGGGTGATGTGTTGAATCGCATCCTTGTGGCCCCGCCCCCTACTTCACAATGCTGCTAATCACTTCAACCCCCAGCAGGGGACGGGCCACGATGACGCAATCGAGACATCACGCCCCCAGCGCCGCCTACCTGCACCACCCTGGACTGGGGGAAGCAGCCCAAAGGTTGGAAAGTATGGGTTATTATGACATGATGCAAACTTACAACTTTTACCTGGATTTACTATAAAAATTAAATCAGGCTCAATCAGGGGAGAAGCTAGGGGTGGGCAGGCGAGTCACGTACCTTACACACAAATACATATGTCACACATACATCACACTTACCTTGCAGCAGCTGCAGGGACAGGACCTAGCAGGCTGGCACCATGTCATTAGGCTCCTCCCCCTAGCAGCAAAATGCTATGATTTGCAGGTCAATTGAGAGGGGGCGGGAGTAAATTATGCGATTCTAATAGAATTGTGTCACATTGACTCCGCCTCCTCGTTATTAACCCCCGTACTGGGGAATATTGCATAGAGGAGGGTGGGGCTAATAACATGGTGTCTGCTCTTGAGGCTATTAGGAGGGGTTTTTGGGTACTCAGAAACCCCCCCTGTGTGCGCTACTGGGGTGCGGTGTACAGTAAGCATGAGAGCCGCAGCAAGATCGTTCGGCTGAATGAGTCTTTGCCCCGGGTGACAGACAGCCCAATATGTTTAGTTCAGTTAGAAAAAAGTTCCCCTCTGCCCTTTGCTATACCTGTACCATGTGCTCCCCCTTCTGGTGGGCAGTGGTAGTGTAGTAGCGTAGTTTGAGCATACTTGTCTACAATTTACTTATCTCCTCCAGGGAAGGTCCAGTTGGGAGGTGCAGGGAGTGCGGGGAAGTGAATCGTCTCACCGTGGCCCCATCACCCGCTATACTATGCCGTGATTCCCAGCATGGTGTAGTGCAGCCATGATCACACAATTCATCGTGAGCCCCCAGACCTCCTAATTCAACAGAATGTAAATTTGATGCAATTCAGAAAGCTGCCCGAAATTTGTCAGTACCCAGGACTATAAGTGTCATTCATTGCCGCCCTGGGCTTCCTTATAGCCACAAGTACTGGTGCTGTGGAGCAAGGTGGGTATCACTGTCCTTAAAATACAGTATAGAACGCGCACATCCCTCATTTTGCTAAAGATATGTACTGGCAGCTATAGTTAGAAAAAAATCCTTCTTGTTTTATGCAGACTTATGTGCAATTTGACATGAAATCTGTATTTTGTTGATTTGTTTGCAAACTCCAAATAATGAATACATTTAAGTCACAGGGGTCTATTGGAGATAAAGTGAATGGTGTCACAGGCTGTGTTTGAAAAATGACAGTTGGGAGCTGATTGGCTGGTACCTTATCACCGTTCACTTTATCTCCTAACAGCTTAGTAAATAGACCCCACAGTCTATACTGTGATGCCTGGTGCATAGGAAGTGAGATTCTACTAAAATTACTCTTTTGCAGCCTGTACTTTTATCCTATGCCCGCCTTGCTCACCCAAACGTCAACAAAAATACCCCTACACAGAGTACTGTGCCCCAACCCCTCCGACACACCCGCTCCCCTTCCAAAAGAGCACAGGACCACCGCATAACCAGTGAAGCCCTCGCTCTTTATTTTTGGGTGCAGAACTGTGCTCGGGAGGCTAGATGTGCGGGTCCGGTTCCCAGGCAACTGACAACAATCCAATTTAGGGGTTCCGAGTTGAACCGGGTTCGGTTCTGTAGTCAGTTCGGAATACAGATTTAAAAAACAAAGGGGGTCATTCAGACCCACTCGCGAACGGCAGTACGCTCGCAAGTGGGTCGATGTTCCCCACTGCGCATGCGCACGACGGAGGGAGCTCCGCCGTGCGCATGCTCGAGACCCGGCGAGCGACGGGCTTCCCATCGCTCCGGGTCTCGCACCAAAGGGGGCGTGCTGTCGATGTTGATTGACAGCACGCCCTCTTTGGTGGGCGTGCCGGGGGCATGCCTGCCTGACGGAGGCGTTCCCATGGGAACGCCTACCATCTCAAGCCGGCCCCACTGACATCACTAGTGATGTCTGATAGAGCCAAAATCACTCCTGGGCTTGCGGCTGGGAAACCCGACCGCAGGGTTTCCCTCGCAAGTCCGATGGTCGCGATGGTCAAGACCATCGCGACCATCTTTTTGCACGCTCGTATATGCTGTGGGTGGTGACCCACAGCTATACGAGCGTCCAGGAGGACGCTCCATTTTAATGGAGGAGGGCCCTGATTCAGAGCAAGCGCTCAGGTCAGAGCGTCCGGCTCTGAATCAGGCCCAAAGTCGGGTTTTGGATTGCACGTAAAGTAAACAGGTCCAAACCATACTTGCCGACCTTTCTTTCATCTTTTCCGGGCGCAGCCCGGTCATCTCGGCTTTGGGGGCGGCACCAGACGACAGCTGTAATTAGATCCCGCCCACAATTTGCGCCATTTAGCTCTGCCCCCGGCATACGGACCTGCAAATTTGTCCTAAAATCTCCCCATCCTGCCCACTTCACTAGTTAGTGGGTGGGATGCGGGAGATATGTCTACTCTTTCGGGGGCGCGGGAGCTTACCCGAAAAATGGGGAACCTCCCTCGACTCCCGGGAGAGTAGGTATGTGTGGTCCAAACATGTCCAAATGACATGATGTTAGCTGTTTTTTTGTTTTATTTTCTTTAACAAATAAATACAGATCCAAAACCAAAACACGAAGATCAATCTGGATTAAAAACCGAAACCAAAACACGGTTGTTCCGCGCAAATCTCAAATGTTACTAATGAGCCCAATGAAGCACTGACCCATCCACCACGGCACAGAACCCATTCAGCGAGAACCATTCACCTGTTACGGCTCCACCATCCATATCCTAGGCCCCGTCCTTGCCAGCTGTGCTGGACCACGTGACATTTGTCGCTGTTGCCGCCATGCTGCCTCCCTCCCACCCCCCAGCACTCATCCGAAACCCCCTTCCTCTCACAAATAGTTTTATGTCGTAGGCAACAACGGAATCTTTTTTGTTTGCTAGTAAATAAATACGTATAATGACAATAAGCAGCGAGCAGGCAGACAGCTCACGTTGTGCTTGTACCACGAAACAACAGTTTCCCCATTTCTCTCCTCTGATATGCTCCTGACTGATGTCCAACATTCCGCCTTAGAACTCGCCTCCGCCATTCCTAACAGAACAATCACAGCACAAATCTCTTTAATAATACATGCATTTCCAAAAAGCCTGCACAGATGAAATATCACCTGGCGTCCAGACAGGGACCCCGGCCAGATAACCGTGTTTATTTTACAATGCGGTATATTTTTGTTGTCTTCCTCTATTTAGCGTCCGATGATTTAATGCATTGTGTTTCCGGATTGGCTGTTTGCCGTCGGACCAGGAGAGAGAATGTTCTTTGGCTTTCTCCGATCTGCTCTGCAAGACTCCCTGTCGTTATTCCCCTTCACGCCCACGGTCTTTATCTCTTTATTCACACTGATGCTCTTCTTAGCCATAGCAACTTTAACAAAATAATAATAATTATATGTGCGCTCCCTACAGTAAATAATCTGGATATTATAAGTCACAGAAGAGTTATGTGACCATATGAAAGCAGGAGGCTGTTGGGTATGATATGTCGACATTGTTAGATTGTCGACATATCGTCATGGTTAGGGTTTGGGGGGCGGGAGGGTTAGGCTGCCGGGGAGGTTAGGGGACCATGTACTGCCTACTCTCCTGGGATGCTCGGGAGACTCCTGAATTTCGGAGTGTTGGGGGTGGGGAATAATTGACAAGTAGAGGGGTCTATTTACTAAGCCTTGGATGGAGATAAATAAACGGCGGTAAAGTACCAACCAACCAGCTCCTAACTGTCATTTTTCAAAACACAGCCTGGGACATGGGTTAGGAGCTGATTGGCTGGTACTTTGTCTCCATACATTTTATTGCCACACAAGGCTTAGTAAATCATAGTATGCTAAGTGCTCCAGTTTGCAAAGATGTCTCCTGAGGAGAGAGTAGCCACGTACCTGGATGTAGGCTGGTCGGACTCTCTATTCTAGGCGCACGCATGCACAATAAAATTGATGTGCGCTGTGCATCTGGTGAGCTTCAGAAATGATCTCACTGTTTATATAGATGTTATTTACAAGAGATTATACATACAGTCAGGTGCATAAATATTGGGACATTGACAGAATTTTCATATTTTGGCCTCTATTCACCACCACAATGGCTTTGAAATGAAACAGAGCATCATCAGGGATGAAACCCAGCGTCTGGTGATGTCTATGCGTTCCAGACTTCAGGCTGTAATTGCCTGCAAAGGATTTGCAACAAAGTATTAAAAAGTGAAAGTTAGATTTAGGATTGTTTAGTTTGTCCCATTACTTTTGGCCCCTTAAAAAGTGTGAGGCACATATAGAAACCGTTGTAATTCCTACACCGTTCACCTGATTTGTATGTAATTACCCTCAAATTAAATCTGAAAGTCTGCAGTTCAAGCACATCTTGTTTGTTTCATTTCAAAGCCATTGTGGTGGTGAATAGAGGCCAAGATATGAAAATTCTGTCAATGTCCCAATATTTATGCACCCGACTGTATATTAATCTTATGTATTATTATTATGACTATGTCCAGAATTATTGCTCTGCTGCCTCCTGCCCTGACCACTTACCTTGATTTTTTACTTCTGAAACTCGTAGCCTGCCCTGACCTTGGCCTCCCACCTTAACAGCCTCACCAATACCAGTTCCATTGACTCTACCTCCTCCCTTGTGACAGAACCTGTGCAAGAAACACCTACAGCAACACCCTCTGCAGAAATCCTGGAAGGCGACAGGGGAGCGAAACCACCCGGGCTACAGTAAATGAAGTACCCAAGTAGCCTGGCTTTAGGTGCCCTTCGTAGGGTTCAACTGGATGCGACATTACACCACCAATATATAGCGCTGACAGATCCGCTGACCGGCATGGGTCGTAACCTGTTTAGCAAACGTTCATGTTTCGCCCCTATTACCCTGCTTGATTTCTCACAACACCTGAAATTGCCAATTTTCCTATCCTGCCTTTACCCTGACCATACAAGCCTTATATCCTAGTCTTGACTTACTCTGCGGTTGTTATGGAAGTTTTGCATCATGTCTGCCTTTTCCGTCTATTATTGAATTATGCTCTTTCAAGAGAATGGCTGCCACATTACTATAATGGGTGTCACCTTCGTACCTTGATTTTCAGTGAAGTTAGGATCGACATAATGGATGGGGGAGAAAGGAAAAAAAAAAAAGAAAGTTTTCTTAGAGGATCAAAGTCGACGTGAAGGCGGAGAGATTAAAGAAGAGAACCCAGCCTTGGATAAATCACTTTCATGTAGAGCGGAGCTGTGTGGGTCTTGATGAAAGCTACTGTGGGTACAATATAATATGTAAAGCAGGTTATGTCGTCTTTTATTAAAACAACGCAAGTGGATCGCAAAGAAGAACGTGTTCTACAGGCCGGTAATTAAAGGTCTTTGTATTGTTAGGTCAACACTGAAGTAATAAGGTGACTTGTTGCTCTTTATATGAAGACAATGTTACATTCTAGGTGTACAGTGCTGTGTGTTAGGATTTCATTATTCATCTTATTACAGGATAAAAAAGAAAAAGTCTATTACTTTACAACAGATTAAGCCTGAGAACCCAGCAGGGTAGGTAACTGCATAATGTATGTATCGTGGAATTATTTTTATTTTTAGACTGTTGTACACAATGGAAGGCCTGATTCTGAGGCATCGCTGGCTGCAGGCGACTGGTGTGATGATTATGAGCAGACTGTGCAGGCGGCGCAAGGCGCAATTGCAGACTGCGCATTTGCTGCACCAGGCATATGCATCTTGTCGGAGGATACCAAAGTTGCCAGTTCACTCCGTACATGGCTGGCTGGATCTTTTTGTCAATGGAATGGGCATTTCTGGGCAGTAAATGGGGGGCTACCTTGCGAACGCACAGGAAAAGATCCGTGCTACTTTGAGGCATACGTATGGAGAAAGAGCTCACGGCTGTGTGTAGTAGGGGCAGAACCATGAGGACTCAGGCCTTCATTCAGAGGCGGCCGAACGGTCTACAACCGCACGGCCGCCTCGATGTTTGTCAAGTGCGCATGCGCACGAGGGAGCCGGCTCCTTCGTGCGCATGTGTGAGACCCGCTACGACCGACAGCGCCGGTCGTAGCGGGTCTCTTTCCAAAGGGGGCGAGTTGTCGATGTTGATTGACAGCTCACCCCGTTTGGAAGGCGGGCCGGGGGGGTGGCAGCCCAAACGGAGGCGTTCCCATGGGAATGCCTACCGTTTGGGGGAGGCCCCATTGACATCACTAGTGATGTCAGTGGAGAGCTTCCGGCTCTGACAGAGCCAGAAGCTCTCCGGAGCTTACGACAAGTGAGACCCTACCCTAGGGTCTCGTCGTAAGCCCCGATGGTTGCAATGGTCTCTGACCATCGTGACCATCACCCTAGCGGTCGTTAGAGCTGTGGGTGTAAACCCACAGCCTAACGACCGAAACAGAGGCGGGCGGTCAGGATGCAAGCTGCCGCCCAGTTTCTGAGCGACCGCTTGCATCCTCCGACCGCCTCTGAATGAGACCCTCAATCTCAGTGCCACATCCCCAAGACCTCCCACCTGGCTGCACCACACCTCCCCTCCCTGGACCTCCCACCTGGCTGCCTAGCAACTAGGACAGTGGTTCTCAAACTCAGTCCTCAGGACCCCACACAAGTCACGTTTTCCAGGTCACCCAGCAGGTGCACAGGTGCAGTCATTACTCACTGACACTTTTTAAAAGTTCCACAGGTGGAGCTAATTATTTCACTAGCGATTCTGTGAGGAGACCTGGAAAACATGCACTGTTTGGGGTCCTGAGGACCGAGTTTGAGAACCTGTGAACTAGAATATACTGTACGTTTGGCATGCACAAAATACCAACTTACTGTTTCATTGCACAGACATATGTAAATAATGCAGATTAAATGCACTTTGACCCAGAAAGGAAGCTTTGTACATGCCTTCACACCCAAGAATCTACTAATTCAAGGAAAATGTCTCTTCACCAGGTGATAAGTGCAGATGACAGGTGGGAGCTGACTGGCTGGAGCATCGTTATTCTACGCAACATGTTTTATCACTTATTGTGAATGTTAAAACTCGGGCCTAGGCCAGAGGTTCCCAAACTCGGTCCACAAGGCACCCTAACAGTCCAGGTTTTTGGGTTTTTTTAATGTTTTATTGGGCCACCGCAAAAAAAATTACAGTTTTTGATTTTCAGTTAATACAAGAATGCAATATTCCATGAAAATACTATGGAACATCACACTGGTGTTACATTCAGTAAACAGTCCAGGTTTTAAGGATGTCCATGCTTGACCACAGGTGACTTAATTAGTACCCCAGTCAATTTGATATAACCACCTATGCTCAACCATGGATAATTCTAAAACCTGAACTGTTGGGTTACTTTGAGGGCTGCGTTTGGGAACCTCTGGTCTAGGCAATTAGCCATACCACTTAACTTTTTGCACATAAGGATTCCTAAGGGGGCTATTTACTAAGCCTTGAAGGGAGATAAAGTGAACTACCAACCAATCAGCTCCTAACTGCCATGTCACAGGCTGTGTTTGAAAAATGACAGCTAGGAGCTGATTGGCTGGCACTTTATCTCCATAGTAGGCTTAGTAAATAGGCCCCTAAATCTTCGTGCTCAGCCTCAGTGTGGCAGGTTCAGATGAGATTAACTGACATCTTCGTAGGTTACATGTCCAATCAGTAAAGGCGCACATCTGCGTACCGGCGTTCCCCATCCCCTGTAGTGCCTACACTGAAGGACTAGTCATCCAGTGTAGGCACCCTCCCTCATCCCTGAACATGGTCAATCTGTCGTTATCGGCAGATTTACTGGCATGTTCAGCCAATAATTGAGGTTGGAAAGGAACGCAGGTGTCCCTGTGCGTTTGAACGCCATTACAGGGGCATGCATAATTAAGCCCCTGCGATTCTATACGCTGGCAGAGGTTTAAATGGCGACAGGAAGGTTAGCTGTTTCTGCGGTAGGGTCAGGTCACCCACAACTGTGCGAATGGCTCTGATGTTACCGATGTTTTCGCTGACTTGCAGATGCATGTCATGGGAAGTGGGCGGCTTTATACAGTGATGGGCGTCTTGGTATAGTGCTGCGGTTGCCGTGCGATTACATTCATTAGCATATTTTCGCAGCTAGCGGGTGCATGCAAACGCAGCCGGGCAGTCCGTGCTGAATCAGGGCCTGATTCAGACCCGGTCCCAAGCGCTGAGCACTCGCAACCGGGTCGATGGAGGCCCAGAGCGCATGCGCAAGCTGTCGCTCCAGGTCTCGCACCAAAGGGGGCGTGCTGTCGATGTTGAGTGACAGCACGCCCCCTTTGGTGAGCGGGCCAGAGGGGTGGCTGCCCAGACGGAGGCATTCCCATGAGAACGCCTATCGTCTGGGGGCGGCCCCACTGACATCACAAGTGATGTCAGTGAGAGAGCTTTCGGCTCTGTTAGAGCCGAAAGCTCTCTGGGGCTTGCGGCAATGGGACCATCTTCCTGGCCGCTCGCTATAGCTGTGGGGGGTCACCCACAGCTATGCGAGCGGCCAGGAGGCCGTTCTAAAAAAAAGTAAAAAACCAGTGTCCGGCTCTGAATCAGGGCCTCAGGCCCTTAGTAAATAGACCCCCATGTTATCTTATTTCTGGGCCTGATTCAGAGATGTATTCACTGCCAATACTTGCGCAGGTGAGCGATTATTGGCCCATAGTGCGTGCGTCACGGTTGTACTGCACACACACCAAGGTACCTTAGCGCCGCCTCTCGCAGTGAGGATGTCTTTGCAAAGTGATTGACATCCAGGGACCGCTTGGGGGCAGTGACAGGGAGCGGCGGCAATAATGCAGGAGTGTCGCAACCCTACAACTGCGATCCCAGCGTACGCTGATAAAGTGGTTCCGACGTCTTAGTTCAGGCAGATGATTATGGAATGATATGCGCTGACGGCCGAGCATGTGTTGGATTTGTGATGGCCCCAGTGGGCGTCACAGTACATATCCCGGCGTCTGCGACAACTGCAGATTTCCGCACAGCAGCTGCGATTGCATTAATGTACATGTGTGACTCAGGCCTCAATCTGTACTGATTGTACAATGTCCCAATTATATTATATTGTATTGTTTACTACTTTCTTCAATACGCTTCAGAATAAATAAGAACATTATTTTATTAAGCCTGTTTCTCCTGTGAGATTGGAAAAAAGCAAATCATGTTCATAAACTCATGAAGAGACCCCGGGAGAGGGGGTGGATCTCTCGCATCATGACCATTTCCTAGTGAAGTGAGTAGGATGGAGAGATGATACCAGGAATCGTCTGTATGGAGGGGATGGGGCAAAAATGTTGCTATGGGGACAGGGCATAATGATGCAAAGAGCCAACTCCGCCCCCAAAAATGGTCAGCGGCATCTCCTCTTCTCCTGGTGAGTAAAATTTAAAAGTAGGCAATTATGCCTAACGGTATGCCTAACTGTATGACTAACGGTATGACTAACTGTATGACTAACGGTATGACTAACGGGATGACTAACGGTATGCCTAACTGTATGACTAACTGTATAACTAACTGTATGCCTAACTGTATGACTAACGGTATGACTAACTGTATGACTAACGGTATGACTAACTGTATGCCTAACTGTATGACTAACGGTATGACTAACTGTATGACTAACGGTATGACTAACGGTATGACTAACTGTATGACTAACGGTATGACTAACTGTATGACTAACGGTATGACTAACTGTATGCCTAACTGTATGACTAACGGTATGACTAACTGTATGACTAACGGTATGACTAACGGTATGATTAACTGTATAGCTAACTGTATGACTAACGGTATGACTAACTGTATGACTAACGGTATGACTAACTGTATGACTAACGGTATGATTAACTGTATAACTAACTGTATGCCTAACGGTATGACTAACGGTATGCCTAACTGTATGCCTAATGGTATGACTAACTGTATGACTAACGGTATGCCTAACGGTATGACTAACGGTTTGACTAACTGTATGCCTAACAGTATGACTAACGGTATGACTAACTGTATGACTAACGGTATGTCTAACGGTATGACTAACGGTATGCCTATCGGTATGACTAACTGTATGACTAACGGTATGACTAACTGTATAACTAACTGTATGCCTAACTGTATGCCTAACGGTATGTCTAACGGTATGCCTAACGGTATGACTAACTGTATGACTAACGGTATGACTAACGGTATGACTAACTGTATGACTAACGGTATGACTAACTGTATAACTAACTGTATGCCTAACGGTATGACTAACTGTATGACTAATGGTATGCCTAACAGTATGCCTAATGGTATGCCTAGTGGTATGCCTAACGGTATGACTAACTGTATGCCTAATGGTATGCCTAGCGGTA
Organism: Taudactylus pleione; assembly: GCA_031769625.1. Lineage (NCBI taxonomy): Eukaryota > Metazoa > Chordata > Amphibia > Anura > Myobatrachidae > Taudactylus > Taudactylus pleione. The sequence continues at coordinate 2,459,703 of JAUIMM010000448.1, forward strand.
TGACTAATGGTATGCCTAACGGTATGCCTAGTGGTATGCCTAACGGTATGACTAACTGTATGCCTAGCGGTATGACTAGCAGTATGCCTAGCGGTATGCCTAACGGTTTGACTAGCAGTATGCCTAATGGTATGCCTAGCGGTATGACTAGCAGTATGCCTTACGGTATGCCTAATGGTATGCCTAGCGGTATGACTAGCTGTATGCCTACTGGTATGCATAGCTGTGTGCCTAACGGTTGATATCCACAATTTACCTCTTAAGACTTACTTCAACTCTAAATTAAAATTAGAGATGTACACAGACCATTAAATCATCGTCATGTTTTGTTTTAGTTTTAGCAAAAGTGTTTTGGCTCAGTTTTGGTTTTGGATTTTTTTATTTATTTTTTCATTGATAAAAACAGCTAAAATTATGTAACTTGGACCTGTTTTGTTTCTATATTATTATTATTATTATTATTATTATTATTATTATTATTAATAACGTGTTTTTCTACACATTTCCCGTAATTTACAGTCAATTTAGATTTTAGAGCACCTCAGCACCTAAAATTATGAGGGAGGGACTTAAATTCCATCCAAAATCTGGACTCAGTGGTACTCGGAACCCCAAAGTCATCCCAGTCGGGACTCGGTTCATCTCGGAACTCCAAAATTCAGGTTAAATTCTAGTTACATTGTTCTTGAATCATTTATAAGTGAAGTTACTGTAGTATGGTGGTGGACAACAAAAGAATGGACAATATTACAACAAAGAACATACATGCAAATCACTCGTTGGTGTTCAACTCCCCGAAAGAAGCACGCCCGGGCGGGCTGTGTCATTTTCTGTCAGGGACCATTGGCCTATAATCAAATAAAGGTGATCGCGCCCAGCTAAAACACATAACGTATCAGATAAAAACTTCAGTTCTTTCCGCCACAACGAGAAAAACATCAACACAATAAATTAAAAAAAATAAGTGGGAGGGAGAAGTCTCCAGAAGTGAGAGAGGTACCGGCACTAATATAACACCCTAAACATGACCCTCCAAACCCTATATGCTGTAACATAATAAAACGCAAATCACCCCAGGAGGAAGGGAGTTAATTATGAATCTTAGGGCTCCATTTATCAATGTGCCTAATTACCAGCACCTACAGTAATTTTGTTTAGTATTGTAGTGATATGAACGAATGTGCCACTGGTATTCATAATTACTCACCTCTCCAGCGAGCTTCGGCCAGGTCCAGTGACAATCTCCTACTTCAGCGGCGTCTTCTGCTGCCAGCGACGGGTTTCTGTGTCATGTGCGTGAAACTTTCACCCGGCGGGGACCCGGCAGTGTCTGGGTCCCCATTGCCGGTAACAGGGATTGTATAGCTCTTGCGTGATGGTGATCGATACAGTGAAAAACAGCGTTAATCTTAGGGCCTGATTCAGACCCACTCGCGAGCGCATAGCACTGGCAAGCGTGTCGATGGTGGGGTATTGCGCATGCGCAAGCCCTGGAGCGAGAGAGAAATTCTCTCGCTCCGGGACTCACTACAAAAGGGGCGGCTGTCGATGTTGATCGATAGCTCGCTCAGTTTTGTAGGCGGAGCGGGGGGGTGGCTACACAAACGAAGGCGTTCCCGAAGGAACGCCTGCCGTTTGTGGGAGGCACCACTGACATCACCAGTGATGTCAGTGGAGAGCTCCTGCTCTGTTAGGGCAGGAAGCTCTCTGGGGCTTGCGACGGACGAGACCCTACCACAAGGGTCTCGTCGCAAGCCCCGATGATCGCGACCATCACTTGGCTGCCCTGATTCAGCATCCAGGTCTGATTCAGGCCCTTAGTCTGTTTCCTTTACAGTAAGAGCTGTAACAAAGTCAATGGGCGGGATGCAGCAAGTGAGAAATGCGGTCAAACCCCCAAAATGACCGCATTTCATATATCCACCAAGCCCCGGAATGCGATGCACTCCGGGGCTTGGTTAGAGTGGGTAACGCCGTCTTTATGCGCCGAAGGACGCCTGAGGGGCTTCTGTTACTGAGAGAGCGGTCCTTTGCGGTGATCGTCATGCCAACGCCGGCATGCATGCAAAGAATGCCCGAATGCGATGCGTCATGCACACCGCCCAATGTCTCTAAAGAATTCCAATAATGAATATATTACTCTAACTAATTCATTAATGATAGAGGATTCAAAAAGTGCCATGGTAATAACGAAAATTAATTATTTCAAAGTGATACTGTAACTGTGATATCTCGCTATAAGGCATTCGGAGGTGCAGGATAAGTTCAGGTCTACGGTAGCCACCAGGACATAACCCCTCTGAGGTTACACACAACCTGCGCACGGTAGAATCACAGGCGGCCATCTTGCACAATTCTGTGGAACATCATTATAACTTTCACACTCTCCAGTCTCTATTTCTAGGACATTATGCTCTGGAGACATATTCAAAGAACCTGAAGTGCTCCTGTGACTCCTCGAGTCCTCATTTTTGGCTGCTGTCTCAGTGTTTGAAGCCGAACTGCTGAAAAACTGAGCTGTGTTCAAGCTGAGGTCGATCTGTGCTGGGCAGATGTTAGTGAAGGGGTAACTACAGACCTCAGCAGCGTTTCAAAGCCAGGTATCACACTGGCATTAAGGTAGCAAACATTCTACAGCGCAACCTTATTATATAACCAGCACCATATATACAATTTCCAGTATAAAACTACGGCTCATTACTGGAACCAGAACCACAAAGAAAGATCTGCCTAATGTCTTATAAGTAAGACAAGGAAAGAGTGCCAAGGAGTAGTTTATATAGAGTAATACCCAACAAGACTATTGTGCAATATACGTAATAAAGTGCTATACTGGCTACTGTTCGCTGGCGAGCTGGGATCAAACGTTATAGAAGTGGTGAAATCAGATGAGTTCCTGGCGCAGAGCCCGCTCATGGCGCAGTACATATAAAAACATCTTTTTATGACAATTATAAAAAAAAATATACAATGATGACATAATATTGCTGCTTATCTGGATGCAATCACAGGATATTTAGCATTTAGAGAGCGTTTGCTGGTATAAGATCCAAAATGTGAGAGCTGTGACCCGGGTAGTGCGACTCGGACCACCTTGTGAATACTTCCATCTTGGTCTAGGCAAGAGGAACAGCAAAGCTGGAAGCCACCCTACGCGTTTTGCAATCCTTCTTTATCATGGTTATGGCTTCATACTGAACATATGTTAGGGAAAGAGATAGGTGGGGAGGAAACCCAAGTGCTACATTCATTAGCAGCAACATATCAACGTCAAGTGTGATGCTGGTATTATCTAGTGTAATCCATTTGATGCCATAATCATTTGAGGGAAAGATGGACAGCAAGGACAGAACACATAGGTTATAAACAGAGACCATGCAGGAGAGGGGCCTTTTGTGCAACAGCTTTGTGGGAATCACAGGGAAATGCTGATAGAACAATTGTCTTCAGTGAATTGAGCAGTCAATTCGTGTTGCTTAATTAAAAAACAAACAAAGGGGTTGATTCAGCATTAATCGCAATTTTAGCCGCGTATGCAGATCGGTCGATGGTGTGTACCACGCATGTGTATGCAGGTTAGCATTGTGATACCATTGTGATCACGCTCGCACATCGCAGAGTGAGTGACAGGACATCAGCGTTTGGGGGAGTTGACGGGGGAGTGGTCGGAGAAACACAGGCGTGCCAGTACGTTTGAACGCCGACACATGGGCATGCATAAATTAGCCACTGCGGCGGCATACACAGCTTGTGTGCTCACTGCGTGAGACGAGGTTAGCAATATCTGAGTCAGGTCAGAGCTGCTGTCATTGTGTGTGAGGGGCCGATGTTCCTCGCTGTTACCGATGTGTACGCAGGACTGCGAGGTATTACGGATGTGAGAAAGCGCTAGTGGGCGTCTCTATACTACCTGAGGGGTTGCAAACATTAGCAGAATTGGGTAAGATTACAGAGCTGCGATCGCAATGGCGATCCGTGCAGAATCGGGCCCATACGATTTTAGTGCAATTACTATTGTGACACATTTTTAATTCGTTATATTAAGCTGTATAAGAGAGCTAATTATAATCATGTACAAATGCTGATGTGAGAGAATATAAGTTCTGCTGACGCTGCAGAGTTTTGTAACGAGAAACGCCGCTGCGGCCGCCGCTGACGATGATGATGGTACGTTTTCATGTGTCACAATAGTTCAGTACAATTTTTAGGTACAGGATAAATTATATTCTGCCGGTCAGATGCCTTTATACATTACACCACATCTGGTATTTAGGGACGACCAAAGTTGGAAGTTGCGGCAAAACTGTGTCTAGTTTTTCATCTCCGTTTCGCACTGTGAGCGTGATGCAAAGTTGGACGCTAATCACATTTTCTGGGCGCTGGCCGGCGCCATCCCTTCCCCTCCCTCAAACATCGCGGACACACCATTCGTCACATGCGCAGTACAGATCCTGCGCATGCTCCAATTCGCCACCATCGGAGTTTGCTAAATTTCTCGCTTATAAATAAGCTCAGAGTAATGGTTTCAATTGGTGCGGACTGTGCGCAGATCACTTGAGACCGTATTTCACATACTGTACATGAAGCTTCACAACGAAACGCAAATATTCCGTGGAACAGACCGGAGCTACCGGCTACACTGCCGCTAGTTCCGCCACTGGGTGAAATGTATAATATCCCCAGCCTTAAACTGAACTGAGGGCATGATTCAGACCTGGTCGCAAGCACTGAGGACCTCATTCAGAGCCGGTCGCACAGAGCGTGTGGTCGGTCTGAATGAGGGGAGGACCTCTTGAATTTTCAAGAGGTCCTCCTTTGCGGTGGTAAGGCTTCACACCCACAGCCTTACGACCGCCTAAGGTGATGGTCGCGATGGTCTTGACCATCGCGACCATCGGGGCTTACGACGAGACCCTAGGGTAGGGTCTCCCTTGTCTTAAGCCCCAGAGAGCTTTTGGCTCTGTCTGAGCCGGAAGCTCTCCACTGACATCACTAGTGATGTCAGTGGGGCCGCCCCCAAACGGTAGGCGTTCCCATGGGAACGCCCCCGTTTGGGCTGCCACCTCCCCGGCCCGCCTTCCAAACGGGGCGAGCTGTCAATCAACATCGACAGCTCGCCCCCTTTGGATCGAGACCCGCTACGACCGGCGCTGTCGGTCGTATCGGGTCTCACGCATGCGCACGACGTCGCCGTCGTGCACATGCTCTGTGGGGGGCCATCGACCCGGTCCGAGCGCATCGGCGCTAACGACCGGGTCTGAATGACCCCCTGAGAGCTCGCAACTTGGTCGATGGTGGCCCACAGCGCATGCGCACGATGGAGCCGGCTCCGTCGTGCGCATGCGCGAGACCCGGCTAGCGACGGGCACGATGGAGCTCCGGGTCTCACACCAAAAGGGGGCGAGCTGTCGATGTTGAGTGGGCGGGCCGGGGGGTGGCTGCCCAAACGGAGGCTTTCCCATGACAACGCCTGCCGTTTGGGGGCGGCCCCACTGACATCACAAGTGATGTAAGTGGAGAGCTTCCGGCTCTGTTTGGGCTTGCGATGGGCGAGACCCTACCACAAGGGTCTCGTCGCACGCCCGATGGTCGCGATGGTCTTGACCATCCCGACCATCATCCTGGCCGCTCGCAGCTATGCCCACAGCTATGCGAGCGGCCAAGAGGCCGCTCCAAAAAAAAAAAAACCCGGCCCTGATTCAGAGCGAGCGCTCTGTCAGAGCGAGCGGCTCTGAATCAGGCCCTGAATCATATATGCGTTGAATTGTACCCAGCATACAGGAGGGGTGAAGTAGTATTGCACAGTATTACTAGTATGAATAATAAGAGACACTTTAAAATAAAAAGGAACAGGATAAAACAGCGGAATCATCGGTGGCACATTGAATTTCCGAGCAATCTTATGCCGCCTCAGACAGAGCGTATCACAACAGACACCGCTCCGTCTGCGTGCAAAGTCATGGAGGCTCACTAGGGCATGCCCAGAAAATGGTCCGGATACTCCTGCGTTTTTATAGCCACCACTGCCCTTCTTTATAAAGCCAATATTTGTATTTCACTGACTTGGGAATAACAAGGTTCATTTCCTTAAAGAGAAAGGAAACCAAGCTGCAGATTATCATTCATTATGATTTGCAGGGAGAGGGGACTCTAAATATAGTAATTTGTCATTTAGCGGGAGGAGCCAGGAATAGAAAGGGGGAGGAGTCTATATTAATTATTAAACATTCCCACCCATTCCCTAAATGAAAAGTCTAGCTCCTCCCCTGTTCAGAAGCCGAGTGACCTAACAGATTGTCTTTGGAGTGCTGAAGGAAAGCGAGTACGCAGAGAACACTCATACAAAACACAGAGGGGACATACAAACTACACACAGATAAGACGCTTGTTCCACCTGTTACCCCAGGGTTGAGCGCCGCAATACGAATCGCTATTATTGAACCACTGAGCACTTGTGAAACATTTGTGATCGTTTTATGGTGTTTTAGAACGACTGTCCAATAACACGAAGCGCCATATTCTAGTCCTCATTTATTAACACGTTTTATCATTCGCAACGAGTGATAATTCTCATTGCATAGGAAAATAATGCAGCAGCCAATCAGCTCCCAACTGCCATCTATTTGAAAAATGACAGTTGGGAGCTGATTGGCTGGAGCCCCATTTATCATATGCAGTGATAAAACTCTTTGATAAATGAGGACATCTGGGCCTGATTCAGAGGCGGACGCTCTGAAAGAGCGTCACTCTGAATCAGGGCGTTTTTGGTTTTTTTTGTAGCGGCCTCCTGGTCGCTCGCATAGCTGTGGTTGACCACCCACAGCTATAGCGAGCGGCCAGGTTGATGGTCGCGATGGTCAAGACCATCGCGACCATCGGGCTTGCAACGAGACCCTTGTGGTAGGGTCTCGTGGCCGCAAGCCCCAGAGAGTTTCTGGCTCTAATAGAGCCGGAAGCTCAACCACTGACATCACTTGTGATGTCAGTGGGGCCGCCCACAAATGGCAGGCATTCGCTTGGGAATGCCTCTGTTTGTGAAACCACCCCCCGGCCACGCCTACCAAACGGGGTGAGCTGTCAATCACCATCGACAGCTCGCCCCCTTTGGTGCGAGACCCGGAGCGACTGAGCACCCGGAGCTAGCCGGGTCTCGCGCATGCGCTCGACGGAGTCAGCTCCGTCGTGCACATGCCCAGTGAGCAAACCTCGACCCGGTTACGAGCGCTCAGCGCTTGCGACCGGGTCTGAATCAGGCCCTCTGTCCGTTAAAAAGTGGCTCAGGATACCATAGAAAATATATCTACAGCGGTCGGTGCGTTTTCTTTACTGTTACTATAGAAAACAGATAAATCAGTAACTTTTAAATTTTTATTTCTTTATTTGGAACAACAGACTTGTATTGTACACAGGCAGGTAAATGCTTTACATAGGAATGGAGCCGCACAACTATTATAATACAGTAACGGGGTCCCTTTCGCCAGATAAAAATTAAATATTTAAGTAGAACTAAATGGCCGAAATCTTAAAGAGTCTGTAAATTTGAATAATTTAAGATAGCAGTGCGGTTTCAGGTGTCTCTGCTCCCGTCTTTATCTCGGCATCGTTCCAGATACGCGCTGGTTAATAAGTCCATTAATTTTAGGTCAGAAGTCAGCTTGCTATTATCTTATAAAAGGAAACAGATCCATCTAATTGGACTTCCATAAGCCTTTAATTAGCAATTCACATCATTCTCTCATCTACTTTAAAGATTCTAGGGTAGAAATGTGGTGGTAATGGGGGGTAGGGGCTTTGGGTGTTGTACAAAAGAGTGTTTTTTTTTTTAAATTGCTATAAATAGAAGGCACTTTTTCTGCACTTTTCTGACCGTGCACTATAGCGATAGCACTATTATAGTAATGCATGCAGGAGGCATGATGCATCCAAGGATGCAGCATCGGATAATCACATCGGCCGGCTAAGTGGCCCTTGGGGTCATGCAAGCCGGCCACCGCAGATACAACAACGAGGCCAGGAAATCTCCATCAGCCGATGGGAACCTGGGGTCTTTCCTTTCCCTCCACCAGCAGCGAGATGCCTTCGTTTTTGGAATCAGAGACCGTCGACGCCCTCTTCCTGTCCACAAACGTCAGCAGAGTGTCAATCAGTGCCAGTCTGCTGCCGCTGTGGGTGCGATTGCGGAGGACCCGTACTGCACATGTGGTAAGTGCGCAGCAGGTAAGCATATGCTAGCGAGTCCACACAGCAGATTGGCTTAACCAGGGTGTCAGTATATTAACCAGGTAGAAATACACAGGATTAAACAGGTACGGGTTAACTGGGTGCTAGATGCAACCTGGAGCGATTGGGTATGCTGTGCATTATAGCTGTAGATCAATCTGATCTTTAGCAAGGACCAACTGTCACGGGCAATTTTACTGTGATGCCAACTTGTATAAGCGAAGATTGTACGGTGACCATTGGCTGAAACAACCGCCATAGAAATATAGTGTATCATTCACAAAGAACCCGTGACATTCCCAAAGCATAACCTGGGCAATGTCCATCAGGGACCGGTTTCTGGGGGGTTGGGGACAGATGTATCAAACCTTCTAAAGAGCACAGGTGGATAAGTTACCCATAGCAGCCAATCAGCTCCTAGCTATCATGTTATAAAATGTATTAGATTAATGACAGAGAAGCTGATTGGTCCCATAGGTAACCTCTCCATGTGTCCTTTTTTGATAGGTTTGATACATCACCTACTTGATGAGCTACATCTTATTGGTCCCATCTCCGCTGTGCTACAGATGCCCTTTAAATATTGAAGACTCCAATATCCTAAAGCGTCAGATTATCCTGGACAATAGTGGAATACTTATCGTTCTTATATTGGCTGCGCTCTAATAGTACAGTCAATAATGTGTCAGAAGGTGAACGCGGGTCACTGCTGTCGTTCTGTGTGTGCGCCATTATTACTAACTACCAGACACCGGCCATGCCAGAAGCGATCCGCCCTTTCTGCATGTGGCCAGATTGGACGATTACCTGGGCCAATCATACAGGGGGTGACCTGGGTAACGGCAGCTCACGCATAGGGGAATATTTACCAAAGTGCGGGTTATTAGAAATGGAGATGTTGCCTATAGCAACCAAACAGATTCTACTTTACATTTATCGAACACTTTCTAGAACATAATAGCTAGAATCTGAATGGTTGCTATGGGCAACTTCTCGCACTTTATTAAATATCCCCCATAGAATGTTATTATAGTTTTATTCATTTAGCAGCTGTTTGCTGCATTTACTATAATTAACCAATATTTCTAAAACAAATATCTTTTTAATGCAATTCTCCATTAGACCTCGGTGGGTAAAGCAAAAAGAACAATCTTTAATAAGATTTTGACATGCAAACCCACTTGGTAAATAAGACGATTTTTATATTATTTTTTATATTCTTTTAAAGCATTATTTATCAAAAGAGGTAGAAGCACTTGAGATATTATTTTCAGACAACTGCAGAACCTGCCCTGAAGAATATTTCATCTTACGCAGATCTGCCGAATATGATACATTTATTGTGCAGCTGTGATAAATATTTCATCCATCTCTATTCTGTGCAATGCATTGCCAGGAAAAGTTACTTGTGAGAGATGTCCCCTCTGCAATCTATATGTAAGTCTGCTTGTATTGTACAAAACTGCAGCACAGTGTCCCCCATGAATCTGCTCCCTCCAGTAGCACTACCAGAGGCAGTGACGGCATTTCAGCTGTTGTAAGGGATCCAGTGCATACGTGCCCCAGAGGCATAGCACCGAACCTCCGAACACCCTGCCACGGCGGTACCACTGCAACTGCCTGCACCCACCACAATCTTACAGCAGGAACACTGCTACAGAAACCGGACTTCACCGTGCATGTGCCACTTCCAAATGTTACTACATGTTGGGCCAACATGCTGGTATCAGCCCTTCCCTGGTGTACAGCCGTGTGTCTGTGACTATATGCTAATGCTGGTATCAGCCCTTCCCCTGGTGTACAGCCGTGTGTCTGTGACTATATGCTAATGCTGGTATCAGCCCTTCCCCTGGTGTATAGCCGTGTGTCTGTGACTATATGCTAATGCTGGTATAAGCCCTTCCCCTGGTGTACAGCCGTGTGTATGTGACTATATATACTAATGCTGGTATCAGCCCTTCCCCTGGTGTACAGCCGTGTGTCTGTGACTATAGGCTAATGCTGGTATCAGCCCTCCCCCGGTGTACAGCTGTGTGTATGTGACTATATGCTAATGCTGGTATCAGCCCTTCCCCTGGTGTACAGCTGTGTGTATGTGACTATATGCTAATGCTGGTATCAGCCCTTCCCCAGGTGTACAGCCGTGTGTCTGTGACTATATGCTAATGCTGGTATCAGCCCTTCCCCTGGTGTACAGCCGTGTGTCTGTGACTATATGCTACTGCTGGTATCAGCCCTCCCCCGGTGTACAGCTGTGTGTATGTGACTATATGCTAATGCTGGTATCAGCCCTTCCACTGGTGTACAGCTGTGTGTATGTGACTATATGCTAATGCTGGTATCAGCCCTTCCCCTGGTGTACAGCCGTGTGTCTGTGACTATATGCTAATGCTGGTATCAGCCCTTCCCCTGGTGTACAGCCGTGTGTCTGTGACTATATGCTAATGCTGGTATCAGCCCTTCCCCTGGTGTACAGCCGTGTGTCTGTGACTATATGCTAATGCTGGTATCAGCCCTTCCCCAGGTGTACAGCCGTGTGTCTGTGACTATATGCTAATGCTGGTATCAGCCCTTCCCCTGGTGTACAGCCGTGTGTATGTGACTATATACTAATGCTGGTATCAGCCCTTCCCCTGGTGTACAGCTGTGTGTCTGTGACTATATACTAATGCCGGTATCAGCCCTTCCCTGGTGTACAGCCGTGTGTCTGTGACTATACGCTAATGCTGGTATCAGCCCTTCCCCTGGTCTACTGCCGTGTTTCTGTGACTATATGCTAATGCTGGTATCAGCCCTTCCCCTGGTGTACAGCCGTGTGTCTGTGACTATATACTAATGCTGGTATCAGACCTTCCCCTGGTGTACAGCCGTGTAATTGTGACTATATGCTAATGCTGGTATCAGCCCTTCCCCTGGTGTACAGCCGTGTGTCTGTGACTATATGCTAATGCTGGTATCAGCCCTTCCCCTGGTGTACAGCCGTGTGTCTGTGACTATATGCTAATGCTGGTATCAGCCCTTCCCCTGGTGTACAGCCGTGTGTCTGTGACTATATGCTACTGCTGGTATCAGCCCTTCCGCTGGAGTACAGCCGTGTGTCTGTGACTATATACTAATGCTGGTATCAGCCCTTCCCCTGGTGTACAGCCGTGTGTCTGTGACTATATGCTAATGCTGGTATCAGCCCTCCCCCGGTGTACAGCTGTGTGTATGTGACTATATGCTAATGCTGGTATCAGCCCTTCCCCGGTGTACAGCTGTGTGTATGTGACTATATGCTAATGCTGGTATCAGCCCTTCCCCTGGTGTACAGCCGTGTGTCTGTGACTATATGCTAATGCTGGTATCAGCCCTTCCCCAGGTGTACAGCCGTGTGTCTGTGACTATATGCTAATGCTGGTATCAGCCCTTCCCCTGGTGTACAGCCGTATGTCTGTGACTATATGCTAATGCTGGTATCAGCCCTTCCCCAGGTGTACAGCCGTGTGTATGTGACTATATGATAATGCTGGTATCAGCCCTTCCCCTGGTGTACAGCTGTGTGTATGTGACTATATGCTAATGCTGGTACCAGCCCTTCCCCAGGTGTACAGCCGTGTGTCTGTGACTATATGCCAATGCTGGTATCAGCGTCTGTGACTATATGCTAATGCTGGTATCAGCCCTTCCCCTGGTGTACAGCCGTGTGTCTGTGACTATATGCTAATGCTGGTATCAGCCCTTCCCCCGGTGTACAGCCATGTGTCTGTGACTATATGCTAATGCTGGTATCAGCCCTTCCCCTGGTGTACAGCCGTGTGTATGTGACTATACGCTAATGCTGGTATCAGCCCTTCCCCTGGTGTACAGCTGTGTATGTGACTATATGATAATGCTGGTATCAGCCCTCCCCCGGTGTACAGCCGTGTGTATGTGACTATATGCTAATGCTGGTATCAGCCCTTCCCCTGGTGTACAGCCGTGTGTCTGTGACTATATGCTAATGCTGGTATCAGCCCTTCCCCAGGTGTACTGCCGTGTGTCTGTGACTATATGCTAATGCTGGTATCAGCCCTTCCCCTGGTGTACAGCCGTGTGTCTGTGACTATATGCTAATGCTGGTATCAGCCCTTCCCCAGGTGTACAGCCGTGTGTCTGTGACTATATGCTAATGCTGGTATAAGCCCTTCCCCTGGTGTACAGCCGTGTGTATGTGACTATATGATAATGCTGGTATCAGCCCTTCCCCTGGTGTACAGCTGTGTGTATGTGACTATATGCTAATGCTGGTACCAGCCCTTCCCCAGGTGTACAGCCGTGTGTCTGTGACTATATGCTAATGCTGGTATCAGCGTCTGTGACTATATGCTAATGCTGGTATCAGCCCTTCCCCTGGTGTACAGCCGTGTGTCTGTGACTATATGCTAATGCTGGTATCAGCCCTTCCCCTGGTGTACAGCCGTGTGTCTGTGACTATATGCTAATGCTGGTATCAGCCCCTCCCCCGGTGTACAGCCGTGTGTCTGTGACTATATGCTAATGCTGGTATCAGCCCTTCCCCTGGTGTACAGCTGTGTGTCTGTGACTATACGCTAATGCTGGTATCAGCCCTTCCCCTGGTGTACAGCCGTGTGTCTGTGACTATATGCTAATGCTGGTATCAGCCCTTCCCCTGGTGTACAGCCGTTTGTCTGTGACTATATGCTAATGCTGGTATCAGCCCTTCCCCTGGTGTACAGCCGTGTGTCTGTGACTATATGCTAATGCTGGTATCAGCCCTTCCCCTGGTGTACAGCCGTGTGTCTGTGACTATATGCTAATGCTGGTATCAGCCCCTCCCCTGATGTACAGCTGTATATCTGTGACTATATGCTAATGCTGGTATCAGCCCTTCCCCTGGTGTACAGCCGTGTGTATGTGACTATATGCTAATGCTGGTATCAGCCCTTCCCCTGGTGTACAGCCGTGTGTCTGTGACTATATGCTAATGCTGGTATCAGCCCTTCCCCTGGTGTACAGCCGTGTGTCTGTGACTATATGCTAATGCTGGTATCAGCCCTTCCCCTGGTGTACAGCCGTGTGTCTGTGACTATATGCTAATGCTGGTATCAGCCCTTCCCCAGGTGTACAGCCGTGTGTCTGTGACTATATGCTAATGCTGGTATCAGCCCTTCCCCTGGTGTACAGCCGTGTGTATGTGACTATATACTAATGCTGGTATCAGCCCTTCCCCTGGTGTACAGCTGTGTGTCTGTGACTATATACTAATGCCGGTATCAGCCCTTCCCTGGTGTACAGCCGTGTGTCTGTGACTATACGCTAATGCTGGTATCAGCCCTTCCCCTGGTCTACAGCCGTGTGTCTGTGACTATATGCTAATGCTGGTATCAGCCCTTCCCCTGGTGTACAGCCGTGTGTCTGTGACTATATACTAATGCTGGTATCAGACCTTCCCCTGGTGTACAGCCGTGTAATTGTGACTATATGCTAATGCTGGTATCAGCCCTTCCCCTGGTGTACAGCCGTGTGTCTGTGACTATATGCTAATGCTGGTATCAGCCCTTCCCCTGGTGTACAGCCGTGTGTCTGTGACTATATGCTAATGCTGGTATCAGCCCTTCCACTGGTGTACAGCCGTGTGTCTGTGACTATATGCTACTGCTGGTATCAGCCCTTCCGCTGGAGTACAGCCGTGTGTCTGTGACTATATACTAATGCTGGTATCAGCCCTTCCCCTGGTGTACAGCCGTGTGTCTGTGACTATATGCTAATGCTGGTATCAGCCCTTCCCCTGGTGTACAGCCGTGTGTATGTGACTATATACTAATGCTGGTATCAGCCCTTCCCCTGGTGTACAGCCGTGTGTCTGTGACTATAGGCTAATGCTGGTATCAGCCCTCCCCCGGTGTACAGCTGTGTGTATGTGACTATATGCTAATGCTGGTATCAGCCCTTCCCCGGTGTACAGCTGTGTGTATGTGACTATATGCTAATGCTGGTATCAGCCCTTCCCCTGGTGTACAGCCGTGTGTCTGTGACTATATGCTAATGCTGGTATCAGCCCTTCCCCAGGTGTACAGCCGTGTGTCTGTGACTATATGCTAATGCTGGTATCAGCCCTTCCCCTGGTGTACAGCCGTATGTCTGTGACTATATGCTAATGCTGGTATCAGCCCTTCCCCAGGTGTACAGCCGTGTGTATGTGACTATATGATAATGCTGGTATCAGCCCTTCCCCTGGTGTACAGCTGTGTGTATGTGACTATATGCTAATGCTGGTACCAGCCCTTCCCCAGGTGTACAGCCGTGTGTCTGTGACTATATGCCAATGCTGGTATCAGCGTCTGTGACTATATGCTAATGCTGGTATCAGCCCTTCCCCTGGTGTACAGCCGTGTGTCTGTGACTATATGCTAATGCTGGTATCAGCCCTTCCCCCGGTGTACAGCCATGTGTCTGTGACTATATGCTAATGCTGGTATCAGCCCTTCCCCTGGTGTACAGCCGTGTGTATGTGACTATACGCTAATGCTGGTATCAGCCCTTCCCCTGGTGTACAGCTGTGTATGTGACTATATGATAATGCTGGTATCAGCCCTCCCCCGGTGTACAGCCGTGTGTATGTGACTATATGCTAATGCTGGTATCAGCCCTTCCCCTGGTGTACAGCCGTGTGTCTGTGACTATATGCTAATGCTGGTATCAGCCCTTCCCCAGGTGTACTGCCGTGTGTCTGTGACTATATGCTAATGCTGGTATCAGCCCTTCCCCTGGTGTACAGCCGTGTGTCTGTGACTATATGCTAATGCTGGTATCAGCCCTTCCCCAGGTGTACAGCCGTGTGTCTGTGACTATATGCTAATGCTGGTATAAGCCCTTCCCCTGGTGTACAGCCGTGTGTATGTGACTATATGATAATGCTGGTATCAGCCCTTCCCCTGGTGTACAGCTGTGTGTATGTGACTATATGCTAATGCTGGTACCAGCCCTTCCCCAGGTGTACAGCCGTGTGTCTGTGACTATATGCTAATGCTGGTATCAGCCCTTCCCCTGGTGTACAGCCGTGTGTCTGTGACTATATGCTAATGCTGGTATCAGCCCTTCCCCTGGTGTACAGCCGTGTGTCTGTGACTATATGCTAATGCTGGTATCAGCCCTTCCCCTGGTGTACAGCTGTGTGTCTGTGACTATACGCTAATGCTGGTATCAGCCCTTCCCCTGGTGTACAGCCGTGTGTCTGTGACTATATGCTAATGCTGGTATCAGCCCTTCCCCTGGTGTACAGCTGTGTGTCTGTGACTATACGCTAATGCTGGTATCAGCCCTTCCCCTGGTGTACAGCCGTGTGTCTGTGACTATATGCTAATGCTGGTATCAGCCCTTCCCCTGGTGTACAGCCGTGTGTCTGTGACTATATGCTAATGCTGGTATCAGCCCTTCCCCTGGTGTACAGCCGTGTGTCTGTGACTATATGCTAATGCTGGTATCAGCCCTTCCCCTGGTGTACAGCCGTGTGTCTGTGACTATATGCTAATGCTGGTATCAGCCCCTCCCCTGATGTACAGCTGTATATCTGTGACTATATGCTAATGCTGGTATCAGCCCTTCCCCTGGTGTACAGCCATGTTTCTTTGACTTTATGCTAATGCTGGTATCAGCCTTCCCCTGGTGTGCAGCCGTGTGTCTGTGACTATATACTAATGCTGGTATCAGCCCTTCCCCTGGTGTACAGCCGTGTGTCTGTGACTATATGCTAATGCTGGTATCAGCCCTTCCCCTGGTGTACAGCCGTGTGTATGTGACTATATGCTAATGCTGGTATCAGCCCCTCCCCCGGTGTACAGCCGTGTGTCTGTGACTATATGCTAATGCTGGTATCAGCCCTTCCCCTGGTGTACAGCCGTGTGTCTGTGACTATATGCTAATGCTGGTATCAGCCCCTCCCCCGGTGTACAGCCGTGTGTCTGTGACTATATGCTAATGCTGGTATCAGCCCTTCCCCTGGTGTACAGCCGTGTGTATGTGACTATACGCTAATGCTGGTATCAGCCCTTCCCCTGGTGTACAGCTGTGTATGTGACTATATGATAATGCTGGTATCAGCCCTTCCCCTGGTGTACAGCCGTGTGTCTGTGACTATATGCTAATGCTGGTATCAGCCCCTCCCCCGGTGTACAGCTGTGTGTCTGTGACTATATGCTAATGCTGGTATCAGCCCTTCCCCTGGTGTACAGCCGTGTGTCTGTGACTATATGCTAATGCTGGTATCAGCCCTTCCCCTGGTGTACAGCCGTGTGTCTGTGACTATACGCTAATGCTGGTATCAGCCCTTCCCCTGGTGTACAGCCGTGTGTCTGTGACTATATGCTAATGCTGGTATCAGCCCTTCCCCTGGTGTACAGCCGTGTGTCTGTGACTATATGCTAATGCTGGTATCAGCCCTTCCCCTGTGTATAGCTGTGTGTCTGTGACTATATGCTAATGCTGGTATCAGCCCCTCCCCTGATGTACAGCCGTGTGTCTGTGACTATATGCTACTCCTGGTATCAGCCCTTCCCCTGGTGTACAGCCGTGTGTATGTGACTATATACTAATGCTGGTATCAGCCCTTCACCTGGTGTACAGCCGTGTGTCTGTGACTATAGGCTAATGCTGGTATCAGCCCTCCCCCGGTGTACAGCTGTGTGTATGTGACTATATGCTAATGCTGGTATCAGCCCTTCCCCTGGTGTACAGCCGTGTGTCTGTGACTATATGCTAATGCTGGTATCAGCCCTTCCCCAGGTGTACAGCCGTGTGTCTGTGACTATATGCTAATGCTGGTATCAGCCCTTCCCCTGGTGTACAGCCGTGTGTCTGTGACTATATGCTAATGCTGGTATCAGCCCTTCCCCTGGTGTACAGCCGTGTGTATGTGACTATATGATAATGCTGGTATCAGCCCTTCCCCTGGTGTACAGCTGTGTGTATGTGACTATATGCTAATGCTGGTACCAGCCCTTCCCCAGGTGTACAGCCGTGTGTCTGTGACTATATGCTAATGCTGGTATCAGCGTCTGTGACTATATGCTAATGCTGGTATCAGCCCTTCCCCTGGTGTACAGCCGTGTGTCTGTGACTATATGCTAATGCTGGTATCAGCCCTTCCCCCGGTGTACAGCCATGTGTCTGTGACTATATGCTAATGCTGGTATCAGCCCTTCCCCTGGTGTACAGCCGTGTGTCTGTGACTATATGCTAATGCTGGTATCAGCCCCTCCCCCGGTGTACAGCCGTGTGTCTGTGACTATATGCTAATGCTGGTATCAGCCCTTCCCCTGGTGTACAGCCGTGTGTCTGTGACTATATGCTAATGCTGGTATCAGCCCTTCCCCTGGTGTACAGCCGTGTGTCTGTGACTATATGCTAATGCTGGTATCAGCCCCTCCCCTGATGTACAGCTGTGTATCTGTGACTATATGCTAATGCTGGTATCAGCCCTTCCCCTGGTGTACAGCCATGTGTCTTTGACTATATGCTAATGCTGGTATCAGCCTTCCCCTGGTGTGCAGCCGTGTGTCTGTGACTATATGCTAATGCTGGTATCAGCCCCTCCCCCGGTGTACAGCCGTGTGTCTGTGACTATATGCTAATGCTGGTATCAGCCCTTCCCCTGGTGTACAGCCGTGTGTCTGTGACTATATGCTAATGCTGGTATCAGCCCCTCCCCAGGTGTACAGCCGTGTGTCTGTGACTATATGCTAATGCTGGTATCAGCCCTTCCCCTGGTGTACAGCCGTGTGTCTGTGACTATATGCTAACGCTGGTATCAGCCCTTCCCCTGGTGTACAGCCGTGTGTCTGTGACTATATGCTAATGCTGGTATCAGCCCTTCCCCTGGTGTACAGCCGTGTGTCTGTGACTATATGCTAATGCTGGTATCAGCCCTTCCCCTGGTGTACAGCCGTGTGTCTGTGACTATATGCTAATGCTGGTATCAGCCCTTCCCCTGGTGTACAGCCGTGTGTCTGTGACTATATGCTAATGCTGGTATCAGCCCCTCCCCTGATGTACAGCCGTGTGTCTGTGACTATATGCTACTGCTGGTATCAGCCCTTCCCCTGGTGTACAGCCGTGTGTATGTGACTATATACTAATGCTGGTATCAGCCCTTCCCCTGGTGTACAGCCGTGTGTCTGTGACTATAGGCTAATGCTGGTATCAGCCCTCCCCCGGTGTACAGCTGTGTGTATGTGACTATATGCTAATGCTGGTATCAGCCCTTCCCCTGGTGTACAGCCGTGTGTCTGTGACTATATGCTAATGCTGGTATCAGCCCTTCCCCAGGTGTACAGCCGTGTATCTGTGACTATATGCTAATGCTGGTATCAGCCCTTCCCCTGGTGTACAGCCGTGTGTCTGTGACTATATGCTAATGCTGGTATCAGCCCTTCCCCAGGTGTACAGCCATGTGTCTGTGACTATATGCTAATGCTGGTATCAGCCCATCCCCTGGTGTACAGCCGTGTGTATGTGACTATATGATAATGCTGGTATCAGCCCTTCCCCTGGTGTACAGCTGTGTGTATGTGACTATATGCTAATGCTGGTACCAGCCCTTCCCCAGGTGTACAGCCGTGTGTCTGTGACTATATGCTAATGCTGGTATCAGCGTCTGTGACTATATGCTAATGCTGGTATCAGCCCTTCCCCTGGTGTACAGCCGTGTGTCTGTGACTATATGCTAATGCTGGTATCAGCCCTTCCCCCGATGTACAGCCATGTGTCTGTGACTATATGCTAATGCTGGTATCAGCCCTTCCCCTGGTGTACAGCCGTGTGTCTGTGACTATATGCTAATGCTGGTATCAGCCCCTCCCCCGGTGTACAGCCGTGTGTCTGTGACTATATGCTAATGCTGGTATCAGCCCTTCCCCCGGTTTACAGCCGTGTGTCTGTGACTATATGCTAATGCTGGTATCAGCCCTTCCCCTGGTGTACAGCCGTGTGTCTGTGACTATATGCTAATGCTGGTATCAGCCCTTCCCCTGGTGTACAGCTGTGTGTCTGTGACTATATGCTAATGCTGGTATCAGCCCTTCCCCTGGTGTACAGCCGTGTGTCTGTGACTATATGCTAATGCTGGTATCAGCCCTTCCCCTGGTGTACAGCCGTGTGTCTGTGACTATATGCTAATGCTGGTATCAGCCCCTCCCCTGATGTACAGCCGTGTGTCTGTGACTATATGCTACTGCTGGTATCAGCCCTTCCCCTGGTGTACAGCCGTGTGTCTGTGACTATAGGCTAATGCTAGTATCAGCACTCCCCCGGTGTACAGCTGTGTGTATGTGACTATATGCTAATGCTGGTATCAGCCCTTCCCCTGGTGTACAGCCGTGTGTCTGTGACTATATGCTAATGCTGGTATCAGCCCTTCCCCAGGTGTACAGCCGTGTGTCTGTGACTATATGCTAATGCTGGTATCAGCCCTTCCCCAGGTGTACAGCCGTGTGTCTGTGACTATATGCTAATGCTGGTATCAGCCCTTCCCCTGGTGTACAGCCGTGTGTCTGTGACTATATGCTAATGCTGGTATCAGCCCTTCCCCAGGTGTACAGCCGTGTGTCTGTGACTATATGCTAAGGCTGGTATCAGCCCTTCCCCTGGTGTACAGCCGTGTGTATGTGACTATATGATAATGCTGGTATCAGCCCTTCCCCTGGTGTACAGCTGTGTGTATGTGACTATATGCTAATGCTGGTACCAGCCCTTCCCCAGGTGTACAGCCGTGTATCTGTGACTATATGCTAATGCTGGTATCAGCGTCTGTGACTATATGCTAATGCTGGTATCAGCCCTTCCCCTGGTGTACAGCCGTGTGTCTGTGACTATATGCTAATGCTGGTATCAGCGTCTGTGACTATATGCTAATGCTGGTATCAGCCCTTCCCCTGGTGTACAGCCGTGTGTCTGTGACTATATGCTAATGCTGGTATCAGCCCTTCCCCCGGTGTACAGCCGTGTGTCTGTGACTATATGCTAATGCTGGTATCAGCCCTTCCCCTGGTGTACAGCCGTGTGTCTGTGACTATATGCTAATGCTGGTATCAGCTCCTCCCCCGGTGTACAGCCGTGTGTCTGTGACTATATGCTAATGCTGGTATCAGCCCTTCCCCTGGTGTACAGCCGTGTGTCTGTGACTATATGCTAATGCTGGTATCAGCCCTTCCCCTGGTGTACAGCCGTGTGTCTGTGACTATATGCTAATGCTGGTATCAGCCCCTCCCCCGGTGTACAGCCGTGTGTCTGTGACTATATACTAATGCTGGTATCAGCCCCTCCCCCGGTGTACAGCCGTGTGTCTGTGACTATATGCTAATGCTGGTATCAGCCCTTCCCCTGGTGTACAGCCGTGTGTCTGTGACTATCTGCTAATGCTGGTATCAGCCCTTCCCCTGGTGTACAGCCGTGTGTCTGTGACTATATGCTAATGCTGGTATCAGCCCCTCCCCCGGTGTACAGCCGTGTGTCTGTGACTATATGCTAATGCTGGTATCAGCCCTTCCCCCGGTTTACAGCCGTGTGTCTGTGACTATATGCTAATGCTGGTATCAGCCCTTCCCCTGGTGTACAGCCGTGTGTCTGTGACTATATGCTAATGCTGGTATCAGCCCTTCCCCTGGTGTACAGCCGTGTGTCTGTGACTATATGCTAATGCTGGTATCAGCCCTTCCCCTGGTGTACAGCCGTGTGTCTGTGACTATATGCTAATGCTGGTATCAGCCCCTCCCCTGATGTACAGCCGTGTGTCTGTGACTATATGCTACTGCTGGTATCAGCCCTTCCCCTGGTGTACAGCCGTGTGTCTGTGACTATAGGCTAATGCTAGTATCAGCACTCCCCCGGTGTACAGCTGTGTGTATGTGACTATATGCTAATGCTGGTATCAGCCCTTCCCCAGGTGTACAGCCGTGTGTCTGTGACTATATGCTAATGCTGGTATCAGCCCTTCCCCAGGTGTACAGCCGTGTGTCTGTGACTATATGCTAATGCTGGTATCAGCCCTTCCCCTGGTGTACAGCCGTGTGTCTGTGACTATATGCTAATGCTGGTATCAGCCCTTCCCCAGGTGTACAGCCGTGTGTCTGTGACTATATGCTAATGCTGGTATCAGCCCTTCCCCTGGTGTACAGCCGTGTGTATGTGACTATATGATAATGCTGGTATCAGCCCTTCCCCTGGTGTACAGCTGTGTGTCTGTGACTATATGCTAATGCTGGTACCAGCCCTTCCCCAGGTGTACAGCCGTGTATCTGTGACTATATGCTAATGCTGGTATCAGCGTCTGTGACTATATGCTAATGCTGGTATCAGCCCTTCCCCTGGTGTACAGCCGTGTGTCTGTGACTATATGCTAATGCTGGTATCAGCGTCTGTGACTATATGCTAATGCTGGTATCAGCCCTTCCCCTGGTGTACAGCCGTGTGTCTGTGACTATATGCTAATGCTGGTATCAGCCCTTCCCCTGGTGTACAGCCGTGTGTCTGTGACTATATGCTAATGCTGGTATCAGCCCCTCCCCCGGTGTACAGCCGTGTGTCTGTGACTATATGCTAATGCTGGTATCAGCCCTTCCCCTGGTGTACAGCCGTGTGTCTGTGACTATCTGCTAATGCTGGTATCAGCCCTTCCCCTGGTGTACAGCCGTGTGTCTGTGACTATATGCTAATGCTGGTATCAGCCCTTCCCCTGGTGTACAGCTGTGTGTCTGTGACTATATGCTAATGCTGGTATCAGCCCTTCCCCTGGTGTACAGCCGTGTGTCTGTGACTATATGCTAATGCTGGTATCAGCCCTTCCCCTGGTGTACAGCCGTGTGTCTGTGACTATATGCTAATGCTGGTATCAGCCCCTCCCCTGATGTACAGCTGTGTATCTGTGACTATATGCTAATGCTGGTATCAGCCCTTCCCCTGGTGTACAGCCGTGTGTCTGTGACTATATGCTAATGCTGGTATCAGCCTTCCCCTGGTGTGCAGCCGTGTGTCTGTGACTATATGCTAATGCTGGTATCAGCCCCTCCCCCGGTGTACAGCCATGTGTATGTGACTATATGCTAATGCCGGTATCAGCCCTTCCCCTGGTGTACAGCCATGTGTCTTTGACTATATGCTAATGCTGGTATCAGCCTTCCCCTGGTGTGCAGCCGTGTGTCTGTGACTATATGCTAATGCTGGTATCAGCCCTTCCCCTGGTGTACAGCCGTGTGTCTGTGACTATATGCTAATGCTGGTATCAGCCCTTCCCCTGGTGTACAGCCATGTGCCTGTGACTATGGGCTCTATTTATTAACATTATTTTTACTAAAATAAAGTGAAAAAGGGTGTTTTCACACCCTTTTCACATTATTTTAGTTTCACCTGTATTTATTACAGGGCAATTGGAGTAGAATTAGTAAAATTCTACTCCAACCCCCAGTATCACTTATTTTTAGTAAAGCAGATCGCATTTCCCATAATTGTAATGGGAAATGTGATCTGTGTGCAAGTTACTAAAATAAATTGTAAAAAAATACCGGGGGAAGCCCTGTGATAATAACGCCACTTAGAGGTGGCGTTATCCAGGGTCTCCCCCGGTTACCGGGCTCCCACTCTGCTCTAACGGGGAGAGCAGAGGCGGGAGCCAGTACCAGTAATCAGCTATGTGGTCTAAATAGACCGCAAGCTGATTGCTGTAAAAAAAAGAAAAAAAAAATTAAACATTTTTTTTTTTACTTACCTGAATGCAGGGACCGGTGATCGGGCCTCCGGTGATGGCTCCTCTCCGGTCAGCTGGTCTCCCACAGTGCACTGGGGCCCGGTCATCAGGTGATCGGGCCCCAGTGCAGTATGGGAGATCACCTGATCGGGAAGCCCGGAGAAGACCACCGGAGGCCAGGAGGATGCAGGTAAGTGTAATGAAGGGAGGGGGGGTCGCGGGGGGGGTCCGCGATAGCGGGGGGCGGGGCTTAATGTCAGTGGGGGGGTAGTAGCGGTGGTCGGTCGGCGCATGCGCGGGCTCTTAGTCGCGGTATTTTTTCCGAAAATACAGCGACTAGAGTGCGGATGGGATCCGCAGGGACAGAGCTTTATCGCAAGCTCTGTCCCTGCAAGGGATTTATAGTAAATCCCTGTGATATTACCTGAATTCGCAATGCGAATTCACTCGGTAATATCACACTACAATCCGCATTCAATATGCGGATTGTAGTAAATAGAGCCCTATATATGCTAATGCTGGTATCAGCCCTTCCCCTGGTGTACAGCTGTGTGTCTGTGACTATATGTTAGGGGGAGGGTTTGGATTAGGCACTAGGGGGCGGGTTAGGTTTAGACACTAAGGGGGGAGGGTTAAGTTTAGGGTGCGGGGAGGGGGAGATTAGGTTTAGGCACGGGGGGAGGTTAGGGTCAGGCAGCAGGGAGGTTTAAGGTGAGGAGAGGGGGATGGTTAGCATACTGACCAACAGGTGTCGCCATGCTAACTCTGTCGGGATGCCGGTGTTGGGATTCTGATTGCCGGGATCCCGAGCACGGGCATCCTGTACCCAACCTGCATAAAAGTATAATGTGGTTTATTCCCTAACCCAGAATAGGAATTGGTTAATGTAAGGAAGGAAAGAATGGATTTAGGCATTTTAAAAACGCAGACTAATACAATCACAAACACTATACTGGGGCTTATGTAATAGATTGCGAGTCTTTCCATATTTTTAAAGCGCCAATCATTTTAAAGGCAAAACAAGCTTGGTTTTGCCATTTAAAATGATTGCCGCTTTAAAAATACTCGCAGGAGTTCCCGAAGCGGCTGCAGCTCTCACACTACAGTATTACATAAGCCCCCACTGTATGTATTTAAGTTCATCACACATATGGCACTAATCCACCACTCTGCTCACAAAGAGACTCCATTGCACGAAGTCCTATAGAGGCGCAGATTATTTGTTTGAACATGGTCACCAAAAT
This sequence comes from Taudactylus pleione, assembly GCA_031769625.1. Classification (NCBI taxonomy): domain Eukaryota; kingdom Metazoa; phylum Chordata; class Amphibia; order Anura; family Myobatrachidae; genus Taudactylus; species Taudactylus pleione. The sequence goes on from JAUIMM010000448.1 coordinate 2,483,883, forward strand.
CAGCGCAACTGCGGCAAAACACGCACTCTTTGACCGCGATGTGCCCACATCTAGCTAGCCATTCCTGCAGACATTTTAACATTGGTATAACCCAGGTTACTAAAAGGGGTCATCACAGGAGTGGGGGTAAGTATAATAATTATATGAGTACAGGGTCCGCACCCATTACAGATACTCCAATAGGTCTTTATGTGCACATTAGGGCCCAATTAACTTTAAGTGGTGGATTACAGCTGTAAGTCCCTGTATGGCAATTAAAACATGTTGCAGTGCTATGTATTAAAGATGGTTATATTAAAGAGCTCTTTCCCTGCAATCCACAGTCTGTGTAGGTATTGGCATTATAATGTTCTGTGCTGTGGCGCTTATATATAGATCTCCCAGTCCAATGGACTTCGTCTTAAGGTGGGTACACACCAGACCGATATATCTGCAGACGATGGTTGTCCATACACACTGAAAAATGATCATCTGCCGTCCAGCTGGGCGGGGGACTGCAGCAAGTGTTAAGTTTTATAATTTAGTAGGTTTAAATGCCCCCCCCCTCAATGTTTTTTTGTTTCCTAATTCTACTAGTTCCCCCACTCTCCTGGGTGCCCCTCCACTTTACTACATAAAATCCTTTTGGGATCATATTAAATAAATATATGTGGAGAAAAACTATGCAACTTGATACTAGCAAAAGTGCTTAGGGCCTCCCCTTCCCTCCACCCCAGTGTATTTATCACAGTTTTATTTGTGACCCTGCTGGAATAATGACTAAGGGGTCTATTTACAAAGCCAATCAGCTTCCAACTGTAATTTTTCAAACACAGCCTGTGAGATGACAGTTGGGAGCTGATTGGCTGGCACCTTATCACTTTTCACTCTGTCTCTTAACACTGCTTAGTAAATAGACCCCGCATTGCTAGTATACATATTGCAGGTGGGGGATAAAATCTCAATGGATCTACATAAAGAATGTGCAATAATATAAAGTTTCCCCAGGCATTAGCCAGTTATAAAGCACAAGATAACTGTAGTGTTGCTGTAAAAGTTGGCCACAACTGCGCACAAAAAAGGACTCACAAATTGCGTCAATAAGAATAAGCTGTGTGTGTGCGTATGCAACTATCCTAATATAAGTGTCAGCCAGTAACAGAAGTATATTCACCAGCTTTATACCAGACATATATCAGGTGCTTTATAGGGTTTTCTGATGGAACAGCAGCTTAGATGCCAAAGTAGGGGTCAGGTCGTGGGCAGGACATGGCATTCGCTAGGCCCCATATAGCAACATTTTGGGGAAAGCGCCCGGTGCTATGGGCTCTTCTTGGCATAAATGTTCAGTGAGGTCCAAAACCAGGCTTCGTTGTCCATGCCATGGCTACTGCGGGCACTCAGAAAAGCGCAGAGCGGGCATCGGGAGGATGGGCTGGCATTGTTATGTCCCCTTTAGTCCTAGGCCTCATACGCTTTACAGGTACAGTTGTATTGCCTCCAATAATCTTTATTTTACTTGATAGAAGTAAATGGAAACCGGAGGGTCTGGGACGAAATGAGGCGATAAGGATTTCTTGAGACTTGGCATGCAAGCTTAGACGTCACCCAATTTTTTTTAGGAGCCCGGGTGTCCCTATTTCTTACATTTCTCCATCGTGCTCTCTGTTCATTTTCTTCTGCTAGTTGTTTTACCTGGACTTTCAGGTAATCCAGGTAGGAAAAATGTTCATCCAGCTCTCGAGAGACTTCTTTTAATCCCTGCTCTAATTCATTTGAAGTCTTCCTGTGGATCGGCTGGGAGGGTCCCATCTGTGATCCCGGGACCACCATAAAATGTTAGCCTCCATAGAAAGTCCCCTCCCTTGTCCGACCCCTGTCTGTAGCTTTTAGAAGAGTCTGCTTAGCGGTGTGAGTAGCTTGGACAAAGGCCTCTGCACTCCTGTTACCCACTCATCAGCCGCTAAGCCTTGACAAATACCGAACAGGAGATTACATGTTGACACAGCTTGCCGGCATTATTTCCTGCCTCACTGTACGTTTATTGCTTTGACACCAGCCATGTTTGACTTGGACGGCCTTCAGCCGGGTTAATGAGAAGTGGTACATATAACATGGATAGAAAAAGGTCTTCTCTAATGATAGTCTGGTCTCTGAGACATCATTCTTTCTGAAAACCTATAAGAAGTGTTATTAGTAGACCTCTTAATTGTGTTTTTCAACTTGGAGGCAATTACTGTACAATAAACTGTCATCGCCCTGTGTAACGGAACAGAGTTTTGCTGTTTGTGGCAAAATTATAACTTTAATAAGTTTTATTTGTTTCAAAACTTTTGCCTTTTCCATGAATTAATTGTGCTTTTTATAATACCAAAATCTTCCCTGAGTCAAAGTTGCACTATACTAAATGATGGGTGAGTTGGAAAACGATCGGGGAAGAGTTAAACCATTCTCTCAATATCTCTGCAATATTCCTTGAGCCTGGATGGGCGATGTAATATTTTATGTTGGATATGGATGAATGATCAGAAATGAAGTTGCATTGTATGTCCATACCTCTAGAAAATGAGGAACATCTAAAAATCCTTTTGTCGCCTCCAGGGAAAGGTTGATATTGGCTCAGATATATGGCTTGTGTGTGAAGCGTTGGCTGTTACAAGCATGTCAAAGTGACCTTAAATATACACTCAGCATGGCTCGGGGAGAATTGAGGTCACGTCTTCTGATTCTGATGTCAGTCTAAATTACACTGTGGTTTTTTTAATAGCTTGATCAAAACACAAATCAGAACAGAATGAACCAAACAGAGAGAGAGAAAAAAAAACACAACAGAAGCACAAAGAGAAATCCCCCAAAGGCGGCGAGGCAGAGGTAGAGCCGCAAGACTCAGCTGCAAAGGGGGGGTGGGGGGGAGTGACATTTTTATTCGTCAATTGATCTGTCCCTTCCATTTCTCACCGTGACTGGAAATTAATTAGAATGGTAATTACGCAGAGGGGACAGCGCCTGTGAAGGGTCGTTCTGCTTGAGGGAATCAAAACTGGAAGTTCCCCAACTCACAGATTCACATAAATTAGCCGATGTACACAGGAGGATAGAAAACAGAATGTGCGATGCGAAAACGTGAAAACAGTTTGATACATGTCATTAATTTAGCCGTGAAAATAAAGTGAAAGTGACATTTGAAAAGAGACTGGTGAGACGTCAAAACTCAAGGTCGCGTCAATTTAAAAACAAGCAGACGTTTAATCCTAATGAGCACCTTGTAATACGCCCAATAGTCACAAAAAAGACTAATAAATCTCAGTTTGCCTTTATCTGTAATACAGTTGTGCCCTCACATACCTAGCACTTGCCGCAAGACCGCCAGCGTGACTGAGGGACCTATTCATCAAATGGTAAATGGCCCGATAACCATGCGAAAACACTAGTTTCCGCATATTTTACTTACCAGGCCATTCATCATCACGGGGTCCGTTAGGACCCCCTGATATTCAGCAAACAAAGTTTTTTGGAGTTTGCTGCCGAGAACAAGCGCCATCTTCACATGGCGCTTGGTCTCGTAGCCCTAGTAGTTCCAGGGATGCAAAGAGGGATCCCTCCGCCGCCTTCTCACGGACTCCCCGGCGGCTGTGCGCATGTATGACCTGAGGCCGAAGGGGAGCAGGTAAGTAACCCAGCTGCGATACTAACCGAGGGAACAGCTGCTTTTCGGAGCAGCTGTCCCCGCCCCGGAGCAATGATGAATTGCTCTGGTGTAATCTATCCCCCCCACTGCGAGTTGGATACTTAAGTATCTCTCGCAGCGAGATCAATACTAAATCATCGGAGGCCGATAAATAGGCCCCTATGACACTTCCAGACAAGTAGCGTATCATATTTTACTTTAAATGTTGCATCCGTTAAATTTGGCCAAGAGCTGCTCATAGTGCACAGGGATTGGTATAACACATGCACAAAGGGTCTGACACACAGATGGGCGCTAATGCCAGCGCTGCGGCACACAGTTTGTACGCTGTGGCTGTGTGAAGATATGCAAATGTCGCAGCAGCCGGTATTTGCATGGAGACGGCCACCGGCGGCTTTGCAAATCCAAACGACTGCGTACAAAGACGCTGCATCGAATGCAGGAGACAAATGTCTTGCGCGTGGGTTCGCAGACGCAGGATGTGACATGCCCCCGAAAAGAAGCGGCACACCATCAATTTTTAGCCAACAATCCCCGTTACCACCCTCAAATGTTAACTGAATGTCAATCAAACTGCGAATAAGTACTAGCTGCGAGCGACTACATTAATATACCTGGACGCACACCCAGGTGGCCGATAATCGCCCAACTGCAAAAAACATCGGCAGCTCTGAATCAGATTGTAAATTCCACTGGGGCATAGACTGATGTGACTAAGGGGCCTATTCATCCACACTAAAATAAAGTTTTTAAGGACATTTTCCTTAAATAACATTATTTTAGTGTTCATGAAGACACAACACAGGAGATAACACTGATATCTCCTTGCTAAGTCCCCCTGCGTTAATTTCCACACTCCCCATACATTAGTACATTAGTATGGGGATATTAGGACCTCATTCAGAGCTGGACGCTATTTACGCTCGCTCGTTCAGTAAAAAGGGGTGGCTATTCAAATGAACCGTTCGCTCTTTGCGGTCTGTTCACGCCTCTAGGTCTGAACGAGCGAACCAAACATGCAGTCGTTTTTTGGAAAACTACGCCCCCTGACCACTCGCATCCTACGTCATGTGCGCTATTTATTAGATTAATCGAGTACATCGACCAGCGTATGAACTGCTCGCTATTCTTGTGGTTGGTTTTTCCTACCGCAATCTTGCGAGCAGTTCTGACAATAAAATAACCCAGTGACGTGGTCGCTGACGCTGCTGTATTAATTATGCACACCCATAAAACGTCCGTTTTGACCTTTAAGCACGCCTGCGTTCGGATCTCCACTCCCCGTTTTCAAGCACCTTCCCCTGTTACCACCCACATACGCCTCTTTCTGTCACTCAAAATAGCAGGCATTCGCTATTTAGCGAACAAACGATTTTCGGCCGCACTGACTGGTTCGTGCATGCGTATTACGATCCGTACGCATGCGCAGTTGTGCAAACATCGCTCGGAACGAACGAGCGGCCGCTTACGAGTGGCTCTGAGTCAGGCCCTTAGTACATTAGTACATTAGTATGGGGATATTAGTGCATTAGTACATTAGTATGGGGATATGGAAATTATGGTATTCATCAAATTCCGAAAATTATGTATTTTCGGAATTTGATGGTGTTACTATTCGCCACTGTGAGGTGGCGTATAGTAGGTAACACTTACCTGTGTCAGCGTGGGCAGGTCCCCCGGCGTCTCCCTTCGGCGCTCTGGTCTCTCCTCTGGCTCTGTCTGCTATGCTGTCATGTGGTCTCCCCAGCAGAACACAATAAAGTTTAGAAAAAAAACAAAACATTTTTTTTTTCTAAACAGTACTGTGTGCTGCTGGGGAGACCACATGACAGCATAGCAGGACGGAACCAGAGGCTGCTGCGCGAGCAGGTAAGTGCTGGACACGGGGGAGGTGAGAGGGTGGGGACGGGGGGCAGGTGAGCGGAGGGGGCGACACAAACTTACCGCATCTGCAGGCAGTGCTGTGCATGCGCTGGTTTTGCAGATGTAACAGCGCATGCGCAGCACGGATTACAGCTGCGATAAGTTAGTGTAGACAGGGATAACTATCTATTTCCCGAAAAGTTGTCATCGCAAAAATGACAGCTTTTCGGAATTGATAGTTATAGGGAGGAGGAATGATGAATCCTCCGGTAATTAGGTAGAACTCCATGCCAGTCCTAAACCTAATTACCTCCAAAGTTTAGTTATGATGAATAGGCCCCCTAATTATTACTATTACATTTTATTTATAGGGCGCCACAAGTGGTCCGCAGCGCCGTACATACAGTACAGGGTACACAGAACATTACATTACAATACAGTAACCAAAAAATAAACAGAGCACAAGTAACAAATAGCAACACAATTCTCCATACACAGTACAGCTCTGTCATAGAAGTGCTAGAGAAGAAGACTGTGAGACAGTGGGGAGGAGGACCCTGCTCCTAGGAGCTTACAATCTAATTAAATATTCTCTACAAAGCGCTGCGTCATATGTGCGTGCTATATAAATAACAATAAATAATCAACCACAAATGGCAAATACATTTTAATTACAATATATAGAATGTGTGTGTTGCATACCAGGGAAATATCACACTGCAATCTCCCATAGGCCATATAGCCACACTTCCTAACTGCAGGTAGTCTGACACCTGCATTAAACAAATCTAATATACTGTACATGGCAAAGCATTAGTAAAAATTCCAATTGCAATACACTATACAGTTATTACCACACATACCATTGTGCTCCTCCCTCTTTCTGTGATACATGTAAATTAACTTCTTGGGGCAGATTTACTAAATGTCGGATTTATGCTAAAACAGCCTCGTTTGGCATTAATTACTATTGCCTTATAATAAAAAAAACATCAATCAAAGCCATTGATCATCAGTAGCTTTGAAAATGCGACGTTTCATAAGTCTGCCCCTTTGTGTTGGCAGAAGATCTTAGGAGATAGGTCATGTGATCATTCAAAGCCAATGCAGTGACAGCTGGCAACTTGATGATGTCACAGGATGAGCGTCAGGGGCACAGTTGAGTGTTGTGAGTTCAGACCCTGTCATTAATGTGGACTATTTAATGTGCAGTAGATTGCAGTTGACAGGTAAGCTTTAAAAAGTGTGTCAAACGTTTATGCTAGGTAATGCGCTTTACATATCGCGGTAATGAGCGTTTGCACCTCAGTGCATTTTGGGGAGGCGATGGAGCAGGCAGCGCATGGAAAAAAAAATGTTGCAACAATGCAAACGGTACCACCAGCAAGTGCCAATGGCGGCAGCTGCTGGGTTATTGGAACAAATGGCGACAGTCGTTCCCTACATGCTTCCGCTAGCATTTACAAAATGCCAGTAATAGCAAGGATTTATTATGCCACTGGGTAATTGGCCTTAAACTATTAAAAAGTAAATAAATCTCGTAATGCATCTTATACCAGTGTGCGAGAGTCAGTCCAGGTCAGACTAATTAGTTATCAGTATATAAATTCTGACTATTTATATACCGAAAGTTTTCTCATTTTCAGGCACTGTAACATTTTTATTATACAACATCTAGTCACAGATACGTTCAACACGATCAAGCGTCCAGCATACAGTATGCCTGTATATTCAGGGGGCTATATGAAAGAATCATTGTGGTGTTTCTGTCATCAAAAAGCATATGGCTATTACCTGCCTATTTATAAACGTGCTTTACAGACTACTTTACAGGCACCGACCAGATTTTCCACTATTTATTTTGATTTTCTCCTGAATAATGCCTTAAAGTCAGTTTTTCAGCCATGGCTTCTTAAGAAGCATCAATGTATTACAAACGAAGGGCCTGATACAGAGATGTACGCTAATGTAATCGCAGCTGCCATCTCTCAGGGTCCGAGAATAAGGACGCCCGCTGCTGCCTTGTCATATCCGTCCGACGACATAACACAGTGTGAACATCGGGAACATGGACGCAAATGGGGCAGCCGCGCAGCTTCTGAATGAAGTCTGACCTGTCTCAAACACCACCGCTCTCTGACACGTAGCGAGCTCTCATGCATTTGAAAGGTCAGACGCGTACGCCTGCGTTTTTTTGTAACCACCTCCGTTACCTTCCCTAAACGCTGACTGCCTGTCACTCACTTTGCGAGTGAATTCTATGTGCGAGCGTAATCGCAAATTCATTGCTGCTCATGCGCAGTGCGGCTTTTGCGCACGCGCAACGGCAAACGATCACTCAAGCTCCGGAAATATCGCCATTGCGTAAATCTCTCAATCAGGCATTAAGTTAGTGGAGCTATTACATTCTGTGGGGACAGTGCTATCACTGTAAAGTGATTTCTAAATAAAAGGTGGTATTTACCATCAGAGAAAAACGCTATGTTCAAAAATGATGGATTGGAAAAGCTAATTGCGCAATAAACCTTTCCGACCACCGGGGGCGCTGTTTCATTGGAGTCTAGATGGGAAATTCCGCTGACAAATTCAAATATTCGGAGAATAATGTTTGTCTGTGCGGAATGATAATGTGGCATTATTGTCCCTTTAAGAACACATATTCCTTGGCTCCTCTCCCGTATTTGCAGTGTTTTAGGCTCTGCACTGCAGCACTCAGATTAATCTTTTTTTTTTTTTTTTGCGAAGCCACTGGAATGGTTTTAAACACCTCTAGTGCCAAGACGTATCTCCTGGCAGCAAGTTCAGTAGTAAAACTTTAAACGTTCAATAAAAAAGTGCTAGCCCAGTTTCGGAAGTACATTAAAGAAAGGAAAATGAAGCATATTTTCTTAGAATCCTGCTACATAAAAGACAAGTGATTTCTCTAAATCCCCGATTTAACCCACTGACACCCGATGGTCGTAAATGAAATAAAATGTGTTTATTTATATGGAACTTTAATGTCATTTCTACATAACACAAAACCCAGAGAACCTTGGCGGATTCAGCTTGTAATGTTCGCTTCCTCGTGATATAAAACCCAGAGACATTTCAGGGGTTATTGTGGAAATACTGTTTTTCCATGAGTGAAATAATAAAAAGGAAATACTAAAAGAATATAAAATGCATCCTTGTCTGTAAGGGGAGATTGTTCTATTCCTCACTGCAATGTGACTCAGTATAATGTACTTTGTATAATGAGATCCGTTCAGCCCTGGGATTGGGTGAAGACTCAGAGACATCGGCCCATAGGGGTTTAATTCCCGGGGCAATGACCAATCAGAAAACTGACCATTCAATCTTTGCTTGTATCTTTTACAGCAACCGCATCAGCGGCGTTATTCCTTTGTAGTAAGACGCGCCATCGTTACAACCAGGGGCATATTAGGAGAGGAGGGGGCCTGTGTGCATTCTCCGTCCGGGGTCCCCTACTCTCTCCCCGGCGGCCGCCAGCAGACTGACGCGGCTGACCGGTGACAGCAGCATCAGTAGACTCTGGCCGCTAGTCTGTGTCCAGAGTCTACTGCACACGTGCAGGTCACCGGGAAAATGGCACGGCCACCATTTTCCCAGCTATTTCCTCACTGCGCATGCGCAAAATGCGTTTTGTGCAGGGATGAGGCACCTGATGCGGGACCTCGGAGAGCTAAGTATTGGACAATATGGCTGCAGCGTGCGTGGTGCGGGCCTCCCATGGACCCAGTGGCCCACCCTGCACCCATTATAAATACGCCCCTGGTTACAACATTGGTTGCAACATTGCAGATTGCCCCGGCTATACGGCAGGTGCAATTTTGCCATCTGAACATGGCTTCCTGTGACAGTATCTTTTGCCGCAGTTGCTGTCGGTGGCACGCCTGCGTTTGACTAGCCATCCCTCTATTACCCCCCCAGGAACGGCCACTAAATATCAATCTCTCTGCGTGCAATTTACAGCGGTCAGCATCAGGATGAATGTGCAATGCTACTCGGACGCAGGCGCAGACTGAAAACATGGGCTACTTGTGTGAGACGTCGCCACTGAATGCACCTCTGAATGAGGCCCACAGTATACACATACGTACACCTACATAACAGGCAGTTTAAGAAAAGACAGAGTCCATGTGCAGGCTTCACGTGGGCCCGCTCCTCTCTGTAGTGCTTGCACAGGTCTCGGCGCAGAGGCGCTTTTCGCTAGATGTGTAACGCGCCACCACAGCAATAACCTGTATGTATAAACCCCTATGTGTATATTCTCGTGCTGAACAGACTAGAGGGAAGATCTTACTTTCTGCGAGGGACTAGTAACTGTGTAGATGAGTCTTGGCGTTAGTAAATAGCAGAATACCACCGCAAAGGATCAGTGAAGGAACAAATTAATTTTAACGCACTGTAAATAGTTTACTAGAAAAATAAATCTCCCTGATCATCGATCAATACACTGTATATTACTGTGAAAGGGAGTGATCTGTTTCACTTCAGTACCAACGTGGGGCCACAGGGCTTGCTTCAACGGAGCACGCTAGGTCGATTCCACACGCAAGCAGTCTGTTCATGTTCCCAAGTTGCACGGCACATGCGTCCTGGTGGTAACCGCCGAAAGACGCAGAATGAATTTGGACACAGAGAGAGGCAGTTTCACTGGGCGTTTCTGGGTGGTAGTCTGACGCGGGCGTGTTGTGGAAAGCGACTGCGTCTTTTGCCGCAGTTGCACTGACGCCGGTAGACTGAGATCCTGCACCTCCACGAGGCTGGCGCAGTCTCCGATTGAGCAACCGATATACGATGCAGCAGTGGACGGAATTGCAAAGCTGCAGGCAGATAGCTGTGCAATTCTGTCCTTGCAAATATGCAAATGCAGCAGGAAGTGTATGACAGCCCCTGTAAGACACCTCCTGTATGACACCCTCTGTATGACATCCCCTGTATGACACCTCCTGTATGACAGCCCCTGTAGGACATCCCCTGTAGGACACCCCCTGTAGGACACCCCCTGTAGGACACTCCCTGTAGGACATCCCCTGTAGGACACCCCCTGTATGAAACCCCCTGTACGACACCCCCTGTAGGACACTCCCTGTAGGACATCCCCTGTAGGACACTCCCTGTATGAAACCCCCAGTATGACATCCCCTGTATGACACCCCCTGTATGACATCCCCTGTATGACACCTCCTGTATGACACCCTCTGTAGGACACCCTCTGTAGGACACCCCCTGTAGGACACCTCCTGTAGGACACCCCCTGTACGACACCTCCTGTACGACACCCTCTGTACGACTCCCTGTATGACATCCCCTGTAGGACACCCCCTGTAGGACACCCCCTGAAGGACACTCCCTGTAGGACATCCCCTGTAGGACACCCCCTGTATGACACTCCCTGTAGGACTCCCCCTGTATGACTCCCCCTGTATGACACCCCCTGTATGACACCCCCTGTATGACACCCCAAGTATGACACCCCCGGTATGACACCCCTGCTGCATTTGCCATCCCAGCACTGCGACCTATGCTTTCAGCTTTGCACGTAACTGAACCAGCTCCTTAATGCGTATTAGAGCAGCAGCTGGTGGGCGTCTCTGTACGAAACCCATCGGCATTGACATACAGACGCAGTCGTGGTTGCAACAGCGTGCGCCTCTGATTCACAACGACTGGGGTTGTGTCTGTGTTCAACTACTGTGTTCACTACTATTTATAAAAATGGAACATTACGATACATTTATAGTAATTCATGAGGCTTTGAAACATATGTTGCTATTTACTAATATAACTCAGGCTGTGATGCTGAGTAACATTAAGTCACACGCAGTGAATACTTATACTAAGTAAATAAATAAAGAGGACACGTGTAGACACATCTAGAGTTTCATTTAACCACTCACATGCCATACACAGGCATTATCTGTGCATATTTTTCCCACTACATCTATATGTCTGTAATTGTAATATTTTGCTAACTACATTATCAGAAGATATCTATACGAAAAATAAAAAACGTGTAAAAAGATATAGCAATTAAAGAAACCATAAAAATTTAGCTAAATATGAAATGAAGGATATAGCTTATATACAGTATGCAGTGTTTAACAATATTGGTTGCGGCACGTACTCTACGTAATCTGTTAGGGGTAAATTCTTATTTCTTTTTGAATGCAAAGGTTTTGAAGAATTTTAAAAGATATGAATAAAGTATATTATTTATTAACTTTGAGGATTTAAGTGCACTCATTAAAGCAGTCTGTCGTTCTCTCCCTTGTTAAATGTGGTTAGCATTATTACCTTATGAAACTGAGGTTATGAGCTCAATTCCTGACCTCTCTGTGAACAGTTTGTATGTCCTTCCTGTGATTCTGTGGGTTTCCCACATATAAATATATATATATATATATATATATATATATTATCAGGTGTCCTATCCCAATATATATACCAGAGTAAATCAGGAAACACACCAATAAAAGCACACACCCCGTAATTAGTAACCCCTTCATGTCAATGTCCGGTATGATAAGAGGCAATCCAATACCACCCCCCATAAAACAATACTACTAATCAACTCCAGACTTCAGGCACGCCAGTGATCAAACTATCTATACTGATGTGTTCTCCAATATCTTATCAAGATAATAAATAGTACCTGAGTATATCAACATAGCTGTCACTATCGCCAGATCCAGCTATGTCTAGCACCGGTCACTACTTTCCTGCCCCCTGTAAACAACTCAGCATGTGCGTGTTACACAGTGGAACGCATCACCCGTCCATGTGACTCATACCATAAGTGTCGCGCTCCACTCAGTCCTGTCTACTTTCTTTCTCTCTCTTTATTCAAATTTGTATTACCATGACTCGGGGAGCACCACTGGTTTGACCTGAGGTGATAAACACCCTTGAAATTTGTCATTTTGACATTAAGAGGAATATTTGGTACACTTAGTAACTATTTCAATAAATGATAACACCAGTCAATAAGGGAGACCAGCCTGATTACACTCTGAGGGGTCTATGTACTAAGCAATGATAAGTGACAGAGTGAAAAGTGATAAGTCTGTGATAAGGTGCCAGCCAATCAGCTCCCAACTGTCATTTTTCAAACACAGCCTGTGAGATGGCAGTTGGGAGCTGATTGGCTGGCACTTATCGCAGACTTATCACTTTTCACTCTGTAATTTATCACTGCTTAGTACATAGAACCCTGATTAATATACACCATATACATTTAAACCACTCCTGTGCAGACTATTTCCTATAACCCTTTCCTTTCCAGTGATACACATTATCAAACTGATATGAAATGGCAGCAGTGGGCGTCCCTATGCCCGAGGAAGCATTAGCATATTTGCAGGCCTCAACCTATTCCCCAGGCAGTGAGAGAAAGACTACAGAAACTGGCATATATTTTATCAGCCTAAAACAGGTGAGAAAAGATTGCAATCAAAGTTGCTAACTAGCTAACTGCGTGCCAGACAGAAGTTAGGATCATTGGCCATATATCTCCCCTTACAATTCCATGTGCAGTGTAGTTCAGGTTCTATTTAGGACCATACTGAATGACAGAACACAGCCATGCATTAGTATGTACATAAACTACATATCGACGTGCGGCTACTGCTACCCTGCTTCAGGCTATAATACCAGCTGTAATGAGGGAGTAGCAATGGTTGCCCCAAGTCACGAATAACATTTTATCTAAACGCTGTGCCATTCTTCCATCCATTATTTATCCCATGGGTGGAGGGGGAGGTGGGTATAATACCTGCATACTCTGCTGCAGCACCATAATGGAAGGAGGAATATACAGTAAGCAGACACTTACCAGATGGCAGGGTACAGCTACATAACCCAGTATGGCATGGTACAGCTACATAACCCAGTATGGCAGGATGCAGCTACATAACCCAGTATGGCAGGGTACAGCTACATAACCCAGTATGGCATGGTACAGCTACATAACCCAGTATGGCATGGTACAGCTACATAACCCAGTATGGCAGGATGCAGCTACATAACCCAGTATGGCAGGGTACAGCTACATAACCCAGTATGGCAGGGTGCAGCTACATAACCCAGTGTGGCAGGGTACAGCTACATAACCCAGTATGGCATGGTACAGCTACATAACCCAGTATGGCAGGGTACAGCTACATAACCCAGTACGGCAGGGTACAGCTACATAACCCAGTACGGCAGGGTACAGCTACATAACCCAGTATGGCAGGGTGCAGCTACATAAACCAGTATGGCAGGGTACAGCTACATAACCCAGTATGGCAGGGTACATCTACATAACCCAGTATGGCAGGGTGCAGCTACATAACCCAGTATGGCAGGGTACAGCTACATAACCCAGTATGGCAGGGTACAGCTACATAACCCAGTATGGCAGGGTACAGCTACATAACTCAGTATGGCAAGGTGCAGCTACATAACCCAGTATGGCAGGGTACAGCTATATAACCCAGTATGGCAGGGTGCAGCTACATAACCCAGTATGTCAGGGTAGAGCTACATAACCCAGTATGGCAGGGTACAGCTACATAACTCAGTATGGCAGGGTGCAGCTACATAACCCAGTATGGCAGGGTACAGCTACATAACCCAGTATGGCAGGGTGCAGCTACATAACCCAGTATGGCAGGGTACAGCTACATAACCCAGTATGGCATGGTACAGCTACATAACCCAGTATGGCAGGGTGTACATAACCCAGTATGACAGGGTAGAGCTACATAACCCAGTATGGCAGGGTACAGCTACATAACCCAGTATGGCAGGGTACAGCTACATAACCCAGTGTGGCAGGGTACAGCTACATAACCCAGTATGGCAGGGTACAGCTACATAACCCAGTGTGGCAGGGTACAGCTACATAACCCAGTACTGGCAGGGTACAGCTACATAACCCAGTACGGCAGGGTGCAGCTACATAACTCAGTACAGCAGGGTGCAGCTACATAATCCTGTATGGCATGGTACAGCTACATAACCCAGTATGGCATGGTACAGCTACATAACCCAGTATGGCATGGTACAGCTACATAACCCAGTATGGCAGGGTGCAGCTGCATAACTCAGTACGGCAGGGTGCAGCTACAAAGCCCAGTGTGGCAGGGTGCAGCTACATAACCCAGTATGGCAGGGTACAGCTACATAAAACAGTATGGCATGGTACAGCTACATAACCCAGTATGGCAGGGTACAGCTACATAAACCAGTATGGCAGGGTGCAGCTACATAACCCAGTATGGCAGGGTACAGCTACATAACCCAGTATGGCAGGGTACAGCTACATAAACCAGTATGGAATGCTACAGCTACATACTGTAACCCTACATACTGTAATACTGCTACATACTGTAATACTGCTACATACTGTAATACTGCTACATACTGTAAACCAGTGTGGCCGGGTGCTGGAACCTATTCATACCTAGTCTGATCCCTTGCAGTAATATTCCACTCTCGAACCTAGAGGACACAAACACACTCTTAGCTGTAATGTAAGCATTGAGATTATGTGGTGCACATCTAGCAAACAGTATTGTGTGTTTCGCTAGTGCTTTGTCAAGGCAGTAAGAACAGTACAAAATAATTAAATGGCTCATTAGAACTTCCTGGTGCAAAGTCGCCCCCAATGCCTCCCCCCCCCCCACCCACTGGGAAAACTAGCATTTGATAAGTTGACCCCGAGATCCTGGTGAAATCCAAAGTCCAATGTAAAGATTTTCCCCAAGATCCAGGAAAACTGGACCATAGTTCCACTTTATTAATGGTCGCAAAAAATCTGTTCAACTTTTTGTCTCCTTATAATCAGCTAAACAGATTCATTCAAAGCCAGTATACTGTATGAGCAACGTTCAATCAAGATTCTGCATAAAGGATGTGATCCTGAGTCTGCGGCTACAGTAGATATGGTTCCCTCTAGCAACAACAAAACAATAACAGTATCACAAGTTTTACAATACAGCACTAAAAACACGGTGTCAATATTTATTATAAACTTTAATATAAAAAAAGTGACTAGATTTTGGCAGGGAGGCCGATGCGCAGTCATCTACCATATGCAAATGTTAGCGCTGTTTTCATCTGTAAGTAAACAAGTGATTTGTTTCCAAAGCTGCAGATAATGCAAATGTGAATGAGGCCCAGCGGTCATGTATGAATCTTGCAGCAGACACCTCGCACATTGCTGCAGTGTCTGTTCCCTCCTCATTTGCAGAGCGCTGATAGTAAATCATAGTTAGCAGCACCCTATATGTGCACACAGAACTTACAGGAACAACAGTCTATTACGGCTGCGGATTATTGAAGTGCGCCTGGCAGACTTCGCGGTCTGTCCTCCTCTACCTCCTCTAACCTGCAGCCTTTTTTTCTTTTTACAATTAAAGAAACTTTTTTTTGTACAAATCAGAGACGAAACTCAGTTTAGGGCTCATTCCTGGAATATCAAATGCAGCTTAACATAACAGGGGTACATTCAAATAGATGTGAGACTGCAAAAGAGAACTTGCATTATAAAACTTGCATACTGTACATAGCATGAATGCAGGCACCCAAGAAATGCCTTGGGGCCGTGTTCAATTAGCCGCAATACGTCCGTTTCTGCGGAAAAGTATCGCAAGTGACGTCATTTCGCCATGCGAAAAGTTTCCTCCATATTCAATTCCAAATACTTTTCGTCGGTGCGGAAACTCAATGCAATGGGACCTGCAAAATTTTTTTGACTATGAATAGGTGTCGAAAAAAAGTGCAGAATTGGTGTTTTGGGGTGCAAAGCAGTAGGAACCCCCCTGCAACCTTGGGACAGTCCCCCAAAGAAAAACTGCATCAAAAAAAGTTTTAAAAAGTCTTTAGATCACTCCAAAAAAGTACTTTCGTTTTGGGGGCGACAAAGTTCAAAGTTGGGGGAGAAGCTTAAAAACTAGCTAAATAGACTCCAGGGGGGTCCCCAAGTATGCCCCAGGTCTTTTTAAGTTTGCAGGTGCTTGCGGCAGGTGGATTTTTAACGATTTTTAAAAGTTCACTTTAGCAACTTAAAAATATTCTTGCACCCAATTTCAGGTACCCCAAATTTGTGGGGACTACTTATTTTCAACAAAATAACTTCTAAATGCTATTCTTCACCATTTCTGCAAAGACGCTTATTAATGGTTATTGAGACCATTTCAGTATGCCGATTTCTAATTGAATACGGGGAAAAGTGGGTGCGATACCTTTCCGAATTGAAAACCAATGAAGTCGGCGAAAAGACCTGCATGCGAATAGTACGGGCCTTTTCGCTTGGAATTAAATATGCCCCATAGTGTGAAATGGTGATTCGTGGGACTCGCTGTGATGTTGTGCGTTTTATTCAACAATAAAGTGTCAGAAGTGTACGAAAAAATGGAGAAATCATTATGGACCCACCCAAAAATGTGACAACTGAGATAGCAGGACCATATAGAAGTACTGGAAGCAGCGTCGTAAATGGGTGTTGCGGCGCCCTCTGCCGGCCATGCCCCCCCGAGAGCAGGACATCATGCCAATGCACACTCTGGGTGGCACAGAAGTAGCGATTCTGGCCGCAGGGCGCCGTTCCAGGTACCCTGCTAGCCAGATGCATGGACCGTGGGGCAAGATGGTGCTGCCCACTGTGTGGTGGCAACGCTCAAACACACCTAGTTATGGCCCTGACTGGAGGTTCTTAAAAGGTGCCAAATGGCAGGGTGATTCTTGTTAATGGTGAAAACAATCATAGCAAGTGTTCTTCAGCTAATTAAAGTCTTTACAGCATTTTGGCCTACAGAAAAATGTCTGTAAAGTGATTTTTATTAGAGATATGCGGTTCGGTTCTCCAGAAATCCGAATCTACCCGAATTTACTGAATCCGGGTAAATCCAAGTCGCAATTCTGATCTCCTGAGGAGATCCGGGTAAATCCGGGTTGCGGTTCTGATCTTTTTGCGGTTCGGAATTCAGATTTTAAATACGAATTTCGGGTTTTGGACTGCATAAATTACATGATTTTAGCTGTTTTTAAAACTTTTTATCTATTTTTTTTTTTTTTTTAATCCAGATACAAAACCAAAACCAAAACACTTGAGGGTGGTTTTGCAAAACCAAATCCAGATCCAAAACCTTGAAGGAGATACAGATCAAAACCAAAATTAAAACACAGGGGTCGGCGCATATCCCTAATTTTTATACGAGTTTGTTGGGAAAGAAAATTGTAACTGCCTTCGATACAACAC
This sequence comes from Taudactylus pleione, assembly GCA_031769625.1. Taxonomy (NCBI): domain Eukaryota; kingdom Metazoa; phylum Chordata; class Amphibia; order Anura; family Myobatrachidae; genus Taudactylus; species Taudactylus pleione. The sequence continues at coordinate 2,501,666 of JAUIMM010000448.1, forward strand.
AACATACAGTACATGTCCCAGTTCATTTGCACCTCTACATACATATCCCGCATGATTTACCCCATGATTGAGCTTTTCTAGAGAAGATCATCTTGAAAATGGCAAGTCTTTATTGGCCAGTTTATACTATTTAAATACCCCCAATCACATTATTATTCATTGGGAGGGGTAGCAGTCTGGAAGCCTAGGGTCGCAATGCCATCCGCCGGCTTCTCGAATGTCTAATCCCGGCAAGGTACAAATGACAGGCATCGAAATCTCGATGCCTGTCATTAGACCTACGCCAGGAGCTCGACACCCGGCTTACTGATCGAAGGTAAGCCGGGCGCGGACAGCCGCGCAGGGGGGGGTAGGTTAGGGGCTCCTGGGGGAGAACTTAGGGTTAGGCACCCCCCGGGGAGGTTAGGGTTAGGCACCCCTAAAGGAGGGTTAGGATTATGGGGTAGAATAGGGTTAGTTAATACTTACCTTTTTACGTTCCGGATCTTCACCCCTGTCGGGCTTCCGCTGTTGGGATTTGAACCGCCGGCCATGTGGCTTGCAGGACCCAACTCACTCCTAATTGAATTGACACCTTAATAGTTTATGTTGTGAAATATTTAAGTTTGTACCCCCCACTTTGCACTTTTTTGCCCCCTTTTTCAAAGTAAGTTTTTAAGGGGTTCCTCTTTTTTTAAAAGGAATGTTTTGAAGCAGTTACACTTTGGGGGGCTGACCCAAGGTTGCAGAGTGGCTTCCCCAACTATGCACCCCAAAATTGCGATTCTACACTTTTTCCGACACCTATTCATAGGCGAATCATTTTCGCCTATTACATGGCATTGCGTTTTCACATACGCGAAGAGTGTTTGCGATTGAATACGGTGATACTTTTCCGCCTGGCCAAAAAAAAAGTATCGCGGATACCGACTTTTTGCTGGCAATTAAATACGGGCCTTAGGGGTCTAATTACTAAGCTGTGTTAGGAGATAAAGTGAACGGTGATACGGTACCAGCCAATCAGCTCCTAACACAGCTTAGTAAATAGACCCTTTAGTGTTCAAGATAAACCTTATATGAAAATGCATTTAGCCATAGGGATCATTGTGCCTTATAAACAATGCAGGGAAGTGTCACTGATGATCCCATTTGAATGTATATTTATTTTCCCAAGTATGTAACAGCTACATAATGGGGGTAAAGGTGTAATCAGGGAGATTACCAGGCTCTTCAGGGAGTCAGGGAGATTGCTGCTATTTCAGGCAGTCTCACTGACAATCAGGGAGATTTGGCAAGTATGTGTTATCCAGAACTCAGCCAATTCCCTGCAATATACAGAACCTTTCATTGTAACATATTCCTGCGGCACTTGTAAGGATTTATCCTGTAAACGGAATTTCAGCAGGTAAGAACGGTGGATAAACTTCACATTCAGAGACAGAACTGCGCTGAACAGACTATTGTTGAAGCCAATTATAGGCACAGTGTGACCTGATTCAAATGCCTGCTCCGTTAACTCAAATTATCATGCTCTGGAGGTTGATAAAAGTTAAAACAAATGCAATTATTTGATAATATATTGCTTTTGTATAGTGCTCGGAATAACAATGTTGTACTGGAGATGGAGTTAAAATCATTATTAGATTCCCACATTGATATCATTCATGCAGATCGCACATTTAGATATAGTAAGGAGCTAAATTAAAAGTTATTTCATTCTCTTTCTTTTTTATTTAATTCATGAAAACCCCCGATCCAAGTGGTGATGTTACAATATAATTATATTATGTGCTCAAAAATGTCCTACTGCAGTTAAAAGACAACTAAACACTAACATAACATTTCTCCTGTGTATAAACTGCAGATATGTTATATACTGTATAGTAAAGTGTTGAGATGATGCCTTTTATCCCACCTCCATAACAAACAGGCAAAATGACAGCACATACTGTAGCTTACAATAAGACTGTTCAGATGTGTCAAAAAGCTCAAACAGCCAAGCACAGCATATGCCAGTAATTCTCTTATAATCTTACAATGCCATAGGGTTTTGGGTATACGACGATATGAATTAGTTATTGATCCTCTGAATTTGTAAATACTGTATGTTTGGGGGGAAGGGGGGGTTGTGATATTCGGTATGCAATCGGGAAGCCGGTGGACCTAACCCAACAGCCGGCTTCCCGACTGTCACATCCCGGCAAGGGTCTAGAGACAGGCGTCAATGTGCCGATGGCTGTCATTAGACATACGCCAGGAGCCCGATGCTCGGCATCCCGATCGAAGGGATGCCAGGTGCTGAGCGCGGATAGCCGTGCGGGGGCGTGGAGGGTTATCTTAGGGGCTCTCGGGGGGACTTAGGGTTAGACACCCCCCCGGGAAGTTAGGTTTAGGCTAGGGGAAGGGGTGGTTAGAGTTAGGCACCCCCGGGGGGAGGTTAGGGTTAGGCACCCCCCCCAGGGGACTTAGGTTTAGGCAGTGGGGAAGGGGGGGATAGGTTTAGGCACTTAGAGGGGGGTTTAGGGTTAGGTACCGTGGGGGAGGTTAGGGTTAGGCACCCCTAAGGGAGGGTTAGGGTAAGGGGGTAGAATTAGGTTAGCTAATACTTACCTGAGGATGATCGGGATTTCCATCTCCGATTCAGTGATCTACTTACCCACCTTGAACCCACAACAGTAGATCAGATTGTAACAAAACATGGCAGAATAAACGGTTAATGATTAGAGATTTGCACAGATCCCCATGGTTTGGGTTTGGTTCTAAATCAGTGTTGTATTTTCGTTTTGGCAAAACAACCCTCAAGTGTTTGGTTCGGTTTCGGGCATTTTTTTTTAATTTTAAATTTTTTTTTAAATTGATAAAACAGATGAAATCATGAGACTTGGACCTGTTCCTATAGTATTAGTAACATCAATAACATTCATTTCCAGTCATTTCCTGTTGATTTTGACCACCTAAAAAAACACGCGAGATCCGGTTTTTAGATCCCAGTTCCAAACTTGGCAAGAAGACCCCGAGTTGGGACTCGTTTAATCTCGGAAACCCCAAAGTTTGAATATGTTCAGTTTTCAGCAAAACCGAACCGCTCATCTCTATTAATAAATAATACACTATCTGTACGTGACTAGAATAAAGCGTTCTTCTAGACATTGTAAAAGAACATATTTTTCCCAAACAAGTAATATCCTCCCAGTTTTATGTGCAGCCCATGTCTAAGTCTCCCATGCATATCCCTCTACATTTTTGTTACAGCCTGAACTTCTATAATTGGGTAATAAAATTATAATTGAGGCTGTCAAACAGTCTGGAGTGCAGGGAATTAAGTGGCCAAACTATAGAGGTAACTACGGGATATCCCAGAGGTCTCATAGTGAACTACAGAGAGTCCCTTATAAACTCAAAATGTCACATACAGTACAGTAAGCTCCCGTCAGCAGATATCTCAGCCAGGAACAATCAAAGATGGAGAGAGAGAGAGAGAGAGAGAGAGAGAGAGAGAGAGAGAGAGAGAGAGAGAGAGAGAGGACAAATACACGTCATTATGTTTTACATGATATCTCATGCATCATCTAGGAATATGTCACTATTTGGGGGACAAAGGGGGGAAGCAATGAGCGCAAAAGCCCCATCTTCGAAATTGTGATGTAATGCGCCTATTTTTTCTGAATTTTTACCTGTTTTTGTGAGCGTGAAGAGGGCATATATTGCAAGGGCACGTAGTCAACAAAGTCAACAGTTTTAATGTCGACATTGTTTAACATTGAACATGCCGGCACCTGCAGAATGTTGACACGTCGGCTTGTGAAATATCAACATTTTGCAGACTGGCAGCAGAAAGTTAGGGATAGCCTACGGGGGGGGGTTTGGGTTAGGCCCTAGGGAGAGGGTTAGGGTTAGGCTGCGGCAGGTGAGGTTAGGCTTTGGTATTAGGGGCGGGACAGAGGTTAGGCATACTCACCGGATACGGAAGACATTGCTGGAGCCGTTGCAAGCCACCAGGATTGTTTTGTTGACACTCTAATCATGTAAAAATTTCATCAGTATTGAGTGGCCATGGGTGTTGGGAAGAGCCCTGGCTTCAGCGTAAATCCTGGAGTTCTCAGGAGAGGGGAGACCCCTTTATTTGAGGGGTCCCACCTCCCCTGAGATCCCCGGCCTGGGCTGACTAGCTTGGGGTATTAATGCTTTGTCCGGAGTGACCCGGTGAAAAGATCCCCTGACTGTGGCATTACACCAATGGCTAGTTTGAGTCCGGTGCTGATTTTAATAATATGGGGACCCCAAAACCATTTTCCCCATATTTTTAAAACCAGGACTGGTTCTCAGAGCCCAGTGCTGGTTCATAAAATACGGGAGACCCCTACATGTTTTGTCCCCCAAATTTTTAGAACCAGGACTGGCTCAGGAGCTCAGGGCTGGTTATGCTTTGGGGGGACCCCACATCATGTAAAAAAAAAAAAAAAATGTAATGCACTGATATGTATAGGATACTGGCATGGGAGTGTTAGGCTAGGGAAACTTGGGAATCAAACACAGACAGAAACGATCAAATGCACCAACGGAAAACATGATCCTGACAAACACGGGAGCTTAGTAAATTCCTGAATTTCTCAAAGAAAGAAACCCCCATATCTGATCGTTAACTTCCTACCCATGTTTAATCTCAAACACGGGCAAAATACGGAACTCAGTAAATTTACCCCTGTGAGTCGTGCAAGTGCAGAGACAAAGATGTTATGTAGCGTGATGAGATATTACAATATTACTTCAACCCATGGACAGTGCGCAGATATGGAGGCATCATGGAGGACAGTCCCTGGACACTGCAAACAGATGGAGGCATTGCAGTGGACCGTACACTTATGAGGACTCTGTATGGTGGACAGTGTATATATAGTGGCTTTTCAAATTCATTCTGGAGGGTGCAAAACATGGCTGCCAGTTACAGACAGTCTCACAGCTCAGCATCTCATGTGATGGCAGAGTGGGGAAAAGGAGGGGGAGGATATCACAGTGCACAGAGCAAACAGAGGGCCTGATTCAGCTTTGGGAATAGAGTAAGATATAGCAAGTAACTGTGAACCAAGACAAACCATGTTGCAATGCAAGGGGTGCAAATACATACATTTTATTTTGCATGCAGGGTAAATACTGTCTGCTTTTGCATGTAGCCCACAAATACTACACAGCTTTATTTTTACACTGCAATTTAGATGTCAGTTTGGACACCCCCCTCCCAAATCTAAATCTCTCTGCACATTTTAATTCTGCCTCACCTGCAGTGCAGCCTGGATTCACCAAGATGATCAGTTATGTGCTATATCTTACTCTATTCCCAAAGCTGAATCAAGCCCAGAGTTCAGAGCTCAACTTCTCTGATCATTAATTATGTGCAATGTGACTGTGGTTGCCATGGTAGTCCATGAGACTGTGCAGAATTATAAATAATTAACAGCAGCCTGAAGACACAAACCAAGAAAATAAATAAACAAATAGCAGGATTATTTCTATAGAAGACCACATTGATATACTATTGATATACTGTATATTAAAAATAAAATACAACTTTTTTGGAGAGATTGCTTCTTTAAGGTTAAAAAAATGAAAATGAAGTTAGGCTTTGCTCTGTTCACACGAAGCAATGCATGTATTTAACCTTATTACTGGAATTCTTTAGAGAGAGTGAAAAGCCTCTTCTTGTGATTTTAGAATTGCTTCGCTGGTTGTGTAATATCTGGAGGTTATGTACAAAGTGAACGCTGATATTTCAAGGACAGAATTTCTGAGAGAAAAGAAAAGAAAAAAATTCCGCTACTGTAGTCTTTAAATTAAAGGGTATTTTAATCGTGATACTACAAGTGCTAAAAGGTTGGAATGGCATGCTGGGACTTGTAGTTTCACGACTGCTAGAGATATACAATGTGATGATCATTTACTAAGCATAAAAGGTAAACAGCGTCTCACGTCTACATTCCAGCAATTGCGCTTCTTTCTGTTGTTTTGGCGCTCAGAAAATTCTTCGAATTCTGAGGGATGCTGGGATAAACTGGGAAATGAAGGCCTCCGTGTGGAAAAGTACATTTCAGCACTGTACTGCATTGCACTTCCATCGTAATCAGATTCCATTTATCATGTGGCGATAACCCCTTTCTCCAGCTATTTTGCCCAAGAAAGAGGAGGCTTTGTGCAATTTATGAACAGGGTTACCGCAGAAACCAGTGATTTCTTACATGATCCCCTTCAATTTGAAGCATATCCTGTTTCCATAGCCTTTTGTGGGGACTGCAAACTGCCCGCAATTTATCAAACTGCAATAAGCTTACTGCGCAGGTGCGAATTCACCTCTCGCGCATGCACAGTACGGCAAAAACTGTGACGTCCTTACTGGACATGCGCGGCCTTCTCAGCTCAGGCATGCACAATATGGAGATAAGGGCAAATGTAACTGGGCTTGCGTGGGCTGTACAAATGCGCAAATAGATTTTCCAAAATATGAATTACATAGAGACGTGCACCGGAGCTTTACGCATAAAAATACACATTATACAGGGGAGGACTGTGTGCTGGGAAATCTCAAAAGAAGTGATTAATAACAAACTGCGGCGGTAACACTTCTTATATCGCTGCTGTAAGCAGCAAAATAGGTTGCAAAAGTCATGTTATTTGATAAATAGACCACAATATTCAACACAGTAAGGACGTACAGACAAGGCATTCTGCATAGTCCGACTACTAACACATGCCAGGGCGTAAACACGCAGCGATGTGAGCTTGCCAGTAATTGCAAAATGCAAGTACCGGTCCACTGTCGCTATCGCTGAGCAATAGGGGCGACCCGTCAGTAGCAGAGGACAGTGGCTGTTCTTGGAAACAGAAAGACTGAAACTCATACAGTACTATTACAAATTACAAATAGGGGGAATAAAATAGAATCTTTGCCTCAATTAGAGAAGAAAACATGTAAAGGCTTTGAAAGCATAAGAGATACGGTAGTGTTGTAAATGAATTCATCCGCCCACTCAGACTGTATGCTGGATCATTATTCACAGTCCATCTGGTAGCTGGCAGTATTTTCTTCACGAGCAGCTTACAGGGTGTATTTACCTTATTAAAGCTCATATGAAACCATGAAGGAAAAACGGGAACGGTGTCAAACTACCACATCCGACAAGCGCAGCTAGAGCTCACCTCTGAGGGGAATGTAACAAGTCAGATGACTTTGGTGGTAGAACCATGAAATGGCAAACACCTACTGTACTTTTTGCGCACCCTATCAAGTAAACAATGGCTTCCGCCAATAGTCTTTTACAGTGATGTCTAAGTAGAATTATTTTTGTGTAACTTCTCTCTTGAACTAAGCAAAGCCCACATTGGATGATAGAATGACTCTAGTACCTAATAGACAACCTTAGTGAAATCCTAGAGCACATCCTTAGAGGGAGATTTAGCATACCTTCTAAAGAGGACAAACCCGTAGAAGCCAATCAGCTCCTAGCTATCGTTTAAAAGGATGTACTAAATAAATGATAGCTAGCATCTGATTGGTTTATATATGGGACCGCCTTCACTTGTACTCTTTAGGTTTAAGTTTAATAAACCTACCCCTTAATCATTTTCGGGTTGAACATAGACAGCTCCACCATTGATGGTCGGTGGTTGAGCCATTGATAGTTGACCAAAGGTTGAGTCATTGATGGTTTACCTGTGAACATTAGGGGTGAGCGGGTTCGGATTTCTGAAATCCGAACCCCCCCGAGCCCCCCCGATCCGAGTCCGATCCGAGTCAGGCTCGACTTTTCCCGCCTGACTCGGATCTGACATCGAGGCAAAACGTCATCATCCCGCCTTCCGAGTCTCGCGGGTTTTGGATCCTATATAAGGTACCCGCGTCGGCGCCATTTTCTCACTCGGCTGTGGACAGTGAAGAGGGAGGGTGGGAGTTAGTGCTGTGTAGTGTAGTGTAGTGTAGTGCTGCTGTTGTCCACTACTTCAAAGTCCATAGGGGCTGGCTGTGTTGTGCTGTGCTGCTGTTGTTAATAGGGGCTGTGTCCACTACTTCAAAGTCCATAGGGGCTGGCTGGACTGTGTTGTGCAGTCAGTTCCAAAGTCCTGTGCAGTGTCCCAGTCCTAAAGGGGTGCTGTAGTGTTGTCCAGGGGGTGCTCTGTCCATCAGGGGTGCTCCCCCCAAGTGCTAAAAAAATAATATATTTTCTGTGTTTGTGAATTGTGTGCGCAGTAGCCGCACGTGCATCAACAAAGTAGTGCCAAGCGTGCGCCTGTGTCATAAGTAAAGGGCCGGCTGGCTTGACCGTTAAGGGTGCTGTAACCCCTGAAAGTACACTCCAGTCCAAACCAAAAAAAAAATTATTTTCTGTGTTTGTGAATTGTGTGCGCAGTAGCCGCACGTGCATCAACAAAGTAGTGCCAAGCGTGCGCCTGTGTCATAAGTAAAGGGCCGGCTGGCTTGACCGTTAAGGGTGCTGTAACCCCCGAAAGTACACTCCAGTCCAAACCTAAAAAAAAATTATTTTCTGTGTTTGTGAATTGTGTGCGCAGTAGCCGCACGTGCATCAACAAAGTAGTGCCAAGCGTGCGCCTGTGTCATAAGTAAAGGGCCAGCTGGCTTGACCGTTAAAGGGTGCTGTAACCCCCGAAAGTACACTCCAGTCCAAACCAAAAAAAAATTATTTTCTGTGTTTGTGAATTGTGTGCGCAGTAGCCGCACGTGCATCAACAAAGTAGTGCCAAGCGTGCGCCTGTGTCATAAGTAAAGGGCCGGCTGGCTTGACCGTTAAGGGTGCTGTAACCCCTGAAAGTACACTCCAGTCCAAACCTAAAAAAAAATTATTTTCTGTGTTTGTGAATTGTGTGCGCAGTAGCCGCACGTGCATCAACAAAGTAGTGCCAAGCGTGCGCCTGTGTCATAAGTAAAGGGCCGGCTGGCTTGACCGTTAAGGGTGCTGTAACCCCCGAAAGTACACTCCAGTCCAAACCAAAAAAAAAATTATTTTCTGTGTTTGTGAATTGTGTGCGCAGTAGCCGCACGTGCATCAACAAAGTAGTGCCAAGCGTGCGCCTGTGTCATAAGTAAAGGGCCGGCTGGCTTGACCGTTAAGGGTGCTGTAACCCCCGAAAGTACACTCCAGTCCAAACCTAAAAAAAAATTATTTTCTGTGTTTGTGAATTGTGTGCGCAGTAGCCGCACGTGCATCAACAAAGTAGTGCCAAGAGTGCGCCTGTGTCATAAGTAAAGGGCCGGCTGGCTTGACCGTTAAAGGGTGCTGTAACCCCCGAAAGTACACTCCAGTCCAAACCAAAAAAAAAATTATTTTCTGTGTTTGTGAATTGTGTGCGCAGTAGCCGCACGTGCATCAACAAAGTAGTGCCAAGCGTGCGCCTGTGTCATAAGTAAAGGGCCGGCTGGCTTGACCGTTAAGGGTGCTGTAACCCCCGAAAGTACACTCCAGTCCAAACCTAAAAAAAAATTATTTTCTGTGTTTGTGAATTGTGTGCGCAGTAGCCGCACGTGCATCAACAAAGTAGTGCCAAGCGTGCGCCTGTGTCATAAGTAAAGGGCCAGCTGGCTTGACCGTTAAAGGGTGCTGTAACCCCTGAAAGTACACTCCAGTCCAAACCAAAAAAAAATTATTTTCTGTGTTTGTGAATTGTGTGCGCAGTAGCCGCACGTGCATCAACAAAGTAGTGCCAAGCGTGCGCCTGTGTCATAAGTAAAGGGCCGGCTGGCTTGACCGTTAAGGGTGCTGTAACCCCCGAAAGTACACTCCAGTCCAAACCAAAAAAAAAATTATTTTCTGTGTTTGTGAATTGTGTGCGCAGTAGCCGCACGTGCATCAACAAAGTAGTGCCAAGCGTGCGCCTGTGTCATAAGTAAAGGGCCGGCTGGCTTGACCGTTAAGGGTGCTGTAACCCCCGAAAGTACACTCCAGTCCAAACCTAAAAAAAAATTATTTTCTGTGTTTGTGAATTGTGTGCGCAGTAGCCGCACGTGCATCAACAAAGTAGTGCCAAGCGTGCGCCTGTGTCATAAGTAAAGGGCCGGCTGGCTTGACCGTTAAGGGTGCTGTAACCCCCGAAAGTACACTCCAGTCCAAACCAAAAAAAAAATTATTTTCTGTGTTTGTGAATTGTGTGCGCAGTAGCCGCACGTGCATCAACAAAGTAGTGCCAAGCGTGCGCCTGTGTCATAAGTAAAGGGCCGGCTGGCTTGACCGTTAAGGGTGCTGTAACCCCCGAAAGTACACTCCAGTCCAAACCTAAAAAAAAATTATTTTCTGTGTTTGTGAATTGTGTGCGCAGTAGCCGCACGTGCATCAACAAAGTAGTGCCAAGCGTGCGCCTGTGTCATAAGTAAAGGGCCGGCTGGCTTGACCGTTAAGGGTGCTGTAACCCCCGAAAGTACACTCCAGTCCAAACCTAAAAAAAAATTATTTTCTGTGTTTGTGAATTGTGTGCGCAGTAGCCGCACGTGCATCAACAAAGTAGTGCCAAGCGTGCGCCTGTGTCATAAGTAAAGGGCCGGCTGGCTTGACCGTTAAAGGGTGCTGTAACCCCTGAAAGTACACTCCAGTCCAAACCAAAAAAAAATTATTTTCTGTGTTTGTGAATTGTGTGCGCAGTAGCCGCACGTGCATCAACAAAGTAGTGCCAAGCGTGCGCCTGTGTCATAAGTAAAGGGCCGGCTGGCTTGACCGTTAAGGGTGCTGTAACCCCCGAAAGTACACTCCAGTCCAAACCAAAAAAAAAATTATTTTCTGTGTTTGTGAATTGTGTGCGCAGTAGCCGCACGTGCATCAACAAAGTAGTGCCAAGCGTGCGCCTGTGTCATAAGTAAAGGGCCGGCTGGCTTGACCGTTAAGGGTGCTGTAACCCCCGAAAGTACACTCCAGTCCAAACCTAAAAAAAAATTATTTTCTGTGTTTGTGAATTGTGTGCGCAGTAGCCGCACGTGCATCAACAAAGTAGTGCCAAGCGTGCGCCTGTGTCATAAGTAAAGGGCCGGCTGGCTTGACCGTTAAAGGGTGCTGTAACCCCCGAAAGTACACTCCAGTCCAAACCAAAAAAAAATTATTTTCTGTGTTTGTGAATTGTGTGCGCAGTAGCCGCACGTGCATCAACAAAGTAGTGCCAAGAGTGCGCCTGTGTCATAAGTAAAGGGCCGGCTGGCTTGACCGTTAAAGGGTGCTGTAACCCACAAAGTACACTCCAGTCCGAACCAAAAAAAAATTTATTTTCTGTGTTTAGCCGCACGTATATATCAAATCGATATAACATAAATGGAGGACCAAACTTTCTCCGATAAAAATAAAATAGAGAAAGATCAAGAACCACTTCCTCCTTGTGCTGAAGCTGCTGCCACTAGTCATGACATAGACGATAACATGCCATCAACGTCGTCTGCCAAGGCCGATGCCCAATGTCATAGTAGAGGGCACATACAATCCCAAATGGCAAAGTTCAGGAAAATGACCTTGAAAAAGACATTTAAATCAGCTGAAGAGAAACGTAAACTTGCCAATATGCCATTTACGACACGGAGTGGCAAGGAACGGCTAAGGTCGATCCCTAGTATGTTCATGACTAGTGGTTCAGCTTCACATGACGATGGAAGCACTCCTCCCACTAAAAAAATCAAAAGAGTTAAGCTGGCAAAAGCACAGCGAAGAACTGTGCTTTCTAAGAAGATATCACAAATCCCCAAAGAGAGTCCAAGTGTGGTGGTGGTTGCGATGCCTGACCTTCCCAGCACTGGACGGGAAGAGGTGGCTCTTTCCACCATTTGCACGCCCCCTGCAAGTGCTGAAAGGAGCACCCACAGTCCACTTGCTGATATGCAAATTGAAGATGTCACTGTTGAAGTACAACAGGATGAGGATACTGGTGTAGCTGGCGCTGAGGAGGAAGTTGGCGAGGAGGATTCTGATGGTGATGTGGTTTGTTTAAATCAGGCTCCGGGGGAGACAGTTGTTGTCCGTGGGATGAAAAAGCCCATCACGGTCATGCCTGGGCAGAAGACCAAACATTCCACCTCTTTGGTCTGGCAATATTTCTATCCAAATCCGGACAACAACTGTCTTGCCATATGTACCATATGTAAAGGTGAAATAAGTAGGGGTAGGGACGTCAACCACCTAGGAACATCCTCCCTTATACGGCACCTGCAGCGCGTTCATAAAAAGTTACTGTCAAGTTCAGAAACTTTGGCTCAGACCGTAAGCAGTCCAGGGACACCTAAATCCCGTTGTCCTGTTGTATCCAAGCGCCTGCAAACCACACCGTCAACTCCCTCCTCGTCAATTTCCTCCTTAGTCAGGATCGGAAGTAGTCCTGCAGGCCATATCACTGGCATGACTGACTCTCCTATCCGGGATTCCTCCGGAGGATCCTGCATTGCTACGCCTACTGCTGCCGCTGCTGCTGTTGCTGCTGCTGCTGGGAGTCGTTCATCATCCCAGAGAGGAATTAGGAACACCACTACTTTTACTAAACAATTGACCCTCCAACAGTCCTTAGCGAGGAGGATGAAGTACGACAGCAGTCATCCTGAAGCAAAACGTATAACTGAGGCCTTGACTGCTATGTTGGTGTTAGACGTGCGTCCGGTATCCGCCATTAGTGCAGTGGGATTTAGACAATTGATGGAGGTAGTGTGTCCCCGGTTCCAAATCCCATCTAGATTCCACTTCACTAGGCAGGCGATACTGAGACTGTACAGAAACGTCAGAAAAAGTGTCCTCAGTGTCCTGAAAAATGCCGTTGTACACAATGTCCACTTAACCACGGACATGTGGACAAGTGGAACAGGGCAGACTAAGGACTATATGACTGTGACAGCCCACTGGGTAGATGTATCACCTTACGCAGCAACAGCAGCAGCGTCACCAGTAGCAGCATCTCAGAAACGCCAGCTCGTTACAAGGCAGGCTACGCTGTGTATCACCGGTTTCAGTAAGAGGCACACCGCCGACAACCTCTTAGAGAAACTGAGGGAAATCATCGCCCAGTGGCTTACCCCACTTAGACTCTCCTGGGGATTTGTGATATCTGACAACGCCACCAATATTGTGCGGGCATTACATCTGGGCAAATTCCAGCACGTCCCATGTTTTGCTCACACAATAAACTTGGTGGTGCAGAATTTTCTGAAAAGCGACAGGGGCGTGCAGGAGACGCTTTGGGTGGCCCGAAAAATTTCTGGCCACTTTCGCCATTCAGCGACTGCGTGCCGAAGACTGGAGCGCCAGCAAACACTCTTGAACCTGCCCCGCCATCACCTGAAGCAAGAGGTTGTGACGCGGTGGAACTCAACCCTCTATATGCTTCAGAGGATGGAGGAGCAGCAAAAGGCCATACAAGCCTATACATCCACCTATGACATAGGCAAAGGAGGGGGTATGCACCTGACTCAAGCGCAGTGGAGAATGATTTCCGTGTTGTGCAAGGTTCTTCAGCCCTTCGAACTTGCCACACGTGAAGTCAGTTCAGACACTGCCAGCTTGAGTCAGGTCATTCCCCTCATCAGGCTTTTGCAGAAGCAGCTGGAGAAAGTGAAGGAGGAGCTAAGACGGAGCGATTCCGCTCGGCATGTGGGACTTGTGGATGAAGCCCTTCATTCGCTTTGCCAGGATTCCAGGGTGGTCAATCTGTTGAAATCAGACCACTACATTTTGGCCACCGTGCTCGATCCTAGGTTTAAAGCCTATGTGGTGTCTCTCTTTCCGGCCGACACAAGCCTGCAGAGGTGCAAAGACCTGCTGGTGAACACACTGTCAGCTGAAGCGGAACGTGACACGTCAACGGCTCCTTCTTCATTTTCTCCCGCAACTGGGGCTGCCAGGAAAAAACTTAGGTATCCTAAGCAACCCGCTGGCGGTGATGCAGGGCAGGCAGGACCAAGTTTGGACATCTGGTCCGGACTGAAGGACCTGGCAACAATTTCTGACATGTCTACTGTCACTGCATATGATACTGTCACCATTGACAGAATGGTGGAGGATTACATCGGTGACAGCATCCAAGTAGGCATGTCAGACAGTCCATACCTGTACTGGCAGGAAAAAGAGGCAATTTGGAGGCCCCTGTACAAACTGGCTCTATTTTACCTGAGTTGCCCCCCCTCCAGTGTGTACTCCGAAAGAGTGTTTAGTGCAGCCGGGAACCTTGTCAGCGAAAGGCGTAGGAGGTTGCTTCCACAGAATGTGGAGAAGATGATGTTCATCAAAATGAATTATCAGCTCTTCCAGGGAGACCAGCCTCCAGAACGTACAGAGGGACCTGTGGTGGTGGATTCAAGTGGGGACGAGTTAATACTTTGTGAGGATGAGGATGTACACACTGAAGAGGGTGAGGAATCGGTGGATGAGGAGGATGAGGATGACATCTTGCCTCCGTAGAGCCAGTTTGTGCAGGGACACATTAATTGCCAGCTTGTTTTGTGGGGGCCCAAACGAACCAATCATTTCAGCCACAGTTGTGTGGCAGACCCTGGCGCTGAAATGATTGATTTGTTAAAGTGTGCATGTCCTGTTTATACAACATAAGGGTGGGTGGGAGGGCCCAAGGACAATTCCATCTTGCACCTCTTTTTTTCTTTGCATTATGTACAGTTTGGGGCCTAGTTTTTCTAACTGCCATCCTGTCTGCCACTGCAGTGTCACTCCTAGATGGGTCACGTGTTTGTGCCGCCCACTCGTGTCGCTTAGCATAGTCATCCAGCTACCTCGGTGCAACCTTTTGGACATAAAAACACTATTGTGAGGTGTGAGGTGTTCAGAATAGACTGGAAATGAGTGGAAATTAAGGTTATTGAGGTTAATAATAGCATAGGAGCAGAAAAACCTACAAATTCTGTGATTTTAGCTGTTTTTATGCTTTTTTTCAAAAAAATACAGATCCAAAACACAAAACCCAGAACCCAAAACACGGAAGGGTGGTTTTGGCAAAACCAATCCAGATCCAAAACACGAAGAAAGATCCAGATCCAAAACCAAAACACAAAACACGAAAAGTGGCCGGTGCACACCCCTAGTGAACATGCACAATCAGTACCCACCTATGCGCATAAGGTGGTGGGGTCGGGATTCACCATCGGGCTCAGCCATTGATATTTCAACATTGGTGAACTCACATCGATAGTGAAACTAGTCAACATCGACATGAAACCATCAATGGTTGATGTCTGTCCCTAAATCATTTCCCTACCCAACTACTGCTCAATATAAGTTATTCTCATTATTCTTTGAAGTTTATGGCTGAAATTATAGTGGAACATTGAGCAGTAAAACATAAGCTTGAATGTGTTACTGAACTGTTTTAGAATAAGAGGGCAATACAAACTTAAAGCGGGGTGTGTTGCCCCTTTTGAGCGCATAGAAGAAGTATCTAAATAATTTTTTTAATTTCTTGTCACAACTGAAAACCCCCCACTGCATTGTTGTGGGTAACAATGGCGGAGAAGTCAACATTGGATAAATCCAATTTTACGTAGCAGCGAATCACAGAAGCTGGCAGGAGTTGTCTTTGCCTCCTGCAGCTATTTCATATTGTAGCACAGCAGCTGCGTACGACTCTGAGCTAGGCTCTTCGATTGTAAGCTCCACTGGTTCAGGGATTGATGTGAATGATGGAAATATTCTCGCTGTGTAAGATGTGTGCGCTATATAAATAGCTGCTAATAAATACATCCTGCTACCTCAAGCCTTTATCATACTGTACTGTACATGCATGCAGGATGCATCGCTTGGCCGCCTCTTCCATTGGAGAAATCAGTATTTTGGTTTCCAGGCAGCCCAGGTGTTTTTCCTGGTCGGACCAATGCTAAAAGTACAGTAAGGTGCAGATCGCATGGACTGGGGAACGGTGAGGCGGGTAATTGTATCACAAAACTCTAGGTGGTTATTGTGCAAGATAAATTACCTTTGACTGCCCCCAGTACAGGTCAGATGAAACAAGAGGAAAGCTAAATGCCTGGCACGTTTTCCTGCCTGCTCCCTCCTGAACTTTGATAAAAGGATAAATGAGGTAAATTAAACTTGCATCCGCTGGCATTTAAACATCCGTCTGGAAACACATTAAAGTCCAATTGCTTAAAAGCTGCTAACAAAATAATCTGTGGCAGAGCGGAAAGTGACAGCCACATATTTGGCTAATTCGACTGAAGAACCGCGGCTGTGCTGTCATTCCTGATGATTCAGCGACAAGCGCTCCCAATTATATTCTTTAGTCCCTATTTCTTATAGAGAATTGGATCTCTCTCACAATACAATGTTTAAAGGCTAATTCGTTAATGTACTGTGACCCTCTCACCCCTAATCCACCATTTCTGACCCGTGCGGATTCCATCCCTGTCACCCTCTACCCCTGTCCCTTTTGGATGCCTGATAAAATTGAATGGCGGGCACATTTCTGGGTGAGCCTGTGTTGGCATGGCCCCATCTGGCAGAGGCGTTGCATGGAACCATGGCACCCGGAGCAAGTGCATGTCACGGCACCACCTAGTGGGTGTTTGGTGCCTTTTCTGCATTATCCCCAATCCTTGAGAATTTTTTAAATTCTTTTGTATAGAATTCCCTTTAATAATTGACCCCTGTAATGATATGATCCCACCCTGTTACTTATTCCTGTATTCCCCACTAATATAACTCCTCCCCTACCCCATCCACCCCAGTGATCATAGCTGCCTATGTGACACCACATCCCCTTCAGTGATTACAGATGCCCAACCTTCCCTGTCCCCCTCCAACCCCCATGCTTCCCCTCCCATCCCATATATAGACAGCAGAGAGCAGCGGAGCATGTGACAGGCAGCTCAGAGGGGACCTATCAGTCAATCCTCACTAAGCAGGAAGCAGCACTCAAAGGGGCTGATCATCACACAGAGGTATAATTAATAAAGTGTGGGTTTTTAGAAGTGGAGATGTTGCCCATAGCAACTGATCAGATTCTGGATATTATCTTCTAGAATGTGCTAGTTAAATTATAAGTAGAATCTGATTGGTTGTTATGGGCAACATCTCCACTTCTAAAAAGTTAAACTCTCATTTTATGAAATATACCCATGAGTGCCTTGTGCTGGTGATCCTTTGCTTAGAGAAGGAAAATTCAGTTCCCCTTTAAGCACTTTTGCAGTGCTAAAAACTGCACCTCCAGAAAGCTAGTTGTAAGGCATTCTGGGGTGCAGAAACTACATGTGATGTCAGCAGTCACAGACCTCTGATATCACAGCCCGATCCCTCACTGTAGTCTGTCTCATATACAGTATAGACTGGCCAGGAACATTATGCATTGGCAAGAGCTCCACCGGCTCCGCCCTCGCTACACCCCTGCCTGCAGCTTTTGGCAACCATCAATCACAGCACTAATATTTACTGCATTATGACTTCACCCTCTGATGTCACAAAGTCCTTAGAAACATATGTCAATTATATAGATTATTGCCCTTTATTGGATAGAAAATGTTGTACATGAAACATGAAGATTGTGGGCCTCTGTAACTGTTAGCCAAGTGTACTCCAGTTGGGCAACCCTTGCCAGCCTTGTCTTACAGGGATGCTTTAAAGCATCTACCAACTTATCCATCTATATGACAAGTTGTTGGCGACAACCAATCAAGAGGCAATTACAAGTCTCTGATCTTACCATATCATCCTTATGTTAGTGGTAAAGTGGACAGAGATAAAGTATCAACCAATCAGCTTCTATCTGTCATTTGTCATTTTTCGAACACAGCCTGTGACATGACAGTTAGGAGCTGATTGGTTGGTACTCTATCTCTGTCCACCTTAGCTTTCTCCAAGGCTTAGTATATCTCCTAAATGGCTTTACTTGCAACTTTTTTACATGGCAAGTTTTATTGACACCTATGGGAGCTGGTCTTACTGTAATAGCAGGGTCTTTTCACGCATGCGCATTTGGACTCCTGGGTCATAAAACCAGAAGTGTTTTCAGCACCAGGACAGCTCTATATATCGGTAGAGATGTCATGGTGGGTCAGTATACATATTTGCATACCGGCAATCAAAAATGACAGTTTACAGATAAAAAGATGGTGGGATATTTTGGAACGTATTTCTAATACTTGATGCATCCCATCCATAATGGAGCAAGCATAATGGGCAAACTATGTATAAATCAAAACTGGACAAGTACAATCTCTGGGCCTCATGCAGAGCTGCACGCAAGCCTGATGGTTTGGTACAAGGGATTGGCGCATAGGCAGGATCTGTACATCTGTGCACATGGTGATCAGTGTCACTGCAAGCTTGCTCGCAGTTCCAGTATGCCACAGTCTGAATAACAGGCTGCTTCCACTTAGGGGTGGAGCGGGGGCTGCGTCAGCAGCATCCCAGGAGACAGGGGCATGTCAGCCCTATTTTCTGAGTGTGCTGAAGCCAGTGGCTGCATCCTTGTGCGCAGCATCAAAGGCTTCAGCTGTGTGAAAACACCGGCCATCCTGAGTACCTACCAGCATCCACAGCTGCAGCTATTAATCAACAAGTGACAGGTTCTTAAATACTGCACAAAGAGACTTTCATCCACAGATTCCTGATTTCAATGGAAACTACGTATAATTTTTACTTGTATATAAAGGATTATGAAATCTCCTGCTGGCAGGCAAGCAGCCGCCCACTTCACAAGCATATTTATTAAAGTTCTATGATAGAACTTAAGATATATGACATTGTATTTTCCCTTGCTGGGTTGCTGAGTACAAGCTGTCTCCTGTTGTCAGCCAATTCATACTGAGACTCCTTGCATTGCCCTTTAATAAGCTTAAATGAAAGCTATGTGCTGTTATCAGCGCTGCAATAATACAGCTCCGATTTAACATTTTATTCACTGTTTTAATGATGGAGTCACCAAGGCTCATGTATGAAAGCGCAAAAATGCTGTAGCGCTGTGCAAATGCTGCTTTTGTGATTACATTCCTACTTTTGTGCAAATACATTTTGCATGTATGCATGGGCGCCACATTTTTAAGTTGGGAGGGCAAATTATAATTAAATTTTGGCACCCTTTTACATATATATATATATATATATAGCTGCGAATGGGGGGGGTTGGGTCCAAGGGAGGAGAGAGAAAGTACAAAGGGGTAGCTAGGGGTAAGAGTGCAAAAATATATAAAGTGGGAGGGGAGAAGTGCACAGGTCTGTTCCCAGCCTGCAGTTATTAGCCACTGTAGGGGAGAAAGCTAGGTGGAGGGGGAGGAGGGAGGAGGCAGGCAGAGAAGGGCTGTGGGAGGGAGGAGGTGGAGCAGCTGGAAAGGGGAATACCTCCATTCCTGGCCCCCATGGTAACCATACTCCTTATGACCAAGTACATATACTGGCACCTCTCAAATGTTTTTTTTTTTTTGGGGGGGGGAATAAGTTGTTCATGGCAACCAAACAGATTCTACTTAACATCTATCTAGCACCTTCCAGAAGATAATAGCTAGAATCTGATTGGTTGCTATGGGCAACATCTTCACTTCTAAAAACCCTCACTTTAGGAAATATACCCCCTGAGCCTGCGAGCAGCGACCTCTCTGCCTGTTATTACCCAGTCTTGTATTACAATTGTCTTTGTTCCCAATTGGAAAATGCTGTGGATTATGCAGACACTATTTACATACGTGTTGACACATGTTAATAAATAAAGTTAAACACTACAGTTAGTAGAATAAACAACCAATGATGAGGCCATATACAAAAAGCCAAAAGCAATTCCATTACTGGTACAAAGGACATTCTCTCCTTAGGAGAGGTAATGAGCAGGGGACTCTAAATCAAATTGTATTTAATTATCTTAATGTACAGTATCCCAAAACTCCAGGAGTCTATACGCTTCATAATATACGTAATAACTTAACAGGTCTACCAAGCAAGGCCAATTATTTCTGATAGTGTCTCCCAAACAGCAAGGCCCTATGAATATGTAGAAGCTCATTAACAACTTCTGCCCTATTCAAGATGCTAATTATTTTCTAAAGTTTTTGGATACAATTGAACAGGACAATCATTACTTTCTGGCAACTTGAGAGGTCATCTCACTATAAACCATCAATCCACCAATGAACATAACTAAAGCTACTTTTAATAGAAGATCGTGATGTATTTTGGATTATATTTACTTTGTTTTCAACAACAATAACTTCTGGTCCAATAATTCTAAATTATTCATCTTTTCTTCAGATACATGGGACTGCCATGGGATTGAAACTTAATCAAGTATATGAAAACCTCTTTATAGTGTATTGGGAATCAAATGACAACAAACCCAGTTAAGCTTGGTGCCAAATGATCAGAAAGTCATCTGCAATGTCACATTACATAGATGATTGCTTATTTTTAGGAGACAGGAGAGTTTTGAGACCTTTATAAATACTCTTATTTATGACAATATTCTTGGCAAAACTTTAATATGTACATCTAAACAAGAAAGTCTTAATATTTGAGATGTTACTGTTTTTTTTTTTAAAGAACATGATTGTACTGCCTACAGTACAGTATATACTTTCTGATAGTTGTTGCTATAACCCTTGGAAAAAATAGTATACTTAAATGTGCAATTTGGAAAATCACTTAGGGACTGTTCAAAGACAAAAAACATTCTACGCCCAAGCAAACGAGATGGAGTACACATTAAAATAAGGGTGATACAAGAAACAATAGTCAACATCCTTCTAAGAAAAGTAATACTGAAATGTTTTTGATTTATTATTTATTACCAGCCATTTATATAACACACACATATACTGCAATACTACAATGGCCAACACCATCTGAAGCTACGGGGACAAAAGGTTGATAAATTTCACATTTTAGAAACCCCCGTGAAAGCATATGGCGGCTGATTTTATGGTTAGAAATAGGGATCGTAGCAGATATCTCTGATGTCTCCTGCGGTCCCTCATACAAACAGTACATCCTAGGGATGCATAATGTTTGCATGGGGATTGACTAAGGGTTAGGTATATACTCAACGCCGCAGGATCCGTAGGAAGTTATCAGGACGTTACTTGCCACACAGCTGGAGCCACCAGGCCCACAGTACCAGGTAAGTTACCTGGTACTGTCACCAGAGACATTCGGTCGATATTCTAATCATGTCGACATTTCATCACTGTCGAAGCGATGAGTGTCGATGTGGCCAATGTCCACATGCAAAACATATCGACATTATGAATGTTGGCTTGATGAATGTCGACAAAACCACCCTTCTCTTTGGGAAGGGATGTATCCTAGATTAATCCTAAATTTCAGTGTAAAAATAAAGATAACCAGTTTATTTAATCTGCATGCAAAATATAAAAATATTTGCCCCCCACCCCTTGCATTGCAATATGGTTTGTTCCAGGACCAAATTGCTCCTTGTCTGCTCATGTTTTGTTCCTAATCAGGTCCAGTGTGTCTGAACATTACTGTATGTATACGCAGTTTTAAATTAATTTTGGTGAAGGCGTTTATAGTTTAGTCATTTTTATCTCTAAAGGGGCCTTCACATTGAATTTGATGTGAGTTGTTTTTAGGTACGCTAGATAGCAATGAATTTTTATGCTAATTGCTAACAATTATAATTGTTAGCAATTCATGTATATTGTTATTCATGAAATAGATTTAATATTGCATGTGCTTTCTTCTCCTTGACTAAATGCCTAGAAGTCATTAGAATAAAAAGATTGAGATCCTGGAGCTGATGCGGAGATGTCTGTAATTTCTCCCCAAAATCGTAGACACATCGCACATTCACTAAATAAGCAGCAAATACCTTAAGAGATGTGCCAGTCGGCGATGGTGGCACACAGTATGTGCCTAGTTCCAGTGGTGTAAGTTCATCCCAGATGCCCGGAAGCAAGTTATAATTTGGGCCCCATAGCAGCTGCACCCCTGGCACCAATGGTAGATTCGCCCATGATCAGTAGCCTACTCCTAATAAAGACTGAGGGCAGAAGTCCCTATGGAATGATCTTTTTAGAAACCTTGACCTTTCTAGTGATAGAATCTAAGGGAACGAATTACAGTCTAGGACTGATCACTATTTTGTGCCGGATCTCACATTACCTCTCATGGTGGGTACACACTGAGACTACGGATCAGTTAGCAGATTGATACACAGACAGAGCGGCCGATTGATGAGCTATACACACTTACCAATCGGCCGCTCGATGTGTCTGGCCTGACATCCCAACGGGGCGCTCATTTAAATTTAACCCCCCCAGTTGAGATGTCAGTGTCGGTGGTTCCTTTAGCATGAGTGTGGGTGGTTGGTGGGTCATCCGTACATACAGCCAGATGCGCCAATATATCTTTCAGATCCTTTCGCTGTGCTGCACGGCCGACCCGATATCTTTGAAAGATGCAGATCACAGACATAACGAGTGTACACACCTGGCGATGCACTCGCGACATTTCACTGGTCAATCGAACTATATAACAACAAGAGCACAAGAGAAGGTAACATTCCTTCTTTTTTAGAACTTTTTGAATCCACATTTTTGTTAGTGTTCTAGTACATAGTAACTAATTTATGCACCACGGTTGCTCCTAAGAGAGGATGAGGGAAGTAGTTTTGCTTAAATATTTGGACCTAGGGCCTGATTCAGAGCCACTCGTAAGCGGCAGCTCGTTCGCTCCGAGCGATGTTTGCCCAACTGCGCATGCGTACGGATCGTTATACGCATGCGCGAACCAGTCAGTGCGGTCGAAATTCATGTGCTCGCAAAATAGCGAATGCCTGCTAATTTGAGTGACAGAATGAGGCGTTTATGGGTGGTAACAGGGGAAGGTGCTTGAAAACGGGGAGTGGAGATCCGAACGCAGGCGTGCTTAAAGGTCAAAACGGGCGTTTTAAGGGAGTGCATAATTAATCCAGCAGCGTCATTGACCACGTCACTTGGTTTTTTTTAACTCAGAACTGCTCGCAAAATAGTGGTTGAAAAAAACAGCCACAAGAATAGCGAGCAATTCATACGCTGTACGATGTACACGATTAATCTAATAAATAGCGGACATGACGTATGGTGCGAGCGGCCAGGGGGCGTATTTTTCAAATTTACGTTCGCATGTTTTGCTCGCTCGTTCAGTCTTAGAGGCGTGAACAGACCGCAAAGTGCGAACAGTTCATTTGAATAGCCACCCCTTTTTACAAAACGAATGACCGCAAATAGCGAGCGGCTCTGAATGAGGCCCCTAATCTGTTGAAATACACCTATCCTTTCTGACACCAGAGGTAGCGATTCCCGGACTTTTGTGCTTTTTCCTAAATGTAGCAACTAACCTGCATCGCAGCCATATACTGAGTCAATTACAGTATCATATGCACTAGGATTAGTGTTTTTGTTGCAAAGGATTGGTACAAAGGGCCTGTTTCAGCACAGACTGCTATTGCGTTCACAGCTGCGATTACGCTCGCAGTGAGGCTGCGAAAGTATGCTAATGATCGCAAAAGTTCAGCCACCATAAGGACGCCCACTTCTGCTTTCTCACAACCGTCTCACCTCACAGACCAGCGTAAACATTGGTAACATCGATGGACATCGGCCCCTCACGCACAATTACAGCAGGTCAAACTTTACTCAGAAATCGCAAGTCTCATCACACGCAGTGAGTGCTCAAGCTGTGTATGCCATGGCAGTGGCTAATTTATGCATCCATGCAACGGCGTTCAAATGGACAGGCGCGTCTGCGTTTCTCTGACCACCCCTCCCGTTACCACCCCCAAATGCTGACTGCCTGTCAGTCACTCTGCAATGACTTTCTTTCTGCGTCCGTGATCGCAGTGCGATCGCAATGTTATCTCACGCACGTGCATTGCGACACATACGCATGCGCACCCTCGGCCGATCTGTGTATGTGGTTGCAATTGCGACCCGTAATGAATCAGGCCCAAGGTCACATATTAAGCACAACGCTGCATGGCGCGGGACGCGGTGTGGGTAACATGTATCAGACCTCCATCTGTTTCTTTTTTACACAGATTAGCGCTTAGAGTCACACACAGCAGCTGCACGCAATGCCAGCGCCAGTATCCAGGGTACTCGTGCATTGTGAATTTTGTGACATTAGCAATGCATATTATGTGAAAAAGTCCGTGGTGAGGCGCATGGCGCGGCTTAGTTGCAAAGATTGTGGTGCGCCAAACTTGGCATGATTTGAGGATAGTTGTCTAAGGACACATTTGTATTACGTTTCTTTTTCATCGCTATATATGTGTCAGTTAAACCACCCTCTTAGATAAATATAGAACTTTGTAGAGGATTTATCTATACTGGTTTTTGTTGAAGACCGGACAGTGCATTATTTTAGGAGAAAACCATAAAAAGCTTAATATTAAGTTGGTGGTAAATAGTGATGATCAAAAAATCTCAACCAGTTCAAAATTCTATCAAATTTCGCCATTTCTAAAAAGTCGGACTTGTTCAAGGTACAAAAAACTGATTGGCTCAACTGCAATAGAGCCGGCCCTGCCCTCCATAAGCAGATGTTGCTATTGCGAGACTTTGAAATTGTTTTCAAGTCCTCGGCTGGCCTATGTGCTTGGCCAGCTGAATTGGCTACGTATTGAAGTATCTTTGATACTATTTTTTAACTCAAATACAACACACACACACACACACACACACACACACACACACACACACACACACACACACACACACACACACACACACACACACACACACACACACACACACACTCGATCCTATTCGTCTTCATAAAACCTGCCAGAAATTTAATGTCAAATCTAAAGTTCCAGAATTTTTTTGAAACTATAAACCTGGTTAACATAAAAAAAAATCCAAGCGCCTCTAAAGAAAATAGCAAATAGTAAGTTTTAACTATTAACTTTCAAAGCTGCAAAACTAAACACATCCCCCTTGGTTTAAATGGAGAGGAAAGTGGGAACACACCGTGAAATGTACTTGGCGTACAAAATAGGTGCAATTGCGCAATTAAAGAAAAGGTGTGGGTCCGATTTATTTTTACTGTAATAAACCTTAATGTATGAGAGATCCACTGCACTTCTACAAGATAGCGATAAGATAGTGTCATCAACTTCTTACTCCCCACTAGGGCACCTAACACTTGGTTGCTTTGCTCTGTTGCTTATCTGGGTGTTATGGTCGCTAATGTAGCAATATATATTATCCATGTCCTCTTCCTGTAGTGTATTGTTCTGTAAGTCGCTTGTCTACAACTTGTTTATGTACTTTGTAAGGCGCTGCGGAACATTTGTGACGCCATATAAATAAATGATAATAATAATAATAATAAAAATGCAAATGTTCTTATGTTCTTAAATATAACTGTTGCTGTCTTGTTGGTAAATGTAACAATAAAGAAGGTTACAATATCTGCACTTTATAACGTTGTTTGCTATATTAATACAACTTTTCATAATAGTTTGCAGATCAGACAGTATGACACCTTTATAGCTATCACAGGCCAGTATTGTCATGTCCTATGGCTGTAAAGACTAAACTTTGGAGAGAGATAAAGTGGAGAGAGATAAAGTGGAGAGAGATAAAAATACCAACCAATCAGCTTCTAAGGCTGCCCACACACATAGCGATTTTTTTCCCCATCTGGCCGATTCCGACACATTGGAATGACAGATTGGGTAAAAAATGCCCAAATCATGAGTCCCCACTCACGATCACGATGCGATGCGCGCCCCCGCAGGTCGCACATCGCATCTTCAGATATGCCGTACTGCAAGCTAGGACACAATGCACTATAAAAAAGTCTGGCTGCAGGAGATCATATGAAGACTGGACAGCAAATCGTGTGCAGATCGTGTGCTGAGCTGCCGGGAGAGAGTTTCGGATCGTAAGTATATCGGTATGTGTGTGGGCACCTTTACTGTCATTTTTCAAACACAGCCTCCACATTATCTCTGTCTAAGAGCCGGATTCAATTAGCGATGAAATCGGATGATTTTGCAATCGGCAATCGTCCGATTTTGCCGGCAAGATCGGCTGATTTTTGCCAAAAAGCAGGCGAAAACGGGAAGTGCAAAAACAAAAGCAGACGAAAATAGGCAAAAAAGTCAGGAAAAATTGCGTCTGTACCACAAAAAAATGGCTGACGTACATCGGAAAATAATTTACAAGTGTATTATTGGCCGTAATAAAATAATTTACAGTACTTAAATTGCATCGGTTGGTGGTAATTTGTGTATACAATTTTTTTTCCAAAAATGATAGAAAGCAATTTTTGTTCCAGGAAATTACTGCTGCACGTAAATTTGGGGTACGTCAAAATGTGTGCTAGTATATTTTCGTGTCATAAAAACGCACTTTTAAAAATCGTTAAAAAAGTGCCTGCTGCAGCCATGTGTGATGTCTAAAACACTTGACGCATCCATATCACCCCCCAAAACAGCAGACCCAATACGTTAAACCCATTATCAAGGTTTTTTTTTCTCTAATAATATGACTGCACGTTTTCTTGCCAAATTACGCAACTTTTTTTAAAAAAAATTGGGGTAATTTATCATTAGGTGGGGTGTCCACAGGGCTCTGAAAGAAATCCCCACATTTTTAGTCAAAAATAGGGATTTTGCTTTTTCTTTCCCACCTGGTCTGAGATGGTGAAAACTTTTCGCCTGTTTTTTGGCAAAAATTGCTAATTTTCTCCATTTTTGGGGCCGATTTTGCCGCTGATTGAACAAGGCCCTAGGTTTTGATACATCTCTCCCTCAGGGGTGAATTAACTAAGGGGTACCTTTGGCAAGCTGCCACTTCTCGGCGCTATTAAGCACGAAAAGTAAAACGCCAATGGTATTAAATCCACCTGTTAATATCATTACCCTTTTTAATTTCTACAAGTGAAAAGTAAGGAGGATGCAGTTAACGTTTCAATGTGAAGACCGAACAGGTTAATAAAACACCTTTTACAAATGTCGGAAAGCATTTTCTCAGTTAAATCCCTGGCAGCTACTTCCCTCCATCCAGATATGTTTTGTAATTATGTATCGGGAAATGAATGGGTCTGTGTTACATTGTGACACTCAGCCAGCACAACCCGTGAAACATCAGGCCAATAACATGATTGATAGTGTGTAGTATTTTCCAATGTTGCTGTGGCAGATGGTGGGTTTAGGTAATTAGACACAAGGGGGTGTAAATGGCTATGCCATTACACAAAATCCCGAAATGGTGCGCTATGTCGTTAGACTTCACGGGAGCGCGTATACAGCGCGAGAACCACTCACATCTTATTTTGTTTGGATGAAACATTTGTTAAAAGTGTATATATATATATTTTTCACATTTTATATAATATTTGCTGTGGAGTTTGGATGGACTGCCTACTTCATAAACATTCCAAGTCGTTCCCACGCACAGCTGCTTTTCCAAGGGGGATTGAGCGCACGTTTAACAGTGGCTGCAACTTGTGAGCTAAGAGAGGAGTGAAAAGTCCGTCATTGGGGAGTCAGCCGATGAGAATACGGAAAAAAAGACTCCCGTCCCCGCAGTAAAATTAAAACTAAGTTGTCTGACTGGGTGTGGTCTGATATGTCGACAGTCATAATGTCAGCATGATAATGTCGAAATTGTGATAATGACAAAACACAAAATGTCGGCATTGACCTTGTCGACATACACTTCGTTGACACCGATGAAATGTAGACGTTATTGAATGTCGACATATCATCCCTGGTGGCCCAGCAGTGTTCCCGACGGCTGCAGCGGCTTCAGTTGTGGAGTCATCTGACAGAGGGGTGTTTTGGTGAGTATACCCGCCCTATGCCCTATCCATAACTCTAATCCCTATCCCTAACCCTCCTTCTAGTGCCTAACCCCCACCCCTGTAACCTAACCTCCACCTATTGTCTATCTCTAATGTCGACATTCTGAGAATGTTGTGATTTCATATGTCGAAATTTCAGATGTTATCCTGGACTCCCCCCTCTCCTTCAAACCATACATCCAGCACCTCTCCCAGTCCTGCCATTTCCATCAGACCCTTTCTCACCCAGGATACTACTAAGACCCTCATCCACTCACTGTCATCTCCAGATTAGACTACTGTAACCTCCTCCTATCTGGCCTCCCTGCTCCCACCTCTCTCCTCTCCAGACTTTCCTCCATTCTACTGCTCGGCTCATGTTCCTCTCCAAATGTTCTACAGTACATCTGCCTCCCTCTCCTACAATCCCTACACTGGCTCCCCTTCCCTTTCAGAACCCAATTCAAGGTTCTCACACTCGCTTACAAAGCCCTCACCCATTCCTCTCCCATTTACATCTCTGACCTCATCTCCCATCACTCTCCTGTCCGCCCTCTTCATTCCACAAATGCAACGCCGCCTCTCCAGCCAACTGATTACTTCCTCCCACTCCCACCTCCTAGATTTTGCCAGTGCTGCTCCCTACCTCTGGAACTCTCTCCCTCTCTATATCAGACTCTCTACTATTCTTCAAACGGGCTCTCAAGACCCACTACTCCATCAAAGCCTTCCAGCTGTCATCCTAACCCGCTACTCCATGCTCCCTCCTCCCTGTCTACCCCATCTGTGTCACCCCTGTCTAACTACCCCTGCCCCTTAGAATGTAAGCTCTCACAAGCAGTTGCTTCTACCCTCATGTGCTTCTCCTTCCCTTACTTATAACATCATTTACTCCTAACTCCCCACGAGGGTACCAACTGCCACCCTGTTGCTTAATTCAGTGTTATGACCGTAATGCAGCAATGTTTATAAACTATGTCCTTCTCCTGCATTGTTTTGTACTGTTAATAATGGTTTTCTTATGTGCTCATCTGTTTATGCACTTTGTAAGGTGATGTGGAACACTTGTGACATCAAATAAAATAAAGGCTATATAATATTGTGTTGACATGTTGCTTGTTGACAATTTAACAATCATTGTGGTGTCAACATTATTGACAACCTAATGATTGCATTGCATCTAGAAAGCTAAAGCTTTATGCTATGCAAATCTTACCTCCCAAATGATTTTGGGAGGACAGCCCCAATTTGAAGAGAATATGTTGCTGTTCCACAGGTCGGCACATTCATTGGGAAATTGGGATGTATGTCTACACACGCCATTCTACGTAGTGCATTTCAAAGCTGCTTTTACGGGAGGCGAGGGGGGCGGGGTTACCTGGCACTGAAGGAGGCGTGGTCATGCACCAATTTAGGAATTGTAAATGTTGGGAGGTTTGTGCTAGCCCTAAACCAGTGGCTGTGGACGTCCCGGCATGCTAGCCATCATCTGTCACTCCCAGTATGACCTGCAAAGTTTCATACTGGTATGGGACTACAAATCCCAGCATACCCTATCGGTATTTTATTTACTGACAGTTATTTATATAGCGCGCACATATGTCACACAGCACTTTAGAGAGACTAGTGCAGTCCTTCATCAGTCCCTGAACCAATGGAGCTTACATCTATATTCCCTATCACACAGACACACACATATATATACTAGGGTTATTTTCTATTGTCAGAAGTTAATAAACTCATTAACGGATGATGCTGCTATGGTTATATTCCTTTAACTATAAACGTACATATTAACCACGTAGCTAATAAATAAAACACACCCCAACAGGAGTTGGATTCAAATGAGATCAAATGTATGTGATATAATTAATATGATGAAATGTTAAGTAACGTTAGTAAGGTGGCAGACAACAAAAACGGACAACATCAACTTGAAACATTCGTGCATCCCGAACTCAGTCACTGGCAAAGGAGAGCGCACCCACTACAGGAATTAGCTATCAACTCAACAAAAAACATTCTTACCGCAGAAACAAAAACACCCAAACGAAAAAGGGGAAAGGAGAGTCTTCCACTAAGGCAAGAGACCTAAACTGGATGCCGGACACTAATATAAATCACTAAACACACCTACAGTAAATTTAGTAGGTCTCACGACAAATTAGTATATGCCAGTTTAAAATACACAATACTTTAAAGGGGCCTAACACTGACAGCCTCGTGGTTTAATTATGCTCAGACCTAATCGGTCTTATGCACCAATTAACCTACGGTACCACTATGTTTTTGGAGTGTGGGAGGAAACTGCAGCACCCAGAGGGAATCTATGCAATAATTGGGAGAACATACAAACTCCACACACTATAAACCAGCAGTAAGGTCGCCAGAGATAAACAAATCACTAAGGCATGTTTGAAATTCAATCTAATGCAAATGTATGTTTGTGATTTTTCTCGTACAGCAATTTTATTTAATTTTGCCGTTCGCCCTATCCTCACCCCTGGAACCCAAACTCACAAGTTCAAATTTCCAGAAACCAGCTAAAATAAGGAGGTATGTTTTGGTGCTACAAGAGATGAAGAGAGCCACGGGCCACATGTTAGTGCCAGACCAATCACACAATAGCAAATGTAACAAATTTCTCAATACTTTTATGTTGCTACTGCTCTATGAAATGTTACAAATATAAAGATTAATATCACAAAACAGAGTTTACCATAACTATACTGTATCTTTATGCCTGTGTAGCTTGTTAAATTGTATTTATCAAAAGGAGACATATAGCAGGGAAAAGCCCTTTATCGGTGATAACAGAGCTTTTCTCTGCTTCCCCCAATTCAGAGCAGGGCTTACCCTGGAGAAAGCTGCTCCCCAGTGGACTGTACCAGGGGAGCAAGCGCAGACAGCTTCGGGTTGCAGAGGCCACAATGTTTTGGAGGACTGCAAAAGTAGGGATTGTGGAGTGCTTGGTTTCCGCATCGCTTTGCCAGACAGGTGAGTACAGTATACTTTGAAACAAGAATTTTTTTCAATATTGTTTGGTTATTTGGGGTGTAATTATGATCAGCTGGGAGCTGCTGTTTTGCCTGTTTTATAGCGCCAGGGGTTATTTCCTATCTTCTTTTTTTTAGCCATTTGAGCATACCTGAATGACTACTGTACATAACACTACTATAAACCGCATTGATACAGGGGTCTATATACTAAGCCTTGCTGAGAGATAAAGTGGACAGAGATAAAGTACCAACCAATCAGCTCCCAACTGTCATATTTTCAAACACGCCCTGTAAAGTGACAGTTAGGAGCTGATTGGTTGGTACTTTGGGGTCTATTTACTAAGCCTTGGAGGGAGATAAAGTATGAGCCAATCAGCTCCTAACTGCTACTGTATGTCACAGGCTAAGTTGAAAAATGACAGTTAGGAGCTGGTTGGCTGGTACTTTATCTCTGTTCACTTTATTTCCATCCAAGACTTAGTAAATAGACCCCATTATCTCCGTCCACATTATCCTTCTCCAAGGCTTAGTACATAGACCCCATAGTGGTAATTTCCAGTAGTCACTACATTTTAGACATGAATAGACTCCTAAATCCAATTAAAACAAGTGTTTTCATCTGAGATTGGGCTTCTCCTTTATTAATGAAGCCCTCCAGCTGCCAATAGCCCTAGACTGCTACTGTGCCTCCAGCTGCCGATAGCCCTAGACTGCTACTGTGCCTCCAGCTGCCATTAGCCCTAGACTGCTACTGTGCCTCCAGCTGCCGATAGCCTAGACTGCTACTGTGCCTCCAGCTGCCATTAGCCCTACTGCTACTGTGCCTCCAGCTGCTCATAGCCCTAGACTGCTACTGTGCCTCCAGCTGTCGATAGCCCTAGACTGCTACTTTGCCTCCAGCTGCCATTAGCCCTAGACTGCTACTGTGCCTCCAGCTGCCGATAGCCCTAGACTGCTACTGTGCCTCCAGCTGCCGATAGCCCTAGACTGCTACTTTGCCTCCAGCTGCAATTAGCCCTAGACTGCTACTGTGCCTCCAGCTGCCGATAGCCCTAGACTGCTACTGTGCCTCCAGCTGCCGATAGCCCTAGACTGCTACTTTGCCTCCAGCTGCCATTAGCCCTAGACTGCTACTGTGCCTCCAGCTGCCGATAGCCCTAGACTGCTACTGTTCCTCCAGCTGCCGATAGCCCTAGACTGCTACTGTTCCTCCAGCTGCCATTAGCCCTAGACTGCTACTGTGCCTCCAGCTGCCGATAGCCCTAGACTGCTACTGTGCCTCCAGCTGCCGATAGCCCTAGACTGCTACTGTGCCTCCAGCTACCGATAGCCCTAGACTGCTGCTGTGCCCGAGGACCGAGTTTGAGAACCTGTGTTCTAGACCCCTTAATATTCTAGATGTTTGGAGATAAAAGTACAAACTTGAAAAAAAAAACCTCATCTTTAAAAGCAAAAACTGTAAACATTAAAGGTTTAGAAAAGCTGGAAGGTCGATTCTGAAATCAGTTCAACAAGTTCAAAAATCTGCAATTGTAAGAATTTCCCAAATCTTAAGATGGGCATACACGTCCAGATAAAATGTCTGTCAGACCAACAGACATTTTATCTGGCAGCCTGCCAGCCGCAGATGTCCACGGCATACACTGAGATTACTCACAGTGTATTAGCCCCGACATCTGCGCTCCGCCCCCGGGGGAGGAGACATTTCCCCGGTCCTTCCCCTGACATCTGCGCTCCGCCCCCGGGGGAGGGGATATTTCCCTGGTCCTTCCCCCGACATCTGCGCTCCGCCCCCGGGGGAGGAGACATTTCCCTGTTTCTTCCAAGGGAAGCAATACAGGAAATGTTGATCTGTTGGCCGAGGCTGGGCATACACTACCCGATGCGGCCGACAGTTTACCCCCTAAATATCACATCAGACGGGCATGCTGGATTGTCCAGCAATATTTAACAATCGGTTGCCCGCACACACTCTACAATTATCGGGACGATCCGCGGATATCGGGCGGATCACCCTGATAATTGTAGCGTGTATGGCCAGCTTAATGCTGGGCATAAACTTTACAATTATCTGTCAGATATCTGTCCAATCTGGCTGGTTGGAATGAAAACCTGGTAATGTATGGGAGCTAATGACAATCGACCATTTGCTCACAAACACTGGAAAAGAGACAAAAATGGTCAATCAGACAAATTGGTTAAAATTAAAACACACAAATTTAACAATTATTTTTTGCCCGTTCTCCAGTGTTTAAAACCATATGATCGACTGTCATTTGCTCCCATACATTACCAGGTTTTCATTCCATCCAGCCAGATTGGACAGATATCTGACAGATAATTGTATAGTGTATGCCCAGCATTAGATGTAATGAAAGGATTTATTGACTAGGTTCAACTATGTTTGAACAGTTTAGTGAGCGGCCAGGAGGCCGCAACAAAAAAACAAAAAACGCTCTGATTCAGAGCGAGCACTCTTAAAGAGCGTCCGGCTCTGAATCAGGCACTATATACATTCACATAGATACATAATTCCTGTGTGCAATTAGTATTATTATGTGGAGAAGGTAAACTGCACATATTACTCTTTAGGAAATAATGTGTAGGTCACAAATGCCACCACCGACTGCTACCTGCATTGTAATTGGCCAATCCTGAATTATCCAAAGATAACAAATAGTAACATTGAATAGAAAGGTAATACGGAAACATAACTACATTTCATTTGGAGAAACGTGCTTAGACTTATATCATGCCATTTTAGCGAGCAGGCAATACTGGAGAATCTTAGACAATGATCTTTGGTTTACTTACCATTAAAAAACCCTGAATATAATACTTCTCCTTTCAGTATATATCCAGAACCTAAAAGGTCTGACCATGCAGGGATATTCCTGGAATTAGGAACCTCCATACATAAAGCCAGCAACAGCCCCGGGCTAAAACTGATCCACGCAGGTGAAGTTTAATTACAAATTGTGCAAAGCATCGTGCTTGTGTTTTCAGAGCAGACATTGATTTCTGTACACCATAAACACAGACGTATAAATGGAAAGCAAGCTGTAACCGTTAAAGACATTATAGGAAGAATGATTGATGGGATTTGCTTGTGCCACAAGTAAAAAAGCATATCAAATCTGAGAATGCATTTTACACATTCACTAGGAACCAGTGACATCACTGAGAATGCAGCCTATCCATTCACTAGGAATCAGTGACATCACTGAGAATGCAGCCTATCCAGTCACTAGGAACCAGTGACATCACTGAGAATGCAGCCTATCCAGTCACTAGAACCAGTGACATCACTGAGAATGCAGCCTATCCATTCACTAGGAACCAGTGACATCATTGAGAATACAGCCTATCCAGTCACTAGGAACCAGTGACATCACTGAGAATGCAGCCTATCCATTCACTAGGAACCAGTGACATCATTGAGAATACAGCCTATCCAGTCACTAGGAACCAGTGACATCACTGAGAATACAGCCTATCCAGTCACTAGGAACCAGTGACATCACTGAGAATACAGCCTATACATTCACTAGGAACCAGTGACATCACTGAGAATGCAGCCTATCCAGTCACTAGGAACCAGTGACATCACTAAGAATGCAGCCTATCCAGTCACTAGGAACCAGTGACATCACTGAGAATGCAGCCTATCCAGTCACTAGGAACCAGTGATATCACTGAGAGTGCAGCCTATCCAGTCACTAGGAACCAGTGACATCACTGAGAATGCAGCCTATCCAGTAACTAGAACAAGTGACATCACTGAGAATGCAACCTATCCATTCACTAGGGACCAATGACATCACTGTGAATGCAGCCTATCCATTCACTAGGAACCAGTGACATCACTGAGAGTGCAGCCTATCCAGTCACTAGGAACCAGTGACATCACTGAGAATGCAGCCTATACATTCACTAGGAACCAGTGACATCACTGAGAATGCAGCCTATCCAGTCACTAGAACAAGTGACATCACTGAGAATGCTGCCTATCCATTCACTAGGGACCAGTGACATCACTGAGAATGCAGCCTATCCATTCACTAGGAACCAGTGACATCATTGAGAATACAGCCTATCCAGTCACTAGGAACCAGTGACATCACTGAGAATGCAGCCTATCCATTCACTAGGAACCAGTGACATCATTGAGAATACAGCCTATCCAGTCACTAGGAACCAGTGACATCACTGAGAATACAGCCTATCCAGTCACTAGGAACCAGTGACATCACTGAGAATACAGCCTATCCAGTCACTAGGAACCAGTGACATCACTGAGAATGCAGCCTAGACATTCACTAGGAATCAGTGACATCACTGAGAATGAAGCCTATCCAGTCACTAGGAACCAGCGACATTACTTAATGTGCACCGCAAAACGGCTCGGTGTATATCAGGGTATATGCTGACTTTCTGATCTAGGGAAACGTCTCCACAGGCTAGGACTTTGCCTTGGCGAGTTGAGGGACAGAGCATCAGAAGAGATGCCCTGTGCACAAAGCTCAACCTCCAAACATTTTAAAACCTCCCTTTTCATCAAATGAAGGATCCGTATTTCACTGTGAGATAATAGGAGGAATTATTTCAAGCACACGTCATGCCTCCATACTCTATGTTTAAGTTCTGATATATTCTACCCACTGAACTGATCAGGAGCATAGTAAGAGGGGAGGGGGCCCGCATTCAGTCTCCTACCAGATCCCCTCTTTTCTAGCTGGCGGCACACGGAGTAGACTCTGGTGCTATGTTAGAGTCTACTGCACATGTGCAGGTCTCCGGGAAAATGATGCGGAAGCCATATTCCCTGTGGTTTTTCCACATTGCTGGTGCAAATCGCCAAAAGAAGGCCTGTGATTTGGGCAGCACTGCAGCTGCTGATGGGGTAATCTATAGAGGTAAGTATAAAAGAACATGGGTGCACCGATTAAAGATACTCTACTGAAACTAATAAGATGGAAGGAATCAGTTTTAGGTACCTTGATTTATCGTCCGCAGACCACAATAAGGCTATAATTTACTGCAGAATACGACTGGCTCCCGTCCATTTTTCCTTTATTTTCATTTATTTATTTATCTTTAAACCCACCTTGCACATCTTCCCACGTATTGTAATTAACCGTGTCCTTATTCCACTGAAACGCCATTCATTACCGTCTCGCAAACCTTCGCTTCAGAGGCATATGAATAAAACGTACGTCTGAGGCCCGCTTCCTGACTCAGCGTTTGTGATGGAGGTAATTATGGGATAGCCGGGGGGCGATTACTGTTTATGAGGTAATAACCATTTACAGCTAAATCTACAATGTGCATGAATGTTACAATGATTCCAAACTTTGTAGAGCATTTGCACCCCAGTCTGGGGCATCTCTACCCGACATAGATATATAGAGAAATGTTGAGGAACTAGGCTAAAGCCGGGCAGCAGGGTCACAACAGCAGTCAATGGTTAATAAAGTCTAAATGCCGACCGCCACCTTTCCGACTGTCTAATCCCGGTAAGGTACTAATGACAGGCATCTGTCAATAGACCTACGCCGCGATTCCGACGCCCAGCATACCGAACGAAGGTAAACTGGGCACTGGGCACGGACAGCCGCGTGGGGGAGGGCTAGGTTTTAGGGCTCCCGGGGGCACCTAGGGTTAGGCACGCTCCGGGAGGGTTAGGCTAGGGGAAGGGGGGGTTAGGCACCCCCGGGGGGGAGGTTAGGGTTAGGCACCCCCCAGTAGACTTAGGTTTAGGCTGCAGGGAAGGGGGGTTAGGTTTAGGCACTTACAGGGGGGGTTAGGGTTAGGCACGGGGGGGTGGGAGGTTAGGGTTAGGCACTTATAGGGGGGTTAGGGTTAGGCACTGGGAGGGTTAGGGTTTGGCACCCCTAAAGGAGGGTTAGGGTAGGGAATTAGGTTAGCGGTACTTACCTTAATTAGACATCGGTACCTTCACCCCTGCCGGGCTTCCGCTGTTGGGATTTGTAGGTAATACCTACTACACCCGATAAAGCAGCCTATCCGACGGATTGGTACGATTTGGATACTATATTGTACCTTGTATGGGCATGATATCGGGTAGTGCGCACACCCGTGGGGTCGTACATCGCACCCCCAGATCCTACTGCAGGTTCAGTCGATCTGGGGATGCGATGTGTGATCCCATGCAGCGCTACGCGGGTGGGGGAGCCGGCATATCGGGTGGTCGGCCACCCGATCGCACCATGTGTGGGGACCGCCCAATATATCGGACGTTGGATTCCCCATCACGTCGCATGGTGCATATCGCACCGTGTATGGCCAGCTTAACAGTCAGACACAGGCATGATCAGCCAGATGCCATTGCTTGTAAGAAAGACATTCGCTATATGTGGACATTCTGTCAGAGAAGCTGTCTCCTGTGGAATTCCATGGCTAAACCACTAACGACCTCCTATACTCACCGAGTGACCCCCACAACAGTGCGGTGGCAAAAAACTGTACTTTAACCCAATTTCCAGATGTGGTCCAATTAGTGATTTATACAATGTTGACGTTGAAGCGATTTTCCACTACGATTCTGTTATAAAGGGCCTGATTCAGAAGCGATCACAACCGCGATTACGCACGCAATCGGCCGATTGTTGCGTTTTTCGCATGTGTATGCAGTGCGCAAACACCCCACTGCGATCGGTACTGCAATTGCAGTGACTACGCAGACCCATCACAGAGTGATTGTCAGGAAGTACCGTTTGGGGGGAGGTGGGCGGAGAAACGCAGGCGTGCCAGTGCGTTTGAACGCCGTTGCAGGGGCGTGCATAAATTAGCCACGGCGATGCCCTACGCAGCTGGTGTAGTCACTGTGTGGGACGAGGTTAGAAATTCCCGAGTAAGGTCAGACCTTGTGCAAGTGTGTGCGAGGCTGCGATGGTCCTCGAATGTTTGTCAGTCTTGCTAAGTATTTCGGATGTGTGTAAGGTAAGGTGGGCGTCCTTATGTTAGGCTGTGATCGCATACGTTAGCATATTTTCGCAGTGAGGCTGCGTGCGAAATCGCTATAACGATCGCAGTTGCGTTCCATACTTAATCAGGCACAAAGTACAGTATTACACCTTGGCTCCATTATAGACAGCTAAAGCTCATCCTGCACTGTTAGGGTCTAGGGCTTCATTCAGAGGCGGCTGTATGGTCTACGACCGCACGGCCGTCTAGATGTTTGTGCAGTGCGCATGCGCACGAGGGAGCCGGCTCCTTCGTGCGCATTGCTTGAGACCCGCTACAACCGACAGCGCCGGTCATAGCGGGTCTCTTTCCAAAGGGGGCAAGCTGTCGATGTTGATTGACAGCTCGCCCCATTTGGAAGGCGGGCCGGGGGGGGTGGCAGCCCAAACGGAGGCGTTCCTATGGGAACGCCTGCCGTTTCGGGGAGGCCCCACTGACATCACTAGTGATGTCAGTGGAGAGCTTACGGCTCTGACAGAGCCAGAAGCTCTCCAGGGCTTACGACAAGTGAGATCCTACCCTAGGGTCTTGTCGTAAGCCCCGATGGTTGCGATGGTCTATGACCATCGCGACCATCACCCTAGCGGTCGTTAGAGCTGTGGTTGTAAACCCACAGCCTAACGACTGAAACAGAGGCGGCCGGTCAGGATGCAAGCGGCCGGCCAGTTTCTGAGCGACCGCTTGCATCCTCCGACGGCCTCTGAATGAGGGCCATAGGGAGTATAAAACACATTTTGCAGGAAAACTTCAGAAATATGCAATTCTTTGGAGATTTTGCCACATCGCTGTAGGGTCCCCATATGTATTATTAGGGTTTGCAGATAATAATTAAGATACAGTTGTGTCCTTTAAAAGCCCCTCTCAGCGTGGCAGGTCCTGTGAGACTGCTCGCGCTGGACGTCATTTTATGTCTATTTTGCTGAAAATGCATCTTTTCATTGCAACTACAATAGTACACGCCAGCAGACTGTGCTGATTAATTTGATGTGCAACACTTGTGTATCTGTGTGCGACTGAGGGCCTGATTCAGCAAGGAACGCAGTTGCGTATATGCAGGCAATCGGTCGGATAATTCATACTGCGCATGCGTATGCAGTGCACTTGCATGAGCCAGACGCTGCGTTCAGAACTGCGTTCTCAGAGTCTACGCAGACCCACGACAGAGTGATTGACAGAAAGTGCCATTTGTGGGTGGTGACGGGGGGAGGGCGAACGCAGGCATGCCTCTGTGTTTCAACGCCGTTGCATGGGCGTGCATAAATTACCCACTGCAATGCCAGACGCCACCTGAGGCCTCATAGCATGCGTAGAAGTAAGCAATTCCTGAG
This sequence comes from Taudactylus pleione, assembly GCA_031769625.1. Lineage (NCBI taxonomy): Eukaryota > Metazoa > Chordata > Amphibia > Anura > Myobatrachidae > Taudactylus > Taudactylus pleione. Next base: position 2,540,693 of record JAUIMM010000448.1, read on the forward strand.
TGAGGTCTGACCTGCCTTACCTGTGCTTTTGGGTTTGATGTTACCGATTGTCTCGCTATGTTGGTCAAGTATACGGATGTAAGTAAGGGGAAGTGGGCGTCCTTATGTCAGGCTGTGATCGCAATGCAAATGCAAACATTTACATATCGCTGCTGATATTACGCACGCGGTTGCGTGCGTATACACAGAATAGCGATCCGTAATGAACCAGGCCCTGAGTCTCTGAATCTGTGGGAGTGATTCAGGCTTGGACGGGATTTGATATCACTTCTAACATGGTAGCAGTTGCGCTAGCACTAATATGATGATGCAGCAGGAGGTGTTACACGGCCTCCTACATGCATTACTGTTCCGAGCTGTGTCAGTTGACGCAGCTTCGGATCTGCTTGATCCTTTGCCGGCTGAGTGACCATGGGGTAACTCAAGCTGGCTATCGCAGTTGCTCAAATGAGGTCAGGAGATCATTGCCAGCCGACGGAAATCCTGACCTCTTTCCTGCCTCCCAAAGGCGGCGACGCGCCTCTGTTTGGGGAAACTGAGGCCGTCGTCACCGTCCCCTCCGCTGCCCAGAAACGGCAGCAGACGGTCAATCGCTGACAGTCTGCTGCTGCTCCGCATGCAGGATCGCAGACCCTTACCGCATGACATCACTGGGACAGCTGGGTATCGCATTCTGGTCTTGAGGGTGATCTATAGTCCACGGTCTCTTACATTATGTATAAGATGTCCTTGACATCCTGTGACACCACTATGGCTTAGGGCCTGATTCAGAGGCGTTCGCTATTAGCGAGCACTTGCTCTGAATCAGGGCGGATTTTTTTTTTTTAAATCCACCTCCAGGCCACTCGCATAGCTGTGGGTGACCACCCACAGCTTTTGAGAGCGGCCTGGAGATGATCGCGATTATCGCGACCATTGCGCTTGCGACGAGACCCTTGTGGTAGGATCTAGCTTCCCCTCAAGCCCGAGTGAACTTCCTTCTCTAATAGAGCAGGAAGTTCACTACTGACATCACGAATGATGTCAGTAGGGCCGCCCACAAACGGCAGGCATTCCTTTGAGAACGCCTCCATTTGTCCAGCCACCCTCCCTCCCCGCCTACAAAACGGGGAGAGCTGTCGATCAACAAATCGACAGCCACCCCGTTTTGTCGCGAGCCCCGGAGCGAGTGAAGTTCTCACTTGCTCCAGGGCTCGCGCGTGCGCACTGGCCGACCATCGGCCCGCTTGCGAGCACTATGCGCTCACGAGCGGGTCTGAATCAGGCCCTTACTCCGGTTTTTGCAGCAGCCATGTTTAGAACACACAGTACTAGAAGAAGCTACGTACAAGTTTGCACTATTTAGTTTTTTAATGGGAAAAATATCTACACCTTGACCACACAATTACATTATGGACATCTCTATAATGGGCTCAGGGTGTGCGATGCACATGGGCCCCTGGGCCTAGGGGGGCCTACACGTTGCACCAATAGACTATACGTATATCTCTGCCAACAAGAGCAGAAATCAAGAGTAAAATGGTGCCTGCGCCATTTTCCCAGAGATCTGACGCACATGGGCAGTAGAGATCTCAATGCCGGAGTCTACTTGGGGCCTGATTCAGACCCACTCGCAAGCGGCTGTCCGCTCGCAAGTGGGTCGATGTTGTGCTCTGCGCATGTGCACGACGGCGGGAGCTCCGTCGTGCGCATGCGCCAGACGCGACGAGCGAAGGACTTTCCTTCGCTCATTGTGTCTGATCAAAGGGGGCGTGCTGTCGATGTTGATTGACAGCACGCCCCCTTTGGTGGGCGTGCCGGGGGCGTGCCTCCCTGACGGGGGCGTTCCCACGGGAACGCCTCTCGTCAGAAGCCGGCCCACTGACATCACTAGTGATGTCAGTGGGAGTGATTTTGGCTCTGATAGAGCCAAAATCACTCGGGGCCTTGCGGTTGAAAACCTCAATCGCAGGCTCCGGCTCGCAGTTTCGATGGTCGCGATGGTCAAGACCATCGCGGCCATCAAACTGCACGCTCGTATAGGCTGTGGGTGGTGACCCACAGCTATACGAGCGTCCAGGAGGACGCTCCATTTTTATGGAGGGCGGCCCTCATTCAGAGCGTGCGCTCTGCTCAGAGCGTACGGCTCTGAATGAGGGCCTTGGTTCCCTCGTCTTTCAAACCTCCCCTGGTTTACATGTTACCTGACACAAAAGGTGACCGAGTAGAATCTGATTGGTTGCTATGGGCAACATCTCGCACTATAGTAAATATACCCCTTAATATTTAGGTAAAAGAAAATGACACACATACAGTACTGTATGAAACTCGGATTTGCTGAGGGAACAATAGGTCATCTTGTCCTGAATATTTTCTCATAAATGGACTAATGTGTTTTTATTTTACTCAAGCAAAATAAACTGAAACACAAAAATTGTAAACAACAGACCAATGTAACTACAGCCACTTACATATACAAAAATAAATGGCTGCCATTATTGTCGCAGGATGGCCGATTGACACAGCTGTCTATTATCCCTCCTCTGTAACCTGCTGCGCGGGGACAAGGAGAATTCTGAAACGCTTCCTAAGTGCAGACTTGCCGATGGTTCATTATTATATTTCTATAAAAGTTGTACAAATAAAACACTTTAATCCCAAATGACTATTATATACACGAGTAATTCTACCCGACGGTTACAATAGAACAAAGAGGCTGAACTCAATAGAAAAAGTCTCACAATTCCGTACCGTGTTATCGCGCTCCACCACGACATTGTGGCGGGCTGGATGCTGACGAGCTCTTGTTAAACCTCCTGTAGGTAAGAGCTCATATTTCTTAACATCCACAAATATGTAAACGCTTTGATTAGAGAGCGGAGTATGGGTACTGTAATTGGTGTGTGCGGAACGTTACTGCGAGTACGGTATTTCATTTCATTTTCACACGCAAGAAAGGCTTCTGTGTACGGGGTATTGTTCAGTGCTCAGCGAGGACAGGGCGTGGCCCCCAAACCGGACTTGTCTCACTTGTAATCGTTACTGCTAGAGACGTGCGCTGACCCCCGTGTTTTAGTTTTGGATCTGGATTAATCTTAGGACCTGATTCAGACCCGCTCGCTATGAGCAATTTTCTCCCATCTTATAATTCGCAGGGCACGTGCGTAAGCCATTCGTTGCGATCTGATTTTGGTTGCTCGTAAGCCACTATCAGGTCGCTGCTTTGAGTGACAGATAGCGCCATTTGTGGGAGGTAACAGGGGAAGGTGCTTGTGAACGGGGGAGTGGATGTGCGAACGCAGGCGTGTCAGGCTGCCAAAACACTGTTTAAAGGGCGTGCATAATTAGCATAGTAGCGTCATGGTACACGTCACCTGCATGTATTTCAGCCAACGCTGATCGCTGTGCTTGCGGCAGGTTAAGGCAACCCTAAGGGCTGCGAGCAGCACCGATGGCTCTCGATGGTCCTAATTAATCCTTCATTTCCCGGAGATGACTTGTGTTGCGAGGGTAAGGGGGCGTCTACAGACATTTGCGATCCCACTTTGCCGTAGCTCCCTAAAACATAGTGGGCGTCCTTACGTGACGCAGTACGAGCGCTTAATTTAAATATCCGGCCCCTTTTTGTGTTTTGGCTCTGGGTTTTTTTTTTAAATTGATAAAAAGTTTTTAAAATCATGTAATTTTTGCAATCCAAAACCCAAAGTTCGGATTTTAAAATCGAATTCCGAACCACGGAGAAGATCAGAACCGCGACACGGATCTGTCGGAATTGGGGTGGATTCGGATTTCTGGAGAACCGAACTGCACGTCTCTAGTTATTACTTTGGACGTGGCATAAAGTGGTGCTGATAGATGCGCACCATGGCATAAAATTACAACTGGAGCAGCATAGTGGCACCATGGCTAGCATTGTGAACTCATAGCAATAGAGTCGTGGGTTCGATTCCAACCAGGACCCTATCTGGGTGGATTTGGCATGCTCGCCCCCTGTGCTTTCACCAAACTTCCTCGGCTGCTAGAATGTGACCTGCTCCTAGATTACAGCTAGTCTTCCCACCATGGCCCGTATTCAATTAGAAGCGAGAAGCCGAGATCCGACAGTCGGAAACTTATCTCCATATTCATTTCCATCCGCTTTTCGCGTACGCGGAAAGTCAACGCGGTGTAATAGGCAAACAAGATTCGCCTCTGAATAGCAGAAGAAAAGAAGAGCAAATGTTTTATTTTGGGGTGCAAAGGTGGGGAAACCACTCAGAACCCTTGGAACAGCCCCCCCAAAGGACAACTGCTTCAACACATTCCAGGAAAAAACTTAAGAACACCCCAAAAAAGTGCTTTGAATTTTGGGGCGAAAAAGCACAAATCGGGAGGACAAGCTCACAAACTAGCGAAATAAGGTTCTGGGGGTGCTCTAAGAAGGGGACAAGGGTTTTTGGGGGTGCTTTTATGAGGGAGGGATTTCACTTTTTTTAAAAACTACACTTTAGAGACATTAAAAGATGCTAGCACCCATATTCAGGTACCCCAAATTTCTCCATAAAATACTGCTTTATGCTATTCTTCACCACTTGTGCAAAGACGCTAATTAGAGGCAATTGTGTGAACTTAAGTACCCCAAACAGTTTTATTAGGGCTAATCGGGCACTACTACATTGATCCCCAATGTTTCTGCATCTAATTGGGGGGTTCAGACTGATTTCCCCAACTCTGACACCATTTTTCGCCTGTTCTGACATTGGGTATCTCCATTTTCACGTATATTGGAATTGAATAGGACGAATCGCGGGTACGCGCACAATAAGTTTCCGTGGCTAAAATACGCTTTGTAGGCGAAAAGTCTGGCATGCAAAACGTTATCACGTATGTAAAACTAATTGAAAACGGGCCTATATATCTGCTGTGACACAGTCATACCAGGGGTCCCTCTCCTGGGTAGAGGTCTCCTTCCTTACACACACAGCAGCTGGGAAACAGTACGCCAGTCTGGATTCGAGTACAAGCTGGTCGACGCCAGTCTTTATTGTGCAAAATAGAAACAACAAAAAGAAACCATAAACATAAATCCTAGCCCTGGCTGGGCACTAACTTTACAGGTGGTTCCCTCACTACAAGAACCTGGCAGGGCCTAATGCCCTCACCAGCAACAAAGGCACAGCACAACACTCATGGATAGGTTTTTTCAAGTGTCTCTGAGCAAACTCCCTGCCTGCTCTCCCAGGTGAGACACTCAGCCTTAAACAAACTAGGCTTATATTGGCCACTCTCAGGTGGAAACCCTAACAAGCCTGTTACCAGGCTGCAAGGCCCAAAACCTGGAGTGGCCGTGGGTGGAGCCTTCCCTCTCCTCTCACCCACAACCCCCAGGTCCCAAACCGGCTTTTCAAAAAGCCGAGACTCAAGCCTGCTACACTGCAGACTTTCTCCTGGGGGTTTAAAACACATAAGACAGGAATCTGGGACAAATGTACCTGCCACAGACCACTTTACCAGTGATCCTATCACACTGCCTATATATTCCTATATATCTGCAGCCTTGTGAACGTTATATGAAGAAGAATGATATTTGTCCTCTCCTGAGACACTGCTGGCTGAGGGATCCGTCTCCTAAAATCTCCGTCTGCTATCGCGTAACTGTGCTGTATATGTTCGAGTCTAATCAGAAAAACAGTCGAATCTAAAGAACAAAGTAATTAGAGTATTGCACTGCAATATTTACATGTCACTTAATGTGTAATACTTCCTGCAGCTGTCATTCATTCAATCTCCACTTCCCCCATCAACTGTTATCGGAAGATACGCTGAAGTCTCTTTGTATCAAGCACCAGCCTTGTGTCCCTGTGGATCTACATGTGTTAATTACAAATACCATTTATTTATTTTTTTCTATGTTATCTTTTGGATTTCTCTCCATCTATCTTGCACACGAAATCCTACGGAGTCTTTTCAGTAACCCTTCCACTGCCGGCTTCCGTCCTTCAGAGAGAAACCAATGTGGGCGCCGAATGAATTATTAAACAGAGAATAAAAGAATAGTGGGGGGGCATTCAGTAATGGCGCCACAGGAATGGTTGTCAGCTGCGGCCGCCAAAGACGTGTGGATTTTACCAGCTCAGAAATATTCTGGTGCTGTCTATTCCAGCGCAGATTGTTCCACCCTTGTCTAAGCTCTATCCAGGCCGGCTGCTGTCACGACAGTGATTCATGCAACACCGTGCAAGAGTAATTTCACACAGTTCACTACTGTATGTGCTTATAAAGCTTTAGGGGTCTATTTACTAAGCAGTGTTAGGAGACAGAGGGCCTGATTCAGAGCCGGACGCTATTTGCGCTCGCTCGTTCAGAAAATAGGGATGGCTATTCAAATGAACCGTTCGCTCTTTGTGGTCTGTTCACGCCTCTATGTCTGAACGAGCGAACAAAACTTGCGGTAGTTTTTTGGGAAACTACGCCCCCTGGCCGCTCGCACCATACATCATGTCCGCTATTTATTAGATTAATCGAGTACATCGACCAGCGTATGAACTGCTCGCTATTCTTGTGGTTGGTTTTTCCTACCGCAATCATGCGAGCAGTTCTGACTTAAAAAAAAACAAGTGACGTGGGCAATGACGCTGCTGTATTAATAATGCACACCCATAAAATGCCCGTTTTGACCTTTAGGCACGCCTGCGTTCTGATCTCCACTCCCCGTTTTCAAGCACCTTCCCCTGTTACCACCCACATACGCCTCCTCCTGTCACTCAAAATAGCAGGCATTCGCTATTTAGCGAACAAATGATTTTCGGCCGCACTGACTGGTTCGCGCATGCGTATAACAATCCGTATGCATGCGCAGTTGTGCAAACATCGCTTGGAACGAACGAGCAGCCGCTTACGAGCGGCTCTGAATCAGGCCCAGAGTGAGAAGTGATAAGGCGCCAGCCAATCAGCTTCCAACTGTCATTTTTCAAACACAGCCTGTGAGATGACAGTTGGGAGCTGATTGGCTGGCACCTTATCACTTCTCACTCTATCTCCTAGTTTTTCATAACAAGCTTTTATTGACGTGTGAAATTCATTGCACCTACTGGCTGTCGCAGTGCTGCCAAAATGGCGCTATTGTGGATATAATTAAAATGGGATAAACTGTGTCACCTCCAGCTCAACAAGACCGACCCAGCGTTCGTATGTTAAAGTGACAATCAACAGGAGCACTGAGAGAGGGGTACTAATTACCCAGGCTTGTTAGAGAGGCTGGTGTGGGCCTGGGTTCGACACTGCCCCCTGCCCTCCCACCTGCCTGTCACCAGCTCAGCACACTCTGCAGTGATACCAGAGAGACTGTAGCCCCTAAGCAGCAATCTCCTCTTTTCACGCCATCAGTGAGCTGCAATCTAGTTGCATCCCACTCAGATCCACTCACAGATGCTATAAGTAGCGTATATAGGCTGCGACGAATGCGCAGTTTGCTTATAGAAAAAATTGTGACATGTGGGTGCATTTGGGCTCGCATGCATCTGAAAATTAGCCCCATGTCATACTTGCCTACTTTTGAAAAAGCATGTCAGGGAGATTGTAAAAGCAGCACCTACGAGCGCGGCGGTAAAGTGGGCGTGTACTGCTACATCTGAGAGGCGTGTCATAAACCTGACTTACATCCAAATGTAACCGAGCCCCAAAGCAGTTAGTAAGATCTATTTGTTGATGAAAACACACTGATACTTTTCAGAAAATGCATGTAGCCATAGGGAACATTGTGCCTTATGTTATAACTAGGGGTGTGCACCGGCCACTTTTCGTGTTTTGTGTTTTGGTTTTGGATCTGCATCTTTCTTCGTGTTTTGGATCTGGATTGGTTTTGCCAAAACCACCCTTCCGTGTTTTGGGTTCTGGGTTTTGTGTTTTGGATCTGTATTTTTTTTTAAAAAAGCATAAAAACAGCTAAAATCACAGAATTTGTAGGTTTTTCTGCTCCTATGCTATTATTAACCTCAATAACCTTAATTTCCACTCATTTCCAGTCTATTCTGAACACCTCACACCTCACAATAGTGTTTTTATGTCCAAAACGTTGCACCGAGGTAGCTGGATGACTATGCTAAGCGACACGAGTGGGCGGCACAAACACGTGACCCATCTAGGCGTGAAACTGCAGTGGCAGACAGGATGGCAGTTTGAAAAACTAGGCCCCAAACTGTACATAATGCAAAGAAAAAAAAGAGGTGCAAGATGGAATTGTCCTTGGGCCCTCCCACCCACCCTTATGTTGTATAAACAGGACATGCACACTTTAACAAACCAATCATTTCAGCGCCAGGGTCTGCCACACAACTGTGGCTGAAATGATTGGTTCGTTTGGGCCCCCACAAAACAAGCTGGCAATTAATGTGTCCCTGCACAAACTGGCTCTATGGAGGCAAGATGTCATCCTCATCCTCCTCATCCACCGATTCCTCACCCTCTTCAGTGTGTACATCCTCATCCTCACAAAGTATTAACTCGTCCCCACTTGAATCCACCACCACAGGTCCCTCTGTACCTTCTGGAGGCTGGTCTCCCTGGAAGAGCTGATAATTCATTTTGATGAACATCATCTTCTCCACATTCTGTGGAAGCAACCTCCTACGCCTTTCGCTGACAAGGTTCCCGGCTGCACTAAACACTCTTTCGGAGTACACACTGGAGGGGGGGCAACTCAGGTAAAATAGAGCCAGTTTGTACAGGGGCCTCCAAATTGCCTCTTTTTCCTGCCAGTACAGGTATGGACTGTCTGCCATGCCTACTTGGATGCTGTCACCGATGTAATCCTCCACCATTCTGTCAATGGTGACAGTATCATATGCAGTGACAGTAGACATGTCAGAAATTGTTGCCAGGTCCTTCAGTCCGGACCAGATGTCCAAACTTGGTCCTGCCTGCCCTGCATCACCGCCAGCGGGTTGCTTAGGATACCTAAGTTTTTTCCTGGCAGCCCCAGTTGCAGGAGAAAATGAAGAAGGAGCCGTTGACGTGTCACGTTCCGCTTCAGCTGACAGTGTGTTCACCAGCAGGTCTTTGCACCTCTGCAGGCTTGTGTCGGCCGGAAAGAGAGACACCACATAGGCTTTAAACCTAGGATCGAGCACGGTGGCCAAAACGTAGTGGTCTGATTTCAACAGATTGACCACCCTGGAATCCTGGCAAAGCGAATGAAGGGCTTCATCCACAAGTCCCACATGCCGAGCGGAATCGCTCCGTCTTAGCTCCTCCTTCACTTTCTCCAGCTGCTTCTGCAAAAGCCTGATGAGGGGAATGACCTGACTCAAGCTGGCAGTGTCTGAACTGACTTCACGTGTGGCAAGTTCGAAGGGCTGGAGAACCTTGCACAACACGGAAATCATTCTCCACTGCGCTTGAGTCAGGTGCATACCCCCCTCCTTTGCCTATGTCATAGGTGGATGTATAGGCTTGTATGGCCTTTTGCTGCTCCTCCATCCTCTGAAGCATATAGAGGGTTGAGTTCCACCGCGTCACAACCTCTTGCTTCAGGTGATGGCGGGGCAGGTTCAAGAGTGTTTGCTGGCGCTCCAGTCTTCGGCACGCAGTCGCTGAATGGCGAAAGTGGCCAGAAATTTTTCGGGCCACCCAAAGCGTCTCCTGCACGCCCCTGTCGCTTTTCAGAAAATTCTGCACCACCAAGTTTATTGTGTGAGCAAAACATGGGACGTGCTGGAATTTGCCCAGATGTAATGCCCGCACAATATTGGTGGCGTTGTCAGATATCACAAATCCCCAGGAGAGTCTAAGTGGGGTAAGCCACTGGGCGATGATTTCCCTCAGTTTCTCTAAGAGGTTGTCGGCGGTGTGCCTCTTACTGAAACCGGTGATACACAGCGTAGCCTGCCTTGTAACGAGCTGGCATTTCTGAGATGCTGCTACTGGTGACGCTGCTGCTGTTGCTGCGTAAGGTGATACATCTACCCAGTGGGCTGTCACAGTCATATAGTCCTTAGTCTGCCCTGTTCCACTTGTCCACATGTCCGTGGTTAAGTGGACATTGTGTACAACGGCATTTTTCAGGACACTGAGGACACTTTTTCTGACGTTTCTGTACAGTCTCGGTATCGCCTGCCTAGTGAAGTGGAATCTAGACGGGATTTGGAACCGGGGACACACTACCTCCATCAATTGTCTAAATCCCACTGCACTAATGGCGGATACCGGACGCACGTCTAACACCAACATAGCAGTCAAGGCCTCAGTTATACGTTTTGCTTCAGGATGACTGCTGTCGTACTTCATCCTCCTCGCTAAGGACTGTTGGAGGGTCAATTGTTTAGTAAAAGTAGTGGTGTTCCTACTTACTCTCTGGGATGATGAACGACTCCCAGCAGCAGCAACAGCAGCAGCGGCAGCAGTAGGCGTAGCAATGCAGGATCCTCCGGAGGAATCCCGGATAGGAGAGTCAGTCATGCCAGTGACATGGCCTGCAGGACTACTTCCGATCCTAACTAAGGAGGAAATTGACGAGGAGGGAGTTGACGGTGTGGTTTGCAGGCGCTTGGATACAACAGGACAACGGGATTTAGGTGTCCCTGGACTGCTTACGGTCTTAGCCAAAGTTTCTGAACTTGACAGTAACTTTTTATGAACGTGCTGCAGGTGCCGTATAAGGGAGGATGTTCCTAGGTGGTTGACGACCCTACCCCTACTTATTTCACCTTTACATATGGTACATATGGCAAGACAGTTGTTGTCCGGATTTGGATAGAAATATTGCCAGACCAAAGAGGTGGAATGTTTGGTCTTCTGCCCAGGCATGACCGTGATGGGCTTTTTCATCCCACGGACAACAACTGTCTCCCCCGGAGCCTGATTTAAACAAACCACATCACCATCAGAATCCTCCTCGCCAACTTCCTCCTCAGCGCCAGCTACACCAGTATCCTCATCCTGTTGTACTTCAACAGTGACATCTTCAATTTGCATATCAGCAAGTGGACTGTGGGTGCTCCTTTCAGCACTTGCAGGGGGCGTGCAAATGGTGGAAAGAGCCACCTCTTCCCGTCCAGTGCTGGGAAGGTCAGGCATCGCAACCACCACCACACTTGGACTCTCCTTGGGGATTTGTGATATCTTCTTAGAAAGCACAGTTCTTCGCTGTGCTTTTGCCAGCTTAACTCTTTTGATTTTTTTAGTGGGAGGAGGGCTTCCATCGTCATGTGAAGCTGAACCACTAGTCATGAACATACTAGGGATCGACCTTAGCCGTTCCTTGCCACTCCGTGTCGTAAATGGCATATTGGCAAGTTTACGTTTCTCTTCAGCTGATTTAAATGTCTTTTTCAAGGTCATTTTCCTGAACTTTGCCATTTGGGATTGTATGTGCCCTCTACTATGACATTGGGCATCGGCCTTGGCAGACGACGTTGATGGCATGTTATCGTCTATGTCATGACTAGTGGCAGCAGCTTCAGCACTAGGAGGAAGTGGTTCTTGATCTTTCTCTATTTTATTTTTATCGGAGAAAGTTTGGTCCTCCATTTATGTTATATCGATTTGATATATACGTGCGGCTAAACACAGAAAATAATTTTTTTTGGGGTTTGGACTGGAGTGTACTTTGTGGGTTACAGCACCCTTTAACGGTCAAGCCAGCCGGCCCTTTACTTATGACACAGGCGCACGCTTGGCACTACTTTGTTGATGCACGTGCGGCTACTGCGCACACAATTCACAAACACAGAAAATAATTTTTTTTTGGTTTGGACTGGAGTGTACTTTCGGGGGTTACAGCACCCTTTAACGGTCAAGCCAGCCGGCCCTTTACTTATGACACAGGCGCACGCTTGGCACTACTTTGTTGATGCACGTGCGGCTACTGCGCACACAATTCACAAACACAGAAAATAATTTTTTTTTTGGTTTGGACTGGAGTGTACTTTCGGGGGTTACAGCACCCTTAACGGTCAAGCCAGCCGGCCCTTTACTTATGACACAGGCGCACGCTTGGCACTACTTTGTTGATGCACGTGCGGCTACTGCGCACACAATTCACAAACACAGAAAATAATTTTTTTTTGGTTTGGACTGGAGTGTACTTTCGGGGGTTACAGCACCCTTTAACGGTCAAGCCAGCCGGCCCTTTACTTATGACACAGGCGCACGCTTGGCACTACTTTGTTGATGCACGTGCGGCTACTGCGCACACAATTCACAAACACAGAAAATAATTTTTTTTTTGGTTTGGACTGGAGTGTACTATGGGGGTTACAGCACCCTTTAACGGTCAAGCCAGCCGGCCCTTTACTTATGACACAGGCGCACGCTTGGCACTACTTTGTTGATGCACGTGCGGCTACTGCGCACACAATTCACAAACACAGAAAATAATTTTTTTTTTGGTTTGGACTGGAGTGTACTTTCGGGGGTTACAGCACCCTTAACGGTCAAGCCAGCCGGCCCTTTACTTATGACACAGGCGCACGCTTGGCACTACTTTGTTGATGCACGTGCTGCTACTGCGCACACAATTCACAAACACAGAAAATAATTTTTTTTTTGGTTTGGACTGGAGTGTACTTTCGGGGGTTACAGCACCCTTAACGGTCAAGCCAGCCGGCCCTTTACTTATGACACAGGTGCACGCTTGGCACTACTTTGTTGATGCACGTGCGGCTACTGCGCACACAATTCACAAACACAGAAAATAATTTTTTTTTTGGTTTGGACTGGAGTGTACTTTCAGGGGTTACAGCACCCTTAACGGTCAAGCCAGTCGGCCCTTTACTTATGACACAGGCGCACGCTTGGCACTACTTTGTTGATGCACGTGCGGCTACTGCGCACACAATTCACAAACACAGAAAATAATTTTTTTTTTGGTTTGGACTGGAGTGTACTTTGGGGGTTACAGCACCCTTTAACGGTCAAGCCAGCCGGCCCTTTACTTATGACACAGGCGCACGCTTGGCACTACTTTGTTGATGCACGTGCGGCTACTGCGCACACAATTCACAAACACAGAAAATAATTTTTTTTTTGGTTTGGACTGGAGTGTACTTTCGGGGGTTACAGCACCCTTAACGGTCAAGCCAGCCGGCCCTTTACTTATGACACAGGTGCACGCTTGGCACTACTTTGTTGATGCACGTGCGGCTACTGCGCACACAATTCACAAACACAGAAAATAATTTTTTTTTTGGTTTGGACTGGAGTGTACTTTCGGGGGTTACAGCACCCTTAACGGTCAAGCCAGCCGGCCCTTTACTTATGACACAGGCGCACGCTTGGCACTACTTTGTTGATGCACGTGCGGCTACTGCGCACACAATTCACAAACACAGAAAATAATTTTTTTTTGGTTTGGACTGGAGTGTACTTTCGGGGGTTACAGCACCCTTTAACGGTCAAGCCAGCCGGCCCTTTACTTATGACACAGGCGCACGCTTGGCACTACTTTGTTGATGCACGTGCGGCTACTGCGCACACAATTCACAAACACAGAAAATATATTATTTTTTTAGCACTTGGGGGGAGCACCCCTGATGGACAGAGCACCCCCTGGACAACACTACAGCACTCCTTTAGGACTGGGACACTGCACAGGACTTTGGAGTGGACACAGCCCCTATGGAGAACTGACTGCACAACACAGTCCAGCCAGCCCCTATGGACTTTGAAGTAGTGGACACAGCCCCTATTAACAACAGCAGCACAGCACAACACAGCCAGCCCCTATGGACTTTGAAGTAGTGGACAACAGCAGCACTACACTACACTACACTACACTACACAGCCCTAACTCCCACCCTCCCTCTTCACTGTCCACAGCCGAGTGAGAAAATGGCGCCGACGCGGGTACCTTATATAGGATCCAAAACCCGCGAGACTCGGAAGGCGGGATGATGACGTTTTGCCTCGATTTCAGATCCGAGTCAGGCGGGAAAAGTCGAGCCTGACTCGGATCGGACTCGGATCGGGGGGGCTCGGGGGGGTTCGGATTTCAGAAATCCGAACCCGCTCACCCCTAGTTATAACTAGAGATGTGCGATTACCCCTGTGTTTTGGTTTTGGATCTGTATCTCCTTGTGTTTTGGATCTGGATTTGGTTTTGCCAAAACTGCACCTGCTGCTGGGAGTGGATTTTCATCGCAGAAGGGGACCAGGAAGACTACTAACAGTCTTCCTGGTCCCTTTCAAAAAACAACTGACTGTTAAACAATCTTTTGCAAAGATTCCACTTCACTAGAAAAGCATTGCCCAACCTGTACAGGGACATTAAAAAAAAACTTAATTAGTGGCCTCCAAAATGCCATTGTACTAACTGTCCACTTAACCACAGATATGTGGACATGCCAAACAGAGCAAATGCAGATGTAAGGTTTAAGTCTTAAGTTATGTCTTTCTTGAGAATCCTTGAGTGCTATGCCTGCTGTTGATGCTTCTGCTGCTGGGAGCGGATTTTCATCCCAGAAGGGATGAAGACATTGTGTCTTTCTTCCCAAAGGACACAGATCTGAAGACATGCAAAGAGCTGTTGGTAAGCAAATTGTCAGCTGAAGGGCACATGATGCAGCGGTGGATTCTCCTTCAGTTTCTCCAGCAAGCGCATCGGCCGAGACAAAACTAAACTTGACAATGGGCTTTTCCTTATCATGGGCAACAACTGTTTCATCCACTGGTGCCTAATTTACACAAACAACATCCTCATCAACAACATCCTCATCATCAACATCCTCATCATCAACATCCTCATAAGCACTAGCTACACAAATATTCTGCTCATCCTGGTGCACTTCCACAAAAGCATCCTCAATTTCTATGTCAGCATGTTCACTTCTGCTTACATCATCATAAGAGCCAGAACCACCAGCCTTTCCTTGCCACTTCATGTGGTGAAACTGGCATATTGCCAATTTTATGTCGTTCTACAGCTAACTTTCCCTTTGATGTTTTCTTTTTTACCACTGTAAAAGATTGGTTCTTGATTTTAGATGCCCTGTCTTAAGCCCTTTATGCCCTTGGGCATCAGCTTTAGTAGATGATGTAGATGGACTAGTTTCGTCATGACTGGTGGCACTGGCAGCAGCTCCAGCACTAGCATGTGGTTCCTGCTCTCCTCTCAAGTCTCAACTGATCATTCTCCATATCAACAAACATGAATGAAGTGGGGTACAGCACACACGTCAATTTGTGCCAATTTTAAATATTACACTGCGGTATCAATGACCTACAGTGTCATAAGATTTTTTATGAATAAGAAAAGAATAACACACTTACAGTGTCACCAGATTATTTATAAATAAGAATAACACACTGCGCTACTATCTAGTGTCACAAGATTAATGATTTATGAATAAGAATAACACACTGTGCTACCACTTACAGTGATGTAATTATGTTTTATATAGAATGCATGTTATTTAGCACTTTGTTGTGGTCTTGTCGGCGTGTAGAGTAATTATTTATTCACAATTGAGGAAAGTGAAAAGTTGAATATTACACTGCGCTACCACTTACAGTGTCAAAAGATTAATTATTTATGCATAAGAATAACACACTGCACTACGACTTATAGTGTCACAATACGTGGATGATAAACTGCGGTCTGGCCGGCAATGTCACCAAACAATAATAGCGCAGCTAAGTTGCTAACACATACACAAAAAATATTTTTTGTGGATTGATATAGATATTATTACTTTAATTTCACTTTTGTCACACTGGGGAGGAGCACCCCTGAACGAGGCAGCAGTACCTTGATGAACAACACAGACAGCACCCCTTTTTGATGGACAACAAACCACCCCTGCCGAATGCGGACAGACCACCTGCAGAGTCACAAATACATGGATGATAAACTGCGGCAGTGTCACCTTACAATAATAGCGCAGCTAAGTTGCTAACACAGAAAAAAAGCACTTTTATTTTTTTTTACATTGGGGAAGAGCACCCCTGATTGACAGAGCACCCCCCCCCGGACAACACAGCACCCCTTTAAGGACTGCAGCCCTAGCCCCTTGACGGACAGGACAACAACAGCAGCCCTTATGTATAATAACACAGCAGCAGCCCCCTGATTGACAGGACAAGTGACACAGCAGCTGCAGCACCCACTGAAACCCCCTTTATATACTGCAGCCCCAGCCCCTTTATAGACAACACAGCAGCAGCCTTCAGCCCCAGACCCCGACAGGACAAGTTGGACAACACACTGACAGTGATAGCAACACATCTGTTCAGTTCACCATCCACACCCGGAGTGAAAATGGCGCCGATCACTGGGACCTTTATAGAATCCAAAACCCGCGAGAATCCGACAGCGGGTGGTTGACGTTCTGCCTCGTTTTGAGATCCGAGTTACGCGGCAAAACCCGAGCATAGCTTGGTTCTCGTTTCGGATCTGGAAGTTCGGGTGGGTCCTGTTCTCTGAGAACCGGACCCGCTCATCTCTACTTATACCCAATGCAGGTAAATTATACTAATGATCCCATTTCAATGTATATATCGCTGTGTTTTTAATATAACAGCTACATAATGGGTGTAAGGGGCAATCAGGGAGATTACTGGACTCTTCAGGGAGTCAGGGAGATTGCTGCCACGTCAGGGAGTCTCCCTGACATTAGAGAGTTGGCAAGTATGCCTTATGGCAAGTATGCTCTTATTTTTTAGGAGCTTTTTGACCCATCTTATCAGCTCTTTAGTCATTGATGATAATCAATGTAATGCGTATCCTGCTGTTTGTTATTAAGAAGAATCAGACGCTCCATTGTTCCTTCCTATGACTAACAAAGGCCGTACTGGACATTGAAGATAACACTGAATGGTAATTTTTGTTTCTTTGAGCCACCAAGCCTATGAAAATGGAAGTTTTTGTTTTCAATTTTCCTGTAAACAAATGACTGTAGACTGCAATAATAATCTGCAGACACTTTCCTCATTGCAGGCGGAACGCTTAGCCATAATTTAAAAAGCACAAAAGCAAAACCGTGTACAGCCGTGAATCTCACATGTACGATATACGATGATCTACTGTTTGCAATTAAGTGCTTGCTTTAAAAAAAAATATAATAATACAAAAAAAAAAAAAAACCCCAAGCAACCGTCCTCTCTCTCCCCGGCTCTGTCTGCTGACAGTAAGAGAAACCGGCAGCTGTGATAGAGTCTACCTTCCAGTTTGGCCCTGTGGCTTTTGCAGACACGGCTGACATTGCACTGTGCAATCAGGCTGATAAAATATAGATACCCGATGGATAACCGGGAGAGTGGGGAGAGGAATCTTTCTTCCCACTTGTCAGTATATGAAAAGCTATCACCGCCATGCTAGTGTTTGCAGAAAACCCCCCTTGGGGGCAGCCTTTGGTTTACTCTGCGGTGTTTCATTTTCCTGTCCTGCTGACAAATCCTGAGACGCCGGCGAGACGAGAAGGTTTCTCAGGAGCGAATATCACAGTTAGTAAATGTGAGTTCCAGTGCTGCGCTCAGAGGCTTTTTATAAGTAATGAAAACCAATTACAAAATGCTCAGAAGGTACAATGAGAGATAACTCTGTAATCTTCTCCCAAGGTAAACTAATAGCTGTTGCGTGTGGCTTTTTTTTTTCTTTTTTTAATAATGTTTTGGTTTGTGTTGTACTTGGGCACCAGGTCTTATTTTACTGGCGAGACATAGCAATGAAAAATGTCAGTAATTATATTTACATTATTTTTACTAGGGATGTGCAGGCTCGGATAGGCTCGAGTTTGCACGTGGAGTTCGGATTTTTCCCTCCAAAAAAACGGAACTCAGAACGAGGCAAAACGTCATCTTACATGGACGAACATCATCATTCCTGGTCTTTTGTCCAGGAATGATGATGTTCGTCCATGTAAGATGACGTTTTGCCTCGTTCTGAGTTCCGTTTTTTTGGAGGGAAAAATCCGAACTCCACGTGCAAACTCGAACCTATCCGAGCCTGCACATCCCTAGTTTGAAGGTAAAGTAGCAATATATGCAGCCCGCATTGATGGACCGTGTGTTTTGCCCTTTAATCAAGCGACTGTGGGCATTGGCGAGTGAATTTAAAGACACTGCACTGTTTTTTTAGTATTGCTTTTGGAAGCCCAGGTTGGGGCGCATTCTGGGCCTGATTCTGCGGGCGCTTTTCCGTACGGCCGCATCAGGCTACCTTATTCCGTAAGCTAATGTGAAAGTCCACATGTATTGTAATTTGTAAATGCTAAAGATCTATGCATCTGCATGTAGAAGTCCATCCCACCCACATTTCTTTTGTTCACATGGTCACTGACCAGAAACGCCATTTTTTTTAATGGAAAGTGTGTTCCCTTCCAATAGTCAGAGCTTCTACAAGATTGCAGCATGGTGTCCCTATAGTCAGGCCCTCTACAAGATTACACCATGGTGTTCCCATAGTCAGAGCCTCTACAAGATTGCACCATGGAGTCCCGATAGTCAGGCCCCCTACAAGATTGCACCATGGTGTCCTGATAGTCAGGCCCTCTACAAGATTACACCATGGTGTCCCGATAGTCAGAGCCTCTACAAGATTGCACCATGGTGTCCCGATAGTCAGGCCCCCTACAAGATTGCACCATGGTGTCCTGATAGTCAGGCCCTCTAGAAGATTACACCATGGTGTCCCGATAGTCAGAGCCTCTACAAGATTGCACCATGGTGTCCCGATAGTCAGGCCCTCTACAATATTGCACCATGGTGTCCCGATAGTCAGGCCCTCTACAAGATTGTACTATGGTGTCCCGATAGGCCCTCTAGAAGATTGCACCATGGTGTCCCAATAATCAGGCCCTCCACAAGGGCTCCAGCACTGAAGGGGTACCTCCTCCATTGCCCACAATATATTCACCCCACTTAGGGCTGTAGCTATGTAGCCGGAGTGTACCATCAAGGCCACCCAATACATGGCACCTCTTCCTGGCACCTGAGAAGCCACCATCCACTAGTGGAGAGCTCCATGTCAGACCATCAGCTGCCGCCATCTATCTATAGCCTGTCCCTACTCATTAGTGTTGCTGCTCTTCAGCTTCTTATGTCAGTGTGACACGTCCAGCACCCACTCACCCACAACTCTCTGTGCCACTCCTCACTGGTGGTAACCCTACCGCTCGGACCCGTGCAGCAGTCCCGGCACCTCCCACAACTCTCCGTCCCACTCCTCCCTGGCGGCAGCCCTAGCCGTGGACCCATGCATCAGACTCCTGAGTGGCTGACCCAAGGATAAGCATGGCTGCAGATCTTCTTCCAGGAGCTGGATGTCAACAAGGATGCACCGAAAGGAGCTGTGGGTAAGAGGATATGGGAGGTAGGGGCCTGGGGCACCAGTTACTGAGTCTGGGGGGGGCAGATCTTTAGTAGAACAACTTCCCGGCATGTGATGCAGTCGGCAGTAAACTGGGCATTTTGTGATTTGTAGTCCCACCACAGTGGCAGTCGAACAGTATCTTGACTAAAACTCAGTCCTCAAAGCCACCACATCAGATGGCTTTCTCCTCTACCAAGAGGACTCTGAGTCTCATGCTGATTGCACCATACAGGTCACTATCTTATCTGTGACTAAGGAATACAGATGTGTCCACATATATCTATCCTCCGTGCGACACATAACACGTGAGCGCAGAGCGGCTCGGTAGCGCAGATCATCTTTTTGTGTGAATTTTTCCCAGCGATGCAAATAGGACTCACGAGCAGCTTCCGCTGATTAAAATGATATGCGGCATGCCTATATTCTGTGTGCCACTGCGGGTGTATCTGCATGCAAAATGCTACATTACAGTGTCAGCGGCTGTGACAGGGGGCACCAAATTATAACTTGCCTCCGAGCATCTGGGATTAATTTACGCCACTGGGTTGAAGGTACCAAGTGGGGGGGAAGATGTTGAGTTTTTAAAAAATTCAGGACCTTGGCTGTGATTGGCCCATGGTAGGTATGACTTTGTTTTTCAGATCAACTCATTTCTGCCCTGGGGTGTTTCTTGTTCCACTAAGCAAAATTGGTCAGCAAACGTCAACTTGCCCGAACTGGGGGGGTCATTCAGACCCGCTCGCGAGCGCAGGACGCTCGCAAGCGGGTCGATGGTGCACTACTGCGCATGTGCACGACGGAGGGAGCTCCGTCGTGCGCATGTGCGAGACCCGGCTAGCGACGGGATAGCCGTCACTCCTGGTCTCGCACAAAAGGGGGTGTGCTGTCGATGTTGATTGACAGCACGCCCCCTTTGGTGGGCGTGCCGGGGGCGTGGCTGCCAGACGGAGGCGTTCCCATGGGAACGCCTACCGTCTGAAGCCGGCCCCACTGACATCAGTAGTGATGTCAGTGGGAGTGATTTTGGCTCTAATAGAGCCAAAACCACTCCAGGGATTGCGGCAGCGAGACCCTACCGCAGGGTCTCCGTCGCAAGCCCGATGGTCGCGATGGTCTTGACCATCGCGACCATCATCATGGACGCTCGCTATAGCTGTGGGTGGTCACCCACAGCTATGCGAGCGTCCAAGAGGCCGCTCCATTTTCATGTAGGAGGGCCCTGATTCAGAGCGAACGCTCTGGTCAGAGCGTCCGGCTCTGAATCAGGCCCTGGGTTCCAGCTGTTTTTTTTTTTTTATGTTCCGCAGGCCTTGTGGTTTTTACAGTCAGCTGACATTATAAAGTTCATCAATCAGCGTTCGCACAATATTGTTCTACAATCTACAAAAGTTTCTAAGACGTATGCCGGTAGAACCGCGCTTGTGAGCGGGTCTCTGCAAAGCTCGCCGAGGCTGCCCTGTCATGCAAACACTGAAAACCTCTCTTATTTCTCATGGTTTTAGCTAATGAGTCATTAACCTTGATTTCCTCAAGCCGGGAGCTCAGAACACAAATATCATACATGGGATTTTTTTTTTCTTCAGGTTGTCATGGAAACGGTAATGACAATTTGTCAGAATCGTGCCTAATGTATTCCTAGCTTTCAGGGCTGTGCCTCAGCTTGGCATCACGAGGGCAATATGGTCTCGTGTTAATGGGCAGAGAGCAGCGCGGAGCATCCTTCCTTCAACGCTTCTATTTTCCTTTCTTCTACCTTTCTGAAACGTTACTGATCTTTTATGTGATATCTACGCACCATGGTTTATTCTGCTAATGCTCCAAAAATCTATTTGTATGATAACGTACACTGTTTAAAAAATATTCTATAAGAATCATTGAAAAGTAGTGAGACAAGAGTTGTGCCAGCTTTATCAGTAAGCGTGTCCTCAGAGATGGGCGCCAATGCCGCCACAGCTGGGAATTTGCAGCAGAGGCTGTGCGAAAATATGCAAAGGTCGCAGCTGCCAGGATTTGGATTGAGACGCCCATCGGCAGCTTAGCACATCCAAGAAACTACATATAAAGACGCCGCATCGGTCACAGACCACTCAATTTTCGGCCTTCTGAGTAACCCCATGATCGCGCAATACGAGCGCCGGGACTGAGACGCCAGAGCCATTTTTACTGCATACGGAATCACAGTCGCAGGCATAAAATGCCCTGAAAATAGTCAATGCCTGTGTTTGAGTCACCTCCCACCACCCTTAGCCCTCCCATAAACTCCATCCAAATGCCATTCATTTTCATGGAAAGTTCATACTCGCTAGCAATCGCCTTCACTGCGCCCATGCCTGATCCCGCAAATGCACAGTATGCTGAAGTACACATGATCCGTGAATTTCTATTATATCTGACTCAGAATCAGGCCCACTGTGCATTATGTACCTGTGCAAAGTGCAGATTACACTGTACTGTCCCGACAGTCAGACCCTCTACAAGATTGCACCATGGTGTCCCAATTGTCAGGCTCTCTACAAGATTGCACCATGGTGTCCCAATAGTTAGACCCTCTAGAAGATTGCACCATGGTGTCCCCATAGTCAGACCCTCTACAAGATTGCACCATGGTGTCTCGATAGTCAGGCCCTCCACAAGATTGCACCATGATGTCCTGATAGTCAGGCCCTCCACAAGATTGCTCTATGATGTCCCGATAGTCAGGCCCTCTACAAGATTGCATCATGATGTCCTGATAGTCAGGCCCTCTACAAGATTACACCATGGTGTCCGGATAGTCAGGCCCTCCACAAGATTACACCATGGTGTCCCGATAGTCAGGCCCTCCACAAATTACACCATGATGTCCTGATAGTCAGGCCCTCCACAAGATTGCACCATGGTGTCCCGATAGTCAGGCCCTCCACAAGATTACACCATGGTGTCCCGATAGTCAGGCCCTCCACAAGATTGCACCATGGTGTCCCGATAGTCAGGCCCTCCACAAGATTGCACCATGATGTCCCGATAGTCAAGTTTGCACCAAATCACCCATATTTTTCATGAATAGGAAGCTCACATGGAATGGGGCATGGACACTTACTCGGCCTGGCAAGGAGTTAAAGTATCAAGTGGGGAACTGAGTACGTGTACAAGATTGCAGTCGCAGGCAGAGAGCACCCCAAAAATGGACACATAAATCCTCACTGTGAGCGATGCTGGCAATGAAACTTGCTGCAAGCACAATGCAACTCAGACGCATTCGCAGACCACCGATAACCGCTCAACTGCGTCACCATCAGCCCTTAGCGCACGTTTCCTACCTATTTGAGACACAATTATTACTCTCATTGTTTCTTCAGCGGATAATACAATAGAAGCCATGAAGTCAAAACTCATGTACCATGTACAGTATATACATCTATATATTACCATGTACAGTATATACATCTATATATTACCATGTACAGTATATACATCTATATATATTACCATATACAGTATATACATCTATATATATTACCATGTATAGTATATACATCTATGTATATTACCATGTACAGTATATACATCTATATATATTACCATATACAGTATATACATCTATATATATTACCATGTATAGTATATACATCTATGTATATTACCATGTACAGTATATACATCTATGTATATTACCATATACAGTATATACATCTATATATTACCATATACAGTATATACATCTATACATATTACCATGTACAGTATATACATCTATATATATTACCATGTACAGTATATACATCTATGTATATTACCATGTGCAGTATATACATCTATGTATATTACCATATACAGTATATACATCTATATATTACCATATACAGTATATACATCTATACATATTACCATGTACAGTATATACATCTATGTATATTACCATATACAGTATATACATCTATATATTACCATATACAGTATATACATCTATATATATTACCATGTACAGTATATACATCTATGTATATTACCATGTGCAGTATATACATTATATTGAATTGTTTGCGTGCACAGGCGCTTAACCACACACATAGGAGGCTAAACAGGGATGGAGAAGATGCACCTGCCAAAGGAATGGTGCAAATTTCAGTGGTGCGACCAATGACGTGTTTAAGAAAGCACCAATCAGTGTTTCAGTGCTGACAGTGGGCATCTCCGCCCCACGCACAACACAGTCTTCACCTAGTCTTCAAACCTTCAGTCTTCCCCTGATACACCCTCTCAACCTCCCTAGATTACCTAACCCAAATTATCAGCCTTCTATTCTATTCAACCCAATTACCACCGACCGTTACACACACAGGGCCTGATTCAGAGCCGGACGCTCTGACAGAACGCTCGCTCGGAATCAGGGCCGGCCCTCTTTTTTTTAGAGTGGCCTCCAGGCCGCTCACATAGCTGTGGGTGACCACCCACAGCTATAGCGAGCGGCCAGGGAGATGGTCGCGATGGTCAAGACCATCGCGACCATCGGGCTTGCGACGAGACCCTTGTGGTAGGGTCTCGTTGCCGCAAGCCCTAGAGTGCTTTCGGCTCTAACAGAGCCAAAAGCACTCCCACTGACATCACTTGTGATGTCAGTGGGGCTGCCCCCAGACGGTAGGCGTTCCCATGGGAACGCCTCCGTCTGGGCAGCCACGCCCCCGGCCCGCCCACCAAAGGGGGCATGCTGTCACTCAACATCGACAGCATGCCCCCTTTGGTACGAGACCTGGAGCGACGGTTTGCCCGTCGCTATCCGGGTCTCGCGCATGCGCACGACGGAGCCGGCTCTGTCGTGTGCATGCGCACTGAGCCGCCATCGAACCGCTCGCGAGCGAATAGCGCTCGCGAGTGGGTCTGAATCAGGCCCACAGTTCAAACAAAACTTACATGAGTTTGTTTTTTGTTAAAACAACCCTTTGGCCCTAAAACCAACACTGACGGGATCATCATGCCCCCCCAACCACTTTTTATTTTTACCCTTGCAATATACAATATGTAGCACTTAACATCATGTATTAAACTCCTATAATCCTATAGGATGTAGAGAGGTTCGGTTCTCCAGAAATTCAAACCCACCCGAATTTCGTGAAACCAGACAGACCTGAGTTGTGGTTCTAAAATCCTATGGAGTTTGAAAAAAAATCTGAATCGCGGTTCTGATCTTCCCGCGATTGGGAATTTGGATTTTATAACTGAATTTCCGGTTTTGGATTGCAATAAATTACATGATTTTAGCTGTTTTTTTTTTTTTAAAAAACAAAAACTTTTTATAGAATTTTTTTTTAAGATCCAGATCTAAAACCAAATCCTTCAGGGTGGTTTTTCCAAAATCAAAACACGAAGATGAAACCATATCCAAAACCAAAACATGTGGGTCCTCGCACATCACTAATAGGATGTAAACTTGCGAGCAGGGCCCTCTTTTACGGCTTTCTCTGTCTGTTAATAGTCTCATTGTATCACTTGTCCTTGTTTGCCGATTGTAAAACGCTCCAGAATGGGAGCTATATCCATTAATGTAAATAAAAATAAACAAGCCAATGAACTTGTCAGTTTTCCTATCTCCAAAGTTGCGGAAGTTCTCCACTACGGTATAAAGTGGAATTTATAAAGCCTTCCTTTCTATCTGTGTTGTCGATCCAAAAATAGGCTCTCATTGCTCGTCAGTCAGCCCCATCTGCAGTGAATGATTGATGTTTGTGATGTAATTTCCTCACTAATATCCAGCGGTGAAGCACCGACATAGGTCCTGAAAGTTCAGCCATTTCAGGATCCATGGTCTTCGCTCCCTCTTTTTTTGGGGGTTGTTTGGTGCATTTGGACAATTTGATTGTTGCACAGCTGCACAGTGTGACTGCTGTACTCGGCAGACACTGATCCAATGCGTCTAATTAAGGCACTCTCCGAGAGACTGCCACATCGCCCTGCTGCTAGGGACCTCCTGTAGCGCCCACATCCATTGTCCTCGTATTGTCTACAAAGAGTCCTTTATCCTGTAACCAGAAATAGACTCAGACACACGGCTTGAGAAGGAAAGGTTACCGATGTAGAGGCATAATAGCTGTCACTTCAATCATACATGTTTACCAAATCATTTTTTTTCTACAAAACAATTTAACGACAAAATCCCACTGGCAGAAAAAACCGCCGCGTGTATTTCCCATCCCAGGTTGCTACGTTTCTCTGCGTCCTCTTTTCACAGATTAATCTAAAAAAAAAAAAAAACGCAAGCACCTGCTGAAAGAGAAACAATATTTAATTTCCAGTCGTGTTACAAAAATTATGCATACAAAATTTTTGCCTCCGCAGACAGATTTTATCAGCATAAATTGCCTTGTTTCACCATTTCCATTATTGCGGCCTTTTATAGACTTAACCCTTAAAGAACAGGAACTAACTTAGGGATGTCTGAAACACAGGCCCTGATACTGCAGGGAAGCAAAGTAAGAAAGACATATTGTTTATTTCAGCTTTCCTGCTATAAAACTATTTAAAAAACAAGAAAATTGAACGCAACAGCTGCAAACAGTGTGAAAATGTGCCCAACAATTTACTTGTTCTCGTCTACCACTATTGAATGCCAGGTGAGCTTCGGATCCTTGTTTTGGCTTTTTGATTTGATAAACATTTTTGGTGATAGAAATGAGCGCCCCTTAGCGTTCCAGACCACAGTATTTACGGCCAACAGGATTTCATTCCTACTGTAATGCCGTTCCTTTTCTTTCTAATACATGTTTTTAAAAACTGTCATAGTGCCCACTCTATGAATCTTCACAGAGCCCTAGGGGCATACTGTACTTGCAGACCTTTGATTGGGGCTGCACAGTAGGCACGCATGGGTATTGTTGGGTCAAGTTATGAGGATACAATTCACCAGGATGCTGGTCTACTCTCTCTCGAATCCATGAGAGCTACCCAAAAATTGTGTATCTCCAGAACATTCCAGAAGGAGGCAGGGGTGGCCTTACTATCGGGACACCATGGTGCAATTTTGTAGAGGGCCTGTTTATCGAGACAACATGGTGCTATTTTATAGAGGGTCGGACTATCAGGACAACATGGTGCAATCTTCTAGAAGGTCTAACTATTGGGACACCATGGTGCAATCTTGTAGAGGCTTTGACTACGAGTGTCAGGTCTCCTGCCAAAAAGAACACCAGCCCCCAGTCTGGTCAGCACAGGACTTTGGCCACGAGCTGAAGAAAATATAGTGCATTATCCCCTCACTCCCTGCTGAGCTGTGGGTGTCGGGGAGGGGGGGAAATAAACAAATTTAGGAGACCTGATATGACAACTATGCCGCCCCTGTAGTTCTAATAAAATGGACAGCATCCATAATATCAAAAAAGTAGAAAAAAAATAAAATTTCAAGTAAACTTTAATTGCATATAATGACTCACCAATCTCTTGCACCACATTATAAATAAAGTACACAGTGGACAGTTGTCTTGGTGACCCCAGTACATTATACTGGGACCACTGGGGGGATAGGTGCCACTTAAGTGGTCTCGATCTTGTTAATCACGTCCCTGACCCTGACAGCTCAGGGGGTCGGGAAGTGCCTCACTGTTTTGCATTTTCAATAGCCGTTTTACAATTGCCAGCTATACAGTAATGTATTATATATTTACCACAGAATAGGCTCTGCACTGTATAACAGCCACCAGGTTGTGCTCTGTACTGTTCTTTGTATTCTATACCTATGGGCAGAATGTCTTCTGCACTGTATGTCAATAGGATGTGTTCTGTATTGTATTGTAGTCATCAGAATGTACTCTGTACTGTATGC
The DNA here is from genome assembly GCA_031769625.1 of Taudactylus pleione. Classification (NCBI taxonomy): domain Eukaryota; kingdom Metazoa; phylum Chordata; class Amphibia; order Anura; family Myobatrachidae; genus Taudactylus; species Taudactylus pleione. The sequence goes on from JAUIMM010000448.1 coordinate 2,567,746, forward strand.
TGGTCACCAGGTTGGCTCTGTACTGTATGGCATTCACCAGAGCCGTAACTAGACTTTTTGGTGCCCTGTGCCAGAGAGAGCACTGGCGTTCCCCCCCATGTTTTAAATAGGGACATAAGATAGGCCTCATAAGACATAAGGCCTCATGGGAAAGGACCAGAGAAGAGATAGAGGAGGTCAGGAGATGCTGGGGATAAAAGAAGAGGAAGCTACAAGTGAGATTGATAATAAACATGAAAATTAACAGCCCCAACAGCGCTCCCTGCCCTGTTGTGCCCTGTGCCATGGCACTGGTCGCACTACTCTAGTTACGGCCCTGGCATTCACCATAATGGACTCTGTATGTGTCAGTCACCAGATTGTACTCTGTACAGTATGCCGGTCACCAGGTTGGCCCTGTACTGTATGCCATTCACCAGAATGGACTCTGGGCCTGATTCAGAGCCGGACGCTATTTGCGCTCGCTCGTTCAGAAAAAGGGGCCGGATATTTAAATTGAGCGCTCGCTCTTTGCGGTCTGTTGACGCCTCTATGTCTGAGCGAGCGAACGAAACATGCGCTCGCTATTTTGTAAAGACGCCCCCTGGCCGCTCGCATCCTACGTCATCTCCGCTATTTATTAGATTAATTGAGTACATCGAAAGGCGTATGAACTGCTCGCAGTGCTTGTGGTTGGATTTTCCTACCGCAATCATGCGAACAGTTCAGGCTAAGAAACAACCAAGTGACGTGGTTGATGACGCTGCTTTGTTAATTATGCACACCCTTAAAACGCCCGTTTTGACCATTTGGCACGCCTGCGTTCGGATCTCCACTCCCCGTTTTCAAGCACCTTCCCCTGTTACCACCCACATACACCTCATCCTGTCACTCAAATTAGCAGGCACTCGCTGTTTTGTGAGCGCTCGATTTCTGACCGCAATGACTGGTTGGCGCATGCGCATTACGACGCATGCGCAGTTGTGCGAACATCGCTCAGAGCGAACGGAGCGGCCGCTTGTGAGCGGCTCTGAATCAGGCCCTCTGTACTCTATGCCTGTCACCAGAATGTACTCTGGCCCTGATTCAGAGCCGATCGCTCTGACAGAGACCATCGAGACCATCGGGCTTGCGACGAGACCCTTGTGGTAGGGTCTCGTCTGCCGCAAGCCCTGGAGTGCTTTTGGCTCTATCCATGGGAACGCCTCCGTCTGGGCAGCCACGCCCCTCAAAGGGGGCATGCTGTCAATCACCATCGACAGCACGCCCCCTTTGGTGCGAGACCCATAACGACGGCTTGGCCTCCGTCGTGCACATGCGCACTTGGGCAACATCGACCCGCTTGCGAGCGCTCAGCGCTCGCGAGCGGGTCTGAATCAGGCCCTCTGTACTGTATGCCGTTGACCATAATGTACTCTATGTTGTATACCGATCACAAGGCTGGCTCTGTACCATATATGGTCATCAGAATGTATTCTGTACTGTATGCCATTACCCAGAATGTACTCTGTACTGTAAAGAAATCACCAGAATGTACTCAGTACTGTATGCCAATACCTAGAATGTACTCTGTACTGTATGGAAATCACCAGAATGGACTCAGTACTGTATGCCGGTCACCTGAATGTACTTTGTACTGTATGCAGATCAACAGAATGTACACTGTACTGTGTGTCTGTCACCAGGTTGACTCTGTATTGACTCTGTACTGTATGCCAATCACAAGAATGTACTCTGCACTGTATGGCAATCACCAGAATGTACTCTGTACTGTATGCAGATCACCAGATTGGCTCTGTACTGTATACTATTCACCAGAATGTACTTTGTACTGTGTGCCAATCACCAGAATGTACTCAGTACTGTATGCAGATCACCAGAATGTACTCTGTACTGTATGCAGATCACCAGAATGTACTCAGTACTGTATGCAGATCACCAGATCCGCTCTGTACTCTATGCTTTTCACCACAATGTAGAGATGTGCGCTGACCTCCGTATTTGGCTTTTGGATCTGGATTCATCTTCGTGTTTTGGTTTTGGATGTGTTTTTTTTTTAAAAAGAAAAAAAAAAAGAAAATGGCTAAAATCATGTAATCTTTGCAATCCAAAACCTGAAATTTAGATTTAAAATCCGAATTCCGAACTACAAAATGATCACAACCTCGACTGGATCTCCTCTGAAGATCAGAACCGTGACTCTGTATTGTGTGCCGGTCACCAGGTTGGCGCTGTACTGTCTGCCAATCACTAGAATGTGGTCTGTACTGTATGCTGGTCACCAGTCTGGCTCTGTTCTGTGTGCCGGTCACCAGGTTGGCACTGTACTGTCTGCCAATCACCAGAATGTACTCTGTACTGTGTGCCAATCACCAGAATGTACTCTGCACTGTGTGCCAATCACTAGAATGTACTCTGTACTGTGTGCTGGTCACCAGGTGGGTGCTGTACTGTCTGCCAATCACTAGAATGTGGTCTGTACTGTATTCTGGTCACCAGGCTGGCTCTGTTCTGTGTGCCAGTCACCAGGTTGGCACTGTACTGTCTGCCAATCACCAGAATGTACTCTGTACTGTGTGCCAATCATCAGAATGTATTCTGTATTGTGTGCCAATCACCAGAATGTACTCTGTACTGTGTGCCAATCATCAGAATGTATTTTGTGTTTTATACCTGTGAGCAGAATGTCTTCTGCATTTTATATTTACTAGGATGTGCTCCTTACTGCTCGGTGTTGTATTCTAGTCACCAGAAATTAGTGTAGAAAAGTGATTTTAAAAGGTGACGTTTAAGGGTTTGTAATTTCCCACTTCCCAGTAGAAAGCACAGGAAAACCTCTGTCTGCTGCCCAATATTCTGACCGTCTATCCTCCTCCCTACAACAAAACACTGCCTACTGTATGTCTTCCCTCTGTGACGGGGCACCTAGCATGCATGCTGGCTTAAACTCTCAACAGGCAAGGTGCAAATGAAGACCTGATTTTCCTATTATCTCTGCACTGTGTTTACTGTCACAGTTGTATATGAACCCTCCCTCCCCTGATTATCTCCCGGGGAATTCTGAGAAACCATTGATTCACTCATCCTCATAGTTGTCACCAGCAGTTAATAACATGGGGTGTAATAGCACGGAACATGAAACAGCTGTCTCCAAATCTGTTACATAAGAGCAAATTTGGATTTTCGGCCAGCGCGGTCGGAGTGCGGCTTTCCAATTCCAGCCCCCTTTGGGGCTCAACCGCCAGACTCTGCTTCCCTTCAATCTTCTGGCAACAAGTTTCAATAAGGGTAGAAATAAATCCATTAATCTAGGGTAATAAATATGCCGGCTTTAGAGCGGTTTGTTATTTCAGAAAGCAGGGAATAAAAAAATATGGCACACAAAGAGATAGGAAACAAGTGCACTGTTCATTGTAAAACCTCTCCTTGGATAACTTTATACACGATTGATACAAAACGATTTGTGTGGAATGAGAAAAGTATTGTTGACTTACAGACGAGCTGTACGAAAGATCAGACATAAAATGGCCTTGGTCTGTGCGCCTTTCTTTTCCCATCTGTTTTTATACATTATCACCTGATGTTACATAAAGCTAATGGCGTTATTTATTGTCTATCAAGGAGAACATTGTGTCACACGCATTTCTCGCTTCTTCCTGTGCAGCCTGTTTGAAAATAGCCTAACCCCAGGGCCATAACTAGGGTGGTGTGACATGTGCCGTGGCACAGGGCACCGCAGGGCAGGGGGCGCTGTTCAGGCCTGTCAAATTTCAGGCTTATTTATAATCATTCTCACTTGTAGCTTCCCTTTCTTTTATCCCTTGAAAGCTCCTGGCTGTCCCTATCTCCTCCCTGGACGACTCCCCCTCTATCTGGCCACCTCCCCAAGCACCTTCAGTCACATCCTCTTTTATTTAACACACACACGTTTCAAAATAATGTGGTACCCAGGACTCGTGCCCATCACCTCTAACATGGCTGTCAGACACCTTACACATGGAGCTATCTGCCCCACACTCTCTGATGGCAGCCCTGAACACAGCCACTGATTCCCTATCCAGCTGTTACCAGCACACCTCGAGTACTCTTGCTGGTGAGTTCAGCTGCCGGCGCAGGATACATACACGGATCTCCCCGCCGCTGGTAGTTGCTGCATAGTACCGCGCATTCTATACCGTGAGTCTGTAATCTACACTGCCGGCTCTAGGCTTGTGCGCAGCTGTTCTGGTGGACAAATCCTGCTGCAGGTGCAGCTTCCCCAGCGCTTTCCTACATCTAGTGCTGGTGAGTTATACTGTATAATTATTGTGTATCATCACTGCAGCCACTGGACTCATACTGTATTTGGCAGTGACACCTGGAAAAAAGTGATACAACGGTACCGGTACCCCTTCATCATCGTACCGGACAATTTGAAAAATTGGAGGGGGGGGGGCAGTTCTATATCTTTCTGGCCCGGGACACCAAAAAGTCTAGTTATGGCACCGCCTAACCCTACACCCCCCAAGGGGCACAGAGAGGGGGGGAAGTGGGTACAATTTACCCGGGCCTGGGCTTTCAGATCGGCCCAGTGGGGGCCCGGGCCTGGCGCCCCCCCCTCCCTTCCTGCCTCCCTCTGCAACAGCCCAGCACACAGCAGCCGCAGCAATCTCCTATGCCTGAGGGGGGGCGATCACTCTGATTTGCTCTGGGCTGAGGGACTCACAGCACCCCCTCTCCGGTGCGCAGCGGCACTGTAAAAGTATGGTTTTTTGTGTTGGTTTTTTAAGGGGGCGTGGCCATGCCTCCCTCAATTAGGCCACGCCTCCTCTCTACCGGGGCCCGGCGGCGCTCTCTATGCCCCCCCCCGCAAGCCTAACCCTAACACAAATACTTACCATCGGGATGGCAGCAGTCAGGATTCCGGAGCTGGGATTCTGGAACCAGTATTTTGACTACTGGCATCCTGCCCGCGGGGATGACGACTACATCCCATCAAGGACTCTCCCTAATGAAATACCATATAATATAATTATTAACAGGTATTTATAGAGCACACACATACTGTATTACGCTGCGATTTACAGAGAATATTTCCGTCATTTACATCAGTTTCTGCGCTAGGGGAGCTTGCAATCTATTTGCACATGGACATACACACAACCTAGGGTTATATTTATTGCTTTTGTCAGAAGCCAATGAACAGATTGCCATGACCAGGATTTGAATTTATGACCTTATGAGTCATATTTATTAAAGTTAGATAGCAGCAATCACCTGAAAACAGCTGTCCCATCAAAATGCCAGCATCCCTAGGACGTAACAAAGAGGAACCGCATCAGATATCTCCAATACTGCTATCAATGTTATCAATCCCCTGCTGCTAATGTCATCTGCAGATGGCGTTAGCCCGTAGTAGCCGATGAGCTGCTTTATCAACAGTTCTTTAGGAGAGGGATACTCCAGATCTCTCTCCGTCTGCCCCCACTGACGCTTGCGCAGTCCGATGGCTACGCATCTGCAGTGAAACTGGAAGCCGAGTGTTAGCGTAAGTGTCAGCTCTTTACCGGGATGGGCCCTTATCGGAGCATGTGATTGTTGCTAAATTTGCGTTAAAAAAATATCTATACCTTAACATGCGGGATGTGATAAATACGGCCCTATGTTAGCCAGCAATGCTAACCACTTTGCTAACCATGCTGCCCAACATCATTTCATATCATAGAATAGTGGGTTTTGGAAATAGGATAGCGCTAAAGATCATGACGCCGATCGATGTAGTGCAGGGAGGCCGTTTGGTGCCAATCAGCAGCATCATGAAGCCGCCTGGCGCAGGCCGCCCCCATCCATTCGCCAACAAGGGGCCCCCGGACCAGACAAGCAGACCTCCAGAAAAAGCGCCATCAGTTTGCTCTGCACCAAATTAGGATCACCTGGGCAGCAGCACAGACTAGGGGAGATATTTAATAAAGGTCGATTTTAATCGATTAAAAATCGATCTAAATTGATAAACATCGATGTTGTGTTTCAGGGGCTAAATCACACATTTACCAACAGAATTTTTTTTTCAATTGCATTATATCGATTTTTAAGTGTTAGGAAATGTGCGATTTACACACATTGATATTGATTGATTTCGATTGATTATTATTAATCGATTAAGATCGACGTTTAGTAAATGTAATCAGGAGGACGTAGATACAGTATTCTCCACTGGGAAGTGTACGGGATAAATTTTAATATTTTCCACAGCAACATTCCGAATTTTAATGTTTCCATTTCTCTAGATAGATGGTAAAAATTAAATACTGTAATACGTCTGAACAACATGTTTATAGCTTTGCTCATGAGGTGGCATACTGTAAGTATATTGCACATTAGGGTGATATTTATTTATCCTATTTCATGTAATTACATATTCACTGAAAATGAGTTACCATGGGGAATATTTACTAAAGTGCAGGTTATTAGCGGCGGAGATGTTGCCCATAGCAACCAACCAGATTCTGCTTATTACTTACTGTATCTAGCACCTTCTTGAAGATAATAGCTAGAATCAGATTGGTTGCTATGGGCAACTTCTCCACTTCTAACCACTCTCACTTTAGTAAATATATCCCCATGTATTCTTGATTTAAGTATTGTAGTTTAATGTCAGTTGCGTGTACTGTACCATTCGGCGTACCCCTGATATTCACTCCTAATTGGAGCTTGACATTCCTAATAAAATTAGAGATGTGCGGTTTGGTTCTTCTGAAATCCGAATCCACCCAAATTTCGGGTTCTTGATTGCAAAAATTACATGATTTTAGCTGGTTTTTAAAAACTTTTTTTTATCACTTTAAAAAAAAAAATCCCAGATCCAAAACCAAAACACGGGGGGTCAGGGCATATCTCTGCTAAAATCTAATTAATGTCATTATATGTTTCAGGGACCGAAGTGTATAAGTTAGAGATGTGCACCGACCCCCGTGTTTAGTTTTTAGTTTGGCAAAACCGCCCTCACGTATTTTAGTTTTGGATCTATATTTTTGTATTTAAAAAAAAAAAAAAATTTAAAAAAAGCTAAAATGACATATTAGCATGCAATCCAAAAGCCGTGTTCCGAGCCGCGGGAAGATCCGACCAGGACTCGGTTTGACTCTGTACCCCTAAATTCAGTTGTTGTCGGTTCTCCGAGAACCGGAGCTGCACATCTGGAGGATAAGTCAAGTACCGGAGACACAGTATGAGGATAATAAATGATACAATGAGACGTAGCTGCACTGCCTGAGTTCATGTAAAACCACCACAGACTGATACATACGTTATCACGGTTATCAGTGTCTGCACCTCGCTGTCTGCGGAGATGACCCAGAGGAGCGCAGTGACCTCGGGCCTGAACAGATACATTCCGTATCTTGCTTAAATCACAAATGCGATTCAAATTAGGTCAACGGCTCCCAGCACAGAACATTAGACTTCACATTCGCCGGGCTAAAAACAAAACGAATAACCGACCTAAAACACGCATTTTTGTCTCAGTGAGAAGGAAATATTAACGTAACAAATAGCAGGAACATTAGGACAACAACATTATATATTAATCCTTCATCACTGCGTTCAAGCTCGATGCCACCAGCAGCCAGAGGCCGCTGATTTCCTCAATCAAATGACATTAGTGTTAATGATAATGCTGGAAAGGAGATGGCAACTGGATACGGACTATTTGGTTCCAGACTTCACACCAGTGACATCACTTTCATCTCAGCCGTTCCAGGAGACTATTTGATTAACGGAGATCACCAAGGACCCAATTAAGATGTCTGGAAGATTATAAGACATTCCCCAATTTATAATAAGATAATCTGTCAACATGTATATTCTTCATCTTCCCGGCTGCAATGTGAAGAGATTTCAGAGTGCAGCAACTTTCTTGCAACAAAGTAGAAAGTGACAAACTATCGTATTTCTAGGTGCCTGCAATATTCTATAGTGGTGAATAGGGAAGGAAGGGGAGACCGAAAGCTAAAGGGAAGGGAGGGGAGCCTGGAAAGCTCATGGGGGGGGGGGAGGGAAGCCTGGAAAGCTAATGGGGGGGGAGAGGAGCCTGGAAAGCTAATGGGGGGAGGGGAGCCTGGAAAGCTAATGGGGGGGAGGGGAGCCTGGAAAGCTAATGGCGGGGGCGTGGTGGGCAGGGGAGCTGGAAAGCCAATGGGGAAGGGAGGGGAGCTGGAAAGCTAAAGGGAAGGGAGGGGAGCCTGGAAAGCTAAAGGGGGGGGGGGGAGGGAAGCCTGGAAAGCTAATGGGGGGGAGGGGAACCTGGAAAGCTAATGGGGGGGAGGGGAGCCTGGAAAGCTAATGGGGGGGAGGGGAGCCTGGAAAGCTAATGGCGGGGGGGCAGGGGAGCTGGAAAGCCAATGGGGAAGGGAGGGGAGCCTGTAAGCTAATGGGGAAGGGAGGGGAGCCTGAAAAGCTAATGGAGAAGGGAGGGGAACCTGAAAGCTAATGGGGCAGGGACAGGAGTCTTAAAGCCAATGGGGAAGGGAGGGGAGCCTGAAAGCCAATGGGGAAGGGAGGGGATCCTGAAAGCTAATGGGGAAGGGAGGGGAGTCTGAAAGCCAATAGGGAAGGGAGTAGAGCCTGAAAGCCAACGGGGAAGGAACGGGAGCCTGAAAGCCAGTGGGGAAGGGAGGGGAGCCTGAAAGCCAATGGGGAAGGGAGGGGAGTCTGTAAGCTAATGGGGAGCGGAGCCTGAAAGCTATTGGGGAAGGGAAGGGAGCCTGAAAGCTAAAGGGGAAGGGAGGGGAGTCTGAAAGCTAATGGTGAAGGGAGGGAGCCTGAAAGCCAATGTGGAAGGGAGGGGAGCCTGAAAGCCAATGGGGAAGGGAGGGGAGCCTGTAAGCTAATGGGGAAGGGAGGGGAGCCTGTAAGCTAATGGGGGAGGGGAGCCTGAAAGCTATTTGGGAAGGGAGGGGAGCCTGAAAGCTAATGGGGAAGGGAGGGGAGTCTGAAAGCTAATGGGGAAGGGAGGGGAGTCTGAAAGCTAATGGGGAAGGGATGGGAGTCTGAAAGCTAATAGGGAAGGGAGGGAAAGTCTGAAAGCTCATGGTGACGGGAGGGGAGTCTGAAAGCTAAATGTGAAGGGAGGGGAGTCTGGAAGCCAATGGTGAAGGGACGGGATCCTGAAAGCTAATGGGGAAGGGAGTGCAGCCTGAAAGCCAATGGGGAAGGGAGGGGAGTCTGAAAGCTAATGGTGAAGGGAGGGGACTCTGAAAGCTAATGGTGAAGAGAGGGGAGCCTGAAAGCTAATTGAGAAGGGAGTGGAGCCTGAAAGCCAATGGGGAAGGTAGGGGAGTCTGAATGCTAATGGTGAAGGGAGGGGAGTCTGAAAGCTAATGGTGAAGGGACGGGATCCTGAAAGCTAATGGGGAAGGAGTGAGCCTGAAAGCCAATGGGGAAGGTAGGGGAGCCTGAATGCTAATGGTGAAGGGAGGGGAGTGTGAAAGCTAATGGGAAAGGCAGGGGAGTCTGAAAGCCAATGGGGAAGGGAGGGGAGCCTGAATGCTAATAGGGAAGGGAGGGGAGTCTGAAAGCTAATGGTGAAGGGAGGGGAGTCTGAAAGCTAATGGGGAAGGGAGTCTGAAAGCTAATGGGGAAGGCAGGGGAGTCTGAAAGCCAATGGGGAAGGGAGGGGAGCCTGAATGCTAATGGGGAAGGGAGGGAGTCTGAAAGCCAATGGGGAAAGGAGGGGAGCATGTAAGCTAATGGGGAAGTGAGGGGAGCCTGTAAGCTAATGGGGGAGGGGAGCCTGAAAGCTATTGGGGAAGGGAGGAGAGCCTGAAAGCTATTGGGGAAGGGAGGAGAGCCTGAAAGCTATTGGGGAAGGGAGGGGAGCCTGAAAGCTAATAGGAAAGGGATGGAAATCTGAAAGCTAATGGGGAAGGGAGGGGAGCCTGAAAGCTCAGACTTTTTTCTTTTCAAACTCAGCCGGCACAGGTTGGCTGTAATTTCAATGTTAAAGTTCCAGTGGCAACGACGTCTCTTTTACCTCCCAGGAGGCAGCAGAACAATATTTAGGTTTCTTTGATTACGTGCAGTTTTCTATTAATCAGTCAGCAAATCAATTTAACTAGGGTATTCTGGCGGTACCACCTTACTTATATGGATAATTTATTATTATTATATATTATTAGTTATATTATGGATGTTAGTTACTGAGGATATTATGGAGTCCTTAATTTGAGGGTATTTATCCATAAAATGTTCTGCTTAATATGGTGGAACAACCACATTGGGCAACAAAACCATTCCATTGTGACGGCAGCCTGCAAAACGGCCGTTAATCTCCTCTACCAAGAAGTGTAGGGCACCACAGTTCACACATTGCACGTCCATAGGACCCAAAGATTAGTATTGTGGTGAATATGTCATGTCCAATATAAGCGGCGTATCAGTTGATCTTGTTATACATTGTTTAAGAACTTTGAACTGCGCGCTCTGGGCGACCCACCACAACGATGTCCTGGAGGCCGGACTCTAGGCATGTTTGGTGTAAACCATGCAAGGTGAAGTGAATAATGAAATAACACAGCAGCCGGTGATTAAGGTCCCCGCAAGACGCGCTGATATACTGTATATGGCTGCAAATGACTGTCACAGTTTCCAGACTTCCCAGCAGGTTACATGTTCCTGGTCACCTAGCAGGTGCACAGGAAGTGTCCAATAAATGCCACAGTTTCCAGAGCATGATGGTTATGCATTGTAAATGACTGGCAATCGTTTGGCCACATAACTCCGAAATGAAGCAACCAATTATAACACCAATATTTGTCTGCAAATCTATGGGTGAAGACCTTTAATGTGGTATGTGATGTGCTCTTCTCAGACAATGGCATTATAGAAATATGTCACTCATAAAAGTCATCCTTCTGCTACTTATATATAGATGATTACAATGTTCTCCTTGGATACAGCAAAGCTCTGATCTATGAGGATCTCTGAACTATAGTATGCATTGGATGCAGTTGCATTTAGCATGTATGTGTCATATCCAAGGGCTGCATAAAGCGATTGCTGCCGAGGCAACAAAGAGGCCTGTGCAAAAATAACATAAGAAAGTTGCCCAAAGATGGATCATTTAAAAAAAAGATAGGAAGTACAGTATGCTTACTGATGCATTCATATGCTGCATATACCACTTTGAATAATTATGACGTCTAGGTTATTACCTGGTTGTAAATGAAATGAAAATTATTTTCTATTGGTCTATAGTAAGTTATAAATTATCACCTATGGACTGAGGAATTAATGATTATTAAACACAATATATTATACACAATAATAATGTCCCACTGTGAAGTCCACTTACAGGAGTTTTATGCCTAGGAAATAACAAGTTAAAAAAAATATAAATACATATGAGAATCTGTGACCGTGACTACACAGGTTTCTAATCTGAAGTACATGACTCCTTCACTTAACACATCAGCGCTCCCGTTAATTGCTACACAGATCGCTGACTAATGTAAGCAGGTCAAGGGAAGGCTCCCAAGCTTGTTTTACATTGGGGTAATGCTAAATGACAGTGTGTCCTTCTATTTGCCTTCCAAAATCAGAGACCTGCATTAGCCATAGTCCCTTTTAGGGAGCACGGTATTTCGGGAAAAAAGTAATAATATATTACCATCTATTATGTACAGTAGGCTTGGATTAATGAACACAAAATTAAACTATAAAGCGTGGGATTGGTGGGGTGCCCTAACTCCAATAAAGTTTGAAACTTCTACTGTAAAGCGCAGAGTAAAGAGAACCGTGCAGTTATTAAGCCCTAGGGGGTATTTACTAAGGTGCAGGTTTTTAAAAGTGGAGATGTTGCCCATAGCAACCAATCGGATTCTACTTACCATATAGAAAATAATAGCTAGAATGTGGTTGGTTGCTATGTGCAACATCTCCACTTCTAAAAACCTGCACTTTAATATATATACACCCCTTATTCTGAGAACACTGAAGCGTGCTTGGAGAATATAGTAGAGATACTGTTCTCCTGTGCATATTTGCGACCAATTTTAATTTAGCCAACTTTGTAAATTTTCACGGTGTGATTGTGGTGTGATTGTAGTGTGATTTGTGGTGTGATTGTGGTGTGCTTGTGGTGTGATTGTAGTGTGATTTGTGGTGTGATTTGTGGTGTGATTGCAGTGTGATTTGTAGTGTGATTGTGGTGTGCTTGTGGTGTGCTTGTGGTGTGATTGTAGTGTGATTTGTGGTGTGATTGTAGTGTGATTTGTGGTGAGATTGTGGTGTGATTTTGGTGTGATTGTAGTGTGATTTGTGGTGTGATTGTGGTGTGATTGTGGTGAGAATGTGGTGAGATTGTGGTGTGATTGTGGTGTGATTGCGGTGTGATTGCAGTGTGATTTGTGGTGTGATTGTGGTGTGATTGTAGTGTGATTTGTGGTGTGATTGTGGTGTGATTGTGGTGTGATTGTAGTGTGATTGTGGTGTGATTGTGGTGTGATTGTGGTGTGATTGTGGTGTGATTTTGGTGTGATTGTGGTGTGATTTTGGTGTGATTGTGGTGTGATTGTGGTGTGATTGTGGTGAGATTGTGGTGTGATTTTGGTGTGATTTTGGTGTGATTGTGGTGTGATTTTGGTGTGATTGTGGTGTGATTGTGGTGTGATTGTGGTGAGATTGTGGTGTGATTTTGGTGTGATTTTGGTGTGATTGTGGTGTGATTTTGGTGTGATTGTGGTGTGATTGTGGTGAGATTGTGGTGTGATTTTGGTGTGATTGTGGTGTGATTGTGGTGTGATTTTGGTGTGATTGTGGTGTGATTTTGGTGTGATTGTGGTGTGATTGTAGTGTGATTGTGGTGTGATTTTGGTGTGATTGTGGTGTGATTGTGGTGTGATTTTGGTGTGATTGTGGTGTGATTGTGGTGTGATTGTGGTGTGATTGTGGTGTGATTGTGGTGAGATTGTGGTGTGATTTTGGTGTGATTTTGGTGTGATTGTGGTGTGATTTTGGTGTGATTTTGGTGTGATTGTGGTGTGATTTTGGTGTGATTGTGGTGTGATTGTGGTGAGATTGTGGTGTGATTTTGGTGTGATTGTGGTGTGATTGTGGTGTGATTTTGGTGTGATTGTGGTGTGATTTTGGTGTGATTGTGGTGTGATTGTAGTGTGATTGTGGTGAGATTGTGGTGTGATCGCCTCGGGCAGAACAAAATGACACCTTCAGCGAAATCCGTCTGTGTACAGAAAACTTTTATGGTTGAGAAGCTGTATCAAGGCAGCTAGTTACTGTGTACAATCATTTACAACTGCAACAGTTGCAGTTGCACGTGAAACCCAAAAGCCATTTATTGCCACTTTGTGATAGTAAATACCTATATTTGTTATAAAGGACAGGCACATGAACTGGCCGGAAGTATGGCGTTAAGATATGGGAAGAGCTTGTTATTACAACAGCGTTTAGTAGAGATGGCAGGTTACAATCAGCTTTATTCTCTGCTTAAACACAAAAACAAGAAAAGTCTAAGGGGCCTATTCGTCATCACTGGCCTACTGGCCGATAATAATTAAGTATCCAACTCGCTGTGAGAGGATTCTTAAGTACCGGAGCAATTCAGCATTGCTCCAGTTGTGGGACAGCTGCTCTGAAAAGCAGCTGTACCGCAAAACGAATTACTGTCTATTTATTAGTGGTGAAAGTTTACACTGCCAGACAGTGTGAGTGCGCAAATGCTCACAGAGATGGTCGCTGGAGGCGGAGGGATCTGTTCAGAACCCTCGTTGGACTCTGAAACTCCTTCCAATAGGAAAGAGAGGCCATCAGTGACTGACACTGGGCCTGATTCAGAGCCGCTCGTAAGCGGCCGCTCGTTCGCTCCGAGCGATGTTTGCCCAACTGCGCATGCGTATGGATCGTTATACGCATGCGCGAACCAGTCAGTGCGGTCGAAATTCATGTGCTCGCAAAATAGCGAATGCCTGATAATTTGAGTGACAGAAAGAGGCGTATGTGGGTGGTAACAGGGGAAGGTGCTTGAAAACGGGGAGTGGAGATCCGATCGCAGGCGTGCTTAAAGGTCAAAATGGGCGTTTTATGGGTGTGCATTATTAAAACAGGAGCGTCATTGACCACGTCACTGGGTTATTTTATAGCCAGAACTGCTCGCAAAATTGTGGTAGCAAAAACCAACCACAAGAATAGCGAGCAGTTCATACCCTGGTCGATGTACTCGATTAATCTAATAAATAGCGGACATGACAAAGGATGCGAGCGGCCAGGGGGCGTAGTTTCCCAAAAAACGACCGCAAGTTTTGTTCGCTCATTCAGACCTAGAGGCGTGAACAGGCCGCAAACAGCGAACGGTTCATTTGAATAGCCACCCCTATTTTCTGGACGAGTGAGCGCTAATTGCGTCTGGCTCTGAATCAGGCCCACTATCTGAAGATGGCTTTAGTTCCCACAAGCAGATAGATAGATAGATAGATAGATAGATAGATAGATATGAGATAGATAGATAGATAGATAGATAGATAGATGATTAGATAGATAGATAGATAGATAGATAGATAGACGGATATGAGATAGATAGATAGATAGATAGATAGACGGATATGAGATAGATAGATAGATAGATAGATAGATAGATAGATAGATAGATATGAGATAGATAGATAGATAGATAGACAGATATGAGATGGATAGATAGATAGATAGATAGATAGATAGATAGATAGATAGATAGATAGATAGATAGATATGAGATAGATAGATAGATAGACAGATATGAGATGGATAGATAGATAGATAGATAGATAGATAGATAGATAGATAGACGGATATGAGATAGATAGATATGAGATAGATAGATAGACGGATATGAGATAGATAGATAGATAGATAGATAGATAGATAGATAGATAGATAGATAGATAGATAGATAGATATGAGATAGATAGATAGACAGATATGAGATGGATAGATAGATAGATATGAGATAGATAGATAGATAAAAATAAATGAATAGATAAAACTAACGCGCTGTCAATCAAGCAGCTGGTAAAGGGTGGTCAGTCCCCAAAGAAAATAGGAAAATATAAATAGTATAGAAACCAGCACTAAAAATGTATACAATAAAGTAAATTGATATTGAATAGTAAATAGGGGTGAGCGGGTTCGGATTTCTGAAATCCGAACCCCCCCGAGCCCCCCCGATCCGAGTCCGATCCGAGTCAGGCTCGACTTTTCCCGCCTGACTCGGATCTGACATCGAGGCAAAACGTCATCATCCCGCCTTCCGAGTCTCGCGGGTTTTGGATCCTATATAAGGTACCCGCGTCGGCGCCATTTTCTCACTCGGCTGTGGACAGTGAAGAGGGAGGGTGGGAGTTAGTGCTGTGTAGTGTAGTGTAGTGTAGTGCTGCTGTTGTCCACTACTTCAAAGTCCATAGGGGCTGGCTGTGTTGTGCTGTGCTGCTGTTGTTAATAGGGGCTGTGTCCACTACTTCAAAGTCCATAGGGGCTGGCTGGACTGTGTTGTGCAGTCAGTTCCAAAGTCCTGTGCAGTGTCCCAGTCCTAAAGGGGTGCTGTAGTGTTGTCCAGGGGGTGCTCTGTCCATCAGGGGTGCTCCCCCCAAGTGCTAAAAAAATAATATATTTTCTGTGTTTGTGAATTGTGTGCGCAGTAGCCGCACGTGCATCAACAAAGTAGTGCCAAGCGTGCGCCTGTGTCATAAGTAAAGGGCCGGCTGGCTTGACCGTTAAGGGTGCTGTAACCCCCGAAAGTACACTCCAGTCCAAACCAAAAAAAAAATTATTTTCTGTGTTTGTGAATTGTGTGCGCAGTAGCCGCACGTGCATCAACAAAGTAGTGCCAAGCGTGCGCCTGTGTCATAAGTAAAGGGCCGGCTGGCTTGACCGTTAAGGGTGCTGTAACCCCCGAAAGTACACTCCAGTCCAAACCTAAAAAAAAATTATTTTCTGTGTTTGTGAATTGTGTGCGCAGTAGCCGCACGTGCATCAACAAAGTAGTGCCAAGCGTGCGCCTGTGTCATAAGTAAAGGGCCGGCTGGCTTGACCGTTAAAGGGTGCTGTAACCCCCGAAAGTACACTCCAGTCCAAACCAAAAAAAAATTATTTTCTGTGTTTGTTAATTGTGTGCGCAGTAGCCGCACGTGCATCAACAAAGTAGTGCCAAGCGTGCGCCTGTGTCATAAGTAAAGGGCCGGCTGGCTTGACCGTTAAGGGTGCTGTAACCCCCGAAAGTACACTCCAGTCCAAACCTAAAAAAAAATTATTTTCTGTGTTTGTGAATTGTGTGCGCAGTAGCCGCACGTGCATCAACAAAGTAGTGCCAAGAGTGCCCCTGTGTCATAAGTAAAGGGCCGGCTGGCTTGACCGTTAAAGGGTGCTGTAACCCCCGAAAGTACACTCCAGTCCAAACCAAAAAAAAATTATTTTCTGTGTTTGTGAATTGTGTGCGCAGTAGCCGCACGTGCCTCAACAAAGTAGTGCCAAGCGTGCGCCTGTGTCATAAGTAAAGGGCCGGCTGGCTTGACCGTTAAAGGGTGCTGTAACCCCTGAAAGTACACTCCAGTCCAAACCAAAAAAAAATTATTTTCTGTGTTTGTGAATTGTGTGCGCAGTAGCCGCACGTGCATCAACAAAGTAGTATCAAGCGTTCGCCTGTGTCATAAGTAAAGGGCCGGCTGGCTTGACCGTTAAGGGTGCTGTAACCCCCGAAAGTACACTCCAGTCCAAACCAAAAAAAAAATTATTTTCTGTGTTTGTGAATTGTGTGCGCAGTAGCCGCACGTGCATCAACAAAGTAGTGCCAAGCGTGCGCCTGTGTCATAAGTAAAGGGCCGGCTGGCTTGACCGTTAAGGGTGCTGTAACCCCCGAAAGTACACTCCAGTCCAAACCAAAAAAAAAATTATTTTCTGTGTTTGTGAATTGTGTGCGCAGTAGCCGCACGTGCATCAACAAAGTAGTGCCAAGCGTGCGCCTGTGTCATAAGTAAAGGGCCGGCTGGCTTGACCGTTAAGGGTGCTGTAACCCCCGAAAGTACACTCCAGTCCAAACCTAAAAAAAAATTATTTTCTGTGTTTGTGAATTGTGTGCGCAGTAGCCGCACGTGCATCAACAAAGTAGTGCCAAGCGTGCGCCTGTGTCATAAGTAAAGGGCCGGCTGGCTTGACCGTTAAAGGGTGCTGTAACCCCCGAAAGTACACTCCAGTCCAAACCAAAAAAAAATTATTTTCTGTGGTTGTGAATTGTGTGCGCAGTAGCCGCACGTGCATCAACAAAGTAGTGCCAAGCGTGCGCCTGTGTCATAAGTAAAGGGCCGGCTGGCTTGACCGTTAAAGGGTGCTGTAACCCCCGAAAGTACACTCCAGTCCAAACCTAAAAAAAAATTATTTTCTGTGTTTGTGAATTGTGTGCGCAGTAGCCGCACGTGCATCAACAAAGTAGTGCCAAGAGTGCGCCTGTGTCATAAGTAAAGGGCCGGCTGGCTTGACCGTTAAAGGGTGCTGTAACCCCCGAAAGTACACTCCAGTCCAAACCAAAAAAAAATTATTTTCTGTGTTTGTGAATTGTGTGCGCAGTAGCCGCACGTGCATCAACAAAGTAGTGCCAAGCGTGCGCCTGTGTCATAAGTAAAGGGCCGGCTGGCTTGACCGTTAAAGGGTGCTGTAACCCCTGAAAGTACACTCCAGTCCAAACCAAAAAAAAATTATTTTCTGTGTTTGTGAATTGTGTGCGCAGTAGCCGCACGTGCATCAACAAAGTAGTGCCAAGCGTGCGCCTGTGTCATAAGTAAAGGGCCGGCTGGCTTGACCGTTAAGGGTGCTGTAACTCCCGAAAGTACACTCCAGTCCAAACCAAAAAAAAAATTATTTTCTGTGTTTGTGAATTGTGTGCGCAGTAGCCGCACGTGCATCAACAAAGTAGTGCCAAGCGTGCGCCTGTGTCATAAGTAAAGGGCCGGCTGGCTTGACCGTTAAGGGTGCTGTAACCCCCGAAAGTACACTCCAGTCCAAACCAAAAAAAAAATTATTTTCTGTGTTTGTGAATTGTGTGCGCAGTAGCCGCACGTGCATCAACAAAGTAGTGCCAAGCGTGCGCCTGTGTCATAAGTAAAGGGCCGGCTGGCTTGACCGTTAAGGGTGCTGTAACCCCCGAAAGTACACTCCAGTCCAAACCTAAAAAAAAATTATTTTCTGTGTTTGTGAATTGTGTGCGCAGTAGCCGCACGTGCATCAACAAAGTAGTGCCAAGCGTGCGCCTGTGTCATAAGTAAAGGGCCGGCTGGCTAGACCGTTAAAGGGTGCTGTAACCCCCGAAAGTACACTCCAGTCCAAACCAAAAAAAAATTATTTTCTGTGTTTGTGAATTGTGTGCGCAGTAGCCGCACGTGCATCAACAAAGTAGTGCCAAGCGTGCGCCTGTGTCATAAGTAAAGGGCCGGCTGGCTTGACCGTTAAAGGGTGCTGTAACCCCCAAAGTACACTCCAGTCCAAACCAAAAAAAAATTATTTTCTGTGTTTGTGAATTGTGTGCGCAGTAGCCGCACGTGCATCAACAAAGTAGTGCCAAGAGTGCGCCTGTGTCATAAGTAAAGGGCCGGCTGGCTTGACCGTTAAAGGGTGCTGTAACCCACAAAGTACACTCCAGTCCGAACCAAAAAAAAATTTATTTTCTGTGTTTAGCCGCACGTATATATCAAATCGATATAACATAAATGGAGGACCAAACTTTCTCCGATAAAAATAAAATAGAGAAAGATCAAGAACCACTTCCTCCTAGTGCTGAAGCTGCTGCCACTAGTCATGACATAGACGATAACATGCCATCAACGTCGTCTGCCAAGGCCGATGCCCAATGTCATAGTAGAGGGCACATACAATCCCAAATGGCAAAGTTCAGGAAAATGACCTTGAAAAAGACATTTAAATCAGCTGAAGAGAAACGTAAACTTGCCAATATGCCATTTACGACACGGAGTGGCAAGGAACGGCTAAGGTCGATCCCTAGTATGTTCATGACTAGTGGTTCAGCTTCACATGACGATGGAAGCCCTCCTCCCACTAAAAAAATCAAAAGAGTTAAGCTGGCAAAAGCACAGCGAAGAACTGTGCTTTCTAAGAAGATATCACAAATCCCCAAGGAGAGTCCAAGTGTGGTGGTGGTTGCGATGCCTGACCTTCCCAGCACTGGACGGGAAGAGGTGGCTCTTTCCACCATTTGCACGCCCCCTGCAAGTGCTGAAAGGAGCACCCACAGTCCACTTGCTGATATGCAAATTGAAGATGTCACTGTTGAAGTACAACAGGATGAGGATACTGGTGTAGCTGGCGCTGAGGAGGAAGTTGGCGAGGAGGATTCTGATGGTGATGTGGTTTGTTTAAATCAGGCTCCGGGGGAGACAGTTGTTGTCCGTGGGATGAAAAAGCCCATCACGGTCATGCCTGGGCAGAAGACCAAACATTCCACCTCTTTGGTCTGGCAATATTTCTATCCAAATCCGGACAACAACTGTCTTGCCATATGTACCATATGTAAAGGTGAAATAAGTAGGGGTAGGGACGTCAACCACCTAGGAACATCCTCCCTTATACGGCACCTGCAGCGCGTTCATAAAAAGTTACTGTCAAGTTCAGAAACTTTGGCTCAGACCGTAAGCAGTCCAGGGACACCTAAATCCCGTTGTCCTGTTGTATCCAAGCGCCTGCAAACCACACCGTCAACTCCCTCCTCGTCAATTTCCTCCTTAGTCAGGATCGGAAGTAGTCCTGCAGGCCATATCACTGGCATGACTGACTCTCCTATCCGGGATTCCTCCGGAGGATCCTGCATTGCTACGCCTACTGCTGCCGCTGCTGCTGTTGCTGCTGCTGCTGGGAGTCGTTCATCATCCCAGAGAGGAAGTAGGAACACCACTACTTTTACTAAACAATTGACCCTCCAACAGTCCTTAGCGAGGAGGATGAAGTACGACAGCAGTCATCCTGAAGCAAAACGTATAACTGAGGCCTTGACTGCTATGTTGGTGTTAGACGTGCGTCCGGTATCCGCCATTAGTGCAGTGGGATTTAGACAATTGATGGAGGTAGTGTGTCCCCGGTTCCAAATCCCGTCTAGATTCCACTTCACTAGGCAGGCGATACCGAGACTGTACAGAAACGTCAGAAAAAGTGTCCTCAGTGTCCTGAAAAATGCCGTTGTACACAATGTCCACTTAACCACGGACATGTGGACAAGTGGAACAGGGCAGACTAAGGACTATATGACTGTGACAGCCCACTGGGTAGATGTATCACCTTACGCAGCAACAGCAGCAGCGTCACCAGTAGCAGCATCTCAGAAACGCCAGCTCGTTACAAGGCAGGCTACGCTGTGTATCACCGGTTTCAGTAAGAGGCACACCGCCGACAACCTCTTAGAGAAACTGAGGGAAATCATCGCCCAGTGGCTTACCCCACTTAGACTCTCCTGGGGATTTGTGATATCTGACAACGCCACCAATATTGTGCGGGCATTACATCTGGGCAAATTCCAGCACGTCCCATGTTTTGCTCACACAATAAACTTGGTGGTGCAGAATTTTCTGAAAAGCGACAGGGGCGTGCAGGAGACGCTTTGGGTGGCCCGAAAAATTTCTGGCCACTTTCGCCATTCAGCGACTGCGTGCCGAAGACTGGAGCGCCAGCAAACACTCTTGAACCTGCCCCGCCATCACCTGAAGCAAGAGGTTGTGACGCGGTGGAACTCAACCCTCTATATGCTTCAGAGGATGGAGGAGCAGCAAAAGGCCATACAAGCCTATACATCCACCTATGACATAGGCAAAGGAGGGGGTATGCACCTGACTCAAGCGCAGTGGAGAATGATTTCCGTGTTGTGCAAGGTTCTTCAGCCCTTCGAACTTGCCACACGTGAAGTCAGTTCAGACACTGCCAGCTTGAGTCAGGTCATTCCCCTCATCAGGCTTTTGCAGAAGCAGCTGGAGAAAGTGAAGGAGGAGCTAAGACGGAGCGATTCCGCTCGGCATGTGGGACTTGTGGATGAAGCCCTTCATTCGCTTTGCCAGGATTCCAGGGTGGTCAATCTGTTGAAATCAGACCACTACATTTTGGCCACCGTGCTCGATCCTAGGTTTAAAGCCTATGTGGTGTCTCTCTTTCCGGCCGACACAAGCCTGCAGAGGTGCAAAGACCTGCTGGTGAACACACTGTCAGCTGAAGCGGAACGTGACACGTCAACGGCTCCTTCTTCATTTTCTCCCGCAACTGGGGCTGCCAGGAAAAAACTTAGGTATCCTAAGCAACCCGCTGGCGGTGATGCAGGGCAGGCAGGACCAAGTTTGGACATCTGGTCCGGACTGAAGGACCTGGCAACAATTTCTGACATGTCTACTGTCACTGCATATGATACTGTCACCATTGACAGAATGGTGGAGGATTACATCGGTGACAGCATCCAAGTAGGCATGTCAGACAGTCCATACCTGTACTGGCAGGAAAAAGAGGCAATTTGGAGGCCCCTGTACAAACTGGCTCTATTTTACCTGAGTTGCCCCCCCTCCAGTGTGTACTCCGAAAGAGTGTTTAGTGCAGCCGGGAACCTTGTCAGCGAAAGGCGTAGGAGGTTGCTTCCACAGAATGTGGAGAAGATGATGTTCATCAAAATGAATTATCAGCTCTTCCAGGGAGACCAGCCTCCAGAAGGTACAGAGGGACCTGTGGTGGTGGATTCAAGTGGGGACGAGTTAATACTTTGTGAGGATGAGGATGTACACACTGAAGAGGGTGAGGAGTCGGTGGATGAGGAGGATGAGGATGACATCTTGCCTCCGTAGAGCCAGTTTGTGCAGGGACACATTAATTGCCAGCTTGTTTTGTGGGGGCCCAAACGAACCAATCATTTCAGCCACAGTTGTGTGGCAGACCCTGGCGCTGAAATGATTGATTTGTTAAAGTGTGCATGTCCTGTTTATACAACATAAGGGTGGGTGGGAGGGCCCAAGGACAATTCCATCTTGCACTTCTTTTTTTTCTTTGCATTATGTACAGTTTGGGGCCTAGTTTTTCTAACTGCCATCCTGTCTGCCACTGCAGTGTCACTCCTAGATGGGTCACGTGTTTGTGCCGCCCACTCGTGTCGCTTAGCATAGTCATCCAGCTACCTCGGTGCAACCTTTTGGACATGAAAACACTGTTGTGAGGTGTGAGGTGTTCAGAATAGACTGGAAATGAGTGGAAATTAAGGTTATTGAGGTTAATAATAGCATAGGAGCAGAGAAACCAACAAATTCTGTGATTTTAGCTGTTTTTATGCTTTTTAAAAAAAAAATACAGATCCAAAACACAAAACCCAGAACCCAAAACACGGAAGGGTGGTTTTGGCAAAACCAATCCAGATCCAAAACACGAAGAAAGATCCAGATCCAAAACCAAAACACAAAACACGAAAAGTGGCCGGTGCACACCCCTAATAGTAAATAAATATGCCAAGATAGATATGAGATAGATAGATAGATAGATAGATAGATAGATAGATAGATAGATAGATAGATAGATATGAGATAGATAGATTGATAGATGTGAGATAGATAGATAGATAGATAGATAGATAGATAGATAGATAGATAGATAGATAGATATGAGTTAGATAGATAGATAGATAGATAGATAGATAGATAGACTGAAGTGTCCTGAGGATTGTATTTGGCACTATATAAGGTGTAAGGTACGAGCTAGTGGTACAGGTATGGGAGCTGCGCCAGCCCTAGAATATAGGACACATGAAAATTGGTTTCTCTCAGCTGAGTTTGGAGGTGAGCAGAGGGCTCAGAGGGGAGCTGTGGTCTGTCCTGCTGGAGACAGGAGAGCTGAGAACTGAGACCAATTGAAGACAGATAGTCAGCCTGCCCCTGAGAGCAGGAATCTGCCAGACAGGAGCTACAGAGAGAACTCCCCAGACCTAGGACCTGCTGGAGACAGACAGGTGGAGTGCCCCCCCGAGAGGTGAACTCTGGCAGACCAGTGCAGGAGAGACCTGTTCATTGGAGCGAAACCAAATCTGCCACAGAGGTCAGATGGGGACAGGAGAGTGTCCTGCCTCTGAGTAGCCGGACACACACCAAGAGACCACAGTGATTGGGCGAGATGGTGACTTCAGCAGTGAGAGGACCTGGCATCTCTGCATTATGCCAGCACTGCATAAATAGAAGGTATGCAGCCTAGCTGCCCACTTGATAGAGAGATGCCAGTGCAGAGAATTGAGCTAGTAGCACTACCTGCTGTTTCTTCAAGCCATCGTTAATTTGTTGTAAGTTTAAATAAAATTAGGTTTTTACACAAAGAAACAACCACTCATCTTATTGTCTAGATCAGTTTGACCCATGAACATCTGGTGGTTCAGTGAGATAACTGTAGACCTTGCAAGGACAATGCACTTTACAGGCTGTGTTTGAAAAGTGACAGGAGCTGATTGGTTGGTACTTTACCTCCATCCACTTTATCTATCTCCCGGGCTAAGCGCTGATTCAGACCCGCTCGCGAGCGCATAGCGGTCGCAAGCGGGTCAATGGCCGGGCAGTGCTCCAGGGCTCGCTACAAGACAGGGCGGCTGTCGATGTTAATCGACAGCTCGCCCCATTTTGTAGGCGGGTCGGGGGGGTGGCTGCACAAACGGAGGCGTTCCTAAGCCGTTTGTGGGCAGCCCTACTGACATCACACGTGATGTCAGTAGTAAACTTCCTGCTCTATTACAGCAGGAAGTTCACTGGGGTTTGCGGTGGACGAGACCCTACCACAAGGGTCTCGTCGCAAGCCCGATGGTCACCCACAGCTTAGCAAGCGGCCTGGAGGCCGGGGTAAAAAAATAACCGGCCCATCCTGATTTTGAGCGAGCGCTCGCAAATAACCAGCGCCTCTGAATTAGGGCCTAAGGGTCTCATTCAGACCCGGTCGCGAGCGCTGTACGCTCGCAAGCGGGTCGATGTTACCCAAATGCGCATGCGCACGATGGAGGCGGAGCCTCACGCACATTTACAGCAGGTCTGACCGGGGAAACTGTCGCTCGGGGCCTCGCACCAAAGGGGGCGTGCTGTTGATGGTGAGAGACAGCACGCCCCTTTGGTGGGCGTGCCGGGGGTGTGGCTGCCCAGACGGAGTCCGGCCCCACTGACATCACTAGTGATGTCAGTGGGAGTGTTTTTGGCTCTGATAGAGCCAAAAGCACTTCTGGGCTTGCGACAGCGAGACCCTACCGCAGGGTCTCGTCGCAAGCCCGATGGTCGCGATGGTCTTGACCATCGCGACCATCTTTTTGGCCGCTCGTATAAGCTGTGGGTGGTCACCCACAGCTATGCGAGCGGCCAGGAGGCCGCTCCAATTTTAAGCTAGGCCGACCCTGATTCAGAGCGAGCACTCTTGTCAGAGCGTCCGGCTCTGAATCAGGCCCTAAGTACATAGAAGCCTTTAATGTTTGTTATTGGAGCTTCAGCAATGTTCTCACAGCGAAACCCTACTAAGGAACTCCCTATGTTCCATAAGTATATATTTTTTTTGTTTTTTGCATTTGTACTGCTGGTTTTGTGATGGACTAAATATTTTTTCTACATTTTGCATTGAAAAAGTGTGCTGGCTTTCCAGGTTATCTTCTAACTGTATATATATATACACACACATACATACATCAGCGCCCTAGTGTGAACCTTCTCAAACTATACGTGAATTTATACTGTAGCTTGAGAAAGAATCACACTAGGGGGGCTGATTCACAGGTTAACGCTAATGCATATCGCATCTGTGTGGAAATATGCCAATTTTATTGCCACTGGGATATGTAGTGTGACACCCACCAGGACCAACGCAAATCAATCCCTAATGTATTATGGGTGCAATCCCGTATGCAGGTCTGCTGCAAAGATATGCCAATGCTGCAATCGCACGTACAACATAGAGGCGCCCACTCCCCCTATCTCACATCCGTAATACCTTGCCATCCAGCCAAAATATCGGAAACATTGAAGTACATCGGAGCCTCACGCACATTTACCGCAGGTCTGACCTAACCCAGAAATTGCCAACTTTCCTGTACACCGTGAGTACTAAAGCTGCGTACGTCGTCGCTGTAGCTAATTTATGCATGCCCATGTAATGGCGTTCTAACCGACAGGCACGCCTGCGTTTTTTCGACCACCCCCTCCAAATGCTGTCTGCCTGTCAATCACTCTGCGATGTCTTCCCGTGCTCTGCCTGATCGCAGTACACTTGCAGTTCGGTCTTGCGCACGGCGGTGCATACGCATGTGCATTACGCAACTATGAACCGCCTGCGTGCGCTTTTGCAGTTGCGATCTGTGCTCAATCAGGCCCTGAGCACACATACGTTGCAGATCATTCAATAATCGGTTGTTGAGTCACTCTATGGTCACGCCGAATGGCCGCCTGAACTGAGACGTCGGCACCACTTTATCGGTGGACTGAATCCCAGACGCAGGCACTGAATGCGGCAGGGATGCGCCTGCTCTCCGCGCCCTCCCCCAAACAGTACCAGACTGTGAATCGCTTTGCGAAGTAAGCCTCACTGCAAGCGGCATCGCAAAGGTACTTTGGTACGTGCGCAATTAGACCATAATGTAATATTTAGAATGTAAGCTCTTACGAGCAGGGCCCTCTACCCTCTTGTGCTTTTCCCTACTTTAGTTTCATCTACTTCTTACTCCCCACTAGGGCACCTAACACTTGGTTACTTACGCTATGTTGCTTATCTGGGTGATATGGTCGCTAATGTAGCAATATATATTATCCATGTCCTGGTCCTGTATTGTATTGTTCTGTAAGTCGCTTGTCTACAATTTGTCTATGTACTTTGTAAGGCGCTGCGGAACATTTGTGGCGCCATATAAATAAATGACAATAATAATAATGAATGCGAAGTTGAATGATAATCTGTCTACTGGGTAAATATCGGAATAGCGAACATCTCTGATTCAGACCCTAGATCGCTTCTACAACTAAATAAACCATAGTAATATGTTTAGTGCAATTTCCTGAAGTTCCATCTATTCCTTACACTGATTATATTACCCTTTAATTTTTTTTTAATCCCATTTCTCCAGTTTTTAAATAACCCTCATTGAATGTCATTAAAGCACATAAGTAACAAAAATACACAGTGAATATGATGTACATTCTTGTTGTACATTGTAACTGATACATGGTAACCCGATAACATAACACAACGCACATACGCACCCTATTGTTGGATGACAGTGTCATGTTTACTTCGCAATTCAACAATGAAAGCTTTGTTTATCAGCCGGCGTCAGGTACATTACACATAAACATGCCCAGGATCAATCAACGACTCCCATGTTTGGTAAACCGACAGGCGTGATTCACTCAGGCGAAAAAGACATTTGACAACCGCAGCAGATTGGTTTGCTAACACAATAAGACGAAAGTGAGGCGCCCTTGGCATATGTGCCACGCTTTGCCGGCTCTCTCTTTATTTAGTGACTGGCACACCAAAGACGCATTTGCTTGGCAGCCATCTGAATTCACAAGCCTCCGTAAGCCACAGCCAAAACATTTCCACGCCTGGACGTGTAAGCCAATCTCTGAATGCGTTCTGATTACACTCAAATAAATCCTTCCTGAATAAAGAGCGGAGGAAATCTGGAGCCAAGAGCGACACATTTCCCCAAGAACGAAACAGTCGACCAGTTTCGTTTATCACAGAATGATAACAATGAAAGAAAAAGTTTTTTTTTGTTGACATTTGTTGTGTAGTCTAAATTTGCCAGAAATATCGACTGTGCTCGCTCAGGCCTTCTGGTTATACATATGTGCAGATGGTGGAGCTAAACACGTCTCTCTGTAGCCTATGTAGTCCCAGCTGCGAGGTCCGAGCCTGGGGGAGTGGGTCAGCACATGCAGAGAGTGAGGCTTCTTCTGCATGGGGGATATTCCATAATGTGATGTCAGATATTGGCACTAATTTAACTAAACCACAATGTTATTTTGCTCATTAGCATAACAGGGACCAAACAATAGCAATGAGATATTTCCACAAAGAATCCTGAAGATGAGGGAGGATCTCTATTCCTCTTCCTTTGTATTACTGTATAGCTCCAATCAGATACACTTCTATGAACTTTTTTTTTATATTTTTTTATTGTACTTTATCTCCTTTTATGTACTGAACATAAAAGGAGACAAAGGGCCTGATTCAGACGCACTCGCGAGCGGGTCGATGTTTGGCCACTGCGCATGCCGGAGCCGGCTCCGATGTGCGCATGCGCGAGACCTGGCTAGGGACGGGCGCTCCGTCGCTATGGGTCTCGCACCAAAGCGGGGCAGCTGTCGGTTTTGATTGACAGCTTGCCCCGTTTTGGAGGCGGGCAGGGGGGAGTGGCTGGCCAAACGCAGACGTTCCCGAAGCAACGCCTGCCGTTTGGGACCGGCCCCACTGACATCATGAGTGATGTCAGTGGGTGAGCTTCCGGCTCTAATAGAGCCGAAAGCTCACTGGGGTCTCGTCGCAAGCCCCAATGGTCGCGATGGTCGAGACCGTCGCGACCATCACCTGGCCGCTCACAATAGCTGTGGGTGGTTACCCACAGCTAAGCGAGCGGCCAGGAGGCCTCACAAAAAAATAAAAAAAATGCCCTGATTCAGAGCGAGCGCTCTTTCAGAGCGTCTGGCTGTGAATCAGGCCCAAAGTACAAAAAAAAAT
This sequence comes from Taudactylus pleione, assembly GCA_031769625.1. Classification (NCBI taxonomy): domain Eukaryota; kingdom Metazoa; phylum Chordata; class Amphibia; order Anura; family Myobatrachidae; genus Taudactylus; species Taudactylus pleione. The sequence continues at coordinate 2,595,451 of JAUIMM010000448.1, forward strand.
GATTAAAAAAAATTATCGAAGTTTGAAAGCAGAACCATTGAATTGAACATAATGGAAGCCGGTGAGAATTGTTCAGGAAATTAGCGTAATTTACTCCAAAAAAAAGTGCACGAAAAAATAGCGCATTTCCAGATGTATGCAAAAGCGCACACCTCTACATCAACAGCGTGTGTACCCGGATTATGCCATATCGTCATCACCATCATCAGCGGGTATTTTATCCTGCCCTTTAGCAGTAGTGCAAAGTATACGCCTCCTAACAGGTGTATATATGCATAACCTGGGCTGGATTTGCGCACGCACTCACTTATTTTACGCAGTCTATATTCCCCCCCCCCCCTTGTTCTGCTTTCCCAGTCGTAAGGTGATGCAATTGCCAAATACACATATGGGTCTGCAATCGTGTACATGCATGAGCATTCGCAGAATGATGTCAAACAAATCACGCAAACTGGCCCTGCCGAGATAGGGAGTGGTGGGTACAAATGGACTGGGCACGGGCAAGTGTAGGCGCTGAGGAGTGCAGAGAAGGCATAACCACGCCCCCTGCGATGTTGCAGCCATACAATCGGACACAGATGCGGCCACTACTGTGGCCCCGCCCACTCAGCACCTGGGCCTGATGGAAGTCTCGGCAGCCCAGCAAACTGGTGCAGTACTCAATAAGCCCCTATAGCTTTCCTCAGCTGGGCTTATTATATATGTTATATGAATAGTTTTTACTTTTTAGCTACTGTATAAACATGAACTTACAGTGCAGCCCGTTACACCATGGCTGACCCAGCACCAAGCCATGCTATGCACTAATATTCATTCTCCCTGCAACGTTTTCATAGATACATTTGCACCATTTTTCACCTGCCAGTTCCCTAAATAAACTTCATAATATACTGTATAATAACCGGGTTGAAATCCACACGCCGGAATGGCGATCTAAGAAAATCCTGACAGGGGCAGGTAAGTACCCTCCCTTATTGGTGCCTAACCATAACCTCCCTGGGGGGGTGCATAACCCTAACCTCCCCCCGATGGTGCCTAACGCTAACCCCCCTCCCCACAGCCTAACCCACCCAGGGGGGTGCCTAACTCTAATTTCCCCCCAGGGGTCCCTAAACCTAACCATCCCATGAGCTAAGGACCTGATTCAGAGCCGCTCGTAAGCGGCCGCTCGTTCGCTCCGAGCGATGTTCGCACAACTGCGCATGCGTATGTGTCATAATGCGCATGCGCCAACCAGTCATTGCGGTCGGAAATTGAGCGCTTACAAAATAGCGAATGCCTGCTAATTTGAGTGACAGGATGAGGCGTTTGTGGGTGGTAACAGGGGAAGGTGCTTGAAAATGGGGAGTGGAGATCCGAACGCAGGCGTGCCAAATGGTCAAAACGGGCGTTTTAAGGGTGAGCATAATTAACAAAGCAGCGTCATCGACCACGTCACTTGGTTGTCTCTTAGCCTGAACTGTTCGCATGATTGCGGTAGGAAAATCCAACCACAAGCACTGCAAGCAGTTCAGACGTCTTTCGATGTACTCGATTAATCAAATAAATAGCGGAGATGATGTATGATGCGAGCGGCCAGGGGGCGTCTTTTCAAAATAGCGAGCGCATGTTTCGTTCGCTCGCTCAGACATAGAGGCGTCAACAGACCGCAAAGAGCGAGCGCTCAATTTAAAAAGCCGGCCCCTTTTTCTGAACGAGCGAGCGCAAATAGCGTCCGGCTCTGAATCAGGCCCTAAGTCTCATACTTACCTGGATTCTTCGTTCGCCATCCTGTCCGCCGGCATATTGACTAAATCCCATAATAACCATCTATATTTGTGTTACGCCTTTTCTCTCTTAAATTCACGACAATAAATAATATGTGTCGCTTACGTTTAAATATTTTTGGTGCGCTCCATTGAGGCGTTTTTCTTCTACATTGCAAATGAAAATGTTACATTGTAATTAAATAGCCTGTACACGAGAAATACTTTACCCGGCAAAGGGGAAAATCTGCACTGATTCTTTCTGTACAAAGGTCTCTAAGGGCCCGATTCAGCCCCGCTCGCTAGGAAGCGTTCAGGCGCAGGCTGCAGATGTTTGTATTGTGCGCATGCATACGCATCGCAGTGCGCGTGTCCGCGAACCAGTCCAAGCGACCGGGAAGCGTTCGCTCACTGCGCATAGACAGCCCGGCTGAATGAGTGACAGGAGAAGCCGTTTTTGGGTGGTGACAGGGGTTGGTCGCTGGAAAACGGGGAGTGGTGGTGCGAACGCCGGCGTGTCCGAGCGTCTTAACGCGGTTTCAGAGGCGTGCATAATTAAGACGCGGCGTCAAAGTACACGTCACTTGGCTGATTTTTACACTGAAGCGCTCGCAGTGCTCGCAGTAGGGTATAGTCAGCCACAAGCGCTGCGTGTGCAACCGATGGTACCCGATGTTACCGATAGTCGCATACACTTCCTGGAGTTGACGTGCATAAGTGGGCGATTTAAGACAGGCTGGTGGGCGTCTGCATACACAGTGCGATCGCACGTCAAGACATAGTGGGCATGGTAATGCCTTGCCGTGCGATCGCCTGCCTTGTCGGGTTTACATACGCATCTAGCGAGCGGGTCAGAATCGAGCCCTAAATTCCATCCCATAGCCTATTTTTCCAAATAAATAAAAAAAAGTAATATTCAATCAAAATACACAGAGGCCTTAGGAAAGTTATACTACACCAAAGAACTTATACCACGCCAATGAAGTTATACCACGCCAATGAAGTTATACCACGCCAATGAAGTTATACCACGCCAAAGAAGTTATACCACGCCAATGAAGTTATACCACGCCAAAGAAGTTATACCACGCCAATGAAGTTATACCACGCCAATGAAGTTATACCACGCCAATGAAGTTATACCACGCCAAAGAAGTTATACCACGCCAATGAAGTTATACCACGCCAAAGAAGTTATACCACGCCAATGAAGTTATACCACGCCAAAGAAGTTATACCACGCCAATGAAGTTATACCACGCCAAAGAAGTTATACCACGCCAATGAAGTTATACCACGTCAATGAACTTATACCACGCCAATGAAGTTATACCATGCCAAAGAAGTTATACCACGCCAATGAAGTTATACCACGCCAAAGAAGTTATACCACGCCAATGAAGTTATACCACGCCAAAGAAGTTATACCACGCTAATGAAGTTATACCACGCCAATGAAGTTATACCACGCCAAAGAAGTTATACCACGCCAATGAAGTTATACCACGCCAAAGAAGTTATACCACGCCAATGAAGTTATACCACGTCAATGAACTTATACTATGCCAATGAAGTTATACCACGCCAAAGAAGTTATACCACGCCAATGAAGTTATACCACGCCAAAGAAGTTATACCACGCCAATGAAGTTATACCACGCCAAAGAAGTTATACCACGCTAATGAAGTTATACCACGCCAATGAAGTTATACCACGCCAAAGAAGTTATACCACGCCAATGAAGTTATACCACGCCAAAGAAGTTATACCACGCCAATGAAGTTATACCACGTCAATGAACTTATACTATGCCAATGAAGTTATACCACGCCAAAGAAGTTATACCACGCCAATGAAGTTGTACCACGTCAATGAACTTATACTACGCCAATGAAGTTATACCACGCCAAAGAAGTTATACCACGCCAATGAAGTTATACCACGCCAAAGAAGTTATACCACGCCAATGAAGTTATACCACGCCAAAGAAGTTATACCACGCCAATGAAGTTATACCACGTCAATGAACTTATACTATGCCAATGAAGTTATACCACGCCAAAGAAGTTATACCACGCCAATGAAGTTATACCACGCCAAAGAAGTTATACCACGCCAATGAAGTTATACCACGCCAAAGAAGTTATACCACGCTAATGAAGTTATACCACGCCAATGAAGTTATACCACGCCAAAGAAGTTATACCACGCCAATGAAGTTATACCACGCCAAAGAAGTTATACCACGCCAATGAAGTTATACCACGTCAATGAACTTATACTATGCCAATGAAGTTATACCACGCCAAAGAAGTTATACCACGCCAATGAAGTTGTACCACGTCAATGAACTTATACTACGCCAATGAAGTTATACCACGCCAAAGAAGTTATACCACGCCAATGAAGTTATACCACGCCAAAGAAGTTATACCAAGCCAATGAAGTTGTACCACGTCAATGAACTTATACTACGCCAATGAAGTTATACCACGCCAATGAACTTATACTACGCCAATGAAGTTATACCACGCTCATGCAACTACAGTATATCATACGTACTTACTGTATGGAGCAATATTACACTTGTGCAGCAATATTACGCTCATGCAGCTAAATCCAACTCATGTAGCTGTATTACACCCATGCTAGTATATCACGCTCTTAAAAGGTATACTATATCACACCATACCAGCTGACTCCCTGTAATACATTCAGCGATGATCTCCCTGAAGAGCCTAGCCCAGTGGTTCCCAAACTGTGCGTCGCGGCACCCTGGGGTGCCTCGGGACACTTGCATGGGTGCATCAGGTTGGTGGTCCAGCACCCAATCAAATTGTTTATGGTTAATGTAATGTATATATGTGCACAAACAGAAGCACAAACCTGTCCCCCACCACATACCTGACCCTAAGGATGACAGGGGAGCACAATTTACTTCACTTTACTACTTTTCTACAGTTTTTTCTGAATTTCTCAATAACAAACGTTTGGCTTAGGGGTGAAGGAAAACAATGCTGATACTCTAGGGCGCCGCGATTCAAACATTTTGTGAACCACTGGTCTTGCCATCACCCTGAGGCCAACACAGTGATGATGTCATCACTCTCCGCCCAGCATGGAGTAAACAATGGGGAAAAAAATAAGGAGGATGTGTGCTACAAGAAAATGGCAGCTGAGTAGAGGTTTCAGTGGGGAGCTGCGGTCTGTCCTGCTGGAGACAGGAGAACTGAGAACTGAGCAGTACACGCCTCTCCGACGGAGCAGTACACGCCTCTCAGACAGAGCACTACATGCCTCTCAGACAGAGCAGTACGTGCCTCTCAGACAGAGCAGTACGTGCCTCTCAGACGGAACAGTGCACACCTCCCAAATGGAGCAGTACGCGCCTCTCAGATGGAGTAGTACACGCCTCTTTGACGGAGTAGTACACGCGCCTCAGACGGAGAAGTACGCGCCTCTCAGACAGAGCAGTACACGCCTCTCAGACGGAGCAGTACGCGCCTCTCAGACGGAGCAGTACACACCTCTCAGATGGAGCAGTACACACCTCTCAGACGGAGCAGTACACGCCTCTCAGATGGAGCAGTACACGCCTCTCAGACGGAGCAGTACGCGCCTCTCAGAAGGAGCAGTACGCGCCTCTCAGACGGAGCAGTACGCGCCTCTCAGACGGAGCAGTACGCGCCTCTCAGATGGAGCAGTACACGCCTCTCAGACGGAGCAGTACGCGCCTCTCAGACGGAGCAGTACACGCCTCTCAGACGGAGCAGTACGCGCCTCTCAGAAGGAGCAGTACGCGCCTCTCAGATGGAGCAGTACACGCCTCTCAGACGGAGCAGTACACGCCTCTCAGATGGAGCAGTACGCGCCTCTCAGACGGAGCAGTACGCGCCTCTCAGACGGAGCAGTACGCGCCTCTCAGATGGAGCAGTACGCGCCTCTCAGACGGAGCAGTACGCGCCTCTCAGACGGAGCAGTACGCGCCTCTCAGACGGAGCAGTACGCGCCTCTCAGACGGAGCAGTACACGTCTGCTTCTGCTCCTCCACATAAATGTTGCTTTCGCAGCAAATATGTATCACGCTCATGCTCTATATCATGTTCATTCAACTTTATAGCCCACATGTAGTTTTATATTTATCAGGACAAGTTGTTAAAAAATAAAAATAAAAAAGTATGCTCACATACCCGGCGATACCGGCCAGCAGTAATAAGCAGTACCTTACCACATCGCCCGCAAGTCTGGTCCCTTCTGAGTGTGCGTGCCCCGGCATTGCCAGGTTACATGTGCACTGCTCTGTTCTTAAAAAATTTCAAATATAAATAAAATAATAAATAGAAAAACTGAAGAAAAAAAAATAAAAATAAAAATGTATTCTTTTAATATAATTTTAGAGAAAAGGCTTTATGTGAATAATGAAACATGTTGTCCTCTGCAACGCCTCTGCTACAGCCATCTCAGGATAGCATTGGACGACAGCCGGCAGGACAGATACCACCACTGTCCTGGATATTGTATATTTGGGGTAAGTGGCTTCCCCACGCTTTGTATGTGAAACTATGACAGGAGGGCCCTTGCTGGCGATACCTTGTAATGGTCATCGCAGGCTGAGATAAACGGAGCACAGGGGGAATCCCAACACTTTACAACAAAGTCTATTTTCACCAGATTTTGGGACCTCCTCCCTTTGATAAGTAGGCCCCAATTTTACGCCTATACAACTATATCACAGAGCCAACATGCGGACATCGCTTAGGGCAGTAGCGCCCCTGATTTGGCATGTAACAATTAATAATATATAGCTCGTTATATCCTGTTCTAAGCTAACAAAGGGCCTGATTCAGAGCCGCTCGCTATTTGCGGTCGTTCGTTCCAAAACAAGGGGTGGCTATTCAAATGAACCGTTCGCTAATTGCGGTCTGTTCACGCCTCTAAGTCTGAACGAGCGAGCAAAACTTGCGGTTGTAATTTTGAAAAATACGCCCCCTGGCCGCTCGCACCATACGTCATGTCCGCTATTTATTAGATTATTCGAGTACATCGAACAGCGTATGAACTGCTCGCTATTCTTGTGGTTGGTTTTTCCTACCACTATATTGTGAGCAGTTCTGACTATAAAACAACCAGGTGACGTGGTCAATGACGCTGCTGTTTCAATTATGCACACCCTTAAAACGCCCGTTTTGACCTTTAAGCACGCCTGCATTCTGAATTCCACTCCCCGTTTTCAAGCACTTTCCCCTGTTACCACCCACATACGCCTCCTCCTGTCACTCAAAATAGCAGGCATTCGCTATATAGCGAACAAACGATTTTCGGCCGCACTGACTGGTTCGCGCATGCGTATTACAATCCGTACGCATGCGCAGATGTGCGAACATCGCTCGGAACGAACGAGCGGCCGCTTACGAGCGGCTCTGAATGAAGCCCAAAGTCCTTTTTGCGGATGCAATGGATTCCTAACATTAGGGCTTGTGCCATAATGGATTTAAGCCCCGTCCCAACTAAAAAAAAAACAGTGGCCATTGGGCGTGAATCAGCAAGGAACGCACGGATGCAGACGCACGCACCCGGCCGCTGCGAGAATATGCTAATGAATGCATACGCACGCAGAATAAACAGACGCCCAGCACTACATAATACCACCCACTTCCATTAACGTGCGACCTTTATACCTGGCAAGACAGCGGAAACATCGGTAGCATCGAGAACCATCGAACACATTAGCATAATAGTGGTTGACCTGACCTCACTCAGGATTTGTGTCGCTTCCTGTGTGCAACTAGACCTCAGGCTATGTTCCGTCACCGCAAGGGCGTAATTAAGCACGCCCTTGAAACACCTCCTCCGTCACCACCCACAAACGGCACTTCCTGTCAATCACTGTGCTCTGGGTCTGAGTAGCCTCTGCAAACGCAGTTCCCATCGCAATAGCTAGATTGCGCACGCCGGTGCATCATACTTACCTACTTTGCTGGGCAGCTTTCCGGGAGCAGCAGGAGGGGACCTGCTGCTCTCCTCTTTGGGGGGCGGGGCCAGACGATAGACGGCATTAGGCCCCGCCCCATTTAGAGAAAACCCCCGTGATTCGCGGGTCTGTGAGGAGGGGGCGGGGCTAAATTACGCGATTTGCCTAATTTAGCCCCGCCCCTTCCCGACGGACCCGATAATTTCAGGTAAAATCTCCCCATCCTGCCCACTTCACTAGGAAGTGGGCGGGATGCAGGAGATATGCCTCCTCTTCCGGGATCGTCGGGGGTTACCCGAAAAATCGGGAGCCTCCCGCGATTCCCGGGAGAGTAGGCATGTATGTGGTGCATGCGCAGAGCAAAAACATCGGCCAAGTGCGTGCATTCTCTCCTGTGCGTTCCTTGATGAATCAGGACCTTTGTACCATGCTACATTATTATATTACTAAATGTAACTCTTAAATAGGTCAGTTATTAAGACCGCGCTCGTACTAAATTGATTTTTTTTTTTCTTGCACAAGACAAAAAAATACAAAAAATTATAAAAAAAAATAATAATAACAGAAATTAACTTTTATATCTCAGTCAACTAACTCCAGGAAAACATCTTGTGCTTTTATCATTAGGAAACTCTGCACTAATGACTTACTGCAATTCCAGGCTCAACGCATGTACTGTAGAAATCCCATTGGAGAGTTACAGAAAGGCCCTGTGAGTGCATTGCAATTAGATTAAGGCATTTCAGGGCTCAATTAGACACAGGAGCCTTAAACTTGCATTAAGACATTGTAACGCCTAAACAGAATGAATGCTCTGTATAGATTGTAATGGGGGAGAGCAGCGCTGAGCAAAGTACAGGTTGATGAGATTAAGGCTGAAAGGACTCTACCACAGGAGTACAGATCATTACTATGAGACAGGAGAGGTCACCTAGATGTTATATGCTTCAATTATATAATTAGCCTGAAGTATGGGAGACACAGTTACATATACTGTACACTGCACGTAGCTCTCGTAGGGGTCAACAGGTGACACAGCGTCTAACAACATTTGGGTAATTTAACTGTAAATCGACAATTTGTTAGTTATTGAGGAGCCCAAGAGATTCCGTCCCCCCACAATGCTTCTTTTTTTTTGCAATCAAATATCCCAGATGAATCTGATTTGTCACAAGATATCACTGATTCTCTATTTAATTGGTAGCCTAGTTGAAGGGTTCGCTGCAATACACTCCACCCCAACTGTGCACTGTTTGCCCTATCATAATAATCTACCCATGGCGAAGAGTTTATTGCGGCAAATGACCGAACAAGGTTAATCATTAAATAGAGAAGGTGTCATCTGTTTGTGATCTTTGTGTTTATATGTTAATACAGTAGTTTAAGTTAAATGTAACTACAAAAAAAATAAACCTGATGTGACACTGGATTGTTGGCAAGGTGTTTACGACAAGGCGATCTAAGGGAGGTGTTTTAGGTATCGGGTTTTGGAGGGTCAGCTAAAGTGTTGTTAATAAATAATGTATTGTGCGTTAAAAGTTTAAGGAGTCTATGTACTAAGGACCTGATTCAGACCTGGTCGCTAGATACGTACGCTCGCTCCAAGCGTATGCAAATTCTGATCACAACAAGCAAGGCAGGCGATCGCACGGCAAGGCATAAGCACAGCCACTATGTCTTGGCGTGCGATCACTTTGTGTATGCTGACGCGGACCAGCCTGTCTTAAGACTCCCACTTGCGCACGTCATCTCCAGGAAGTGTATGCAACCATCGGTAACATCGAGTACCATCGGGAGAATTCGCAGCGCTTGTGGTTGCCTTTACTCTACCGCAAGTACGGCGAGCGCTTCAGTGTAAAAACCAGCCAGGTGACGTGTACTATGAAGCTGCCTATTAATTATGCACGCCTCTGAAACGGCGTTAAAACACTCAGGCACGCCTGCGTTCGCACCTCCACTCCCCCGTTACTACTGTCCTGCCCCTATTACCACCCACAAACAGCCTCTCCTGTCACTCATTCCACTGGGCTGTCTTTGCTGGGCGAGCGAGCACTTCCCGATCGCTTGGACTAGTTCGCGCACGCGGACTGCGATTCATATGCATGCGCACATTTGCAAACATCGCCGGCAACGAGCAAACGCTTGCTAGCGACCGGGTCTGAATCAGGCCCTAAGCCTTGGAGAAAGATAAAGTGGACGGAGATAAACTACCAGCCAACAGCTCCTAACTGTCATTTTTCAAACTTAAGGGGCCCATTCATCCAGCAAATCAGCTCCCAACTGTCATCTGTTTGAAAAATGACAGTAGGGAGCTGATTGGCTGGAGCACCATTTATCATACGCACTTGTTGTGAATGATAAAACCTGTTGATAAATGGGGCGCCTTAAGTTTGAAAAATGACAGTTAGGAGTTGATTGGCTGGTACTTTATCTCCGCCCACTTTATCTATCTCCAAGGCCATTTGCATAGACCCCTATGTGCGTTGTCTACAGATGTAATATTGATTATAGTGATATTTGTCTTTAATTATGTAAATTACTCATATTTGAATACTAACAGTTGTTTGGTGGTAACAATGACGCTATTTTATTTACCACCTGAAGTAATTACCTGACTGGGCACCATCCCTGAATGTCTGCTGTAATAAACCCTACTCCATCAGCAGATGTCGGACCAGGTCACCCTTCTCTGCTGAATGAGGGATATCATATAGTAGTTAAACACTTACTTATTTATCTTATTGGTGTACAGGTCTCCTCGGGGGTTTATAGTGTGTCAGGAGAGGGCTACAAGTCAATTCTTTTGTAGACGTGATTGATCCTGAATCATAAGGGTCTAGTTACTAAGCAGTGTTAGGAGACAGAGTGAAAAGTGATAAGGTGCCAGCCAATCAGCTCCCAACTGTCATCTCACAGGCTGTGTTTGAAAATGACAGTTGGGAGCTGATTGGCTGGCACCTTATCACTTTTCACTCTGTCTCCTAACACAGCTTAGTAAATAGACTCCTTAGTCTGAAGCCATATATAGTAGCGTATGTGAGCAGGAAGACACAACCGTCATCATTAATATCTGCATTTGCACCTGCCCCATGCTGGATGCTGAGATCCGCCTGACACAGACTTCCCTTCGCCCTATGCACAGCTCAGAGATTAGCACAGAAGTATCATAGGCAAACGCAGGGGGGGTTTTCGTCTGCCTGGAAACCCCCCTCCCCAGCACATACCATGACCACAGTAGAAATAGTAATAGAATAGAATTTTACTAGTTTACATGTTCTTCTCAGTATCACAAATGAAATACTTACCACCACCTGTGGATCTTTTAACATGTATCAGCCAGTAATAAATAACCTGTGCACCAACAAAGAGTTCTGGAAAACATGCACTGTTAGGGATGGACTGCTAAAGAGCCCAATATGTACATATATGTCCAGGACAGTGCTAGGTTCTTCTGCTGCTCCTCCAGGCTCCCGGACTTGCTCCAATGCTCTGGAATGGTGCCCACATCTAAAATAAATACATTCAGCTCAGGCAGGATGGCTTACTGTTGCATCAAATGACTTACTGTGATCCTGTATATGCTGGAATTATGACACACAATACACATTGTATGACGCATATTAAAACTTGATAAGTACTAGTTCTGCCCTCTTCATTGACTGACCACACTCGCTCTAAAATCAAGCATTTGGAAACCCCCCCTCTAGAAATCCTGCGTTTGCCACTGAGTATGGCTACAGTACATGAGCCTATGAGCCTCCCACAACACTCCCAACGCATACTTGCAGACTTTTTGGCTGCTCCTTCCGGGAGGGAGCAGCCAGATCTGCAGGACGGGGGGGCGTGACCGGGACAAGGGGGAGTGGCCGGGCGGGTGACATTACTTGTGGGCGTGGTGGGGGCGGGGTCACATGATCACGTCAGTTTGGCCCCGCCCCCGCTACATAATGCCGATAAAATAGGCAGTGTGAAGCAGGGGGTGGGGCCAAAATGATGCGATCACGTCACCGCCATCCCCCCCCCACTGCGGGGGTTGCAGAGGGGATAGGAGGGGTGGGCGGCAGCCGGGAGAATTGCCTGCCTTCCCAGGAGGTCGGGAGCGGCACACGATTTTCGGGAGGCTCTCGACCAAATCGGGAGTGTAGGCAAGTATGTCCCAACGAGACGGATCTCTTATGTGCGACAGCAAAGTTATCGCTCAGAAACGCCCATTCCATGCAAGGAGAGATCTTAGCCTCCATCTGTTTGACTCACGATCGCCTGGAGCCACCCGTAAGTTCGGGGGGAGTAGGCAAGTATAAAGTAACCTCAACAGTATCCGTAACAGGAAAGGCTGTACATGACATTCACTCACAGTATTTAATATAGTCATTTCCGTATCGGTCTCTCGCTAAGCAAATTGTACGTCTGATCCAGGCAAAAATGGAGACATGAGAAAAAAATGTTGTTGGAAAAGTCTCTTTCCACTTTATAAGCTTACAGTAGGATCATTTAAACATTTTGGGGTCTATTTACTAAGCAGTGTTAGGAGACAGAGTGAAAAGTGATAAGGTGCCAGCCAATCAGCTCCCAACTGTCATCTCACAGGCTGTGTTTGAAAAATGACAGTTGGGAGCTGATTGGCTGGTACCTTATCACTTTTCACTTTGTCACCTAACACTGCTTAGTCTTAGACCCCTTTGTAATATGAACTCTCTGAAAAAAGGCTGGCACACTACACCTGACACATAGGGGTAAATTTACTAGTTAAGAAGTGATGTTGCCCATAGCATCCAATCAGATTCCTGGTATTATCTTCTAGAAGGTGCTAGATAAATGAGAAGTAGAATCTGATTGGTTGCTATGGGCAACATCACTTCTTAAATACAACTCCCATCTTAGTAAATTTACCCTATAAAGTCCATGAATGCCATCATATACTTTACAGCACATAAATGTGTATTCAAAATTAGGTAGTATGTGGGAATAGAAAAATCTGTGAAAATGAAATGCTCAAAGCAGCACAGAGTGTATCAGGAGATGAGTGATGTGTTAGTGAGGGCAGGGCTGCATGTGACAGGGGCAGTGACATGATGTGAGGAGGGGAATGGAGGCAGCAGGAAGTCACAGACTGAGAGTTATATAGTGGGAGGAGCAGGGTCCCCCAGCAGCACAGAGTATATCAGGAGATGAGGGATGTGTTAGTGAGGACAGGGCTGCATGTGACAGGGGGCATAATGTGAGGAGGGGAATGGAGGCAGCAGGAAGCCACAGACTGACAGTTATATAGTGGGATGAGCAGGGTCCCCCAGCAGCACAGAGTATATCAGGAGATGAGTGATGTGTTAGTGAGGACAGGGCTGCATGTGACAGGGGCAGTGACATGATGTGAGGAGGGAAATGGGGACAGCTGGAAGTCACAGACTGAGAGTTATATAGTGGGAGGAGCAGGGTCCCCAGCAGCACAGAGTATATCAGGAGATAAGTGATGTGTTAGTGAGGACAGGGTTGCATGTGACAGGGGCAGTGACATGATGTGAGGAGGGGAATGGAGGCAGCAGGAAGCCACAGACTGAGGGTTATATAGTGGGAGGAGCAGGGTCCCCCAGCAGCACAGAGTATATCAGGAGATGAGGGATGTGTTAGTGAGGACAGGGCTGCATGTGACAGGGAGCATAATGTGAGGAGGGGAATGGAGGCAGCAGGAAGCCACAGACTGACATTTATATAGTTGGAGGAGCAGGGTCCACCAGCAGCACAGAGTATATCAGGAGATGAGTGATATGTTAGTGAGGACAGGGCTGCATGTGACAAGGGCAGTGACATGATGTGAGGGGGGGAATGGGGACAGCAGGAAGTCACAGACTGAGAGTTATATAGTGGGATGAGCAGGGTCCCCCAGCAGCACAGAGTATATCAGGAGATGAGTGATGTGTTAGTGAGGACAGGGTTGCATGTGACAGGGGCAGTGACATGATGTGAGGAGGGAAATGGGGGCAGCAGGAAACCACAGGCTGAGAGTTATATAGTGGGAGGAGCAGGGTCCCCAGCAGCACAGAGTGGTTATGTAAATCTCCTTATATATTGATAAGTGTAGGGCATCTTGTGCTTTGAAATGTATGTCAATAAAATTAGGTTAATATACCCAACTTGTGTAAATTAAGGAGTTCCTGTCCCTTTGGTCACCAGAATCCATAATGAAGAACGTAATTTGCAATGTACAGTGCTGTAGGGGAAAGTTGTGCATTTCTCAGATACATCTACCCCAGCATAGAGCCATTCCTGTGTATAGTATGCACACACCCAATGTTTATGGCACAATGATATATTGCACTGGGGCTACACTCTCCGGCAATACAGAGATGCACGGCCGAGGTGCAGGAATGTTATAGAATAATGAAGTGTATTTACAATTAATGTAGCACACCGTGGTCAATGGCTATTACTGGGCAGGACTTAAGGGCATCCCTGTCTGAAGTGAAGTCAATTGAGTTTAATCAAATTGATTGAAAGTTGTAATATGCTGGGGAACATCCTAAGGGCCAAAGCCAATGAATGATTTTGTCAAACTGTCAAATGAATATACTGCAGCTGAAGTCATAGCACAAATTAGAAATAAATGGAGGTTATATGTAATTTTGCGGCCGCTGTTTGCGATTCCTCATGTTTTCCTATCTCTGGCCTGGGTGACAGGTTTGTCTATACTTAGTGATGTGATGCGATAATACTGTTGCAGAAATCTATTATAGCTGATGAGAAAAGTACCAGTAATTCACTAAGGTCCAGGTTGGAAGTGAATATGGAGCATGTTACTCCAAAGACGAGCGCATGGACAAAATGCATTCTGCAATTCCACCTGTGTGTAGAGATGAACGCATCCTGTGATGTTCCCGCAGCATACGTGGGCACATGGTTTGCCACTGCGCACTCGCACCCACTGTATACTAGGTGCACAAGATACGCCTCCAAATAGTTGTATTTCGGCTTAGGCTCACAAGGTTCTGATTCAGAGTAGGGATGAGCGGGTTCGGTTCCCTGAGAACCGAACCCACCCGAACTTCGGGGATCCGGGGCGATCCGAGCCCAAGCTCGGATCTCCCTGTCTGCCCCGGATCCCTCTCCCGAGGCAAAACCTCGAGATCTGCTGTCGGATCTCGAGGTTTTGCCTCGAGCGGCCATTTAAAAAAAAAATGCCTTTGCCTTTAATGGGCAAAGTGCTGATTGGCTGACAGAGCCGTCTGTCACGGCTCTCAGCCAATCAGCATTATGGTGCTCATTTGCATGTAGCACGGACTCGTGAGATCCGTGCTACATGCATCTGTGTGATTGACAGTGACACAGAGCACAGATGGGTCAGTGAGACCCGTCTGTGCTGCTGTGTATTTCAATGACACAGATGCACGCACGGACCAGGAGATCCGTGCTACTTGCATCTGTGTCATTGACACAGAGCACTAACGGGTCCGTGAGACCCGTCTGTGCTGCTGTGGTAAATAAAAAAAAAAAAACCTGTGTAAAAAGAGAAAAAAATGGCGTGCCCCCCCCCCAAAAAAAGAGCAACCAGCCCCGGGCATTAGTGACCCAGTGCTGGGTGTGCTTAAATACAGGGGACAAACGACATAGGGGTCCCCTGTACTTAAACACAACCAGCACCGGGCTAGTCAGAACCAGAGCTGGTTGCCAAAATACGGGGGACAAACGACGTAGGGGTCCCCCGTATTCTGCGCAACCAGCTCTGGGCTCTGATCCGGTCCTGGTTCTGGAAATACAGGGGAAAAAAATGAGTAGGGTTCCCCTGTATGTTCCAGAACCAGCACTGGACTTTTTCTAGCGGGGGGCTGATGCCACAGCCAGGGGAGCCCTTTCACCGGGCCCCCCAGCCGCAGCATCAGCCCTGACCGCTAGTCAGCCCAGGCCGGGGATCCCTGGAGAGCTGGGGACCCCCCCAATAAAGGGGTCACCCTCTCCAGGGCTCCCCAGGCCCATGCTGATAGCCCGGGGCTATCCCCGCCACCCCTGGTGGCGGTGGGTGGCGGGTTGATTGTGTGGTGTGGTGTAAATAAAGAATATCAAACATTGTCTTTACAAGTAGAACTGCAAGTCCCAGCAAGCCTGCCCCGCATGCTGGTACTTGGAGAACCACAAGTACCAGCATGTAGGGCATTAAGGGCCCACTAGTACCTGTAGTTCACCTGTAAAAAAATGTTTAAAAAAAACACAGGACACACACACCGTGACAGTATAAGTTTATTAAACATACATACACACACACACACACATGTACACATACTCACCTATGTAACCTGTAGCATCGGTCCACTTGTCCGGTAAAGTATCCCTAGGGGACCTGTGAAAAAAATCATACTCACCATCTCCTATGCGAGGTTCTGTCCTCTTCGTTCCAAAGTAGGCATCCCCGGACTTAGCAAAAAAACAAAACAAAAACGCGATCCACGAACTTAGTACCGTTCTATAGAACGGTACTTCCCGAATGAGAGCTTAGCGGCGGGGTATCACCATGGAAACCCCGCTGCTAAGCGTTCATTGGCTGAGAGAGGCCATCTCCCGTCTCTCTCAGCCAATGAACGGCTCCCTCCATTGTAGTCAATGCTGGGAGCCGCAAGGTTATTAAAGTTTACCCTGCGGTTCCCACCATTGACTACAATGGAGGGAGCCGTTCATTGGCTGAGAGACGGGAGATGACCTCTCTCAGCCAATGAACGCTTAGCAGCGGGGTTTCCATGGTGATACCCCGCCGCTAAGCTCTCATTCGGGAAGTACCGTTCTATAGAACGGTACTAAGTTCGTGGATCGCGTTTTCGTTTTTTTTTTTTGCCAAGTCCGGGGATGCCTACTTTGGAACGAAGAGGACAGAACCTCGCATAGGAGATGGTGAGTATGTTTTTTTTCACAGGTCCCCTAGGGATACTTTACCGGACAAGTGGACCGATGCTACAGGTTACATAGGTGAGTATGTGTACATGTGTGTGTGTGTATGTATGTTTAATAAACTTATACTGTCACGGTGTGTGTGTCCTGTGTTTTTTTAAACATTTTTTTTACAGGTGAACTACAGGTACTAGTGGGCCCTTAATGCCCTGCATGCTGGTACTTGTGGTTCTCCAAGTACCAGCATGCGGGGCAGGCTAGCTGGGACTTGCAGTTCTACTTGTAAAGACAATGTTTGATATTCTTTATTTACACCACACCACACAATCAACCCGCCACCCACCGCCACCAGGGGTGGCGGGGATAGCCCCGGGCTATCAGCCTGGGCCTGGGGTGCCCTGGAGAGGGTGACCCCTTTATTGGGGGGGTCCCCAGCTCTCCAGGGATCCCCGGCCTGGGCTGACTAGCGGTCAGGGTTGATGCTGCGGCTGGGGGGCCCGGTGAAAGGGCTCCCCTGGCTGTGGCATCAGCCCCCCGCTAGAAAAAGTCCAGTGCTGGTTCTGGAACATACAGGGGAACCCTACTCATTTTTTGTCCCCTATATTTCCAGAACCAGGACCGGATCAGAGCCCAGAGCTGGTTGCGCAGAATACAGGGGACCCCTACGTCGTTTGTCCCCCGTATTTTGGCAACCAGCGCTGGTTCTGACTAGCCCGGTGCTGGTTGTGCTTAAGTACAGGGGACCCCTACGTCGTTTGTCCCCTGTATTTAAGCACACCCAGCACTGGGTTACTAATGCCCGGGGCTGGTTGCTCTTTTTTGGGGGGGTGCACGCCATTTTTTTCTTTTTTTACACAGGTTTTTTTTTTTTTTTTTACCACAGCAGCACAGACGGGTCTCACGGACCTGTCATTGCTCTGTGCCAATCACACAGATGCATGTAGCACGGATCTCCCGGGTTCGTGCTACATGCAAATGGGCACCATAACGCTGATTGGCTTCCTGTCTGCCACTGCAGTGCCACTCCTAGATGGGCCACGTGTTTGTGCCGCCCCCTTGTGTCGCTTAGCATAGTCATCCAGCTTCCTCGGTACAACCTTTTGGCCTAAAAACAATATTGTGAGGTGTGAGGTGTTCAGAATAGAGTGGAAATGAGTGGAAATTAATGTTATTGGGGTTATTAATAGCGTAGGAACAAAAAAAGGCCCATTTATGTGATTTTAGCATTTTTTTTTTATTTTTTAAGAAAAAATCCGGATCCAAAACACAAAACCCAGAACCCAAAACACGGAAGGGTGGTTTTGGCAAAACCAATCCAGATCCAAAACACGAAGAAAGATCCAGATCCAAAACCAAAACACAAAACACGAAAAGTGTCCGGTGCACACCCCTAATTCAGAGATGGTTAGCGCACATCAGGGGATCGGTATGAAATACCGCCGGTTCTAATCCCGACGCTGGAAGACCGGCGGTTCTAATCCCGACAGGTAAGTATTTTCCTATTCACTAACCTAACCCCCCCTAACCCTCCCTTAGGGGTGCCTAACCCTAACCCCTTCCCCATGCCTAAACCTAACCCCCCCCCTTCCCATAGCCTGACCCTAACCCCCTGCCTAATCCTAAATCCCACCCGGGAGCCCCTAAACTAACTCTCCCCCCCGCGCGGCTGTCCGCACCCGGCGCTCGGCTTACCTCGGATCGGGATGCCGGGCGTCGGGCCCCGGCATAGGTAAAATGACAGGCGTCTGGATTTCGAGGTCTGTCAATAGACCCTTGCCGGGATTATAGACAGTCAAGATGCCGACGGTTGGCATATAGACCATCGGCATCCCGACTGCATACCCTCCGAAGGTGGGAGGACTGCGCATGCAAAGTATATGTACAGTGCATGCGCAGCCCTCCATCTGCAAGTTCGCTCACAGAGCCTCCCCCAGCCACAGCCTGATTGACAGGCTGCTCTGCGGCATTTAGGAGGCAGAATGGGGGCATTCCTGGGCAGCATTACAGGAGAGACACGGCCAGGATCTGCAGCCATGGATGCAGACTTCCTGGCCTCGCAAGCCGTCAGGATCTGGTCAGGCTGCGGTAAGCTTCAGCTGCGACAACCTGGCCAAAGGGACAACAATCGCGACCATTCCAATGGTGGTCCCAGGCTGCGAGCTTGGTCGCAGCGCTGGGTCACGCAGATGCGGCAAGGTTTCTCACACCTCCTTCTGCATTTGCATTTTAGATGGACGGAATTGCGCAACCGCTTGTGTGCGTCGCTGCAATTCCGTCCATCTCTAAATCAGGCGCATAGAACCACGGTTCTCCAAACACGCGCTCACTGAACCGCAGCTGAGGTGAGAATTCCCTGTTTCCAGCCAGTTACGACCCTTTTGCTATAAGTATAGGTGCAATGTACATTGCGTGCTGCTGTGCGTCGCCCATACACGTGTGTGCTCAGCTCCAGAGCAAGCGATGTGTAACCATTCTACGGGAGACGCTCTCACATAATGGCACAATTCAGACCCGCTCGCTAGGCTGCGTTCGCACGTAGCCTGCCGATGTTTGCAATCTGCGCATGCGTATATGACGCAGTGCAAGTGCGCGAACCAGTCCATGCGATTGCAAAGCGTTCGCCCCTTGTACGTAGAAGCCTCGCTAGAATGAGTGACGGGACGAGCTGTTTGTGGGTTGTGACAGGGGTTGGTCGATGGAAACGGGGGTGTGGTGGTGCGAACGCAGGCGTGTTTGAGCATCTGCACGCCATTTCAGGGGCGTGCATAATTAAGACGCATCGTCAGCGTACACGTCACATGGCTGAATTACACACAGCAGCAGTCGCAGTGCTTGCGGTAGGGTATGGTCAGCCACAAGTGCTGCGTACGGGTCCGATGTTACTCGATGTTACCGATTGTTTCATACACTTCCTGGAGATGACATATGTTACTATGTGAAAGTGGGCGTCTTGTGACAGGCTGGCGGGCGTCTGAATAGATACCGCGATCACACGGCAAGTCATAGTGGGCGTGCTAATGTCTTGCTAGCGATGGCGGGATTTGCATACTTTGGCAGCTGACGGCTACGTGCGAACGCATCTAGCGAGCAGGTCTGAATCACCCATACATTCAAGTCTTTATCAGTCCCTAACAGTTGATCATCTACTCCTGAAATCCCAAATTACAGGATAGGAACCCTGCAAGAAGGGAAACAGCAGTGTCATCCAGTCAGGGGGGTGGGGGATTTTACAGATTTTGAAATGAAATAAAAAATACACAACAATAGCAATAATAATAATAATAATAATAATAATATATGAAAATAATGTTTATTTTTGTTCAATTTATTTACGGTTATTAAGTATTTCTAAGTTTATTTCTATCTCTTACAAGAATAAAAGTCTACCCTTAATATAAAAATTATTTTTTTTTCCCAGAACCTGAACCACAAGACTTTCATTCTTTTCTTATCCCATATCAGGCAAAATTGATTATATCTATATAATAAAATTGACTGCTGATAGAAATTATTGTCAGGGAGAAAGATAGAGAGAGTGTGAGTGGGGGTCATGTAGGGTGATGAGATGGAGAGAAAGAGAGGAGATGTAACCCGAGATAGAGAGGAAAAACAAATAAATAAAATTCCCAGGCATATTGCGGCTAGGTTATTAATATTATTATTATTAAGCCGTACTTATGGGGAGAATGTATTGAACTTTGGAGAGAGACAAAATACAACACCAATCAGCTTCTAACTGTCATGTTATAGGTTGTGTTTGAAAAATGACAGGAGCTGATTGGTTGGTACTTTATCTCTCCACTTTACCTCACACCAACCTTTGATACATATCCTCCTTAGGGAGATAGTAGATACAGTTTTCTATGAAGTGGCCGCATTTTATATCTGGATGCATTTACTAGGCGTATTATTGCATTCTATTAATCTAGTTGTAAAATACTTTTTTAGTGTGCTACCATAAATATGACATTGGGATAACTCTAATGTTCCATATGTGCTGCAAATTCCTCAATGCCAAGATATACAGCGTCCAAATATCTCAAACCAAAACCTCCTCCCTAACCCACCACATGGTGACCCCACCTGATATGGATGGAACTGGTCACTCAAGGCAATGCAAGTAATCACAGGCATTGACACATTGTATATGACTAACTGTCCCACCTAGGGGGGAGGGTATCCAATTAGCCGCAATCGGCGAAAAACAGGGATTTTTCGCCGATTATCCCCATTTTTCTACAATGTTTTTTTTTCCCCTATCCTATTATTTCACCCGAAAACACATAGGATCCGTGATAAGCTCACGGATCTATGTGTTTTCGCCATTGAGGCTGTGAAAAAATGGCAGTTATCCAGGATTATTTTTCAGGACACATCAGGTCCCCAAACAAATCCACCATAAGTGGCAGCGTCTGGCAGCACTTCAGGGCTAATATGATAGACCCCGTTGCGATCAATTGGCAGCGCTACTTTAGCGCTGCTTATTGGTTACCCCTCCTAATGCAGCTCCTTTCTATGACCTGATGCTTCTCTGAGAAACAAATATACTCTAGGGGTCTTTGATTGACCAAGAACCACGTATTGGGCCCCTGAGAAGAATTGAGTCGCCCTCCACTGCAGAAGGGCCTGAGACAGGGGCTTCCGCACAACGGACCTTGTTGGGATCGCAGCGGGAAATGACTTCACATCCACCTAAAACTTACACATAGCAGAGTCAGACAACTTGTGTTCTGAACATGGGGCCTAGCGACCCACTGAGGACTAATGACATAATTTTGCTCTTCACGTCGCAATGATGTCACAAGTTCTTATTGAGTATACAGGCTGCGCCCTCATGAACATTGGCTTATCCCTCAAATAGTAATTTCCTGCTGTACAAATATAAAAGAACACTTTTTAAGTAATGTCTCAGATTCCTGTGTCAGACATCTATGACTGCTCCGAAATACAATTATAATATTGCACTTAATGTCCCTACAACAGGAATATAGCTACAGTGTATACAGATATACCTTTATTCAAATGCGTTACCAAACAATTGTGCCAAATTGATCTGATCAATACCACAGCACGTTGTGCAGGAGAGATAAACACAGAGACCTACTGTCATCCTTCAGGCGGCTTCTATAAGACAACAGCTTTGCAGAGAGGAACATAGAACAGTCACTTACCTAGGGAGACAAAATGGAGAGAAACGAACAGTTAGGACGAGTCTTTTATCTCTTCATATAATACAGAGAATTATATATAGTCATCAGACGTTAGCATGCTAACTCTATTTATATCATGGATTTAGTGATACAGTTATCAGCTACAGTCATTTGTCTGTTATTTGCTACATTGTGGCAAAAATGACTTTCTACAATCCAGTGACTGACAGCTACTAGGGGCCTGATTAAGAGGTGGGGGCAGTAGCTGGTGCGTGTTTCATCGCAGTCGCTACTGTGGCTGCATGGTAATGTCATGACTGACGGGCATCCTACTGAGAATTACAATATGCGGACAGGATGCACCATCGATCGGACATTAGAGCAACCCTATAGCTGGTCCCTGGCACCAACACTTATGCTGCTGATAGCCCCCCCCCCCCAGTCATCGCTCAGGAAGGCCCTCAAAATTGCATGGATCTCCATATATAGAAAGCTGGAGAGATGCTATTATTGTTGGCCATTGGTTGTTTGTTAGTTATAATAAGAGTTTTACCAGAGACTGAAATTATTGGAGTGAAAGACAATAAATCGCTAATAAATCGCTAATGTTGATGTTTCAGATGCAAAGTCCATACTTTAACATTAAATAATGAGCTGTATCCATACATTCATATGTACAGACTTCGGGACACAGGATCCGATATACTGTAATTCCACCATAATACAGTATACAGTATACAACAAACACAACACTAACTAGAGATTTTCCCTTCTCGGGAGGGTCCCCACCTCCCCTGAGGTACCTGGCTTGGGATGACCGGCTTGGGATGCGAATGCTTTAGCCACGGAGCCCCAGTGATAGGGTCTCCTGGTCCCCCGGTTGGTTTGTGTCCAGTGCTGTTTTTAAATATAGGGGTACCCCTACGCATTTTCCCCCCTATATTTAAAACCAGCACTGGCCTTGCAGCCAGGTGCTGGTTTCTAAATTACGGGGGAACCCTACTCATTTTTTCCCCCTGTAATTTTAGGAACCAGGACTGGCTGAGTAGTCTGGGGCTGGTTATGCTTTTGGGGGGGGACCCTACATAATTTTTTTTACAGTTAACCCATTTTTTACAGCTACAACACAAGCAGCCTTCACATATCTTGCTGCTTGCTCGGGAGAGTTTTGCAGAGAGAAGACACTGCAATCTCGGGTGAGTAATCTCCTTCAAAGCTTGCTACTCGGGGGAGAAATCTCGATCTGCTTCACCATCGGAAAACTCACTTTCACCTAAACTCACTTCTTAGTAAATTTGTGAGTTTCAGGAGCCTGAAATCACCCGAGTTTCGGCGTTGCTAATCAAGATGAAAAAAAAAAAAACTCGATTCTTAGTAAATTTACCCCATAGAGGCCTGATGATACAATGGGCAAACAGTAATCGCTTCTTACAGTATTTCGCAAATGTGCAGATTTTCCACTATGACTCCAACGACAGAATCATCGAAAAATCAGTATTTTGCCATTGCGATTACATTTTGGCCCATGGTGTCAGGGACAAATGCCGGCTCTTTACTACCGCAAATCATGTTTTCATAAGCTACCATTAATGGTACACTGCAAGACACATTAGACAGTTCGCTCGTTGGATGTCATTTATACTTTTATTATTTATTTATAGCATGCCAGTAGTAAATCTGTTTTTTTTTTTAGGTACACAAATAGCAGTTTTTTTTCTTCAAGGAAACCTCCCATTCTGCAATGTATAATAGACAGTAAGGCTACCCAGTCAGATAGGGATGTGGTCAGGAGGTCAACACCCACTATGTGCTTTCATTGTGTGGTTGACAGATAAGAGACTATTGATGATTGGTTGCCATGAAAAATATATTAGAAACAACTCTTTATATCTTTAAAATAATTGTGTTTGAACATTCCATAAAAACAAAAATTAAATGATACATTGAAAATATACAGATCAATAGAGAACTATGGAGGGAATTTACCAAAGCTTGGAGAGAAATAAAGTGGAGAGAGATACCCCTTTCACATCTGGTCGCACCCGGGATTTTGTTGAAAGTTCCATAGAAGGCGAGACCCAGCTTGCGCTTGGAGATAAGATCATCTTATCGCATCACCCCGAGTTACGCATTCACACTGCACCATGAGCTGGGTTCAATACTTGTTCAACCCTTCTCGTGACCAGGGTTGAAATGCCGGGTTGCTCGACCAGCCCAGGGCCGGATTAACAATGGGGCGGGTGGAGCTCCAGCTCCAGGCCACCCCATGACAATAGGCCCACAGGATCTACTGCCGTGCATGCTGTGTTGACAGGAAAAAATAACTTTTCCTGTCACCACCACAGCGTCCATTCTGCAGGATTATATCCCATTCCTTCCAGCCCCGTTGCCCGAAGCCCCGCCTATCCTTGGGCCTGCTCGTAGCTCCACCCCCAGCTGTCTGAAATTCCGCCTCCGGGCAGGCCGTCAGTGCATTCTGAGTTGCACTAAGCTCCGCCCCCGAATCAAGTTAATCTCCGCCCCCTCTAGTTACACCATCGCAGTGACTGTCACACCCCCCTGCAGCGGCACACAATAGGCCCTTCATAAATATCAGCTCCAGGCCCATGTGGACATTAATCTGGCACTGGACCTGCCTTATTTCAACCTGGCCCTTTCACACTGCACAGTAACCTGGGGTGCTGCGCATTCACGTGCAATAACCTGAGTTATTAGTTGTAGTGTGAAAGGGGTGAGATAGTACCAACCAATCAGCTCCTAACTGTCATTTCCCAGACTTATGACTTGTTCAGTGTGTGAAACAACAGTTTGACCCTTTCTCGTACAGAATCTTTAAAGTAATACCTCTTTTCCACCAAAAACCCAGGTCCGACCTGGGTTTTTGGACATGGTTCCAACCCTGGTCAGACCCAGGTCAGACCCATTTACACTGTACCTTTGATCTGGGTTACTCCCAGGTCAGCCCTGTTCACACTGAACTCAGGTCTGCCCTGCTAAACCTGTGAGGTCATAAAAAGTGGGAGGTGATTGCTCCACAACCACCAATCCGCTCATTTTAGGCATGACCCAGGTCAGATAACCCGGGTTGCGCCGTTTACACTGCACCATTACCTGGGTCCATCCTGGGTCCAACCCTGGTAGCTACCTGGGTTGGATTACAGGGTCACTTGACCCAGGTTATTTTTCAGGGACCCTTTTACACTGAGCTGCGACCCGGGTAGACCCAGCAATAACCCAGGTTTTTGCTCTGGTGTAAAAGGGGTATTACAGTGATGTGCCTGGCATTCCATCAATATGAGGCTTAACAACAAAATAGGTATCATGCATTTAGAATTACAACTCATTCGATCTACCTCGGATATTTTGCTGCCCACAGACAGCTGCCTCAGGTTGTTTCATGAAACACGCAGCTTTGAACTGACCCCAATGTGGCTCAGCCAATGACTTGTGTATTTTTCCTGAATGTTCCTTATGTAATTAATACACTGCATACTATTAGCTAGCTCATTAGCACCTTGCCTTGTTAAATAAACAAAGCCCCTGTTTTCCACAATACGATCTATAGATATTCAGAGTCACTGTTTGCACAGTGCGTGCATATAAAAGCATGCATCACTGGCTAATTTCACATACCCAGTCCACACTGCAGCCCAAAACCCACACATATCAGAGACACTGTGAGATCCCAGTGAAAAACATTTTGCCTAGTTGAATATCCGCCCATTCCTGCTCCTGCAGACAGTAATACACACACACCATCCATCTCCTCCCCCCGCAGCTGCTCTCAAACAGCTCCCAACAAGTGGCAAATTCCTTAATTGTGTTATTAGCTGAATTATTAATTGGTATAAAAACAACATTTTACTGGGCATACAAAACTCATTTGGAAATTAGATATAGCCTTCACAAGTAGGTGTGACCCAGACCATCTACACAGAGGATCTGGGCCTGCTTTGTGCTTCCAAATGTTATATCCTGCTATATATATATATATATATATATATATATATATATACTACGTACACCTGTAGCCTTTATTTGTTTACATTGTTTTTGCCTATAACCCCATTCCATTGATCCTGAAAAGGACCACACTATTATGTAAAAGGGGCATTACTTCTGCATGGCATAATGTGTATAAGGGGTAATGCTGTGTGGCATAACCTGAATGGGCTCTGTGTGGCATAACCTGAATGGGCTGTGTGGCATAACATGAAGAGCTCTGTGTGGGGACAAATGTATGTGTTTGTTTATTTACCTATGGGGGGGCCCTTTTAAGATCTTGCTGTGTGTCCCACAAAGTTATAGTTAAGCCCTTGCATGCCAACACACAGGCTCTGGATTTAGTATGAACTTGCATGAGTCATCAAGTTTGCTCACACTGAGGTTAAAATTATACTTTTGAAGCTTTCTCACAGGTTTTTGGCAGACTACTAATTTCCACTGGAGCCAGCCTCAGAACCTGTGTAATTTAAAAGTGTCCCCATGTTTAGCTATTGTATGACAGTGTGTCACCCTGACGAAGTTCAAACATAATCCTGGTCAAACTACACCACGATGCCAAATTTGGTGGAGCAACTGTACATCCAAAACTCTGGCCAAGCATAAAGGTCACAAAGATGGACAGAGAGACACGCTTTCTTACATATTATATATACTCTCTCTCTCTCTCTCTCTCTATATATATATATATATACATACTTTGTAGACAGGAGAATTGGTCAACAATAGCAATGTCGACATTCGGAATGTCAATATGTGAAATGCTGACATTGCCAGAATGTCGACATTAGGATTATGATGCAGGTTGGGAGTGTTAGGGATAGGCTACCGGGATGGGGGGGATTTAGGGTTAGCCACTAGGGGGCGGGTTAGGGTAGGCATTAGGGTTAGAGCCAATGCACTCACCAGAACACCACTCCGTCAGATAACTGACAGTCACATGACCACCGATACCCGGAAGAGGCTGATGCACTCATCTGGAGCATAGAAGTAATTTCTGGGCCACATAGGACGATATGTCAACATTTCATCAGTGTCTACATGATGAATGTTGACGAGATCATTATGACCATGTCGACATTTCATACCACACCTGGTGAATTGGCTCCTAATACTGAGAAACTGGATTCAGCACCTTGGACAGCATCTCAGGAGTCTACTATAAATTCCTATAAAATTTGTCTTTGACAATTACTATACAAAACCGCTGGTGTTATTAGAAGGGTGCGGGGGGGTCACGCCATCGGATGTTGTCACCGAGCAGCCACAACACAGAGAGAGGCAGGGGAGAGGCTGTGAGCTGCCCCCAGCAGTTTCCGGAGCACTGGGTAAGCCCACGCTGAGAAAGAGGGGTGTGACATGCGGTCACGCCACCAAGATTGGCACACACAAGGGAGCGTGGCTTTGCAGATCTGACCACGCCCCTTGCATGCACACTTTTGGCACGCGGGAGGAGTATGGCCTGCCGCACCAGGTGTTCCCTGAATTAAGTGACGCCGCTGTACTAAACCATATTTACACAGAACCCCAGAAGTAAAATCTACTGCTGTATGCAATCATTTTGAAGGCTATGTTTGAAAACCTAAATAATATTTAGTACAGCAAAAAATGGATGTCAGTCTACCACAAGCAACAGCATATTAGTACCAGTTATTTATACAGCTCACATATTCTGCAGCGCTTTACAGAGAATATTTCAGTCACTCACCTCAGTCCCTGGCCCGGTGGAGCTAACAATCTATATTCCCTACTACATGGACACTCATACACACTAGGGTTAGTTTTGGTCAGAAACCAATAAACACCCACCAGTATGTTTTTGGCGTGTGGGAGGAAACTGGAGCCCCCAGAGGAAACTTATGCAAACACAAAGAGAACATGCAAACTCCACACAGATAATGCTTTAGTCAGGAATTAAACTCATGACCTCAGGGCCGTTAGGCAGTAATGCCGACCACTACACCAACAGTGCATGAACCAGTTTCTTTTTTCTAATATACAGTCCTCTTTTCTGATACATCTCTCCCCCTTTTTTTTAAGCGCAAATAATTACTTTTATGATGTTATTATGCTCTGCAGAAATGTTTCATATATTATACAGTACATGTAAGCAAAACATGCTAAACATGTGAACCGCTACAGTATACAAGATTCATGATTATGACAATAAAACCTCTCCCCACAGCCGCCAAACACACAGGTATCTTAATCTATATTATTACCCGGCCGGCACAGTGATCAGCACTAGGACATTGCTGCCTGCCTGGACTTGCAGCTTACCGCTTGCCTCGGAATTTGAACATATATAATGAAGTGTGAGACAGCTGCAATTAATTTCACAATTTCCAGACTACAGCAGGACAGATTCTCCTTGTGCCTCCCGCTTTACTAATCAATGCGAGGCATTGTACTGACCTGCGCCGTTACCACCGCCCAGCAAATGTCAGCAAATCGCCATCATTCTGTCACATTCCGGCAAAGCTAGTAATTTAGCAATAACTGTGTGACAGTCACTGAATTGTTAACTGGACTCGTAGAAGATCCACAATCGTTATCCGGCCGTAGAAAGGAAGGAAGGCTACGTAACTGTCTATTATTCTGCTGTCAATGCCGTACAATAGAGACCACCAGATAACTCCGCCATATCCATTCAGTGCTATTCAAAATTATCTTTTTTTCTGTTGTAAAAACAAGATCAATTACATGAACTTATAGCCCTTTTACACCAAAGCAAAAACCTGGGTTATTGCTGGGTCTACCCGGGTCGCAGCTCAGTGTAAAAGGGTCCCTGAAAAATAACCCAGGTCAAGTGACCCAGCAATCCAACCCAGGTAGCTACCAGGGTTGGACCCAAGATGGACCCGGGTAATGGTGCAGTGTAAACGGTGCAACCCGGGTTATCTGACCTGGGTCATGCCTAAAATGAGCTGATTGGTGGTTGTGGAGCAGTCACCTCCCACTTTTTATGACCTCACAGGTTTAGCAGGGCAGACCTGAGTTCAGTGTGAACAGGGCTGACCTGGGAGTAACCCAGATCGAAGGTGCAGTGTAAATGGGTCTGACCTGGGTCTGACCAGGGTTGGAACCATGTCCAAAACCCCAGGTCGGACATGGGTTTTTGGTGGAAAAGTATCAGTTTCATATAATACCGTGTTTCACATGTTGCGGGCTCACACAAGGTCGTAGCCAATGATGTCACAGCAAGAATAACTGACAGGAATGCTTTTGCTTTTTGAGATCTTTGACCCTTACCTACAAACAGCATCCGAGACATTGGTTGAAACTTGTAGGATTTGTCTCTTTCCATTTCTGATTCAGGAAGAAGAGATTTCCCATTATGGGGCTCATTTAATGACACTGGTATTATTGTATGATTTTTACTGTATTTATATGGTGGCATGAATTTTGCACAGCGCCTTTACAAAGTACACAAGCAGATAAAGTGCAAACAAACCACAAAGAAAATGCAAAAGACAAAGTACAAAACATTGCAGAACATGGGGCACACGCTACGTGACCATTGCTGCACCTGCAATCATAACACCCACAGAAGCAGTGCCAGCTGATGCCAAGGGTTTGGTGCAGTTATGGACAGTGGGCAGTAGATAATGGTAATACTGTAAGTGAGGGAAGGAAAAGCACAAGCAGGAAGTAGGCCATACTTGCCGACTTTCTGGCTGGTCCTTCTGGAAGGGAGCAGACAGATCTGCAGGGCAGGATGGGGGGCGTGGCCGGTACAAAGGGGCATGGTTGGGTGGTGACTTGAATTTGGGGACATGTCAGGGGTGGCGCCGTAATTTTGGTGCCGCCGTGTCGATACAAAATGCCAATAATACAGGCATTGTGAAGCAGGGGGCGGGGCCAAAATGACGCGATTCAGCGTGAATCGCGTCACCTGCCCCCTCCACTGCGGTGGTTTAACTGTTTATCGTGGAGGGGGTCAGGGGGGATCAGCGGCTGGGAGGCTCGCCTGCCTTTCCGGGGGGCCGGGAGCTGCCCCCGATTTTCTGGAGGCTCCTGGCCGAATCGGGAGGGTAGGCAAGCATGAAGTGGGTCCTGTTACAAGCATTTTAGTTTAGAGTATTTTGAAAAGGAGTGTGCAACTGTGCAAACTCCATTCTTCCTGTTTCTACAGGGAGTCTACATGCCCTGTTCCAAGATGGCTGCCGAAGTCACTACTGAGCATGTGCAGGGACCATCTTGTCTTTACTGTGTAGCGCAGCGTTTTTCAACCACTGTGCCATGACACACTAGTGTGCCATGAGCGGTTGTCAACTGTGCCGCGGTGGCCAGCTCAGCGCACACTTGTACTGTAGTGTGTTTTATTCCTGAGGAGGCCAATGTATTGTGTTTTATTCCTGTGGAGGCCAATGTATTGTGTTTTATTCCTAAGGAGGCCAATGTAGTGCATTTCATTCATGTGGAGGCCAATATGTATATTTATATGTGGGAGCCAATGTGTATGTTTTTTCATTGGTCACGCACACCGCACAGCTGGATAGTGTGCCTTGGCAATTTTAAAATCTTGAGTAGTGTGCCTCGAGTTGATTGAAAATCACTGGTGTAGAGTGACATGGTGGGAGACAGAAGCCTTCTACTTAGCTCCTATGAGAGACCCAGTTAATACAGTACCTGCATATACCGTTCTTCCGGAATCCCTGTGCTGCTGCCTTTTTGCAGCATACACTCGCCAGCTGCTAAACTGTATGGTACCCTGCTCCGCTCCATTACCAGTGTGCATGTAACAGTGAGTACGGCTGTACCTGCTGTCTTGCAATAAACCAACACCACTGGTTAAGTAACTGGGCTGTTCCTTGTTAGTTATCCGATGTGTGCCTACATAAGTCTGCAGTAACAGCACCTGCACACGCCAGAGTGCAGCAGAGTCTGACATAATGTGAATAGCACATATATAATACTGCATAACGCTTAGCAATCATATATAAATGTTAGTTTAAATTCTACAAACTGCTTTAATAAAATCGATATGTTTTATGGGTTATTAGAGAAGACGGCACTTAGTTATATATACTGTATTAAAGAAAGGCTACGTGACTTTGTATTGAGCTCTAGGAAACCGGCCTGGCTGAGATTTGTTTTACAGATCTGCACATTATACAAAGCTTGAATGCTGTGAAGAACACTTACTTTTTCCTGCGACTGTAATAAAATAAATGCAGCCATAGTCCCTTAGCAATAAAACACTAAAACATATTACTTGGAGCCAACCTCGTGTTTCGACTTAGATACTGTATATACCAGAAGGGGGATGGGTGTAGAGGTTGAAGCGAAGGTCAAAAATATCCGTATTTACGATTAGCCCCCTGTTATCACCTATTTAATAATTCAGAAGTCAACTGAGCAGCCTCAGAGGAAGTTTTATTAAAATAGTGTTCGGTTAAGGTTCATTTATATTTAATAATAATTATGAATATTTATGTTGTAAATCAGGGAGTGAGCGGACGCTGGAACTGTCTTACTGCACGTATCACTGTTATACTTTTAAATGTTTTTATTAATGGTGATTGATTGCACTTACAAAATGTGTTTTATTAAATACAGGGCACCTGCAAGGTTTAAAATATGCTCTTAGGGTAGACTGAGGGCAGCCACCTTGGAGGATGTTTTGTTTTTTGTTTGGGGGGCGGGGGCTCCTTTGGAAGAACAGACATATCAGACTAAGGGATGTATTCAATTAGACGCGAAAAGCCGAGATCCGCGGAAAAGTATCGCCGATCTCAGCTTTTCGCATGGCGGAAACTTATTTCCGTATTCAATTCCACCCGCTTTTCGCGTACGCAGAAAGCCAATGCTATGTACAATAGGTAAAGAAAAATTGCCTCTGAATAGCAGGAGAAAAATGTGCATTTTTTTTATTTTGGGGTGCAAAGGTGGAGAAACCATTCAGGACCCTTGGGACAGCCCCCAAAGGACAACTGCATCAAAAAATTCTGAAAAAAAAAGTTAACACCCCAAAAAAAGTACTTCATTTTGGGGGCGAAAAAGTAAAAAGTGGGGGGACAAGCATAAAAACTAGCAAAATAGGCTTTTTAGGGGTTTGCAAGGATGGGTCAAGTGTTTTTTTGATTGCAGGTGCATGTAACAGGTGCGTTTTCCACATTTTTTTAACCTTCACTTTAGTGACTTTAAAAGATGCTAGCTCCCATTTTCATGTACCCCAAATTAGACAGGACTACTTACTTTCACCAAAAATTACTGCTTAATGCCATTCATCACCACTTGTGCAAATGCTAATGAGAGGCTATTGAAACAACTGAAGTACCCCAATTAGTTGTATTAGGACTATTGGGGCACACCTACATTGATCCCAATGTTAGCGCATCTTGTTTGGGGGGGTTCAGGCTGATTTTCCCATTTTTTACAGCACTTTCCGCCTGTTCCGACTCCGCGGCTTGCCGATTTTGCGTGGTTTGGAATTGAATAGGGCGAATAGAGGGGGCGCGGAAAGTCAGGCAGGCAAAACTTCATCGCGGATGCAAAACTAATTGAATACGGCCCTAACTTTATAAAGACTGTAGTAGCCCTGAATATTGCACTTTTAACAAGTTGATGTTAAACAAATAAAGTATTCAAGAACTGTTTCAGCATAGCGCAAAACTCGACAACTATCTGGAATAGTTCTGTGAAGCGAATGCCGCAGGTGTTCACTTACCTGTTGTGGGTATTAATGAGTAAGTTTACCAGCCCCAGAGATCCAGCGCCTGCGGCCCTAACTGGACCTGCCAGGCGTCAGCAGTGCGTACGATAGAGTTTTATTTCAGAAGCAAAGAGGAATTAACTGAGGGAATGATAAAAATGAATTGTTACTTTATCTAAGGAAGGAATTAGCTGGCTGAGGCTTCGGTAATGGGGGTTGCGGTGACTATATCTGCTTCTCTGTATTACAGATTTACACAATGCAGTGTCTGTCTCTTCAAAAGAATAGGAAGCCCGACGTCCCCCTACCCTAAGGTCCTTACGTGGAGTGAGTGGGTGGCTGTTCATATCGTACCAAGAAAAATTCCTGCAAATCCTCTGCACCCCTTCATCAGGTTATTTATTTATTACCAGTTATTTCTTTAGCGCACACATACTCCGAGGCACTTTGCATAGAATATTTCGGTCATTCACATCAGTCCCTGTGCCAGTGGAGCTTACACTCTATCGGGTTCTATTTACTAAAGCTTCTAACTGCCATGTCAGAGGCTGTGTTTGAAGAATGACAGTTAGGAGCTGGTTAGTTGGTACTTTGGGCCTGATTCAGACCCGGACGCTATTTGCGGACGGTCGTTCCAAAAAAGGGGCCGGCTATTTAAATTGAGCGCTCGCTCATTGCGGTTTGTTGACACCTCTATATCTGAGCGAGCGAACAAAAAATGCGCTCGCTATTTTGTAAAGACGCCCCTTTGCCGTTCGCATCACACGTCATCTCCAGTATTTATTTGATTAATCGGGTACATCGAAAGGCATCTGAACTGCTCGCAGTGCTTGTGGTAGCTTTTTCTTACCGCTATCACTGCGAGCAGTTCAGGCTAAAAGACAACCAAGTGACGTGGTCGGTGACGCTCCTTTACTAATGATGCACTCCCATTAAACGCCCTTTTGACCGTTTGGCACGCCTGCGTTCGGATCTCCACTCCCCCGTTTTCAAGCACCTTCCCCTGTTACCACCCACAAACGGTACATTCTGTCAATCACATTAGCAGCCCCTCGCTGTTTTGCGAGCGCTCGATTTCAGACCGCAATGACTGGTTTGCGCATGCGCATTACGACCCATACGCTTGCGCAGTTGTGCGAACGTCGCTCAGAGCAAACGAGCGGCTCTGAATCAGGCCCTTTATCTCCATTCACTTTGTCTCCATCCAAGGCTTACTAAATAAACCCCATTTCCCCTGTACCATGGACACACATAATCACTAGCATTATTTTCTTTTGTTAGAAGGCAATTAACCTACCAGTATGTTTTAAGATTGTGAGATGAAACCCACACAAACATGGGGAGAACATACAAACTCTGCCCAAATAGGACCTCGGCGGTAATTGAACCCTAGACCTCAGTGCTGTGAGGTGGACGGCTAGCCAATGCGCAACCCACACATTACAATGATTTTAAGGTAGTTAAAGTCAGTGCATACCTAATACGTGTTATAGGGGCTTGTTACTTGCCACCTCTTACCCTAGAACAACCCACGACATGAAGCTCCAGAAGCTGAACAGGTCAGATATAAAGCTATGACGTGACAATGTTGATGCTTGCTGATTGGCCTCTGTACATTCCGTGCACTGTGATTGGCCCCCTGCCCCTGGTCTCCATTATTCTGCTAATTTAGTTTGAATTCAAACCGCATTTGCAAGTGAATTTGTGTCACTGAAATTGACATGAGTGGATTGGTCCATTCTCTCTTGCTGCCTAGGAACCATCGGTCAGGACCTGCATAATTTCGGCCTTCAGATGTGAGGCCAATTGGCATCACACCCTCCTGCTTGGCAGCTGGCATTTGTGAACTGTTTACACTGCGACTAAATCACGATTAAATAACCCGTCGGAAGGTGGCCGCAGAGCCAGCAATGGAGAAAGTAAGGAACGTCACTGCGTTTCAATGTGCGCTGCAGACTTGGCGATGACTTTTTTACAGTTAAGCTGTCAATTCACAAATTCCTAAGTGACTTCCAAATGGCTTTTACTACAGGAACCGTACACTTTGTGCCTCTGGTGGTAATACCTCTGTACTTTTCTAGGACAAACCGTGACCCCTCAGCTGGTTCCCCCTATTCCAAACCTATTTAGATGGATTTCAAACTGTGCACAATTTACAGTCACCTCTTAGCATTTACTAAAAATTACTTTCTACAGCCAAAGTCTTTTCATCCCCTTAATGAATGAATTTATCACCTCACGGTTCCTTTGTCGGCTCTGGCTGAATAAATATTTTGTTGAAGTCAGGTTGAAGAAAAGCCTGGGGGATTGTACCTGCCGAGGACATGAAGGAAAAACTATGTATATTGTACATTGATGTAGGAGGTAGGAGCAGGAGCTATAGGGCACAGAAATATTAGTGTTAATGCTGATCTCTGAAACCCTCCTGGAAATAGATCACATTTCCGTCATCTCTCATTAAAATTACTGGGATACTACAACCTCTTCTACTTACATCCATAGGGTTAAGTGTACTCTCACATGTGGATATACTCTACTGTAATTCAGCATGTAACTTATTACCCCCCAAAGTAACTACTAATATCTGGCCTGTTTCTTACAATCATGTATACGTACAGGTATGTATAACATGGCCATAGTTAGCCGTCTGTAGTAATAGGCAGAATGGCTGGAGCACCATTTATCATACGCAACGAGTTTTATCACTCGTTGCGTATGATAAAACTCATTGATAAATGAGCCCCATAGGGTTAGGCTTCGGGAGGGGAGGGTTAGGCTGTGGGAGGGGAGGGTTAGGGTTAGGCTTCGGGAGGGGAGGGTTAGGCTGTGGGAGGGGAGGGTTAGGGTTAGGCTGCAGGAGGGAAGGGTAAAGGTTAGGCTGTGGGAGGGGAGGGTAAGGGTAGGCTGTGGGAGGGGAGGGTTGGGTTAGGTTATGGGAGGGGAGGGTTAGGCTGTGGGAGGGGAGGGTTAGGGTTAGGCTGCGGGAGGGGAAGGTTAGAGTTAGGCTTCGGGAGGGGAGGGTTAGGCTGCGGAAGCGGAGGGTTAGGTTTAGGCTGTGGGAGGGGAGGGTTAGGGTTAGGCTGCAGGAGGGGACGGTTAGGGTTAGGCTGCGGGAGGGGAGGGTTAGGCTGCGGGAGGGGAGGGTTAGGCTGTGGTAGGGGAGGGTTAGGCTGCGGGAGGGGAGGGTTAGGGTTAGGCTGTGGGAGGGGAGAGTTAGGCTGCGGGAGGGGAGGGTTAGGGTTAGGCTGTGGGAGGGGAGAGTTAGGCTGCGGGAGGGGAGGGTTAGGCTGCGGGAGGAGAGGGTTAGGCTGTGGGAGGGGAGGTTTAGGCTGTGGGAGGGGAAGGTTAGGGTTAGGCTGCAGGAGGGAAAGGTAAAGGTTAGGCTGTGGGGGGGGAGGGTTAGGGTTAGGCTGTGGTAGGGGAGGGTAAAGGTTAGGCTGTGGGAGGGTAAAGGGTAGGCTGTGGGAGGGTTAGGGTTAGGCTGCGGGAGGGGAAGGTTAGGCTGTGGGAGGGGATGGTTAGGCTGTGGGAGGGGAGGGTTAGGCTGCAGGAGGGGAGGGTTAGGGTTAGGCTGCGGGAGGGGAGGGTTAGGCTGCGGGAGGGGAGGGTTAGGCTGTGGAAGGGGAGGGTTAGGGTTAGGCTGTGGGAGGGGAGGGTAAGGGTTAGGCTGTGGGAGGGGAGGGTTAGGGTTAGGCTGTGGGAGGGGAGGGTTAGGGTTAGGCTGTGGGAGGGGAGGGTAAGGGTTAGGCTGTGGGAGGGGAGGTTAAGGTTTAGGCTGTGGGAGGGGAGGGTTAGGCTGCGGGAGGGGAGGGTTAGGCTGTGGAAGGGGAGGGTTAGGGTTAGGCTGTGGGAGGGGAGGGTAAGGGTTAGGCTGTGGGAGGGGAGGGTTAGGGTTCTTCTGTGGGAGGGGAGGGTTAGGGTTAGGCTGTGGGAGGGGAGGGTAAGGGTTAGGCTGTGGGAGGGGAGGTTAAGGTTTAGGCTGTGGGAGGGGAAGGTTAGGGTTAGGCTGTGGGAGGGGAGGGTTATGGTTAGGCCGTGGGAGGGGAGGGTAAGGCTTAGGCTGTGGAAGGGGAGGGTTAGGGTTAGGCTGTGGGAGGGGAGGGTTAGGCTGCGGGAGGGGAGGGTTAGAGTTAGGCTGTGGGAGGGGAGGGTAAGGGTTAGGTTGTGGGAGGGGTGGGTAAGGGTTAGGCTGTGGAAGGGGAGGGTTAGGGTTAGGCTGTGGGAGAGGAGTGTTAGGGTTAGGCTGTGGGAGGGGAGGGTAAGGGTTAGGCTGTGGGAGGGGAGGGTTAGGGTTAGGCTGTGGGAGGGGAGGGTAAGGGTTAGGCTGTGGGAGGGGAGGGTTAGGGTTAGGCTGTGGGAGGGGAGGGTAAGGGTTAGGCTGTGGAAGGGGATGGTTAGGCTGTGGGAGAGGAGGGTTAGGGTTAGGCTGTGGGAGGGGAGGGTTAGGGTTAGGCTGTGGGAGGGGAGGGTTAGGGTTAGGCTGTGGGAGGGGAGGGTAAGGGTTAGGCTGTGGAAGGGGAGGGTTAGGCTGTGGGAGGGGAGGGTTAGGCTGTGGTAGGGGAGGGTTAGGGTTAGGCTGCAGGAGGGGTGGGTTAGGATTAGGTGGAGGGTGAAGGTTAGGCACTAGAGGAGGTTTAGAGTTATGCTGTGGGCGGGAAGGGTTAGGGTTAGGTTGTGGGATGTGAGGGTTTGGGTTAAGCTGTGGAAAGGGAGGTTTAGGGTTAGACTGTGGGACGGGAGGGTTAGGGTTAAGCTGCAGGAGGGTGGCTAAGGGTTTGTGGAAGAGTTAGGTTACGGGTTATAATACTGTCAGTATTCTGACCATCGGTATCCTGACCGTGGGGATCCCGTACCCATGAAAAGGTAGCGAAATACAGGACAAACAAATCTAAAAACACATTTTAAATTTTACATTTTTCCTCTTTGAAATACTGAAAAGAAACTGACCTGACCTAAAATTTTAACTCCAAAATCAGAAAAGTGTGCACTTTAGATTTATGCACATAATGCGTTAATGATGTCACTACGTCTGTTGCAACCACCCAAACGCTTCATCGTGGACTTCACCAGTGTTTCATCCTTTGCATTAAATTCTGAACCACATCTATCCCCCTGATGAAGTCCAGGATATCTTGTAAAGGACGAAACGCGTCAGTGCTTTTTCTGCTTTGGACTCCTTCTCCTCTCTGGTGATGTTTTGATCACTCCCTAATCCAGATAAGCAAATTGTTTTTATTTCTAATGAACACTCATTCAATGTTGTCTGTTAGTGTAAATAAATCTGTGTAAAAACGTATTACACTATGTTGTTTATGTCTCTTTCCCCCTTATTGGAGCCATGAAAGACCATTAAAGCAGGAGTGTTGCAAATACTGTTTTTGATGAGCAGAAACACAGATAGTAACGTCACTGGTGTGATTATCCAGCATGCACTGTGATTATTTATCTTAGGGATTTTTTTGTAAGGTGCTAAACATGCACAAGACTCATTGTGGAGCGCTTATAATAATGTTTGGGTTTATACATTAATATTAATCGATGATTTGAATAATTATATTAATCAGCACTCATTTTTCACATATATGGTATGTGTGCACTCGTATAAATTATTTTAGTTTTTTAGTCTCTCTAAAATACTACACTAGAGGGCGCCAGTTTTGTCTGTAATTATTGTTATAAGATTGGAGCCTGATAAATGCTAGGAGCTATTCGTGGCGCAGCAAAGGGACAAACTAAGGGTCTCATTCAGACTCGCTCGCAAGCGCTTGAGCGCTCGCGAGCGGGTCGATGTTGGGCTGTGCACACACGCAGAGCCCAACATCGCTCCGGGGCTTGCGCACGTGCAGTGCGGGCCGCTGTGCGTGCGCAGAGCCCAACAACGACCCGCTTGCGAGCGTGCAGGTGCTTGCGAGCGGATCTGAATGAGAATGAGAGAGAAATTCTCTCACTCCGGGCATACTACAAAAGGGGCGGCTGTCGATGGTGATCGACAGCTCACCCCATTTTGTAGGCATGGCGGTGGGGTGGATTCACAAACAGAGGCGTTCCCAAACGAACGCCTGCCGTTTGTGGGCGGCCCCACTGACATCACCAGTTCTATTAGAGCCGGAAGCTCTCTTGGGCTTGTGGCAGACAAGACCCTACCACAAGGGTCTCGTCACAAGCCGCGATGGTCTTAACCATCGCAACCATGAACCTGGCCGTTCGCTAAAGCTGTGGGTGGTCACGCACAGCTTAGCGAGCGGCCAGGAGGTTGGCTCTTTTCACAGATGAGGCCGCCCTCATTCACAGCAAGCGCTCGCATTTTGCGAGCGGCTCTGAATGAGGTCCTAAGAGCGCAAATGAGAGTTCAGTCAAATGGGATGGGTGTAGGCATGGACAGGAGGGGGAGGAGTGAAGGTAGGAGGGGGTGAAGCGACACTATATAGTGTGTAAAATTATGCAGGTGTAATCTGGTTCCATCACAAAATGTTTTCTTAATGTCTAAAACAACACAAGTGACATTGCAGAAAAAATAGAAATATGTGAAATATGGGACTTGCATTTCTAAAATAAAATGACAAGGGGTGGCACAGAAGTGCAAGTGGGACCCCATGTATTGGAACGGTGGGACTCCCGCCCCTCACCTCTGGGCCCCATAGCCGGGGGCACCCTCTGCATCTGCCCTTCGATCAATCACTGATATATTACATATTCCTTGATGTCTTTGCTGTGATCAGATTATGTCTGCCGTCTGCTGCTCTTAGTAAATTAGTTAACTATCCTTAACAAAAACTGCTTCAAAGAAAAACACCTCTTCACTCTTTATTCATATCGGGGTTTCCAGGGCTACATGATCATAACTGACAGACACCTACTGTTAAAACATATTTCAGCTTCCCAAGTATAATTTGTATCACAGATGTCATCTCAGCCTGTTCCCAACAGGACAGCCCCCCACCACAGCTCCTGAAATAGACAATTATTATTATTTTATCCCATTAACCTTCATGCATTCTGACGGTAACAGATAGGCGGCCAGCCCACCCCGCTATTCGCAGCGACTCAGACAGCTTCGCCCGGCAACTGAAACGTACTCAAAGTAAATTATTATTTTTATTTTTCTTTACATTCGGATGTGACAGCGCGAGGAACACATGCAAATAGGAGACAATGTAATTTTCTCTATTTTACTCAGTAAATTAAAAAATCACGGTTTGGTTTGATTTACATTTAAAGAACAAACAATGTATAATTTGCTGCTTAAACGCATTGTCTCCGGATGACTTGATGGGAAGCATTGAATTGTACGCTGTAAAACTGCTGCCTCTGTGCACTCGCGTTTGACAAGACGGAATATTTACACACAGGCTCGGCTGATGTCTCCATTCAAGTACATGGCATTAGGCCCAATGAACCCTTGACTCCGATTTGACACAACAGCTTCTTGACTTACATGTAAAACTAAGGGCCTGATTCAGACCCGGATGGTATCTGCAGTCCGTTCGCAATTGCCAATGGTTGCTAATCTGCGCATGCGTAAGCATCGCAGTGTGCAATGCGCAAACTACACTGTGCGATCACAGATCCCTCGCTCGCCCAGCAAAGCCAGCCCAGCAGAGTGAGTGACAGGAGAGGCCGTTTGTGGGTGGTGACAGGGGCAGTCCAATAAAAACGGGGGGTTGGAGATGCGAAAGCAGGCGTGCCCGAGTGTTTCAACGCCGTTTTAGAGGTGTGCATAATTAACAGGCAGCGTCATAGTACACGTCACCAGCCATTTTTTTCCTCTGTTTTCCTCGCAATGCTTGCGGTAAAAAAAAGCTACCACAAGCACTGCGTTCACATCCGATAGTGGTCGATGTACCGATGTTTTCACAAACTTCCAGGAGATGGCGTGAGACAGTGGGCGTCTCTGCATACGCTAAAGGGGAGTCTGTATACACAAAGCGAACGCTCGTACAGGTAAGATGGGCATGCTTATGCCTTGGCGAGCGATCGCTCCCCGCCGCATCACTTTGAAATATTTGCATCATGCGAGCGTACACTCATAGCGACCGGGTCTGAATCAGGCCCTAAGATCATTATTAAAAAACAGAAGGATGATAGTTGACAGTCCTAGTTCTATAAGTACTGTGTAATCTCATTATATTTGCCAGGGTGGGTCTGGGGTCTAGAATCAGCCCTGGCATCGTTTGTCCTACTGTGTGATTGCCCTGGAAAAAAGGGGCATGGCCACATGTCACCGGGGCATGTTGTATGCCAATACCGCGGCTAATCTGCCCGTGATATTGGCTGAATTATGTGACAAGGAACCATGCATGGCGGATGCCACAAGCTGCGGTAATTTGCTGAGAGCTTGCTGTCGAGCAGCTGTGGGCCCGGGCAGCGCCCCACCATCCCTCGTCAGGCAACCATGGCGAGTGCCATCCTAGCCAACCTGTAGTTAGGACCCTGGCCCACTGGATGATAAGTATTGGGGTCTGAGGATAGACCATACTAATTATGTTATGTACTGTAGGTGCTGACTGGGACACAGAATCATATATGCCTTATATTATGTACTAGTTGGAATACTCGGTGTTGCCCTGGTTGAAGGCTGGACCCTGAAGTGCTCCTGCGGCCTTTATTTGTTTACATTAGGTCTGATTCAGAGCCGCTCGCTAGATGTTATCGCTCGCACGATGTGTATGCAAATTGTGTAGGCAGTGTAATCGCACAGCAATGCATTAACACACCCAGTATTTCTTAGAGAGCGATCACATAGTGTATGCAGACACCCACCAGCCTGTTTTAAGACACCACCTTGTGCACGTCATGTCCAGGAAGTGTATGCAACCATCGGTACATCGGATGCTATCGCAGCACTTGAGGTTGATCATACCCTGCTGCAAGCACTGTGAGCACTTCAGTGTAAAAACTAGCCAGGTGACTTGTACTATGACGCTGTCTTATAATTATGCATGCCTCTAAAATGCCGTTGAGATGCTCAGGCACGCCTGCGTCTCCACTCCCCAGTTTTTAATGGCCAGCCCCTGTCACCACCTACAAACGGCTTCCCCTGTCACTCACTCTGCTGGGCCGTCTATGCGCAGTGAGCGAACGCATTGTGAACTTTCGTTAAGGCACACGCACAATGCATGCCATCGGCAGCAGCAAGAGTATGCATCTTAGTGAGCGGGTCTGAATGAGCTCCATTGTCCTCGCCTATAACCCCATTCCATAGATCCTGAAAAGGACCCCACTTTTTGCCTCATTGCATGCAAACAGTGGCGTAACTACCGTGGGTGCAAGGGGTGCAGCTGCTATAGTGCCTGAGCTGCCTCTGTGGCCCGCCGCTCCCACTGCACCCAGTCATGCACACTTGGTGGGCCGGTCCAGTCAGGGCCACCTAGGGGGTCCCGGGTGTCAGCGATGTTGATTTGGTGATGTCAGAGTCAGTAATGGAGAGACAGCGCCACAGGTCGCGAGGCAATCAGAGCTTGCGAACCAGCAGCCAATCAGTACTGGCAACTCCTGATTGGCTGCCGGTGACAAGCACCGATTGGCTCGTGACTGGGGCTAGATTCAAATTCAGCTGGTGCTGTCTGTCCATGTCTGCCGCTGCCTGCTTGTGTGCCAGATGTAATTAGCTGGCAGTCCAGCTCCAAATCCACACCTACTAGCTCCTGAATGCTGGAGGGACACGGGGAGGTGAGTTGCTGGGGGAAGCATAATGTGTAAGGGGCACTACTATTGTGTAGACTAATGTATTATATAGGATACTACTATTGTGTAGAATAATGTGTAATATGGGGCACTACTACTATGTGGCAGAATCTGTAAAGGGCATTATGTGTGGTATAATGTGTAAGGGTCATTATGGCATAGTGTAAGGGGCCTTACTGTGTGGCATAATGTATAAGGGGCACTACTACAGCGTGGTATAATGTGTATAAGGAGTACTGCTGTGTGGAATAATCTGAATGGGCTCTGTGTGGCATTACATGACTAGGCTCTATGTGGCATAACAAGAATAGGCTTTGTGGGGACAAATGTATGTGTGTGTGTGTGTGGGGGGGACTTTTAAGAACTTTCTATGAGGCCCACAAACTTCTAGTTGCACCCTTGCATGCAGACACAGAGGCCCGGATTTTATATTAATTTACATGAGTCATCAAGTTTGCTCAGGCTGAGGATAAAATTATACTTTTGTAGCTTTCTCACAGGTTTTTCACAGACTGCCACTTTCCACTGGAGCCAGCCCCGGAACCTGTGTAGAGTGTCCCCATTTTTCGGGATCGTGTGAGTGTGTGGCCCTGATGAAGTTCAAACCTACAGTAGACAAAAAAACTAAACCTGGTCAAACTACACCACCATAGCAAATTTGGTGGAGCTAGGTCCAAAACTCTGGCCGTGCATAAAGGACAAACAGACGGACAAACAGACACACTCTCTCACTTATTATATAGATTATTTTTCTATTATTTGCAGGTGATCAAGGGCAGGTGCAAATATTAGATTATTAGATAGATATGCTGGTCGCAGGTACTAGCGATCTGCTCTGGCAGTTTACTATTGCAACACTAATACTGATACAGTGGCCTGACGGAGTCAAACTCATCTCTGATCACTGGCGGAAATGGCAAGCTTTTGTATACAGTGCATTTGCACGTGTGAATTTTACGTTTTCGTATATCCGTCCTTTTCTGAATTGTACGGAACTTTGGCCAGATCTGTCTTTCTGAATTAGGGAATTTTGACTCTGGATCAGGGTGACGAAACCCCACATAACCGTCCTGACTGGTGGAAGCATTGTTAGTGTGTATCTAAAGAACCTTGTAAGTGATATGGAAAGTGCTTTCAGTTTTATTAATGCCTAAAAGCAAATACATAGATTGCAAGCAAAACTGGGGATGTGTTCCTTAAAGACATGTCAGTGTTCAGGTGAATTTCTCTAAAACGCTCAATAATGGGTTACATGATGTGGGACAGGCATGTGGAGGTGTAAATTAGGTGGAATAAGTATATGGAGGTGTTGTATTGAGGGCAGGGGTGTATCTATAATGGGTGCAGGGTGTGCGGGGAACGTCGCGGCCATTTTCTCGGTGACCAGAGCATACTCTATAGACTCTGGCTCTGATTCAGAGCCGGACGCTCTGACAGAGCGCTTGCTCTGAATCAGGGCCATCCCTCTTACTTTTTGGAGCGGCCTCCTGGACGCTCGCATAGCTGTGGGTGACCACCCACAGCTATAGCGAGCGACCAAAATGATGGTCGCGATGGTCAAGACCATCGCAACCATAGGGCTTGCGACGAGACCCTTGTGGTAGGGTCTCGTCTGCCACAAGCCCTGGAGTGCTTTTGGCTCTATCAGAGCCAAAAGCACACCCACCGACATCACTAGTGATGTCAGTGGGGCCGGCCCCAGACGGTAGGCATACCCATGGGAACGCCTCCGTCTGGGCAGCCACGCCGCCTGCACACCCACCAAAGGGGGCGTGCTGTCAATCACCATCGACAGCACGCCCCCTTTGGTGCGAGACCCATAACGACGGCTTGGCCGTCGTTATTCGGGTTTCGCGCATGCGCACGACGAAGCCGCCTCTGTCGTGCGCATGCGCACTTGGGCAACTTCGACCTGCTTGCGAGCGCTCAGCTCTCGCGAGCGGGTCTGAATCAGGCCCTCTGGGTGCACTCTAGTGCCCAGAGTATATATCTCCGGCGCTGGCTGCGCACAACTCAGTGAGCTGCCGGCCCGCCAGACAGAGAGGAGGGGGCCCGTGTCAGTTCTAAAACCCCACCTGCAAGTTCTAAAACCCCTCTCCCCTCAATCAGGGACGTTTCAAGAGAGGAGATAAAAGTGTTTATTTCAACTGTTTACAAACTTTTCAATGCCCTTCTCTCAGGTCTCATTTTGTAGAAAAGTCACGCACCCTCGCTGAGACCAGGGCCGTTTCTAGGGGCAGGCGACCCATGCAATCGCACGGGGCGTGCCGCCCAGCAGAAACAGCCTGTTAACTGCCGGGCGCCCGCTGAGATTCAGTTACCAGCGGGCGCCCGGCTGAGCAGAGCAGCCGGAGAGACGGAGCCTCCGGCTTCCGGCTCCCGGCTCCCCCAGTGTGCACTATGGGAGGACGTCATGACGTCTTTCCCATAGTGCAAAGGAGCAGCCGAGCGGAGCGGACGCTGGAGCGGGGCTGAAGGTAAGTATTAGTGGGGGTTTTTGTTTTGTGCAGGCAGCCTGGACAATACTCTGGGGGCACTTCTGCTGGGGGA
This sequence comes from Taudactylus pleione, assembly GCA_031769625.1. Lineage (NCBI taxonomy): Eukaryota > Metazoa > Chordata > Amphibia > Anura > Myobatrachidae > Taudactylus > Taudactylus pleione. The sequence continues at coordinate 2,640,080 of JAUIMM010000448.1, forward strand.
GACACCACTACTGGGGGCACCAGGGCACTACTACTGGGGACATTACTCGGGGGCACTTCTACTGGGGGCATTGCTTAGGAGGTGCCACTACTGGGGGCATTACTCAGGGCCCAGGGGCACTACTACTGGGGGCACTACTACTTGGGGCTTTACTACTTTGGGCACTACTACAAAGGGAGCATTACCATTGGGGGCACTAATACAGGGGGCATTAATATTTCGGGCAATACAACTGGGGACACTACTACTGGGGCACTACAGCAGGGACCAATACTATTGGGGGCATTACTGATGGGGGCATGACTACAGGGGGCACTACTAATGGTGGCATGGCATAGGGGGCACCACACCTGGGGGCACTACTACTGGGTGCACTGCATAAAGGGCACCACTAATGTGGGCTCTGCATAAGTTGCACTACCACTGTGGGCACTGCATAATGGACACTTTTGCCTGAGAGCCAGTGGGGGGGAAGTCTAAGACCTGTCGGGATGGAATAGTAAGGGAGGGGGCTGGAATAGTAAGGGAGGGGGCTGGAATGAAGTGTGTATTATGTGAATCTTGTTTTTTCAATGTGTTTTATGTGGTTCTGGTTTGTATTTTCAATGTGCTGGATTCGCTCCCAACGCACTAAAAACGAGTGTGATACAAGGTCATACTTCTGCAAATGTCACACCAAAGGCATGAACACAGAAATTCGTCGTGGGCTTGTGACAGTTAGGCCACACCCCATTTTTTGAGCGCGCGCCGCAGGCTACATATATTTTTCAGCGCTTTGCCTCTGACAGGTTTGCCACCCCTGTACTCAGTAGTCACAGTGGCTGACATTCTGTGGTCTTTCGAGATCACACTCCCTTACTGTGATACCACACCCCCTCACGATGAGGCCACGTCCACTCCACAATATTACTGCTTCGAGGGGGGGGGGTGCATTTTGACTGCTCGCACTGGGAGCCTCAAACCCTAGAAACTGCCCTGGCTGAGACTACCGCAAATTGCCATTTCTAATTGAATCTCACATTTCTTGGGTGCACGCATTTGTATGATATATGCTTGTGTCATGAAACAAACTTGCATTCGCAAACTTTCTCCTAATTTAATTGAGCCCTATTCGTGGTAGTGTTTTTTTTTTAATTGCGCCCAATTTGTAACCAGCTCATTGGCATCAGCCCCATTGATTATAAGGGGTATATTTACTAAAGTGCGGATTATAGAAGTTGTCCATAGCAACCAATCAGCTATTATCTTCTAGAAGGTACTAGATAAATGATAAGCAGAATCTGATCGGTTGCTATGGGCAACATCTTCACTTCTATAAATCAGCACTTTAGTAGATATTCACCTAAAGGGTATATTTACTAAAGGTAGATTTTAATTGATTTTGATCAATTTAAAATCGATGAAAATCGATCAACATCGATGTTGTGTTTCTGGGGATAAATCACACAATTACTAATACTAAAAAAGCAAATCAAAAATTGACTGTTAGTACAGTGAATGTGTGATTTAGCCATCGATGTTGACCGATTTTTCATCGATTTTCAATCGATCAAAAATAGACCTTTAGTATATATACCCCTAAGTCAGTGCAGAACCTGGGAATTTTAGTAATTCACAAACTTGTAAGTGTAACATTCACAATTGCTGACAGAGAGTAAATGCAATATGAAATGATTACGACTAAAATTAGTAACGACATCTTCTGATGAAAGTAATGAGACGTGAATGAAATGTTAGATGTTTATAATTAGTTGGATGTATTAGGATAAGTTTAATTGTATTATAAAGAAGTTCAGTAATAAATAGGTTTCATTATTTTTATGAATATAAAGTTAAAAAATATTGATATATTTTTTAATGTGACGTCATCCCTCTCCAAACTTCTCTCCCTGTACCGTTTGCATTCATATAAAAGCGAGATTTTAACTAGCGTTCACTCTGAAAATCGGGTATGGTACAAAATGTCAACATTCAGAATGCTGACATGGCTGTTGTTGACATATGGCATGTCGACATAACGGTTTTATACTGTTTTAATTAGAGATGTGCGGGTTCAGTTTTACTCGGATATGTTCAGATCTCAAAAACGGCATATTATTGGCACGTGTTTTGGATAGCCAATAAAATAACCCTAACCACAGCCTATCCACAGACTATCCCTAACCGCAGCTTAACCTAACCGCAGCCTAACCTTAACCACAGCCTAACCTTAACCACAGACTATCCCTAACCGCAGCCTAACCCTAACCACAGCCTAACCTTAACCACAGACTATCCCTAACCACAGCCTGACCCTAACCACAGCCTAACCTTAACCACAGACTATCCCTAACCACAGCCTATCCACAGCTTAACCTAACCGCAGCCTAACCTTAACCACAGCCTAACCTTAACCACAGACTATCCCTAACCGCAGCCTGACCCTAACCACAGCCTAACCTTAACCACAGACTATCCCTAACCGCAGCCTAACCCTAACCACAGCCTAACCTTAACCACAGACTATCCCTAACCGCAGCCTGACCCTAACCGCAGCCTAACCTTAACCACAGCCTAACCTTAACCACAGACTATCCCTAACCGCAGCCTATCCACAGCTTAACCTAACCGCAGCCTAACCTTAACCACAGCCTAACCTTAACCACAGACTATCCCTAACCGCAGCCTAACCCTAACCACAGCCTAACCTTAACCACAGACTATCCCTAACCACAGCCTGACCCTAACCACAGCCTAACCTTAACCACAGACTATCCCTAACCACAGCCTATCCACAGCTTAACCTAACCGCAGCCTAACCTTAACCACAGCCTAACCTTAACCACAGACTATCCCTAACCGCAGCCTGACCCTAACCACAGCCTAACCTTAACCACAGACTATCCCTAACCGCAGCCTAACCCTAACCACAGCCTAACCTTAACCACAGACTATCCCTAACCGCAGCCTGACCCTAACCGCAGCCTAACCTTAACCACAGCCTAACCTTAACCACAGACTATCCCTAACCGCAGCCTATCCACAGCTTAACCTAACCGCAGCCTAACCTTAACCACAGCCTAACCTTAACCACAGACTATCCCTAACCGCAGCCTAACCCTAACCACAGCCTAACCTTAACCACAGACTATCCCTAACCACAGCCTGACCCTAACCACAGCCTAACCTTAACCACAGACTATCCCTAACCACAGCCTATCCACAGCTTAACCTAACCGCAGCCTAACCTTAACCACAGCCTAACCTTAACCACAGACTATCCCTAACCGCAGCCTGACCCTAACCACAGCCTAACCTTAACCACAGACTATCCCTAACCGCAGCCTAACCCTAACCACAGCCTAACCTTAACCACAGACTATCCCTAACCGCAGCCTGACCCTAACCGCAGCCTAACCTTAACCACAGCCTAACCTTAACCACAGACTATCCCTAACCGCAGCCTATCCACAGCTTAACCTAACCGCAGCCTAACCTTAACCACAGCCTAACCTTAACCACAGACTATCCCTAACCGCAGCCTGACCCTAACCACAGCCTAACCTTAACCACAGACTATCCCTAACCGCAGCCTAACCCTAACCACAGCCTAACCTTAACCACAGACTATCCCTAACCGCAGCCTGACCCTAACCGCAGCCTAACCTTAACCACAGCCTAACCTTAACCACAGACTATCCCTAACCGCAGCCTATCCACAGCTTAACCTAACCGCAGCCTAACCTTAACCACAGCCTAACCTTAACCACAGACTATCCCTAACCGCAGCCTGACCCTAACCACAGCCTAACCTTAACCACAGACTATCCCTAACCGCAGCCTGACCCTAACCACAGCCTAACCTTAACCACAGACTATCCCTAACCGCAGCCTGACCCTAACCACAGCCTAACCTTAACCACAGACTATCCCTAACCGCAGCCTGACCCTAACCACAGCCTATCCACAGCTTAACCTAACCGCAGCCTAACCTTAACCACAGCCTAACCTTAACCACAGACTATCCCTAACCGCAGCCTGACCCTAACCACAGCCTAACCTTAACCACAGACTATCCCTAACCGCAGCCTGACCCTAACCACAGCCTAACCTTAACCACAGACTATCCCTAACCGCAGCCTGACCCTAACCACAGCCTAACCTTAACCACAGACTATCCCTAACCACAGCCTATCCACAGCTTAACCTAACCGCAGCCTAACCCTAACCACAGCCTAACCTTAACCACAGACTATCCCTAACCGCAGCCTAACCCTAACCACAGCCTAACCTTAACCACAGACTATCCCTAACCGCAGCCTGACCCTAACCACAGCCTAACCTTAACCACAGACTATCCCTAACCGCAGCCTGACCCTAACCACAGCCTAACCTTAACCACAGACTATCCCTAACCACAGCCTATCCACAGCTTAACCTAACCGCAGCCTAACCCTAACCACAGCCTAACCTTAACCACAGACTATCCCTAACCGCAGCCTAACCCTAACCACAGCCTAACCTTAACCACAGACTATCCCTAACCGCAGCCTGACCCTAACCACAGCCTAACCTTAACCACAGACTATCCCTAACCACAGCCTATCCACAGCTTAACCTAACCGCAGCCTAACCCTAACCACAGCCTAACCTTAACCACAGACTATCCCTAACCGCAGCCTAACCCTAACCACAGCCTAACCTTAACCACAGACTATCCCTAACCGCAGCCTGACCCTAACCACAGCCTAACCTTAACCACAGACTATCCCTAACCGCAGCCTGACCCTAACCACAGCCTAACCTTAACCACAGACTATCCCTAACCGCAGCCTGACCCTAACCACAGCCTAACCTTAACCACAGACTATCCCTAACCACAGCCTATCCACAGCTTAACCTAACCGCAGCCTAACCCTAACCACAGCCTAACCTTAACCACAGACTATCCCTAACCGCAGCCTAACCCTAACCACAGCCTAACCTTAACCACAGACTATCCCTAACCGCAGCCTGACCCTAACCGCAGCCTAACCTTAACCACAGACTATCCCTAACCGCAGCCTAACCCTAACCACAGCCTAACCTTAACCACAGACTATCCCTAACCGCAGCCTGACCCTAACCACAGCCTAACCTTAACCACAGACTATCCCTAACCACAGCCTATCCACAGCTTAACCTAACCGCAGCCTAACCCTAACCACAGCCTAACCTTAACCACAGACTATCCCTAACCGCAGCCTAACCCTAACCACAGCCTAACCTTAACCACAGACTATCCCTAACCGCAGCCTGACCCTAACCACAGCCTAACCTTAACCACAGACTATCCCTAACCGCAGCCTGACCCTAACCACAGCCTAACCTTAACCACAGACTATCCCTAACCGCAGCCTGACCCTAACCACAGCCTAACCTTAACCACAGACTATCCCTAACCGCAGCCTGACCCTAACCACAGCCTATCCACAGCTTAACCTAACCGCAGCCTAACCCTAACCACAGCCTAACCTTAACCACAGACTATCCCTAACCGCAGCCTAACCCTAACCACAGCCTAACCTTAACCACAGACTATCCCTAACCGCAGCCTAACCCTAACCACAGCCTATCCACAGCTTAACCTAACCGCAGCCTAACCCTAACCACAGCCTAACCTTAACCACAGACTATCCCTAACCGCAGCCTAACCCTAACCACAGCCTAACCTTAACCACAGACTATCCCTAACCGCAGCCTGACCCTAACCACAGCCTATCCACAGCTTAACCTAACCGCAGCCTAACCCTAACCACAGCCTAACCTTAACCACAGACTATCCCTAACCGCAGCCTAACCCTAACCACAGCCTAACCTTAACCACAGACTATCCCTAACCGCAGCCTAACCCTAACCACAGCCTATCCACAGCTTAACCTAACCGCAGCCTAACCCTAACCACAGCCTAACCTTAACCACAGACTATCCCTAACCGCAGCCTAACCCTAACCACAGCCTAACCTTAACCACAGACTATCCCTAACCGCAGCCTAACCCTAACCACAGCCTAACCTTAACCACAGACTATCCCTAACCGCAGCCTGACCCTAACCACAGCCTATCCACAGCTTAACCTAACCGCAGCCTAACCCTAACCACAGCCTAACCTTAACCACAGACTATCCCTAACCGCAGCCTAACCCTAACCACAGCCTAACCTTAACCACAGACTATCCCTAACCGCAGCCTGACCCTAACCACAGTCTATCCACAGCTTAACCCGAACCACTGCCTATCCCTAACCGTAGCCTAACCCTAACCATATCCTAACACTGGTATACAATCGGGAAGCCGGCTGCCGGAATCCCGGCAGCCGGCTTCCCGACTGCTTTATCCCGCCATGGAATAAATGACCGGCTGCCGGGCTCTGCTGTTTTGTCGGGCTGCCGCTGCCGGGATTCGAACTCCCGGCCATGCGGCAGCCGGGATATCATACCGATTCTCTAGCACTATGTCGACTTAATGACCACATCAACATTATGTCGATGTCAACATTGCAGACAGCCATTTTCTGTACTAAGCCAATATTCACATTATCAATACTCCAGGAGCTAGTGCGGGCACTGATTTTATATAAACCAATCTGACAGAGTGACCGTTGGTGCCCCATTTCCAAAGAACTGGCTGGAAATACAGCAGAGGCTCAGGCACTGTGCCAGGTGCCACGTTGGTGCCCCCCCCTGTCTGTCTGCATCTGCCCTTGGACTAGTGACATCCACTCGCCCCCTTTGGAAGATCTGATAAATATCCCCCTACGCCCCTAGTGATGTGACAGACTGGTGACAGTGAGGAGGCGATATCAGCTATAGGTACGGAGAGCACTACATTATGTTTTCTTTTTCCAAAGAAGGTGTTTGATTTTTTTCGCTTCAGCCTTTTACGGCTCAGACTCACCCTATAGTTATTCATAAACGTTATTTGCCGGCTCCAGGTAACCACATTCAATTTATTCCCTCAAGTTCCGGAATTTTAACAAGCCGATGTCACCGTCAGCACCTTCGGCAGGTGATAAGTCTTAGGTGGTAATGACTGTGCACCTAGTGGAATATATAAGGAGGCGAGATGTGCTCATTTGCATGGCAGTTAATACGGCGTGGAGCGTATATCTCCGGAGAACAAGCAATCAGCCAATACTTCAGCATTTGCATAATGGTCTACAGGCCCCGCTGATCTATTTATTACCTCACACACACATGATCAGCTAATGGCCGCCACAGCACATACGTCTGACAGTATACTCTCTGCTAACCCTTTCCTGCCACTGTGACTAGGCCACAGTCATTAATATAATATATACATATAGTGTCCTTGCATTAGGTTAATATTATCTGAGATAATCCTTCAAATACTTTGTGTGGTTGACTGATATCTCTACTATGCATTGGCGGGAGGAACCATTTTTTTTTTTTTTTAACTTTAAAAAAAATAAAAATAAAATAAAAATCAGAATTTTTGTAACTGGGCCGTTATAAGCCCCAAAGCAAAAAAATTGTAAGGGCCTGCATGTATATGAAGCAGAGAATTTGCCACCTCCTCGGGTTCACTGAAGCATCTGTTTACTGAGGGCCTGATTCACAACGAATCGCAATATAGCGTACGCACGCAGCTCAACTGTGATAGTATGTTAATCCATAGCGATTGCAATGCCACCGCAGTAGTACATAAGGACGCCCACTGCACGCACATCCGTAATGGTTAGCAAGACTGCGAAAGCCAGGGCCGGGGCCTAAGCAGGGCGGTACCGAGTCGCCCCCTTACCTGCGCACGGCTTTGTTGTGCGCCTCTGAATATGGGATGTGACCTAATTACAATAGATTACCAAATACCACGCCCCTAAATGCAGTTTTGGGGGCGTGCCCGTAATGGCACGCCTCCCATTAATGTCAGACTGGGGGCAACAATAGCTGGGCTGCCCTGAGCAGCACGCTATGAGGCCTCAGGCTGCGTATGGTATCTCAGTGGATAATTTATGCACGCCCCTGCAACGCCCTTAAAACGCACTGACACGCCTGTGTTCGCCCCGACCACCCCCCCGTCACCACCAACAAACGGGCACTTCCTGATAATCACTCTGCCATGGGTGTGCGTTGCCACTGCGTTGCAGTCCCGATCGCATGACGTGCACTGCAATTGGCGCAGAACGCAACAATCAGCCGATTGCGTGCGTATAAGCAACTGCTTTCCTTGCTGAATCCGGCCATGGGTCCTTGAATTCTCTTATAGGGGCCTATTTATCATTGTATATTTGCAGCTTAATTCCCAAAAACACCCGTTTTCGCGGATTATCCGCAAATATTAAGTTTTACCCAGATGTGCGAAAGATCGATGGCAGCGGATATCTCCGTTACCTGCTGTGATCCCTCCATTCCGGCTAGCAGCCGCGTCCCCCGTAGGTTTCTATGGGAGATGCGATGCTGCCAAATTGACCAGTTTCTGGAATGCAAAGAATTCTGGAGATCGGCCCCCGCAGCTAACGCCATCTGACGGTGTCGTTACCCGCTGTAGCCTACGGTTTACACGTCACATGATTAGCTGGGAGAGGTACTGTGCATGCGCTGTATCCCCGGCAGCACTCACAGTGATGGGTTCCTTTCCCTGCATGTGATGACTGGAACATTCTGGCAATAGGATCACTGCGATCATGGGCGGTAATGTCATACCCAGATTACATTGCAAATGCGATCACTAGCACATGGGCCTGATAGTACCCAATAAGAAGCAAACAACACTGGTAAATGATTATACACTAGGCTTACGTTTAGCTACAGCTCAACTGCACATAGTTTTGGCAGGCAGAGCTCCTTTAGCTGCAAGGCCACCTCCCCTGTCAAATCCCCAGGGTTAGGCTACGAGATAGGTGGATTAGGAACTAGGTAGAGGGTTAGGCTACGGGACAGGTGGATTAGGAACTAGGGAGAGGGTTAGAGATAGGCTACAGGACAGGTGGATTAGGAACTAGGGAGAGGGTTAGAGATAGGCTACAGGACAGGTGGATTAGGAACTAGGGAGAGGGTTAGAGATAGGCTACAGGACAGGTGGATTAGGAACTAGGGAGAGGGTTAGAGATAGGCTACAGGACAGGTAGATTAGGAACTAGGGAGAGTGTTAGAGATAGGCTTTGGGACAGGAGGGTTAGGCACTAGGGGGAGGGTTAGGGTTAGACTGTGGGACAGTAGGGTTAGGGACTAAAAGGAGGGTTAGGGTTAGACTACAGGACAGGAGGGTTAGGCACTAGGTGGAGGACTAGTCTTCAGAACAGGAGGGTTAGACATTAGGTGGAGGACTAGTTTTCGGGACAGGAGGGTTAGGCACTGGGTGGAGGACTAGTCTTTGGGACAGGAGGGTTAGGCACTAGGGAGAGGGTTAGAGTTAAACTATGGGACAAGAGAGTTAGACCATGGGATAGAAGGGTTAGGCACTAACGGGAATGTTAGGCTACAGGACAGGCGTATGGAAAAGAAGGGGGGGTTAGGATTAGGGTAACATACAGCCGGAAATGTCCCGTGTACACATGGAAGTCATGATCACCTGACCACACAACCCAGAAGACACTGATGGAGCCGACAAAACTGCCGCACTGTTTCGACATGATGAATGTCAGGAAACTATACTAGCCCCTACAGTTACTAATATCGGTGGACTGACCATCTGCTCCCAATGTGGCCAAGACAGCGTCTGATAATTACCAGTAACGATTGACATACTATTCTCTATATGCCACCTTACATCCGGGAAGCTCCCTTCATTTGCCTAATATTGGCAGAAGCAGGTGGATCTCACAGTTGTGACGATGTAAATCCAGGGCAGTTTCTAGGGTTTGAGGCTCCCAGTGCGAGCAGTCAAAATGCGCCCCCCCCCTCGAAGCAGTAATATTGTGGAGTAGGCGTGGCCTCATCGTGAGGGGGTGTGGTATCACAGTAAGGGAGTGTGATCTCGAAAGACCACAGAATGTCAGCCACTGTGACTACTGAGTACAGGGGTGGCAAACCTGTCAGAGGCAAAGCGCTGAAAAATATATGTAGCCTGCGGCGCGCGCTCAAAAAATGGGATGTGGCCTAGCTATCACAAGCCCACGCCGAATTTCTGTGTTCATGCCTTTGGTGTGACATTTTCAGAAGTATGACCTTGTATCACACCCGTTTTTAGTGCGTTGGGAGTGAATCCAGCACATTGAAAATACAAACCAGAACCACATAAAACACATTGAAAAAACAAGATTCACATAAAACACACTTCATTCCAGCCCCCTCCCTTACCATTCCAGCCCCCTCCCTTACTATTCCATCCCGACAGGTCTTAGACTTCCCCCCCACTGGCTCTCAGGCAAAAGTGTCCATTATGCAGTGCCCCCTGTAGTTGTCCCCATATGCAATGTCCCCTGTATTTATGCCCCTTATGCAGTTCCCACAGTGGTAGTGCAACTTATGCAGAGCCCACAGTAGTGGTGCCCTTTATGCAGTGCACCCAGTAGTAGTGCCCCTAGGTGTGGTGCCCACAATGCCATGCCACCATTAGTAGTGCCCCCTGTAGTCATGCCCCCATCAGTAATGCCCCCAATAGTATTGGTCCCTGCTGTAGTGCCCCAGTAGTAGTGTCCCCAGTTGTATTGCCCGAAATATTAATGCCCCCTGTATTAGTGCCCCCAATGGTAATGCTCCCTTTGTAGTAGTGCCCAAAGTAGTAAAGCCCCAAGTAGTAGTGCCCCCAGTAGTAGTGCCCCTGGGCCCTGAGTAATGACCCCAGTAGTGGCACCTCCTAAGCAATGCCCCCAGTAGAAGTGCCCCCGAGTAATGTCCCCAGTAGTAGTGCCCTGGTGCCCCCAGTAGTGGTGTCTCCCCCAGCAGAAGTGCCCCCAGAGTATTGTCCAGGCTGCCTGCACATAACAAAAACCCCCACTAATACTTACCTTCAGCCCCGCTCCAGCGTCCGCTCCGCTCGGCTGCTCCTTTGCACTATGGGAAAGATGTCATGACGTCCTCCCATAGTGCACACTGGGGGAGCCGGGAGCCGGAAGCCGGAGGCTCCGTCTCTCCGGCTGCTCTGCTCTGCCGGGCGCCTGCTGGTAACTGAATCTCAGCGGGCGCCCGGCAGTTAACAGGCTGTTTCTGCTGGGCGGCGCGCCCCGTGCGATTGCACGGGTCGCCTGCCCCTAGAAACGGCCCCGTGTAAACCTAGTGGTCTATGTACTAAGCAGTGTTAGGAGACAGAGTGAAAAGTGATAAGGTGCCAGCTAATCAGCTCCCAACTACCATCTCACAGGCTGTGTTTGAAAAATAACAGTTGGGGGCTGATTGGCTGGCACCTTATCACTTTTAACTCTGTCTCCTAACACTGCTTAGTACTAGACCCCCTAGATTTCTAAATACTTCAACACTCTCTTCTCATAAAAGGACAGGCTCCAATATTGCTACTCATAGTCCACTCACTTTCCTACTACACTTTCCTCCATAGCGCGCTCTGTACGTTAAAACCCAATGGATGACTATAAAGAGCTGCCATGGGGTCCCTTGGACGCTCTGGTGAATAGCGATTACAGAGGTGCTTTGCCCTGTGTGTTATAACTGTCTCTCTGCCTGCGTGTCTGTCACTCTACACTCCTATCACCATCGCTGAAGCAGATCACTGCATGACGCTGCTCTATGTGGAAATGACACATGTTATTAAATGACGCAGTATGATAGTCAGCACTAAGACTGACAGGGTACTTTGCTAAGACACGCCATTGGAATGTTCTGGTTCCCCTGTCGTCAGCACTATTTCTGCTCCTGCGTACACTCAATTCTTTCCCCTTCAATGATTTGACAGATTTGTTTACCAAGTGATTGACAGGTTCCGCATGCGAGATGCAGCCTACATAGCTTGGGAGCCTTATGGTAACATATCTGCAGTCAGTTCGGCCAAGCCCGACTACTGTACAGTCTGTGGGTGCCCATTTTTTTTTTAAAAAGTACACGGTATCCTTAAAAAAACAAACATGTACTAACAAAACTCAAAAATGAATGCAACTTTTTTTTATCATGAACGATTGTTTAAAGGAGGTCAAGGAAATAAAACTTGCACATTGCAGTGCATATTGGGTTATCTATAAACCTAACATTTTTTTTTTTTAAAGTTCTTGTGTGCCACATTTTGCTTATGACCAATTTCCACCATTGACCAAGTTGGTGAACACCCCCCTCTTGCTCTTTTCTCCTAAAATACAGTGTGCTCCTCACCTAACTGTATTTGATATAAATTCTGATTCTGAGAAAACATTCTTTATTACATTAGCTTGTGTATATATTTTTTTGTGCTAACTGTTTTTATTGGATAAGTAATGCAATACATGCATGTTGCAATAACACACGGACAGTATTTGACATCAACATGTCAGGAGAACCTCATGAGCAAAAAGACGGGACCAATTAAATAAAGGACTAGAGATGTCTAATGAACATGTTGCAAAACAGAGTTAATATATATTGGTACTGTATAAAGAAACCAGAGGAGATAACCAATCGCGGAAAAGGGAAGGTGAGGACAAGGGGAGGGGTATGAGATAGGGTACCAGGGAGATCTATAAATGGTAATATTATATGAACAGTGAGGAATTGCAGCGGGGAACTCTAGTCACATAGGATTGGTATATCACCAATTACGGACAACCAACACGTAGAGAGAAATGCAAAATATAGTTTTTATAACAGTCTGGCTCCTTAAATTTCAACCATTCCAACCAGGTTGCACAATACTCAGTGATTTTGTCTGCACTGGAAAGAATTTCCAGTGTTGATGAATCACCGCCCAGGCTGCGTTACTAAGGTGATGTAATAAGGACTTTTATAGACGCTAGTTAGGATTGTAGTAATAGAAAGGAGCCAAATCCCTGGATCTTCTGGTACAGCGTTATTTATAATGGATTGAGAAATCCATATGACATCCCTCTGAAAAACAGAGATTACAGGGTACCCAGTACCCCATCGCATCTCCAACAAGTGCCATAGAAATATATATTTTGTGTAGAAGTGTAGGATGTCTACACCACTCGTCAGGATTATATATTGCGTCTCCATGGTGAGGACACAAGACGAGCTATCACGGGTATTTAGGAGTATTTGATGCCAATCATCCTCCAACAATCTAAGATGAAGATCTCTGCCCCAAACCTGTTTGAAATGTGGAAGGGAACCAAATCGCAAGATTAGATACAGAGGAGATGGTGTGGGAAGGTGTTTGAGGGCCAACACACAATTTCTTGAAAGGAGTAAGTTCCCACCTGGCCAGCAAATGTCTACAGCTATGGCCAAAAGTTTTCAGAATGACACAAGTATTGGTTTTCAGTCTGCTGCTTCAGTTTTTATGATGGCAATTTGCATACACCCCAGAATGTCATGAAGAGTGATCCGATGAACTGCAATTACATTGCAAAGTCCCTCTTTGCCATGACAATGAACTTGGGAGCTCATTCAGACCCGTTCGCAAGCGGCCGCTCGCTCGTACGCGGCCAATGTTAAGCGACTGCGCATGCGCACGCTTCATTCTGCGCGTTCACGAACTACTCAGAGCGATCGGAATCCTGCTCGCTCGCCAAGCAAAGACAACCCAGTGTAATGAGTGACAGGAGAGGCCGTTTGTGGGTGGTATCAGGGGCAGGACACTATTAACGGGGGAGTGGAGGTGTGAACCTATGCATGCCTGTGTGTTGCAACGCCGTTTCTAAGGCGTGTATAATTAACAGTGTATAATTAGTACATGTCACCAGCCTTTTTTTTACACTGAAGTTCTCGCAGTGCTTGCGGTAAGGTAAGGCAACCACAAGCGCTGCGAGGTCTTCCAATGGTCCTCGATGTACCAATGTTTTTATACACTTCCTGGAGATGACGTGCGCTAGTGGGCGTCTCTACATACACTAATGGGCATCTGCATACACAAAGTGATCGCTTGCCAATACAAAGTGGGCGTGCTTATGCCTTTCCGAGCGAGCGTATGCCATGCCATCACTTAGCCGAATTTGTATACGCTCGGGGCAAGCGATCGCATCTAGAGAGCGGGTCTGAATCAGGTCCTTAATCCCAAAAACAACATTTCCACTGAATTTAAACCCTGCCACAAAAGGACAGCTGACATCATGTCAGTGATTCTGTCATTAACACAGGTGAGAGTGTTGACGAGGACAAGGCTGGAGATGCGAATACTTTTGGAGGATGGCCTGGTGTCAAGAAGGGCAGCAAAGAAGCTTTGGATTTGCCAAACCGCCATGTCTGGTTTTGGATTTGGATTTTTTACAAAAATGTACAAAAAAAAAGCTAAAATCACATAATTTGTTTGTTTTTTGTTCCTAGAGTATTATCAACCTCAATAACATAAATTTTTAAGTAATTTACAGTCAATTTAGACCACCTCACAGCTCACAATATTGTTTTCACCATTATTGGCCAAAGGCTGCAGTGCCATTGAAATGCGAGTCACATTGCTTGTATACAGTATACACAAAGGGCTATGGCCCAAGGAGTCACAGTGCTTGTATACACAGAGAGATCAGGCCCAAGGAGTCACTGTGCTTGTATACACAGAGGGATAAGGCCCAAGGAGTCACTGTGCTTGTATACACAGAGGCATAAGGCCCAAGGAGTCACTGTGCTTGTATACACAGAGGGATAAGGCCCAAGCAGTCACTGTGTTTGTATACACAGAGGGATATGGCCCAAGGAGTCACTGTGCTTGTATACACAGAGGGATATGGCCCAATGTGTCACTGTGCTTGTATACACAGAGGGATATGGCCGAAGGAGTGACTGTGCTTGTATACACAGAGGGATAAGGCCCAAGGAGTCACTGTGCTTGCATACACAGAGGGATAAGGCCCAAAGAGTCACTGTGCTTGTATACACAGAGGGATATGGCCCAAGGAGTCACTGTGCTTGTATTCACAGAGGGATATGGCCCAAGGAGTCACTGTGCTTGTATACACAGAGGGATATGGCCCAAGGAGTCACAGTGCTTGTATACACAGAGGGATATGGCCCAAGAAGTCACTGTGCTTGTTTACACAGAGGGATATGGCCCAAGGAGTCACTGTGCTTGTATACACAGAGGGATAAGGCCCAAGCAGTCACTGTGTTTGTATACACAGAGGGATATGGCCCAAGGAGTCACTGTGCTTGTATACACAGAGGGATATGGCCCAATGTGTCACTGTGCTTGTATACACAGAGGGATATGGCCCAAGGAGTCACTGTGCTTGTATACACAGAGGGATAAGGCCCAAGGAGTCACAGTGCTTGTATACACAGAGGGATATGGCCCAAGAAGTCACTGTGCTTGTATACACAGAGGGATATGGCCCAAGGAGTCACTGTGCTTGTATACAGTACACAGTGGGATACAGCACAGAAAAACTTTTTTGTTTTCATTTATTCATTTTTTTAAACTTTTTAAATATTTTTTTAAAATATATGAATTACTTTTTTTTACACTGGAGCAGATGGGCATGAGTATAGTGCAGCATACATCAGCATGCCATAGACACAACCACTTTAATCAGCAGAGTATAGTGCAGCATACATCAGCGTGCCGTGCAGTGTGCCCCCTATACACAGTCACATTACCAGCACAGCCACTTGTGAGTCTCTGGACACAGCCACTTAATCAGCAGAGTATAGTGCAGCATACATCAGCGTGCAGTGTGCCCCCTATACACAGTCACTTTACCAGTACAGCCACTCTGGACACAGCCACTTTAACATATGCAGAGAGACATTACAGAGCAGTGCGCAACGTGCAAGTGTACAGTGAATTGGCGCAGAGTCCCGGTTGCGGCGCCTTATATAGAAACGAACTCTCGCGAGAATCCGACGTCGTGAGCATGACGTTCGGCCTTGAAGTGGGATCCGAGTCAGACGGGAACACCCGAGCAGCGGCTCGGGTGAACTCGGATCCCCGGTTCCACAGAATCCGAACCGCTCATCTCTAGTTTATACAAACAAATACAATGCAAAAATAAAATAAAAAATTAGGGCCCACCACATCACAATGGAGAAAGCAATTATTTTTGCCCAGACCTCAGCATTTTTCTCTCATTGGGCTCTATTTACAACAATCCGCATTGGTAATGCAGATTGTAGTGTGATATTACCGAGTGAATTCGCATTGCAAATTCAGGCAATATCACAGGGATTTACTACAAATCCCTTGCAGGGACAGAGCTTGCGATAAAGCTCTGTCCCTGCTAATCCCCTTCGGAGACTTATCACGGTATTTTCGCAAAAAATACCGTGATTAAGTGCCCGCACATGCGCTGACCATTGGCCGCAGCTACCCCCCCTCCGGCACTAAGCCCCACCCCCTGGTGCTAAGCCCCGCCCCCCACGATCGCAGACCCCCCGCGACCCCCCCTCCCGCCCGCGATCCCCCTCTCCCTTACTTACACTTACCTGCAGGCCTCCGGTGATGTTCTCCATTCCTCTGGTCAGGTGATCTCCCATACTGCACTGGGGCCGATCACCTCATGACCGGGCAGCAGTGCACTGTGGGAGACCAGCTGACCGGAGGGGAGTCATCACCAGAGCCCCGATCACCGGTCCCTGGAGTCAGGTAAGTAATTTTTTTTTTTACTATTTTTTTTATTCTTTTTATTTTTACAGTATTCTGCTTGCGGTCTGTTTAGACCACACAGCTGATTACAGGGACCGACTCCCAGCTCTGCTCTCCCCGTTAGAGCAGGGCAGGAGGCCGGTAACCGGGGGAGACCCTGGATAACGCCACCTCCAGGTGGCGTTATTATCACAGGGCTTTCCCCGGTATTTTTTTCACATTTATTTTTAGTAACTATGCTCAGATCACATTTCCCATTACAGTTATGGGAGATGTGATCTGCTTACTAAAAATAAGTGATACTAGGGGTTGGAGTAGAATTTTACGAATTCTACTCCAATTGCCCTGTAATAACTATAGGTGATACTAAAATAATGTGAAAAGGGTGTGACAACACAAAACAGCCTTTATCACTTTATTTTAGTAAAAATAATGTTGATAAATAGAGCCCACTGTAAGTAACCCATCACACGCATTTATTATTTACATGGGAGAGATTAAACCCGGCAAAGGCAGTCACTGGCCAAGACAAAGGTCTCTCCTGGAGTCCATATTTGCCCCTGAGGCACGTCAGCCTTCACTGAACTCAGCTAGTGCTTAAATAAAGTGGAATTAGAACAGGACTCCTCTGATGGAGATAAAGTACCTTTCCTAGCACATGATTAACACCTGTGAGACGGGGGAAAAAAAGAGGCACTTACATTTTACCACTCAATAATTTTTAAGGTGTTTGGCTCTGCTGGGCTTATACAGTAAAATAAAAGACAATGGGCCTCATTCAGCAAGGATCGCAGTTGCTAATACGCACGCAATTGGATGATTATTTCACAGTGTACACATCGCAGTGCGTGTGCGCAAACCAGCCACTGCGACCGGAACTGCGGTTACAGCGGTGAAGCAGACCCATGGCAGAGTGATTGACGGGAAGTGCCGTTTGTGCGTGGTGATGGGGGGGTGGTCGGGCGTACGCAGTGGTGCCAGTGCATTTCAACGGCATTGCAGGGGCGTGCATAAATAATTCACTGCGATACCATACGCCACCTGAGGACTCATAGCGTGCGCTGAAGTTAGCAGAAACTGAGGGCCTGATTCAGAGCCGGACGCTCTGACCAGAGCGCTCACTCTGAATCAGGGCCCTCCTCCATTAAAATGGAGCGTCCTCCTGGACGCTCGTATAGCTGTGGGTCACCACCCACAGCATACACGAGCGTCCAAAAAGATGGTCGCGATGGTCTTGACCATCGCGACCATCGGACTTGCGACGGAGACCCTGCGGTAGGGTCTCCCTGCCACAAGCCATGGAGTGATTTTGGCTCTATCAGAGCCTAAATCGCTCCCACTGACATCACTAGTGATGTCAGTGGGGCCGGCTTCAGACGGTAGGCGTTCCCATGGGAACGCCTCCGTCTAGCAGGCACGCCCCCGGCACGCCCACCAAAGGGGGCGTGCTGTCAATCAACATCGACAGCACGCCCCCTTTGGTGCGAGACCCGGAGCGATGGAAAGCCCGTCGCTCCCCGGGTCTCGCGCATGCGCACGACGGAGCTCCTTCCGTCGTGCGCATGCGCAGTGGGGAACATTGACCCGCTTGCGAGCGTACTGCTGCTCGCGAGCGGGTCTGAATGACCCCCTGAGTGAGGTCTGACCCTGCCTTACCTGTGCGTCTGGGTCCGATGTTACTCGATGTTACCGATTGTTTCGCTTTGTCACCAAAGTATAATGATGTGACTAAGGGGAAGTGGGCATCCTCATGTAAGGCTGCGATCACAATGCGAATGCAAACAATTACAAATCACCGCTGATATCAGCAACTGCGCTGCGTGCGTATTAGCAGAATAGCGATCCTTGCTGAATCGGGCCCAATGATCAATACTCTTCTCTGTGCGCTTGTTAACCAGTGACAGGGTTACATTAAGGATGTTACTGCAGAAATACATTCATCACGGATGATTGATCACTGTCTGTCGGTAGGTGAATAGGAGTACCCTTAAATACAAAGAGCTATTTAAATTGCCCGGAGACCCGTAAACCCAATCAGCAGCCAGGTGCAGTAAAACAGGCCAAAGCCGCCTGTCAGCTGGCTCCAGCGCAGAGTGGCTGGTTAAGTGCTATGGTAGCAATGGGAGAGCGAAGGAATATTAATATACAGGAGTGGAAACAAGATATGACAGAGCTCGTCAGAAGAGAAGACAAGCTGGCTGGAGCTGCACGTTGCTGTGGCTGGGATTTAGAAGCCTGGGTAGAGGATAGCACTTTGTCACACAGACTATATTATGCTTTTGTGACTCACTTTGATTATGATGGAAAGACCAGTCTTGTTGGGCGCGTGTTGTTACAGTATATCTCTCCCGTACAGTCTGTTACTGCCTGGTCTGCGCAAAGCTCCAGCTGGATGGAAAGAACTGAACGCACTGCAGGGTTGCCAACTCTGAAATGTTCAATTTACTGACACTTATGTTAAAACACAAAAAAAATACTTGTTTACTGACAGCTAGCATTGCCATTGATCATTAAAGAAAGCAGATGCTGTAAGTACATTAAATATGGACTCAGGGATGTAAGTACGGGGTTCACAAGCCGACACAATTTCACAATGACTGGTGTTAAGATCATACTTGCCTACCGTCCCGATTTGGTCGGGAGCCTCCCGAAAATCGGGTGCCGCTCCCGACCTCCCGGGAAGGCAGGCACTCCTCCCTGCTGCCGCCCACCCCTCCTGTCCCCCCGCAATTCCATGTAAAACCCCCGCAGCGGGGGGGAGCGGTGACGCGTTTCATGCGGAATCGCGTCATTTTGGCCCCGCCCCCTGCTTCACACTGCCTGTAATATCGGCAGTGTGTAGCGGGGGCGGGGCCAAAATGATGCAATCGCGTGGCTCCGCCCCATCCCGCCCGCAAACCCTTGTCATCTGGCCGGCCCCACCCCCATTTGCTGGCCACGCCCCCCAGTTATGCCGACCTGGCTGCTCCCTCCCGGAAGGGGCAGCCAGATAGTCGGCACGTATGGTTAAGACTTATAATAGTGCCACATTTTACTGATGGGTCAAATTGTAGCTTACTTCACTGACAGTCATTGGGCCAAATGTAATAGGGTGAGAGTTTAGAAAATGTGAGAGTTTAGCACAGGGGCGTCTTAAGAGAGGAGGGGGCCCTTGTGCATTCTCCGGTCAGGGTCCCCTTCTCTCACCCCGGCGGCCGGCAGCCAACTGACGCGGCTGGCCGGCCACCACAGAAGCAGTAGACTCTGGGCGCTAGAGTGTTCCCGGAGTCTACTGGACATGCGCAGAATGCCGGAAAAATGGCCGCGGCGGCCATTTTCCGGTGCTCTGAGCAGCGCTGACACCTGATGCGGGTCCACGGACAGGTGAGTTTTAAATTATATGGGTGCAGGATGTGCGGAGCGGGGCCCCCCTGGACCCGGGGGCCCCTTTGCCCCGCACACCCTACACCCATTATAGATACGCCCCTGGTTTAGCAGTAACCTCTCACATTGGTCGAATTTAAGCTTCAAAATGGAAAAACATCTGGATGAGAGTTTAAATCGTGAGAGTTTTATGAGTCTATAAACAGGCGAGTGTTCTCAGACTCTATTACATTGGGCGAGTTTAAAAAGTGTTCTAAACTCTCACCCTATTACATTTGGCCCAATAAATTAAAGTATGTATTCTCGCAATATTATGAAGGTGGGGGTGACAGGAGTGGGAAAAAGACTGGGGATGGGATGCACAATGCATCGCATTTTGTATGCGTTGGATCCCGCCACTCATGGCATGCATGCTGGCGTAAATTCATGCCAGTATGCATGAATAAAATCGCAAAGGACAGCTATCCTGGTAAGAGCTGGACTTTGTGACAGAAGAACTTCGGAGTTCCCCAGAATTAGGTGTGACTCCCCCCCCCCCCCAGGGGTAAGTATGACTCTATGGGGCCAACTCAATTATACGTAAGGTGCCCGCTGAACACTATGCAGTGTACAGCTGTGTATATATCACCATATTACAAAAGGCACGCATGACATGTTTTCCTGCGCATCTGTATGGCCGCGGTGCGCTGTTCCAGATAATTGAATCGGCCCCTAACTGACAATTAGAACACCGCCCTACTACTCTATAATGACTTCATATGCTAACATGTATTAAATGATTAAATTTTTAATCCACTGAAAATGATTTCATCCACTTTTGTAACTTTGTAACAAAGGGGTGCCGACATTTATTATCTAGACACCATAATGTCATCATGATGATGACAAGTACATACAGTAATGTCGACATGGTCAGCCTAATCCTCTAAACCAAACTTCTGAAGCCTAAAATTTCTATTGTTGACATTTCGACTGTGTCGACACTTTGCTGGTGCTGACGTAAAGGGTATGTTATTATTATGAGCTCATTTTTCCCCCTCTCTGGTGCCGCGGAGCACTGTGACGCCTTACGAATCAGCAACAATAATTATGTAAAAGTTCCAATATCATTTGTCGTTATATTTATCCTTTGCACCACTTTTTACATCCAGTGAAAGACAAAGAACGATTGACCCTTTCGCACTAACTGTGTTGCCTATAAATGCAGACAAACATTCCTTTTTGTACTCAGAGCTGTCCAACACGCTGGAAGTTCAGACGGCGACCTTGCCTATAACCAGCGCAAAGTTATATATGCTTCCAAGAGATTCAAACAAGCTGTATGTCCTTGTGAAGTTTAAAGGGTCCGCTGTATGCCCACAAGCCACACATTATATTGTAAACAAACTTGCAATGGTTGCATAGATATTGAATAACCTTGCTTGGCCTCAGACTTGCTGGGGATTCTGGCTACATGCATTGCTAAACAAGGTTTCCTCGCTGCTCGTGACAGCTGTTATTGGCCTGACATGAATAATACCAAAGGCGGCTTTGTAAAGGCACACTGAAAATTCAACAGATTAAATGCATTTTCTTGCCGCTGTTATTTTAAATGCGCTCAATTGTTTTTTGGGGGTTTTATTTTTACCCTTTCAATTTTTTATCACATCTATCTTGGTACATGACCTAATAATGGGATTCTATTTTAACAGGAAATCAATAAGAAATGAAAGCTATATTGATTTATTTTAATTATTTAATCACCATCTACATTATAGCTGTAGGAAATACGTATATTAACCTTCCTTTTCCAAGTGATTCTGATTTATTTTGGTCTAAAATGTGTAGCACTGCCCTAGTACTGTAGGAATTTTTCGAAAGTACGGTTGTGATTATAAAAAAATCCAGATATCTTCAGCTATTTGCAGCGAGCGTTTTCTGCCTGATCTCCAGTATGCAGGGTGGGTCTCAGGGGTGTAGCTAGGGGTGGGCGAGCAGTGCGGCCACGAGCCACCCAGGGCACATGGCCTAGGGTACAGCACTGTTGTGCCCTAGGCACCTGCATTTGGGTAGCAGTGTGCCTGGAATGGCACCCTGCAGAACAGGAAACCTCTGCAGATCAGATCCTGAATGCCCTAGGGATGCCCCAGGGGGTCGACTACAGTACTTCTTTGTCCCAGTGACCCCGCCCCCTCGCTGTGACATCATGATGTCTCATTTTCAGGGGCAGATCAGACACAGAGAGGATTATCTCTCAGTTATGGCTCTTTTAGGTATTTTGCTTTGTGTATGTTTTCAAGTTTGCAGTATGTGAGTGAATGATTGTTGATGGTGCATGGAAGCGACTGTCAGGGAATAAGGCTGTTTTTTTTTTTGTATATTCAAATGATCTCTAAATAATTGCATGGGCAGCAGAGGCACCCACAGTCTGTCCTCAGAGGTGTCCGGCAACATGACACCCACCCACAAGAAGACATGCCAATGAGGGCTTTGGCTGACAAGGTTTAGTGGGAGCACTTTACAGGTTATACGATTCCCTGTAAACTACACTTGATCTTCTCAGGACTTATAAACAGGGGCCCTATCCATCCCAAAATCCTGACCGCTCCTCCATGCCCACCCCATGGGCTACACAGTGAATAAATACTTAGATTCTTGCTCCCTACATTTAAATTGGAAAGCTATTCCCTTGGTGTTTTTTAATTTTTTTGTTTGTTTGGCTTTTTTTTAACAAAATTTGTCTTAAAAAAACATTTACATGTAGGTCGTAGGCAGACAATCTTTTCACTCTAACGGCTCAGACAAATGTATCTTCATTAAAAGCCATCAATTAATGTACAACTAAATGAGACAAATTTCTAAGATGTTTTTTCCCCCGTATTTTGTGATTTGCAGAATGGGAAATAGATTCATCCAATTTTTTAAATTTGGCTGAATTAGGGCCGGATTTGCCAAGTTCACTCATCCTGGAGAATCAGGCCAATCACAGCGCACGGTCGATAAAGACACCAATCAAGCAATGTCCTATATCTATAGTCTTCTTAAAGGAGTTTACAGACACACCCTGGCTCCCGTTCTTCCTGGAATTGAAGATCCGTGAATGCTACTAATTGTGATTGTGACTCGTAAAGTCAATTGGGACTTATCAGCAGCCTCAGACTGGAATACTAACCACCTATCCTGTGCATAGTTTGTATATAATATTAATAACATGATCTGGTGTTGTAGTTAGGCCTATAGTGAAGTCACGTTGGAGGTCAAGCAGTTTTTTTTATTCTACAACATCACCACCCTCCTCCCCCATTTTAATGTAATTCAGCGCTGTAATAAACCCAAATCACGCTGTATTTATAGTTGTCATTACACGAGGTGTTAAAATGCCCGTAAAATAATCGCTTGCTGTCTCAACTGGGTTACATTTTACAATATACTGGTTAAAAATCAATATTTATCTGATAAAAGTGTACAATTACCCAGGCAATACATTGTCATCTCACTGTAGTGTTTATTCCTACGCAATGACTTTTATGATTGCCAATAACACAAGTCAGTCTGTCCATTCCCTCTAATTGAAGCTTATACTGAGAAGTCACCAAATCAAGTTTATTGTACTGATCGTTGACTTGTATTGGCTGTCAGTTATTCTGTAGAGAATGACATGTGGCATGAAGCAGGGAAAAATCTCACTCTTCCCAACAGATGAGGCTAGCCCATGTGGTCAAATTATATAACTATGAAACTTAGCGTACTTCTATATTTACGTTTTTGAAATCACTGAGTAGATTGAGGACTCGCACGCAAGTTTGAATGCGCCCACATTTAGCAATTTTAATCAAACTACTCATGCAGTGTAGGCTCCATACACATTTGCATGGTGGGTCTCAGGGCTGACTGATTCCAACCCATACACATATCAGTCTTTTATTCCATACCCACAGAATCAACTGTGTGTTCGCACATAATACCTCTTTTCCACCAAAAACCCAGGTCCGACCTGGGTTTTTTGACATGGATCGAAGCCTGGTCAGATCCAGGTCAGACCCATTTACACTGCACCTTCGATCTGGGTTATTCCCAGGTCAGCCCTGTTCACACTGAACTCAGGTCTGCCCTGCTAAACCTGTGAGGTCATAAAAAGTGGGAGGTGAATGCTCCACAACCACCAATCAGCTAATTTTAGGCATGACCCAGGTCAGATAACCCGGGTTGCACCGTTTACACTGCACCATTAACCGGGTCCATCCTGGGTCCAGCCCTGGTAGCTACCTGGGTTGGATTGCTGGGTCACTTAACCTGGGTTATTTTTCAGGGACCCTTTTACACTGAGCTGCGACCCCCGGGTAGACCCAGAAAAAACCCAGGTTTTTACACTGGTGTAAAAGGGGTATAAGAGAGCTGTTCCATGGGTGTGTCATGGGTGTTTAGCCAGAGTTGTGACCTATTCGGAGTCAAACTGTTAATTTCCACAAAGAAATTTCCAACCAGCCAAAACTGATCATCACTGCTAGGACATTAGCCAGAGGGAAATAGTACAGCAGGACACCTCATAGAGCACTCTCTCTCTCTCTACATGTAGAGCAGGACACCTCATAGAGTTCTCTCTCTCTACATGTAGAGCAGGACACATTATAGAGCACTCTCTCTACATGTAGAGCAGGACACATTATTGAGCACTCTCTCTATATATGTAGAGCAGGGCACACCATAGAGCTATAGCACTCTCTCTCTCTATATATATATATATACAGTATATATGTAGAGCAGGACACATTATAGAGCGCTCTCTATCTACATGTAGAGCAGGACACACTAGAGCACTCTCTCTCTCTACATGTGGAGCAGGACACATTATAGAGCACTCTCTATCTACATGTAGAGCAGGACACATTATTGAGCACTCTATATATGTAGAGCAGGGCACACCATAGAGCTATAGCACTCTATATATATATATATACAGTATATATGTAGAGCAGGACACATTATAGAGCGCTCTCTCTCTACATATAGAGCAGGACACACTAGAGCACTCTCTACATGTAAAGCAGAACACATTATAGAGCACTCTCTATCTACATGTAGAGCAGGACACATCAAAGAGCACTCTCTTTGTACATGTAAGGCACGACTCATCATAGAGCACTCTTTCTCTCTACATATAGAGCAAGGCACATCACAAAGCGGTCTCTCTCTCTCTACATGTAGAGCAGGACACATCATAGAGCACTCTCTATCTACATGTACAGCGTGACACATCATATATCACTCTCTCTCTACATGTAAAACAGGACACATCATAGAGCACTCTCTCTAAATGTAATGCAGGACACATCATAGAGCACTCTCTCTAAATGTAATGCAGGACATATCATAGAGCACTCTCTCTAAATATAATGCAGGACACATCATAGAGCACTTCTATTTAAATGTGCAGCTGAATATATATCTGAATTATGCACAGAAAATTCTCAGGGCTTCCTGCAACATTGGTGCCTTGTAAGTCCATTACTATAGCTAAGGAGAAGTATAGAGAATAGATAACATGCTAACGCTGCTATGCTGTAGTAACTAGTGGAAAAAGCTCATTTTGCAGACTCAGGTGGCAGCCATTATAGGAAGAGCTAAATGATGTGTGAGGCTGGAGTGGTGTTGGTCAGTCATCCTTTCCTGTATGTTACCCTCTGTACCTGAGAGGTGAGTGCATTATCTAATGGTGTGTTTGACATATATGCAAGTGTAGGAACTTACAAAGATTTGGGTTCCCTTGACAACGGGCTGCAAGCTTAAATATTTTGATCAAAATATAATCCCCGTGCTTTTATTGGCCAAGCACACCGCGATCTGCAGTACACTAATGTTAGCACCGATAACAAAAGCCTTTCTGTGCTGTAGTCTTTTTTTTTAGTCCGATACTATTGTAGACTTTTTGGGCCTGAATCAGAGATATTCACTGCAGCACGGTCGCTACGTCTTTGTATTCAGCGGCTGTGCCACAATATGCAAAACCTGTAGGAGGTGTCTTAAGTAATAAGACGTCAACTGCCGATTTTTCTGATCCGATGCTGCGTCTGGACACAGCCATCGGATCAATCATGGCTCCAGAGGCGGGGCTGCATAGCAGGCCAAGATTCAAATAGGGGAGCCACACCAACTGCCACTCCAAACGCTCAAAACATAGATGGCTGAGACTCACTGGCAGTTGGTGTGGCCCCCCTATTGGAATTTTGGCCTGCGCTGCGGCCCTCTGGAGCCGCCGCTGCACCTAAGTAGCCCTCAGGTTACCCAAGGACGTAGCCACTGTCCCTGGTTTCCTGGGACGCTGGTCATTGATCTGCAGGTGTGTGGTACATCGCCTGAATCAGGCTCTGTGTTCCGTAACCGCCTCACGGCACCGAGCTCGCCGCGGTTGGACAGAAGAGATACTGTAGCTGTGAGAGACAAAGGGGACTCAATTAAAGTTAATAAAATTAAAAAGAATTCTCCTCCAAAAAAACTAATTCTAAATCATTGCCATTGAGAAAATAGTTTTGTATGTGGAAATGTTCTGATGGTTGCCCTGGGAGATCGTAGGTTTGCTCTGCTTATATTCTGTATACATTCTCAACTCGTAGCAAAACATGCATACATGAAACTCGGCTATATATAGCCCCAACAGTAATAAACAACCACAGTTTCCAATGACCAGCAATACAGTATACCCTTTTAGTTCCACTGCACAGAGGCGACGTCTGGAGGTGTCTTGGGTAAGCGCTGTCTGTCATATAGGGCTTACTGTTTTATTGAAATGCAGGGACCCAGCAACTGGCTTCAATTTACAAAGAAAGCTGACACCGGGATTAAAATTGATTTCATCCTCTTCATAGTTCCTGTCACCCACCGCTGCTAAGCTAATGCTGACACCTAGCACCCCAAAGGTTATTTGCTTAATCCTGGAGACTAAACGACTGGTTAATGTGATATTAAAATGTTGGCCATCCATTGAATCCCATCATTGCTCCACACACATGGAGACACAGGCTAATTAAGGTCCTACATACAGTAATACTCCATAAAAGTTACCCTAGCGTAGATAGCGAGATCAGCACCAGGGGAACGCAGGCGCGGCACTCTGACCTATAGGCAAAAAGATGACATATTAAACTTTCTGCTTTCTTATAAGTTTCTATCTGTCTGAAAGTGCCTGAATCCTGGACACTGCGCCTATAACATCAGCTGTTACTAATGTCTATAGCTAATGTGAGCAGGGTCTTCCTACCACTACGTATGTCTGTCTATTATTACCCAGTTTTGTTCTATTACTGTTGTTTCCAAATGGAAAGTGGAATATGCTGTTCTGTATAAGAGACTGTTATTAATAATAATAATAATAATACACTATGTAGATAAAAGTGATTGGACACCCCTGCTCATGCATACCACTGCGCACGATTTGCTGATGGCCACTAATATGGCGGTCTCGACGAGAACGCTTGGTAGGGAGGCTCAGGCACTTGCAGTTCTATGGAAACAACAAATGTTTTTATCAGGACGACAATGCCACCTGTTATGCTTCCAGGGCGACGCTGGACTGGTATACAGAACATTCGGTAACCCGGATGGACTGACCAGCACAGAGGCCAGATCTTACCCCCACTGAGAACTTCTGGGAGGAATTGGAGTGACGGGTACATTCCATACTTGCCTACCCTCCCGATTTTGTCGGGAGCCTCCCGAAAATCGGGTGCCGCTCCCGACCTCCCGGGAAGGCAGGCAATCCTCCCGGCTGCCAGCGACCCCTCCTATCCCCCCGTACTTACATGTAAAGCCCCCGCAGCGGAGGACGGCGGTGATGCGATTCACGTGGAATCGCGTCATTTTGGCCCCGCCCCCTGCTTCACACTGCCTGTAATATAGGTAGTGTGTAGTGGGGGCGGGGCCAAAATGACGTGATTGCGTGGCTCCGCCCCCGCCCACAAACTCTCATCCACTGGCCGCCCCCGTTTGTTGGCCACGCCCCCCAGTCATGCCGATCTGGCTGCTCCCTCCCGGAAGGGGCAGCCAGATTGTCGGCAAGTATGGTACATTCTAGTCCGACTCGACCTTCCTCAGTGTAACAGTTGGTCACTGTACATAAGGGGGAATGGCAAAACATACCGCCTGCTGATGTCCAGGAACTTGTGGAGAGTTTACCTAGAAGGGGGCGAGCAGTAATCACTGCACGTGGTGACCTACACAGCACTGACGTCACTAACATCTCACTGATCTATTTGCTGTCAGTGTCCAATCACTTTTGTCTACATAGTGTTATACAGGTTGAGTCTCCCATATCCAAAATGCTTGGGACCAGGGGTATTTTGGATAGCGGAATATGCCGTATTTTGGTATAATTGCATACCATAATGAGATATCTTGGGAACAGGACCCAAATATACACACAGAATGCATTTATGTGTTATATACACCTCATACACACAGCCTGCAGGTCATTTTATACAATATTTTTAATAATTTGTGCCTTAGACAAAGTTTGTGTACATTGAACCATCAAAAATCAAAGGTTTCATTATCTCAGTCATGCCAAAAAAAAAAACAGTATTTCGGAAAATATTCTGTATTTCAGAATATTTGGATATGGGAGACTCAACCTGTAATAATAATAATAATAATAATAATAATAATAATAATAATACAAAAAGACCCATCCTCTTTTATTAGCAGATATCAGGGATATATAATATACGTATAACTGGTACAATCTGACATTAGATTATACAAATACCATTTACAGAAGACACAGTTGGTATTGTCCCATTGTGGGGTTCCAGAGTATAGATAGACAGTAATTAGACAGACACCAGATGTTAGACAGTCAATAGTTAGACAGGGAGAAAAGTCAGACACACTAAAGTTGGACATGTAAAAAGATCGACAGGTAGGAAAGGTCGACAGGGTGAAAAGTTCGACATGAAAATGGTTGACACATTTTTTTGTTTGTTTTTTAGGGTTAGGTTTAGGGATAGGGTTAGGCACTTACCCAGACATTTAGGGTTAGGCACTAGGAGGGAGGGTTAGGGTGAAGATTAGGGCTAATAAAAAAAAAATGTCGACCATTTTTATGTCTATCAATTTCATGTCGAACTTTAGACCCTGTCGACCTTTTGTACCTGTCGACCTTTTGTCCCTGTCTAACTATTGACTGTCTAACATCTGGTGTCTATCTAGACATTGTCTATATAATTACTGTCTATCTCATACACCACGACCCCCCCCCCCCCCATTGTGTGTTAGGTTACAATAAGATGACAGGTACCTTCAAGTGTCTCACAAAGGATTTATTAATCATTTCCATAATTAAGCTACGATTTACTGGAATAACCTGATTGCAGAATAAAGACGTATGCCTGTTACTGTCTGCTTTAACTTCAAAGGAACAAAATTGTTGCAATTTGACAGATATGTTGCCAAGTTTTAAAACCCATCAACTGGATCTGTATCCAATAAAGCCAGGGGTGGGGAACCTTTTTTCTGCTGAGGGCCATTTAGATATATGTATATATATATATATATATATATATGATATTATTTGCGGGCCTAGTGTAGGCCACACCCCCTCCATGTGATGTCACATAGGGGCGGGGCCACAATCACCGGTGATTACAGCAATGCCCGGAGTATCCTGAGGATGTTCCGGGGAGCTGTAAGAGCAGCGGTGTGACCATCTGAAGCATTATAAGGACGCTCCAGGTGGCACTGCTGCATAGATTCTGGCTGCAGGGTGCTATTCTAGGCACCTTGTCTGCCAAATGAGACTAGCAGAAAAAAACTCAGAGGGCCAGACCAAATTAATCTGGGGGCCTTATACGGCCCCTGGGCCTGAGGTTCCCCATCCCTGCAATAAAGGAAACTGAACTCCACTGGTTGTTTCTATGGTTACAGATGTTGCCAGGCTGTTAGAGATGGTCAGGGGTGCTGAGAGGGAGGGGGAGCAGGTATAAATAACCCCGGCCCGGGTCCAGCACCGCTCCCCCCCTCTTACGCTGCTGTGTGCTGGGCTGCCCTGGAGACTGCTCGCGGCTGCTAAGAAGCAGCCACAGCGCCCCCCACTGGTTATGCGCCAGGCTGAGGGGGGCTCACTGCACCCCCCCCTCGCCGGTTCACAGCGCCACTCCGCGGCGCTGCAAAACTTGTTTTTTTTTTACCTGAGGGGGCGAGGCCACGCCTCCAGAGATTAGGCCATGCCCCCTTTTTTTACCGGGGCCCGGTGCGGCTCTTGACGGGCCTGGAGGTGGTCAGGCTTGCACACTCTGTCTATCAAATGGCAGCAACACCACGCTTCAGAGTTTCCAGCAGGCAATTCCAGGCAGAAGCCATGTTTTCAAAACCAGTGGTTATAATTAGCATATACAGTATTTGGCAAAATTCTTCTCGTATATTTATTATTAGTAGTTAAGTATTTACAAACTCAGTCCTCAAGGCACCCTAATGGTCCAGGTTTCAAGGATAACCATGCTTGGGCACAAGTGACTTAATTAGTACCTCAGGGGTCTATTTACTAAGCAGTGTTAGGAGACATAAGTGAAAAGTGATAAGAAAGTGATAAGGTGCCAGCCAATCAGCTCCCAACTGTCATTTTTCAAACACATGCTGTGAGATGGCAGTTGGGAGCTGATTGGCTGGCACCTTATCACTTTCTTATCACCTTCCACTCTGTCTCCTAACACTGCTTAGTAAATAGACCCCTCAGTCTTCATTAGTACCGCAGCTTCAGTCATCTGTGCTCATCCATAGATATCCTTAAATCCTGGACCGTTAGGGTGCCTTGAGCACCAAGTTTGGGAACCTCTGGCTTAAGTGTAATAAATTTCTTGAACCACAAGCCAGGTAATCTGGCTGAGCATAATTAAACCCCCTAGATGGTCTTCCTCTTTTAGGAAGTTTAGTGTCGCTGCCTTAAGCAATTGTGTCAGATCTTTGATTTATGGCATTATTAAGCATTTAGGTTCGAGGAGGGGGGTGTTTGTGGTTATTTACAAGTGTTTGCTGCAACTCCCCTCGTCTGGATATCTCTACCTCTCTCCCTTGTTTCTTGTGTTTGTGGTTTGCCTGGTGGTGGTAGAACACCTCCATGCTTTTGAATTGTTATTTAGATTAGTGGGTACACTCTCCTATGATTTATGATAACCAATCCAATGCCCCTACAGGGAATTTAATATAAGGGATCTATTTACTAAGCAGTGTTAGGAGACAGAGTGAAAAGTGATAAGGTGCCAGCCAATCAGCTCCCAACTATCATTTTTCAAACACAGCCTGTGAGATGACAGTTAGGAGCTGATTGGCTGGTACCTTAT
The DNA here is from genome assembly GCA_031769625.1 of Taudactylus pleione. Taxonomy (NCBI): domain Eukaryota; kingdom Metazoa; phylum Chordata; class Amphibia; order Anura; family Myobatrachidae; genus Taudactylus; species Taudactylus pleione. The sequence continues at coordinate 2,671,342 of JAUIMM010000448.1, forward strand.
CACTTTTCACTCTGTCTCCTAACACTGCTTAGTAAATAGACCCCTCTGTCTGTCCGGCTGTGTTCGTTGATTTGGCAGAATTGAATATCAACATTTGATTTGTATGAATGGTTGCTATTGTGGTATTATTCTTGGTCCGTCACCATACTAACTTTAATCATCCATCAGAAAAGCAATTAAAATTAGTTTAATTAGTTAAAATAAATCTGACCTTAATTATAAATGCCAAATCCTGTGTCTGTGTCTTTATTCTAGTGTCAGTTAGAGGTATTTAGTATTAAGAGTTAGGGACCTAAGCAAATGAGGTAACGGGTAGGGAGTTTATGCAGATCTCGAACACAGGCCCTGATTCAGAGCCGGACGCTCTGACCAGAGCGCTCGCTCTGAATCAGGGCCCACCTCCATAATTATGGAGCGTCCTCCTGGACGCTCGTATAGCTGTGGGTCACCACCCACAGCATATACGAGCGTGCAGGATGATGGTCGCGATGGTCTTGACCATCGCGACCATCGCCACTGCGAGCCGAAGCCTGCGGTTGAGTTTCTCAACCGCAAGGCCCGGAGTGATTTTGGCTCTATCAGAGCCAAAATCACTCCCACTGACATCACTAGTGATGTCAGTGGGGCCGGCTTCTGACGGTAGGCGTTCCCTTGTGAACGCCCCCGTCTGGGAGGCACGACCCCGGCACGCCCACCAAAGGGGGCGTGCTGTCAATCAACATCGACAGCACGCCCCCTTTGATCAGACACAACGAGCGAAGGAAAGTCCTTCGCTCGCCGCGTCTCGCGCATGCGCACGACGGAGCTCCCTCCATCGTGCACATGCGCAGTGCAGACCATCGACCCACTTGCGAGCGGACAGCCGCTCGCGAGTGGGTCTGAATCAGGCCCACAAACCCTGTACTTAATAATACACTCACCATTAAGGGTGGTCCTAGCCCTATGCAATGAGAATCCCTATATTGGGTCACACTTTCAAGTGTTTTTAAATTGAGCGCTAACTTCCCAGCATCTCAAGAGCCTCCATAAATTGGCACTACAAGGACCAGCACTCCCTGCCAGCTACTGATCCCATATATATATATATATATATATATACATATATATATATATACATATATATATATACATATATATATATATATATATATATATATATCTAACAGGCAATGATACACAGAATGGGGGTTTCTCAAACCAAACTTATAATCAGCAGTAGGTGTTAGAAAGGAAGGGGGTATATACAAACCAAACACATACTGTAAAAAGAAACCGCCCCCAGCACACAACTGTATAAGAAAACCTAACACACTACTTGTTAATTAACTGTAACAGTCTTTGTCACACACATTTCCTACCATACTGCATGACAAGCCACTCGCCACTCTGCCAAGGGCGCTTGTTCTAGTGGAACCATTTTGAAAGCTATTTGTGTACCTCCTGGTAAGTTAGTTCTCACTTTAAATAAACATGAACATATAGGATCTTTACATTTTTAGAGTAATCCCCCTTCTACCAGAAGCGCCGTGACAAGGGCCAGTGGCTTATCATATATTTCCAAATGCGCCTAAAGGCCCCCATGCATCAGCAATTGATTGCAGCAATTCTTTGCAATCGACTGTGTATAAAAATCTTTCCCTTTTTCAATCGATTGTGGCAACTCTGCAATCGACTGAAAAAGGGAAAGATTTTTATACACAATCAATTGCAAAGAATTGCTGCAATCAATTGCTGATGTATGGCGGCCTTAACTAATGCAGCCCATACACCAATTGTCTGATTCTCCAATCCTCAAACTGATGTTCTGCAAAATCCAACACAAATCATACATCGTTGATTCTGGTTAGAATCGGTGATCGTTGATCCACGTGCATTGCTGATTTCCCCTACCCGTAGTCTTCGGCAAAATACAGGCTCGGCCTGATTGACTAGGCCCCTTAAGACAACTGTATTTCACTTACAAATAGAGGGCCTGATTCAGACCCGCTCGCGAGCGCTGAGCGCTCGCAAGTGGGTCGATGTTGGCCCAGTGCGCATGCGCACGACGGAGGCGGCTCCGTCGTGCGCATGCGCGAAACCCGGATAGAGACAGGCAAGCCGTCGCTCCGGGTCTCGCTACAAAGGGGGCGTGCTGTCGATGGTGAGTGACAGCACGTCCCCTTTGGTGGGCGTGCCGGGGGCGTGGCTGCCCAGACGGAGGCGTTCCCATGGGAACGCCTACCGTCTGGGGCCGGCCCCACTGACATCACAAGTGATGTCAGTGGGAGTGCTCTCAGCTCTGATAGAGCCGAAAGCACTCCAGGGCTTGCGGCAACGAGACCCTACCACAAGGGTCTCGTCGCAAGCCTGACGGTCAAGACCATCGCAACCATCTTCCTGGCCGCTCACTATAGCTGTGGGTGGTCACCCACAGCTATACGAGCGGCCAGGAGGCCGCTCTAAAAATGAAGAAGGACGGCCCTGATTCAGGGCGAGCGTTGTGTCAGAGCGTCCGGCTCTGAATCAGGGCCAGAGTGCTAGCTTTTTTGACCGGTATGCTGGTGGAAATGTGTTCTTATGCGTTTCATTTGTAGATAATTCCGTCCATTCCTGCATCTACTGCTACTTATTAATTGATTTGACTGACTCGCATTTTGTGTACAGACTCTCCTCTTGCCACATAATGTCGACTGTCCTAATTAGGAAATGTGTGGACTCGGCTAAAACGATAAGGAAAAAACTGCAAGAAAAGAAAATTTAGTGTACACAAAATAGATATTTAATGTTACTTTACATTTTATTTTTCCACATATCATGTGTTTATTATATTTACGGTGATAATAACATTTTCTGCTATCCTACAGGGAAACCTTCGGAAGTTGTTCCTAGCAGATAGAAACTCACTTCTCTAAGCATAACATCCATAAAGTCAGATTTATGATGGCACTTAGTGGTGTTACACAATGCGACACCTCATTGTAATATACAATCCCGGCTTACTGATCGCACATGCGGGATGCACAATCTGTGTAATGCCATCTCCACCAAGATATATCAAAACATTGTACACAGAGCCGGAGACGGCACTCATAACTTTTTAATGAATGCATGATGAATCTTCTGCTTTTTGGCTATAGTTTGTTATGGAAAATGGCATCTACCGCGGCAAGGTAACCTCAAGGGAGCGGCGCAATTTATGGAGTGACACATTACCGCCTCCATTTGCGGAGATGTGACCTTTTTTTTGAAGCTCAAGAAATCTATAAGTCATCTGAAAGCAATTATTTGTCCAAGCTAATTAACCATATTTTTAACGGATTACTTTGCTGCACGTCAACCCGGAGGCGCTTGCTCCGATGTTTATCAGATAGCGGTGGTGTCTGAGAGGGGAAATGGGCCTGCAGAAAAGTTTTTTTTCTCTAAGTTATGTGGCATGTAAAGACATTAAAACATAAATAACTTAACAAGTCTATTAAGAATACTGAGTAGCATTATACCCATGGGTGTAGCAAGGTGTCAAGGTGCCCAGAATAGGCACGTGATGCAGTGCCTAAAGTACCCCGGTGTAAAACGATGATAGTATAATGGCAAGTCTGTGAAGATGGCATGGCCAGTGCGTAGGGGCACTTACATACTCAGTGAAGCGTAATGGGGAGGAGAACAAGCTGGCTGGGATAACTCAAGTACATTGTGGGGGGGTAGAGTATATGGAATGTTGGTGGAGGTGGATGCAGGCACATATACGCATCTTAGCAGTGGCATATTTTCATTCCAGTCGCCCTGGAGGAAGGAGTTGGCACCCCCACCTCCATGCCAAATCTATTCTCCCAATACAGATACAGCCCATTGGCCACTAAACATTTACCGCGGGCGTTCGTCCATGGATGCAGATCCATGTGACTTTGGACTTCACTTTTGACACATGTGCAGAGAGAAATCTCAGAAAATGACACATGCGCAGTATTGTTCCAGCTGCGATCTTTGTGTGACCACTGAACAATACGGAGAGCATTTTAGTGTGTGCCAGACAAAACGGAGAGCATTTTAATGACTGCCAGACAATACAAAGAGCATTTTTGTGACAGACAATATTGATAGGAATTTTGTGACCGCCTTTGAACAGCAGAAAACATCACAGCGACCACCATATAATGCAGAGAATATCGCAGTCACCAACATTTATTACAATAAAAATTGCAGTGGCCACCATATAATGTAGAGAGCATTGTAGTGAACACCATATATTACAGATAACATTGCAGTGACCACCATATAATACAGATAACATTGCAGTGATCGCCATATAATGCAGAGAGCATCGCAATGACCGTCATATAATGCATAGTCCATCACTGCTTGCCATATAATTCAGAGTGCTGCAGCGACCACCATATAATGCAGAGATTGTTGCAGTACAAGTTATATAATACAGAGTGTGCCCCAGTGACTGCCATAAAATGCAGAGCCGTCATATGATACAGAGAGCATTGCAGTGCTTGCCATAATATACAGAGGGAATCGCAGTGACCAACATATAAAGCAGAGACCATCAGTGACCCATATATAACACAGATATGACTAATACAATTCTATTACACTGTATACAGACATAGGACACTACACCACCAACATGAATTGACCACTGTACATGATCATAATACACATCTATTACACTGTATACAGACATAGGACACTACACCCCCAACATGTCCTGACCACTGCACATGACCATAATTCACATCTATTACACTGTATACAGACCTGGGACACTACACCCCTAACATGACCTGACCACTGTACATGATCATAATACACATCTATTACACTGTATACAGACATAGGACACTACACCCCCAACATGACCTGACCACTGTACATGACCATAATACACATCTATTACACCGTATATAGACATAGGACCCTACACCCCAACATGACCTGACCGCTGTACATGATCATAATACACATCTATTACACTGTATACAGACATAGGACACTACACCCCAACATGACCTGACCGCTGTACATGATCATAATACACATCTATTACACTGTATACAGACATAGGACACTACACCCCCAACATGTCCTGACCGCTGTACATGATCATAATACACATCTATTACACTGTATACAGACATGGGACACTACACCCCCAACATGACCTGACCGCTGTACATGACCATAATACACATCTATTACACTGTATACAGACATGGGACACTACACCCCCAACATGTCCTGACCGCTGTACATGACCATAATACACATCTATTACACTGTATACAGACATAGGACACTACACCCCCAACATGTCCTGACCGCTGTACATGATCATAATACACATCTATTACACTGTATACAGATATAGGACACTACACCCCCAACATGTCCTGACCGCTGTACATGATCATAATACACATCTATTACACTGTATACAGACATAGGACACTACACCCCCAACACGACCTGACCGCTGTACATGACCATAATACACATCTATTACACTGTATACAGACATAGGACACTACACCCCCAACATGTCCTGACCGCTGTACGTTATCATAATACACATCTATTACACTGTATACAGACATAGGACACTACACCCCCAACATGACCTGACCACTTTACATGATCATAATACCCATCTATTACACTGTATACAGACATAGGACACTACACCCCCAACATGACCAGACCTCTGTACATGATCATAGTACACATCTATTGCACTCTATACAGACATAGGACACTACACCCCCAACATGTCCTGACCACTGTACATGATCATAATACACTTCTATTACACTGTATACAGACATAGGACACTACACCCCCAACATGACCTGACCACTTTACAATATCATAATACGCTTCTATTACACTCTATATAGACATAGGACACTACACCCCCAACATGTCCTGACCGCTGTACATGATCATAATACACTTCTATTACACTGTATACAGACATAGGACACTACACCCCCAACATGACCTGACCGCTGTACATGACCATAATACACATCTATTACACTGTATACAGACATAGGACACTACACCCCCAACATGACCTGACCACTGTACATGATCATAATACACTTCTATTACACTGTATACAGACATAGGACACTACACCCCCAACATGACCTGACCACTGTACATGATCATAATACACTTCTATTACACTGTATACAGACATAGGACACTACACCCCCAACATGTCCTGACCACTGTACATGATCATAATACACATCTATTACACTGTATACAGACATAGGACACTACACCTCCAACATGTCCTGACCACTGTACATGATCATAATACACTTCTATTACACTGTATACAGACATAGGACACTACACCCCCAACATGTCCTGACCACTGTACATGATCATAATACACATCTATTACACTGTATACAGACCTGGGACACTACACCCCTAACATGACCTGACCACTGTACATGATCATAATACACATCTATTACACTGTATACAGACATAGGACACTACACCCCCAACATGACCTGACCACTGTACATGACCATAATACACATCTATTACACCGTATATAGACATAGGACCCTACACCCCAACATGACCTGACCGCTGTACATGATCATAATACACATCTATTACACTGTATACAGACATAGGACACTACACCCCCAACATGTCCTGACCACTGCACATGACCATAATTCACATCTATTACACTGTATACAGACCTGGGACACTACACCCCTAACATGACCTGACCACTGTACATGATCATAATACACATCTATTACACTGTATACAGACATAGGACACTACACCCCCAACATGACCTGACCACTGTACATGACCATAATACACATCTATTACACCGTATATAGACATAGGACCCTACACCCCAACATGACCTGACCGCTGTACATGATCATAATACACATCTATTACACTGTATACAGACATAGGACACTACACCCCAACATGACCTGACCGCTGTACATGATCATAATACACATCTATTACACTGTATACAGACATAGGACACTACACCCCCAACATGTCCTGACCGCTGTACATGATCATAATACACATCTATTACACTGTATACAGACATGGGACACTACACCCCCAACATGACCTGACCGCTGTACATGACCATAATACACATCTATTACACTGTATACAGACATGGGACACTACACCCCCAACATGTCCTGACCGCTGTACATGACCATAATACACATCTATTACACTGTATACAGACATAGGACACTACACCCCCAACATGTCCTGACCGCTGTACATGATCATAATACACATCTATTACACTGTATACAGATATAGGACACTACACCCCCAACATGTCCTGACCGCTGTACATGATCATAATACACATCTATTACACTGTATACAGACATAGGACACTACACCCCCAACACGACCTGACCGCTGTACATGACCATAATACACATCTATTACACTGTATACAGACATAGGACACTACACCCCCAACATGTCCTGACAGCTGTACGTTATCATAATACACATCTATTACACTGTATACAGACATAGGACACTACACCCCCAACATGACCTGACCACTTTACATGATCATAATACCCATCTATTACACTGTATACAGACATAGGACACTACACCCCCAACATGACCAGACCTCTGTACATGATCATAGTACACATCTATTGCACTCTATACAGACATAGGACACTACACCCCCAACATGTCCTGACCACTGTACATGATCATAATACACTTCTATTACACTGTATACAGACATAGGACACTACACCCCCAACATGACCTGACCACTTTACAATATCATAATACGCTTCTATTACACTCTATATAGACATAGGACACTACACCCCCAACATGTCCTGACCGCTGTACATGATCATAATACACTTCTATTACACTGTATACAGACATAGGACACTACACCCCCAACATGACCTGACCGCTGTACATGACCATAATACACATCTATTACACTGTATACAGACATAGGACACTACACCCCCAACATGACCTGACCACTGTACATGATCATAATACACTTCTATTACACTGTATACAGACATAGGACACTACACCCCCAACATGACCTGACCACTGTACATGATCATAATACACTTCTATTACACTGTATACAGACATAGGACACTACACCCCCAACATGTCCTGACCACTGTACATGATCATAATACACATCTATTACACTGTATACAGACATAGGACACTACACCTCCAACATGTCCTGACCACTGTACATGATCATAATACACTTCTATTACACTGTATACAGACATAGGACACTACACCCCCAACATGTCCTGACCACTGTACATGATCATAATACACATCTATTACACTGTATACAGACATAGGACACTACACCTCCAACATGTCCTGACCACTGTACATGACCATAATACACATCTATTACACTGTATACAGACATAGGACACTACACCCCCAACTTGACCTGACCACTGTACATGACCATAATACACATCTATTACACTGTATACAGACATAGGACACTACACCCCCAACATGACCTGACCACTGTACATGATCATAATACACATCTATTACACTGTATACAGACATAGGACACTACACGCCCAACATGTCCTGACCACTGTACATGACCATAATACACATCTATTACACTTTATACAGACATAGGACACTACACCCCCAACATGACCTGACCACTGTACATGACCATAATACACATCTATTACACTGTATACAGACATAGGACACTACACCCCCAACATCTCCTGACCACTGTACATGACCATAATACACATCTATTACACTGTATACAGATATAGGACACTACACCCCAACATGACCTGACCACTGTACATGATCATAATACACATCTATTACACTGTATACAGACATAGGACACTACACCCCCAACATGACCTGACCACTGTACATGATCATAATACACATCTATTACACTGTATACAGACATAGGACACTATACCCCCAACATGACCTGACCACTGTACATGCCCATAATACACATCTATTGCACTGTATACAGACATAGGACACTACACCCCCAACATGTCCTGACCACTGTACATGACCATAATACACATCTGTTACACTCTATACAGACATAGGACACTACATCCCCAACATGTCCTGACCGCTGTACATGATCATAATACACTTCTATTACACTATATACAGACATAGGACACTACACCTCCAACATGATCTGACCTCTGTACATGACCATAATACACATCTATTACACTGTATAAAGGCATAGGGTACTACACCCCAACATGTCCTGACCACTGTATATGACCATAATACACATCTATTACACTGTATACAGACATAGGACACTACACCCCCAACATGTCCTGACCACTGTACATATCATATTACACATCTATTACACTGTATACAGACATAGGACACTACACCTGCAACATGTCCAGACCACTATACATATCATATTACACATTTATTACACACTATACAGACATAGGACACTACACCCCCAACATGTCCTGACCGCTGTACATGATCATAATACACATCTATTACACTGTATACAGACATAGGACACTACACCCCCAACATGACCTGACCACTGTACATGACCATAATACACATCTATTACACTGTATACATACATAGGACACTACACCCCCAACATGACCTGACCGCTATACATGACCATAATACACATCTATTACACCGTATACAGACATAGGACACTACACCCCCAACATGACCTGACCACTGTACATATCATATTACACATCTATTACACTGTATACAGACATAGGACACTACACCCCCAACATGACCTGACCGCTATACATGACCATAATACACATCTATTACACCGTATACAGACATAGGACACTACACCCCCAACATGTCCTGACCGCTGTACATGATCATAATACACATTTATTACACTGTATACAAACATAGGACACTACACCCCCAACATGACCTGACACACTACACCCCCAACATGACCTGACCACTGTACATGATCATAATACACTTCTATTACACTGTATACAGACATAGGACACTACACCCCCAACATGACCTGACCACTGTACATGCCCATAATACACATCTATTACACTGTATACAGACATAGGACACTACACCCCCAACATGTCCTGACCACTGTACATGCCCATAATACACATCTATTACACTGTATACAGACATAGAACACTACACATCCAACATGTCCTGACCACTGTACATGATCATAATACACATCTATTACACTGTATACAGACACAGGACACTACACCCCCAACATGTCCTGACCACTGTACATGATCATAATACACATCTATTACACTGTATACAGACATAGGACACTACACCCCCAACATGACCTGACCACTGTACATGATCATAATACACATCTATTACACTGTATACAGACACAGGACACTACACCCCCAACATGTCCTGACCACTGTACATGATCATAATACACATCTATTACACTGTATACAGACATAGGACACTACATCCCCAACATGACCTGACCACGGTACATGATCATAATACACATCTATTACACTGTATACAGACATAGGACACTACACCCCCATAATAAACATCTATTACACTGTATACAGACACAGGACACTACACCCCCAATATGTCCTGACCACTGTACATGATCATAATACACATCTATTACACTGTATACAGACATAGGGCACTACACCCCCAACATGTCCTGACCACTGTACATGACCATAATACACATCTATTACACTGTATACAGACATAGGGCACTACACCTCCAACAAGTCCTCACCACTGTACATGACCATAATACACATCTGTTACACTCTATACAGACATAGGACACTATACCCCAACATGTCCTGAGCACTGTACATGATCATACTACACATCTATTACACACTATACAGACATCGGACACTACACCCCCAACATGTCCTGACCACTTTATATGACCATAATACACATCTATTACACTGTATACAGACATAGGACACTACACCCCCAACATGACCTGACCACTGTACATGATCATAATACACATCTATTACACTATATACAGACATAGGACACTACACCCCCAACATGACCTGACCACTGTACATGACCATAATACACATCTATTACACTCTATACAGACATAGGACACTACACCCCCAACATGTCCTGACCACGGTACATGAGCATAATACACATCTGTTGCACTCTATACAGACATAGGACACTACACCCCCAATATGACCTGACCACTGTACATGATCATAATACACATCTATTACACTGTACACAGACATAGGACACTACACCTCCAACATGTCCTGACCACTGTACATGATCATAATACACATCTATTACACTGTATACATACATAGGACACTACACCCCCAACATGTCCTGACCACTGTACATGATCATAATACACATCTATTACACTCTATACAGACATAGGGCACTACACCCCCAACATGTCCTGACCACTGTACATGACCATAATACACATCTGTTACACTCTATACAGACATATGACACTACACCCCCAACATGACCTGACCACTGTACATGACCATAATACACATCTATTACACTGTTTACAGACATAGGGCACTACACCCCCCAACATGTCCTGACCACTGTATATGACCATAATACACATCTATTACACTGTATACAGACATAGGACACTACACCCCCAACATGTCCTGACCACTGTACATGACCATAATACACATCTGTTACACTCTATACAGACATAGGACACTACACCCCCAACATGTCCTGACCACTGTACATGACCATAATACACTTCTATTACACCATATACAGACATAGGACACTACACCTGCAACATGTCCTGACCACTGTACATATCATATTACACATCTATTACACACTATACAGACATAGGACACTACACCCCCAACATGTCCTGACCGCTGTACATGATCATAATACACATCTATTACACTGTATACAGACATAGGACACTACACCCCCAACATGACCTGACCACTGTACATATCATATTACACATCTATTACACTGTATACAGACATAGGACACTACACCCCCAACATGTCCTGACCACTGTACATGACCATAATACACATCTGTTACACTGTATACAGACATAGGACACTACACCCCCAACATGTCCTGACCACTGTACATGACCATGATACACATCTATTACACTGTTTACAGACATAGGGCTCTACACCCCCAACATGTCCTGACCACTGTACATGACCATAATACACATCTGTTACACTCTATACAGACATCGGACACTACACCCCCAACATGTCCTGACCACTGTACATGACTGTAATACACATCTATTACACTGTATACAGACATAGGGCACTACACCCCCAACATGTCCTGACCACTGTACATGACCATAATACATCTATTACACTGTATACAGACATAGGACACTACACCCCCAACATGACCTGACCACTGTACATGACCATAATACACATCTATTACATTGTATACAGACATGGGACACTACACCCCCAACATGTCCTGACCACTGTACATGACCATAATACACATCTATTACACTGTATACAGACATAGTGCACTACACCCCCAACATGACCTGACCACAGTACATGACCATAATACACATCTGTTACACTCTATACAGACATAGGACACTACACCCCCAACATGCTGTACATGATCATAATACACATCTATTACACCCTATACAGACATAGGACACTACACCCCCAACATGACCTGACACACTACACCCCCAACATGACCTGACCACTGTACATGACCATAATACACATCTGTTACACTCTATACAGACATAGGACACTACACCCCCTACATGCTGTACATGATCATAATACACATCTATTACACTGTATACAGACATAGGACACTACACCCCCAACATGTCCTGACCGCAGTACATGATCATAACACACATCTATTACACTGTGTACAGACATAGGACACTACATCCCCAACATTTCCTGACCACTGTTCATGACCATAATACACATCTATTACACCGTATACAGACATAGGACACTACACCCCCAACATGTCCTGACCACTGTACATGACAATAATCCACATCTGTTACACTATATACAGACATAGGGCACTACACCCCCAACATGTCCTGACCACTGTACATGATCATAATACACATCTATTACACTGTATACAGTAGGGGTGTGCACCGGCCACTTTTCGTGTTTTGTGTTTTGGTTTTGGATCTGGATCTTTCTTCGTGTTTTGGATCTGGATTGGTTTTGCCAAAACCACCCTTCCGTGTTTTGGGTTCTGGGTTTTGTGTTTTGGATCTGTTTTTTTTTGTAAAAAATCATAAAAACAGCTAAAATCACAGAATTTCTGGGTTTTTCTGCTCCTATGCTATTATTAACCTCAATAACCTTCATTTCCACTCATTTACAGTCTATTCTGAACACCTCACAACTCACAATATTGTTTTTATGGCCAAAAGGTTGCACCGAGGTAGCTGGATGACTATGCTAAGCGACACGAGTGGGCGGCACAAACACGTAGTTCATCTAGGAGTGACACTGCAGTGGCAGACAGGATGGCAGTTTGAAAAACTAGGCCCCAAACAGTACATACTGCAAAGAAAAAAAAGAGGTGCAAGATGGAATTGTCCTTGGGCCCTCCCACCCACCCTTATGTTGTATAAACAGGACATGCACACTTAACAAACCAATCATTTCAGCGCCAGGGTCTGCCACATGACTATAGCTGAAATGATTGGTTCGTTTGGGCCCCCACAAAACAAGCTGGCAATTAATGTGTCCCTGCACAAACTGGTTCTACGGAGGCAAGATGTCGTCCTCATCCTCCTCATCCACCGATTCCTTGGATAAAACAGGAAAAAGGGATTTAGGTGTCCCTGGACTGCTTACAGTCTTAGCCAAAGTTTCTGAACTTGACAGTAACTTTTTATGAACGCGCTGCAGGTGCCGTATAAGGGAGGATGTTCCTAGGTGGTTAACGTCCCTACCCCTACTTATTTCACCTTTACATATGGTACATATGGCAAGACAGTTGTTGTCCGGATTTGGATAGAAATATTGCCAGACCAAAGAGGTGGAATGTTTGGTCTTCTGCCCAGGCATGACCGTGATGGGCTTTTTCATCCCACGTACAACAACTGTCTCCCCCGGAGCCTGATTTAAACAAACCACATCACCATCAGAATCCTCCTCGCCAACTTCCTCCTCAGTGCCAGCTACACCAGTATCCTCATCCTGTTGTACTTCAACAGTGACATCTTCAATTTGCATATCAGCAAGTGGACTGTGGGTGCTCCTTTCAGCACTTGCAGGGGGCGTGCAAATGGTGGAAAGAGCCACCTCTTCCCGTCCAGTGCTGGGAAGGTCTGGCATCGCAACCGCCACCACACTTGGACTCTCCTTGGGGATTTATGATATCTTCTTAGAACGCACAGTTCTTCGCTGTGCTTTTGCCAGCTTAACTCGTTTGATTTTTTTAGCGGGAGGAGGGCTTCCATCGTCATGTGAAGGTGAACCACTAGTCATGAACATAGGGAAAGACCTTAGCCGTTCCTTGCCACTCCGTGTCGTAAATGGCTTATTGGCAAGTTCACGTTTCTCTTCAGATGATTTAAATGTTTTTTTCAAGGTCATTTTCCTGAACTTTGTCATTTGGGATTGTATGTGCCCTCTACTATGACATTGGGCATCGGCCTTGGCAGACGACGTTGATGGAATGTTATCGTCTATGTCATGACTAGTGGCAGCAGCTTCAGCACTAGGAGGAAGTGGTTCTTGATCTTTCCCTATTTTATATTTATCGGAGAAAGTTTGTTCCTCCATTTATTTTATATTGATATATACGTGTGGCTAAGGCGCACACAAACACAGAAAATAATTTTTTATTTTTGTTGGAGACTAGTGCACTTTGTGGGTTACACCACCCTTTAAGAACTGAGCCAGCCGGCCCTTTACTTATGGGACACAGGCGCACGCTTGGCACTACTTTGTTGATGCACGTGCGGCTACTGCGCACACAATTCACAAACACAGAAAATATTTTTTTATTTGGTTTGGAGTGTACCTTGGGGGTTACAGCACCCATTAACGGTCAAGCCAGCCGGCCCTTTACTTATGACACAGGCGCACGCTTGGCAATACTTTGTTGATGCACGTGCGGCTACTGCGCACACAATTCACAAACACAGAAAATATTTTTTTATTTGGTTTGGACTGGAGTGTACTTTGGGGGTTACAGCACCCTTTAACGGTCAAGCCAGCCGGCCCTTTACTTATGACACAGACGCACGCTTGGCACTACTTTGTTGATGCACGTGCGGCTACTGCGCACACAATTCACAACCACAGAAAATATTTTTTTATTTGGTTTGGAGTGTACTTTGGGGGTTACAGCACCCTTTAACGGTCAAGCCAGCCGGCCCTTTACTTTTGACACAGGCACACGCGTGGCACTACTTTGTTGATGCACGTGCGGCTACTGCGCACACAATTCACAAACACAGAAAAAATATTTTTTTTTTAGCACTTGGGGGGAGCACCCCTGACGAACAGAGCACCCCCTGGACAACACTACAGCACCCCTTTAGGACTGGGACACTGCACAGGACTTTGGAGTGGACACAGCCCCTATGGACAACTGACTGCACAACACAGTCCAGCCAGCCCCTATGGACTTTGAAGTAGTGGACACAGCCCCTATTAACAACAGCAGCACAGCACAACACAGCCAGCCCCTATGGACTTTGAAGTAGTGGACACAGCCCCTATGGACAACAGCAGCACAGCACAGCACAACACTACTCTGCACTACACTACACTTCACTACACAGCCCAGCCAGCCCTAACTCCCACCCTCCCTCTTCACTGTCCACAGCCGAGTGAGAAAATGGTGCCGACACGGGTACCTTATATAGGATCCAAAACCCGCGAGACTCGGAAGGCGGGATGATGACGTTTTACCTCGATTTCAGAATCCGAGTCAGGCGGGAAAAGTCGAGCCTGACTCGGATCGGACTCGGATCGGGGGGGCTCGGGGGGGTTCGGATTTCAGAAAACCGAACCCGCTCACCCCTAGTATACAGACATAGGACACTACACCCCCAACATGTCCTGACCACTGTACATGATCATAATACACATCTATTACACTGTATACAGACATAGGACACTACACCTCCAACATGATCTGACCTCTGTACATGACCATAATACACATCTATTACACTGTATACAGACATAGGACACTACACCCCCAACATGTCCTGACCGCTGTACATGACCATAATACACATCTATTACACTGTATACAGACATAGGACACTACACCCCCAACATGTCCTGACCGCTGTACATGATCATAATACACATCTATTACACTGTATACAGACATAGGACACTACACCTCCAACATGTCCTGACCGCTGTACATGACCATAATACACATCTATTACACTGTATACAGACATAGGACACTACACCTCCAACATGTCCTGACCGCTGTACATGACCATAATACACATCTATTACACTGTAGACAGACATAGGACACTACACCCCCAACATGACCTGACCACTGTACATGATCATAATACACATCTATTACACTGTATACAGACATAGGACACTACACCTCCAACATGATCTGACCTCTGTACATGACCATAATACACATCTATTACACTGTATACAGACATAGGACACTACACCTCCAACATGATCTGACCTCTGTACATGACCATAATACACATCTATTACACTGTATACAGACATAGGACACTACACCCCCAACATGACCCGTCCACTGTACATGACCATAATACACATCTATTACACTGTATACAGACATAGGACACTACACCCCCAACATGACCTGACCCCTGTACATGATCATAATACACATCTATTACATTGTATACAGACATAGGACACTACACACCCAACATGACCTGACCACTGTAAATGATCATTATAATTCAGGCAAACTTACCTGGAATTTGTAGTTCCACAATGGCCAGAGAGCCACAGGATGTTAACACGTGCTTTACACAAACAACCTTCCAGATGGAAGTGTAATAATTCTCATATATCCCTGTTATTATTAATTAGTGGCGCTGCCATCAGTCATTCTGTCTGTAATAAACCTGTCTCTTCTACTGAGCATCAGATGAATCTTGTTTATTTAATAATTGACACAAATATATGATTTCTGAATTGCTGGGAGTAATAGATACACACCACATAATTAAAAAAAAAAAAAAAAAAAAAAAAACATGATTAGAAAACACAAACAACACAGTGCTCGGTGTGTCACAGCAATTCTGTTGTTATTGGAGAGAATGAAAATATGACTGTCATTCAAGAGATATAAATAATCCCCTATTAATGTGTGGATTGGTCTCAATGTAAAATATCATACATCATTAAACTATTGCACTGGTATCATTAAGTATGTTAGAGATAAAGATGTTTAACCCCTTAAACTGATTTCTAGGCATGCTGTACATTGTGTGGGGGACATTTAATAAAGGAAAGAGTGATACTAGTGAGAATGCAAAAGGTAATTATGATTTTGGGGTGAGATTTTTTTTTTTTTTTTTTAAATGTTCCCCTCTCCAAGACAGAAAGCACATTTCCAGGAGTGGATGTATTTTGTATTAGGGTTAATGGCTGGGCTAACATGATAGTGTATTGAGAAGGTCAAAGTGGTTTTCCCCTCAGGGCCCGACTGTGGGGGCTCCTAGGCTGAAAAGCCGTGGGCACCCTTCGGCTCGAGGTCAATGAGAGCTAACCCGTCCCATAAATAGTAATGTTATTCTTATATAGGTCAACTCATTGCACATTGGGAATATACGTACTGTGTCAGGCAGGTAGAATTGATAAAAGGTGACATTTTAGATTTTTGGTTGTATTTACTTTTGAGCGTAGTAGATATTACATATCCTTTGTTATATTTTTATATTGTGCTATATTTTATGACATATACTGTAACATATATACATACAGTATGTGTGTGTATAATATATGTGTATGTGTGTGCCCCCTCACCTGTAATTACTCAGTCTTGATTTTCTACTGTTTAGTTCCCAATTGCAAAGTGTAATGGTATATACCAGTGGCTCTCAAACTCGGTCCTCAGGACCCCACACAGGTCACGTTTTCCAGGTCACCCAGCAGGTGCACAGGTGTAAACATTACTCACTGACACATTTTGAAAGATCCACAGGTGAAGCTAATTATTTCACTTGAGATTGTCAGGAGACCAGGAAAACATGCACTGTGTGGGGTCCTGAGGACCGAGTTTGAGAACCTGTGGTATATACTGATCAGGGCTGTAACTAGGGTAGTGCGACTTGTGCTAGGGCACAGGGCACTGCAAGGTAGGGGGCGCAATTTTTCCTGTTTATTATCAATCTCACTTGTAGCTTCCTCTTCTTTTATCTCCAGCATCTCCTGGCCCCTCCTATCTCTTCCCTGGCCCTTCCCCATGAGGCCATGGCCCTCTCTCAGGTGCACTATATTATGTCCCTATTTATCCCCGGCATCTCCTGGCCTCCCCTATCTCTTCCCTGGCCCTTCCCCATGAGGCCATGGCCCTCTCTCAGGTGCACTATATTATGTCCCTATTTATCCCCGGCATCTCCTGGCCTCCCCTATCTCTTCCCTGGCCCTTCCCCATGAGGCCATGGCCCTCTCTCAGGTGCACTATATTATGTCCCTATTTATCCCCAGCATCTCCTGGCCTCCCCTATCTCTTCCCTGACCCTTCCCCATGAGCCCATGGCCCTCTCTCAGTTGCACTATATTATGTCCCTATTTATCCCCAGTATCTCCTGGCCTCCCCTATCTCTTCCCTGGCCCTTCCCCATGAGGCCATGGCCTTTTTTCAGATGCTCTATCTTATGTCCCTATTTAAAAAATGGGAGGGGGGGGCAATGCTCTCTCTGGCACAAGACACCAGAAAGTCTAGTTACGGCTCTGATACTGGTGCTATATAAGTATCTGGTCACAGTTCCTCCCCTTCCCACTATAGGCCCTTGAACATTTTCAGTCCTAGACCCATGTGGCCCTTAATCCGTCCCCGCTAGTACCCATGGTGGCCCTGGCGGCCGGGTCTTCCTGTCTATGGGGCACTTTATGCTCCATGATTTTTGGACAAAGAACAGACTCGAAATGCAGCCTTGCAGCATCAATTTCTTATTAGATGGAGCTTTTAGCTTCATTTCTGGATTGCTGAGCTGAGAGAGGGCTTATTACATTACACTAAGTGTTAGATAATGATTCCCGGGTCCAGGGGTGATACAGTGCCCAATTAAGTGACTTTTTTTCATTATTTGTTTAGCAGCTATAAGCAATTGTAAGAGATGAGCGAAACTATCGGTGATCAATATAAAATTGGTTTACTACAAGTTTAGAAAAAGTTTGCAAAGTGAGTATACGGGAAAACAACCTTAAAGCAACGACGGCTTTATTCAGCAGCGACTTGGAGCGATATCATTCACGGCTAAAATAAAAATTCACATTCCTGATTAAGGATAGAAAAATCATTTACAAATAATTTGTTACTGATGTTTCTCTTGTTTGAAACACTAATGATTAAATGACTATAATTCTCAGTTATCTGGGTCTCTCTGCCATAACCTCTGCACATGTCCCAGGGGGCAGGGGTGTAACTGTGGTGGGTGCAGGTTGCTTCTCCTGGAGGTCTCCCCTGCACCTAGCTCATATTAGCATCAGCAGAGTAGATCAGGTACGGATAATACAGTAGAAAGTAGAGATGTGCGGTTCGGTCTGCCCAAATTTCGTGAGTCCGGACAAATGAAAGCCGCAGTTCTGATCTCCTGAGGAGATCCTGACAGATCCAAGTCACGGTTCTGATCTTACCGCGGATAGGAATTTGGATATTAAATCCGAATTTTCGGGTTTGGATTGCAGAAATGACATGATTTTATCTGTTTTTCCCAAAAAAAAAAAACCACATCCAAAACCCCAAAACCAAACATTGGAGGGTGGTTTTGCAAAAACCAAAACCAAAACAAGAAGATGAATCCAGGTCCAAAACCAAAACACGGGGGTCAGCGCACATCTCTACTAGAGAGAGACAGTCTGCAAACTACTTGCTGCAAAGCTAGTGTAATAAATACAGTGTTGAATACACTTAAACATGGTAAATAGTTTGCAGACTGTCCCTTGCTACCAGCTAGATGCCTCGCAGTGGATTACATGCAGAGGATCCAGTGCATGGAGCTCAAGGTGTAGAACGTAGTGGCCCTGATAAAATGGGGTCACTGTAGCATATTGTGACCTGGGAGATGGGGGGAGGCTCTACAATGTGGAATTATGTGTACTGGGAACCGTGTGGCTTAATGTGAACTGGGGTACTGTATGGCATAACATAAACTGGGGCACAGAGTGGCTTAATGTGAAATGGGTGCAGAGTGTGGCATAATGTCAACTGGGGGCACTACAAGGTGGCATAATTTGAAAAAGGCTTAAGTGGCTGCATCTCAGGGGCCCTGACCATCAAGGGGCCCCTACAATCAGTAAGCAGGAGCATATTCTATTCTGCTATTGCAAGCTAATATTATACACCTGCCATGGCAGCACCTTGTAGCAACTGACGTGATGTCTCCTCTCGGCATCCGGCAGTGACCTGGTCCCACATGAATCTGGAGCCGCTGCTGGGAGGCATTCGATTGGATCCCTCTCCTAGCACTCTGCGGAGAGAAGCCTATAGGATTCTATAGGGTAACGCCATTAGGCGATGGGTTTATCCACCGCATCCAAGCCCCAGAGTTAATCGCACTCCGAGGCTTTGGTGCATATGAAAAATGTGGTCAAACCCGCATTTTGGGGGTTTGACCACAATTCTCCCTTTGCTGCTCCCCGCCCCTGATGTGATGCTGTCATGTCGCACGTTTCAGTGCTTGCTATATATTCCATTTGATAAACTCTCTCCAGGAATGATTGCAAGGATGGAGGTGACGTTGAAGGCCTGATAGTAGCAGCCTGGCGTGTAATTGCCGAGACAATATGACGGGCTAAATGTTTTCATGTTTGGTGGCGGAAAAAATGTTCAGTGGGTTTATTTTCAATAAAGTCTAGAACCATGTGCCGTCCATGTTTAAGCTAGCCATATGGAGCGTGACTTCTAGATTCGAGACCTTATTCTCGACAAAATGATAACCCTCCTCACACAGCCACACTATCCAAATAAAGGCATTGGGCACAGCATTTATTCGGAGACACACCAACGTAGCCCAGCTAGGGGCAGTAGAAGTGCTCGGCAAGTTACCATTGGAAGTCACGACCACCATAAGATTAGCTAGCTGCCTGATGTACCGTCCTGGCCCGGACAGCAACTGCCATCTACTGCTTTGGCCATATCTGCAGAATGTCACGTAGTCTGTGAATAGAGTTGGCATGACGATGGGTGATTTAATCCTGTCACTTAAAGCAAAAACTGTTTTTTTAAATGTTGCTCAACATCAGAAGAAACCAGATACCAAGGCAAGAATTCCTCTAACATTGCCTATCTCTAATAGGAAACCACTCCAACATAAACCCCCACCAATACACAGATAATATTAAATAATTGGCATTTCCCCAATCCCCTCCCAAGTCATGCCCCCTGCAGTGTATTTCTCTATATGGAATATATTCCTTATGTTTGCTTTTGCAATCAGCCCTAATCCAACTCGCACTTATGTTTCTTTTTTTCTTTTCTTTAATACCATCCAAGAATGCACCGTGCATGTAAACGGATTGTAATGCAGCATTTGCATTCCATATGTTACACAGACCTACACCTCACCACATGGACCCGTTTCACGTGTTGCTGATGGAGCTAGGACACGGGAGGGGTTGGGAGATGGGGCGTCTGGAAGAGTAATGGGCTTGCTCAATGGGAAGACTGCATGTTTATCAGAAATTACCTGGCTTAGGAAAAAAAAAAAAAAGAGTCATTTAGTGATAAATGATTATCCAATCGGAGGCCGCTCTGTCAGCAAAAGCTGGCGCAGATTAATCTTCTCTTTGCCAATCCCTTCTCATCTAGGGAGCGACAACAAAGAGGGACCAGCTCAGCCCTGTAACGTTGGTGGCACAAACGATGAGCTGATCCTGCCAATATCTGTGTTATGAGAGTGATGACAGATGACAGGGAATTATATTTATTTACAGAGTCTCTGCTTAATACTCTGCTCCATTTTATCGCACAGAGGCCAAACAACATACAGTTCAGCTGCCAATGTAATAAATACGTGCAATAGCGCAAACATATCCTGTAGCGCTGTAGTGTCAGGGAGATTCATTCACCTCCTACATTCTTTGCCCTTAACGGCGCAAGACCTTACAAATCCCAGAGACAATCACCTTATTGGTCTGGTTCTGGTGGAGGAATTCAGACATCGGGAGAACATGCAAACTCCAAGCAGATACAGATGGAAGGTATTTACCTGGCACCAAGGGCGGACTGGGGCTGCTGATCAGCCCTGGCAGTCCCTCTGTGCCCGCACCAGCAAAAGGGGCATGGCCTCGCCACAGAAGGCGGTAACGTCTCACAGGGGGCCTGGACGAACGGCACGCCCCATCTTTCAGTGTTCTGGCCGAGCAGAGCGTCACCCGTGTTTCAGACCGGATCGGCCCATCTGGCCATCGGCCCTTCTGGCACAGATGCAGCTGATTGTGCCACAGTAACTGTGTTCCTGTCAGTGAGTGACAGAAACTCGATCATGCCATTGAAATAAAACCAACTCCATCTGTAGCTTCCTGGTTAGAATAGAGGGGGTCATTCAGACCCGCTCGCGAGCAAAGTTCGCTCGCAAGCGGGTCGATGTTTTGACACTGCGCATGCGCACGACGGAGGGAGTCTCGCACCAAGGGGGGCGTGCTGTCGATGGTGACTTACAGCACGCCCCCTTTGGTGGGCGTGCCGGGGGCGTGGCCCCTACCGTCTAAGTCCGGCCCCACTGTCATCAGTAATGATGTCAGTGGGAGTGACTTTGGCTCTGATAGAGCCAAAATCACTCCTGGGCTTGCGGCAGCGAGACCCTACCGCAGGGTCTCGTCGCAAGCCCGATGGTCGCGATGGTCATTTTCATGGAGGAGGGCCCTGATTCAGAGCGAGCGTTCTGCTCAGAGCGTTCAGCTCTGAATCAGGGCCAGAACACACAGGACCTTATTCAGAGGTGGACGCAGTAATGATGTCAGACGTAGACGGACAATGTTATATTTATACAGAATGGGACTGCATACAGATCCATGCTGTTCATATAGGCGTTCCTGGAAGATGTCAGGGGGGTGGCTTGAGGGGGTGGGCATGTTGGGGGTGTGCCAGTGTCAGGGACTGCATAGGAAGACACAGCTCCTGACCCCGGCGGGCAAATTCCGACGAACATTCTGAACAAGCATAGGGTTTCTCAGTGGTCCGATGGTGCGACCGATGTCTGCTCAGTGATGCGCCTTTGTGCGGATTAGAGCTGCAGGTAATAGGCCTCCCAATGGACAGCCCATCAGCTGCAACAAAAATTGCAGCTGATACTGTTTTGCGTTCACCTCTTAATCAGGCCCACTGTTTCTGTCTGCCAGGCGCTGTCCAAATGTGTATGGAACCCATCTGTCACTACTGTATAATATATATCAAAGCTCAGCCTGGGTCCCCGGAATGTCACTCCACAAATAGCGTGTGCAAAGATAACAGATGGAGGGCCATATTTACCAAAGTCCCAAAAAGTACCCCGATAAAGATAATTTCTTATTGCCACATAAGTATATTAAGAATTCCTGCTGTGACACGGGCTCCATAAGTGTAAAAAGTAATGTGATCGCGTATGTGATCACTTTACTTCCAGGTCAGGACCCAGCGTTCTTATTACGCATGCTCACTCATCGGATTGCGGCAGCTACAATGGCGTTAGCTATCGGGGCCGAGTTTGGAAAAGCGTAATTGGTACATAATTTAGCAGCCCCCATGATGGGACTTTTGATATCGAAAACAGAGCGACGGCAGCAGATATCAATCACCATACATTTGAGGGATTTTTCTAATTTTTGCAAGAAACGTCCAAAAATGACTTTTTTCGGAAGATTTCCCGCAAGACATTTTTTAAAAAATAGGCCCCGAAATTAGGTGACATCATAACTGTCCATATACTGATTGTCCAAAAATAGGGGGAGACCGCCATGCTCCAAATTTCGATCTGATTCAGAGCCGCACGCGATCTGCACC
Organism: Taudactylus pleione; assembly: GCA_031769625.1. Lineage (NCBI taxonomy): Eukaryota > Metazoa > Chordata > Amphibia > Anura > Myobatrachidae > Taudactylus > Taudactylus pleione. The sequence continues at coordinate 2,695,648 of JAUIMM010000448.1, forward strand.
CACAGTACCGATGATCACGTAGTTGAGCGATTTTTTTGCAACTTCCCATGTGCAAAATATTTAAGAAACTGGTAATGGCGCCTGCGTTACGCAGAGTGTACAAACAAATGCGCTGTTGCGATCGAACTGGAGGGTATCAGAAATGTTTCTAAGGTCAATCAACCAATCAGTATTACTGCGTGCACGGACATAGAAAGTGGGCATCTTAGCAATCAGCCAAACGATATATACCAGGTAAGGAGTTTGTAGCGGGATTTGCATAAAGCAGCAGAGGGGGCACCTGCAAATAGACGCTTCTGCAACCACCTCTTTATCCAAACTCCTGCACGATGGGTGCTGATGAGCCGCAATGTCAGAAACTCCACCGCTAAGCCCCACCCACCTCAGTGAACACAGTGAGGTGGCGGCGTGGCTTAAAATATGGGTGTCGCCACGATCTTGTAAACATAATCATTAGATCAGAATATAAATACATACATATACAGTACATACATATAAAACACATTTATGAAGTACAAAAATGCAGTTCAATTTTTTTTTTTTGTGACATCATGCCAAGAACACGTCATCTGCAGTGGTGGAAAAGTACAGTCTGATGGGAGGAATTCCTTACTAAATTCTGATTGGTTGTTAAATTATCATCGGTCTAGTTTTATAATTATGTAGTAAGATATATTATTTGGCAGGATGGGATTATTTTGCAGGCAAAGGCAGAAAATGACTTTTTAAAGAGAGGTTTGTGCAGAACCTATTTATGAATATATTAATTTTTCATCTGGTATGTACTGGAAGTAAGACACTCGTTCTCCCCATACTTAATGACACTAGTTTTGCTTCTTCCAGTTGAAGTTGTTTGGAATAGCATCTCTAAGTTGCATGTCATCCAAATATAATAACACCCCAAGGATTTGCAAACGTGTCGGCTGATCCATAGTTAGATGCACATTTACGCTGCCCATGCTCCATTAATGAGCTCTGGCAGGTACACCGTCTGCCAGCATCAGAATAACAGGAGCCTCACATGATTACTCCACACTATTGGGGGACCCAGGACCCTCCACTATGTAACTATCAGCCTCTGCACCCTTCTCCCATGAATACACTGCTCCTGTCCTTAACATGATCTGATTACCCCACATCAAACCTGAGGACACCCCTGCCAAGCAGGATATAAAGATTTAATAGGGTGAGTCACTGGTCAAAGCAAATCCTGAAATATGGATATATTACAGCTTATTATTAGTTTGTTTTTCATCTCGGTAAAGTACTAAGGAGTCTATTTACTAAGCCTTGGTTGTAGAGAAAGCGAACAAAGATGAAGTACCAGCCAATCAGCTCTCAACTGCCATGTCACAGGCTGTGTTTGAACAGTGACATTTAGGAGCTGGTTGGTTGGTACTTTATTTCCATCCAAGGCTTGGTAACTTGACCTCTTATATTGATCATCTGCAGATCATATGCAGGCAGTTATTTTGCACTACGGTAGTTTTGTAGGTATTCAATCGGGAAACCGGTTGACGTAAGCCCGACAGCCGGCTTCCCGATTGCTTTATCCCGGCGAGGGTTAAATGACAGGCGTCTAAATCTAGACGCCTGTCATTTTTCCAACGCCGGGAGACCGGCGCCCGGCATCCCGATCGAAGGGATGCCGGGCGCTGCGAGTGGACAGCCACGGGGGGGGGGGTTAGGTTGAGGGCACCTGGGGGGGGAGGTTAGGGTTAGGCACCACCCCGGGGGACTTAGGTTTAGGCAGCGGGGAAGGGGGTGGTTAGGTTTAGGTACTTAGAGAGGGGATTAGGGTTAGGCACAGGGGGGAGGTTGGGTTAGGTACCCCTAAGGAGGGTTAAGGTTAGGGGGGTTAGGTTAGGTTAGTTTGTACTTGCCTAGGGACGATCGCGATTTCCAGCGCGTTCGGGCTCCCGCTGCCTGGATCTCTGCATCTGTCAGACTGACGCTGCCGGGAATCAAACTGCCGGCCATGCGTCAGCCGGTATTTCATACCGATTCCTTTTTTATATGCAGTACGAGTTAAATAGTTTTTTGGTGCATAATCACTATCTTTCTGCTGTGATAACCGGAAACCCTGGAACTGAGTGTATTATCCTGACAGTTCCCGGTGTGCGCTCGGCATGTATATCCTGGTAAAAGTGTTTTCCATAAGGAAGAGTTTCCTCACATCTTGGCAAAAGCAAGTTCCAAAAAAAAACTACCCCACGTCCTTTCCTGTGATAAAATATCCACATAAATCACTGTCCCAGCTCTTACACCTATTGACAGGTTCATCCCTCTTCCCAGATTTGCTGAGGAGAACACCACTGAATACTAATAACGGTTTCTGCATGCGACTATCAATTAAAAGCCCTAACTATCCTGGAGAATGCATAATATGGTTCTTCCAGCTTCTACAGCCTTCAGAGATTCCAGAGATTTCCATGCTCATAGCGTTTTTGTACCGCGCCTATTACAGCCGGTATACTATGGGACCACATTTGCTTCCAGGAAATCTAAATAGAATTTTAATAACACATTTATTTTAAAGGAAAATATACACCTGCCCTTAGCTACATCACTCTACCCTCTCACCGCTTCCTACCACCCTGTGCCACCTCAACTGGCAGCCTCCACCTCTTCTGCTCACTGCCTGCACCGCTAAGATCAATGTCCCATTGGGCCTGATTTAGGTGCACACTTACTGCAGCCGCAACTGCGTAATTTACCGCATTGCGATGGCATCTTTATACCAGTGCTGCATTCGATACTATTTGTCTAAACATGGCTGCCTGTGTCAGTGCGGATCGCGACACGCTCGGGGCATGCCCAAGCCTGGCTAGTCACCCTTCAGTTACCAACCAGAAACGCCCGCCAGAATTGCCTCTCTCTCTGAGTCTAAATTGGTTCTGCAGCTCCCGGTGGTAACCATCAGGATATTTGTGTAGTCTGAGAACATCACCTGCTTGCGTGTGGCATTAACACTACGTGTACTGTACCTCTGATTCAGAGCTGGTGCCCCCCAGCACCCTGATTCCTCTAGGGAAGGCCTGCCCAACCTGTGGCTCTCCAGCTGTTGTGAAACTACAAGTCCCAGCATACCATGCCATCAATCAGATGGTAAAGCATGATGGGAATTGTAGTTTCGCAGCAGCTGGAGAGTCACAGGTTGGCCAGGCCTGCCCTAGAGTGTAAGCTCTACCCCACAGTATGTCTCATGTCTGTCCGCTCGCTCTCTGTCCTCCTCGTTTGTTCTTGTCATGTCTTATGCAGGACTGTTTCTGTATGCTATGTGATATGTTCTACTAATGACAGCCATGTATTTATATTTATTATTCCTCTTACTGTGCTCCCTCCGTCGTGCGCATGCGCAGTGGGGGAACATCGACCCACTTGCGAGCATCCTGCCGCTCACGAGCGGGTCTGAATGACCCCCATATTGTTTATCCCACTGCAGTACCGCAGCTCCCTCCCATTAAACTCAGCCAGATGCTCCAAAATCTCTCTGTCCCATTTGCGTTATTATCGTTAGGCCTCGTACATTTCCCCCTGTAACTGTTGCGTACCGTGTCCTCAGCCATTGGTCACTTTACAGAAATTAATAAAAAAAAAAAAAAGAAAGAATCGAGTGTTATAAAAATAGCAATTAATGTCAGCCCGTCTGATTAATGCAGTGTTAGTGTTACTGGAGGGACTGCCGTTCATCCTAACCTTGTCTGTATTTGTATAAATCTGCTGGACTACAGAGCGAGAGTGGAAAAGACTGTATTCGGCGTTTATCAATGTCTACAGCCCAGGTGTCAAACTCCAAGAAATCATTTGTCATCCCCACGTTTACTGGCGTCTGCTGGCCGCGGAGTGTTGGGGGATTACAGAATTAAAACGTGGCTTCTGCGCAGCACGAACTGGATCCAATATTCAGCTGTCACGCTGTGGACAACTTCATTTGGCTGAATGATTTAGAAAGAGGAAAAGCTGAAGCGACGAGGGACTGGCCTTTGGTCGGGACGGCGAGGAGTTGTCAGGTGCTGATTGGCACGCACGGCTAAAGGGCATTCCAGGGAGTCATCTATTTTAAGTGCCCTAGTTCGCTCTCATTAAAACGGTTATCCAATTATAGAGCAAAACAATGCAATCAGCTCTACATGAGCGGAAATTTAATGTATTTCTTAACGGACGCCAAATTCCTGCGCTGCCGGGAGGATCGTCAGTGTCACTAAAAATTCCTGATTCGGTGGTGTCGGTGGTGGTGGTGGTGGTGGGGGGAGATTCCACATACAGTATCCGCTCACCTACAGTAATATGGGTCCTCAATCCTGTGTGCAGGTATGAAAAACAATTCCGAACATATCTGGGTTTTCTCCACCTGCGATCACATTGACGTAAGTTTTAATTAATCAGAAGAAAAAAGTTGTTTCAAAATGTTGTCTTGGAACAAAACTGGCATTTATAGTGTCAGCTTAAACTAGGACAGTAAGAAACCTAGGGGCCTATTCATCAACACTAAAATAGCGTTTTTAAGGACATTTTCCTTAATTAACGTTATTTTAGTATTCATGAACACACTTAGCACAGGAGATATCACTGATATCTCCTGGTTAAGTCCCCCTGCGTTAATTTCCACACTCCCCATACATTAGTACATTAATATGGGGATATGGAAATTATGGTAATCATCAAATTCCGAAAATTATGTATTTTCGGAATTTGATTGAGTTACTATTCGCCACTGTGAAGTGGTGAATAGCAGGTGAGACCTGCTTCCAGCGTGTGTAGGTCCCCTGGCGTCTCCCTCCGGTGCTCTGATCCGTCCTCTGGCTCCAATGGCTGCTCTGACCGGGCCTAATTCAGACCCGGTCGCTCTGACAGGGCCGGGTTTTTTTCTTTAGAACAGCCTCCTGGCCGCTCGCGTAGCTGTGGGTGACGAGACGGGCTTGCGACGAGACCCTTGTGGAGGCCTCTCTATCTATCTATCTATCTATCTATCTATCTATCTGTCTGTCTGTCTATCTATCTGTCTCATATCTATCTATCTATCTATCTATCTATCTATCTATCTATCTATCTATCTACAGCTCCAGGTCCACACATACAAATTAGGGGTGTGCACCGGCCACTTTTCGTGTTTTGTGTTTTGGTTTTGGATCTGGATCTTTCTTCGTGTTTTGGATCTGGATTGGTTTTGCCAAAACCACCCTTCCGTGTTTTGGGTTCTGGGTTTTGTGTTTTGGATCTGTATTTTTTTGAAAAAAAGCATAAAAACAGCTAAAATCACAGAATTTGTAGGTTTTTCTGCTCCTATGCTATTATTAACCTCAATAACCTTAATTTCCACGCATTTCCAGTCTATTCTGAACACCTCACACCTCACAATAGTGTTTTTATGTCCAAAAGGTTGCACCGAAGTATGCTAAGCGACACGAGTGGGCGGCACAAACACGTGACCCATCTAGGAGTGACACTGCAGTGGCAGACAGGATGGCAGTTTGAAAAACTAGGCCCCAAACTGTACATAATGCAAAGAAAAAAAAGAGGTGCAAGATGGAATTGTCCTTGGGCCCTCCCACCCACCCTTATGTTGTATAAACAGGACATGCACACTTTAACAAACCAATCATTTCAGCGCCAGGGTCTGCCACACAACTGTGGCTGAAATGATTGGTTCGTTTGGGCCCCCACAAAACAAGCTGGCAATTAATGTGTCCCTGCACAAACTGGCTCTACGGAGGCAAGAAGTCATCCTCATCCTCCTCATCCACCGATTCCTCACCCTCTTCAGTGTGTACATCCTCATCCTCACAATGTATTAACTCGTCCCCACTTGAATCCACCACCACAGGTCCCTCTGTACGTTCTGGAGGCTGGTCTCCCTGGAAGAGCTGATAATTCATTTTGATGAACATCATCTTCTCCACATTCTGTGGAAGCAACCTCCTACGCCTTTCGCTGACAAGGTTCCCGGCTGCACTAAACACTCTTTCGGAGTACACACTGGAGGGGGGGCAACTCAGGTAAAATAGAGCCAGTTTGTACAGGGGCCTCCAAATTGCCTCTTTTTCCTGCCAGTACAGGTATGGACTGTCTGACATGCCTACTTGGATGCTGTCACCGATGTAATCCTCCACCATTCTGTCAATGGTGACAGTATCATATGCAGTGACAGTAGACATATCAGAAATTGTTGCCAGGTCCTTCAGTCCGGACCAGATGTCCAAACTTGGTCCTGCCTGCCCTGCATCACCGACAGCGGGTTGCTTAGGATACCTACGTTTTTTCCTGGCAGCCCCAGTTGCGGGAGAAAATGAAGAAGGAGCAGTTGACGTGTCACGTTCCGCTTCAGCTGACAGTGTGTTCACCAGCAGGTCTTTGCACCTCTGCAGGCTTGTGTCGGCTGGAAAGAGAGACACCACAGAGGCTTTAAACCTAGGATCGAGCACGGTGGCCAAAATGTAGTGGTCTGATTTCAACAGATTGACCACCCTGGAATCCTGGCAAAGCGAATGAAGGGCTTCATCCACAAGTCCCACATGCCGAGCGGAATCGCTCCGTCTTAGCTCCTCCTTCACTTTCTCCAGCTGCTTCTGCAAAAGCCTGATGAGGGGAATGACCTGACTCAAGCTGGCAGTGTCTGAACTGACTTCACGTGTGGCAAGTTCGAAGGGCTGGAGAACCTTGCACAACACGGAAATCATTCTCCACTGCGCTTGAGTCAGGTGCATACCCCCTCCTTTGCCTATGTCATAGGTGGATGTATAGGCTTGAATGGCCTTTTGCTGCTCCTCCTTCCTCTGAAGCATATAGAGGGTTGAGTTCCACCGCGTCACAACCTCTTGCTTCAGGTGATGGCGGGGCAGGTTCAAGAGTGTTTACTGGCGCTCCAGTCTTCGGCACGCAGTCGCTGAATGGCGAAAGTGGCCTGAAATTTTTCGGGCCACCCAAAGCGTCTCCTGCACGCCCCTGTCGCTTTTCAGAAAATTCTGCACCACCAAGTTTATTGTGTGAGCAAAACATGGGACGTGCTGGAAATTTTCCAGATGTAATGCCCGCACAATATTGGTGGCGTTGTCAGATATCACAAATCCCCAGGAGAGTCTAAGTGGGGTAAGCCACTGGGCGATGATTTCCCTCAGTTTCTCTAAGAGGTTGTCGGTGGTGTGCCTCTTACTGAAGCTGGTGATACACAGCGTAGCCTGCCTTGGAACGAGCTGGCGTTTCTGAGATGCTGCGACTGGTGACGCTGCTGCTGTTGCTGCGTAAGGTGATACATCTACCCAGTGGGCTGTCACAGTCATATAGTCCTTAGTCTGCCCTGTTCCACTTGTCCACATGTCCGTGGTTAAGTGGACATTGGGTACAACGGCATTTTTCAGGACACTGAGGACACTTTTTCTGACGTTTCTGTACAGTCTCGGTATCGCCTGCCTAGTGAAGTGGAATCTATACGGGATTTGGAACCGGGAACACACTACCTCCAGCAATTGTCTAAATCTCACTGCACTAATGGCGGATACCGGATGCACGTCTAACACCAACATAGCAGTCAAGGCCTCAGTTATACGTTTTGCTTCATGATGACTGCTGTCGTACTTCATCCTCCTCGCTAAGGACTGTTGGAGGGTCAATTGTTTAGTAAAAGTAGTGGTGTTCCTACTTCCTCTCTGGGATGATGAACGACTCCCAGCAGCAGCAACAGCAGCAGCGGCTGCAGGAGGCGTAGCAATGCAGGATCCTCCGGAGGAATCCCGGATAGGAGAGTCAGTCATGCCAGTGACATGGCCTGCAGGACTACTTCCGATCCTGACTAAGGAGGAAATTGACGAGGAGGGAGTTGACGGTGTGGTTTGCAGGCGCTTGGATACAACAGGACAACGGGATTTAGGTGTCCCTGGACTGCTTACGGTCTTAGCCAAAGTTTCCGAACTTGACAGTAACTTATTATGAACGCGATGCAGGTGCCGTATAAGGGAGGATGTTCCTAGGTGGTTAACGTCCCTACCCCTACTTATTCCACCTTTACATAAGGTACATATGGCAAGACAGTTGTTGTCCGGATTTGGATAGAAATATTGCCAGACCAAAGAGGTGGAATGTTTGGTCTTCTGCTCAGGCATGACCATGATGGGCTTTTTCATCCCACGGACAACAACTGTCTCCCCCGGAGCCTGATTTAAACAAACCACATCACCATCAGAATCCTCCTTGCCAACTTCCTCCTCAGCGCCAGCTACACCAGTATCCTCATCCTGTTGTACTTCAACAGTGACATCTTCAATTTGCATATCAGCAAGTGGACTGTGGGTGCTCCTTTCAGCACTTGCAGGGGGCGTGCAAATGGTGGAAAAAGCCACCTCTTCCCGTCCAGTGCTGGGAAGGTCAGGCATCGCAACCACCATCACACTTGGACTCTCCTTGGGGATTTGTGATATCTTCTTAGAAAGCAAAGTTCTTCGCTGTGCTTTTGCCAGCTTAACTCTTTTGATATTTTTAGTGGGAGGAGGGCTTCCATCGTCATGTGAAGCTGAACCACTAGTCATGAACATAGGGAAAGACCTTAGCCGTTCCTTGCCACTCCGTGTCGTAAATGGCATATTGGCAAGTTTGCGTTTCTCTTCAGATGATTTAAATGTTTTTTTCAAGGTCATTTTAATGAACTTTGTCATTTGGGATTGTATGTGCCCTCTATTATGACATTGGGCATCGGCCTTGGCAGACGACATTGATGGCATGTTATCCTCTATGTCATGACTAGTGGCAGCAGCTTCAGCACTAGGAGGAAGTGGTTATTGATCTTTCTCTATTATATCGGAGAAAGTTTGGTCCTCCATTTATGTTATATCGATTTGATATATACGTGCGGCTAAACACAGAAAATATTTTTTTATTTTTGCTGGAGAGTAGTGCACTTTGTGGGTTACACCAGCCTTTAAGAAATGAGCCAGCCGGCTCTTTACTTATGGGACACAGGCGCACGCTTGGCGCTGCTCCTTTGTTGATGCACGTGCGGCTACTGCGCACACAATTCACAAACACAGAAAATAATTTTTTTTTTGGTTTGGACTGGAGTGTACTTTGGGGGTTACAGCACCCTTTAACGGTCAAGCCAGCCGGCCCTTTACTTATGACACAGGCGCACGCTTGGCACTACTTTGTTGATGCACGTGCGGCTACTGCGCACACAATTCACAAACACAGAAAATATATATTTTTTTGGTTTGGACTGGAGTGTACTTTGGGGGTTACAGCACCCTTTAACGGTCAAGCCAGCCGGCCCTTTACTTATGACACAGGCGCACGCTTGGCACTACTTTGTTGATGCACGTGCGGCTACTGCGCACACAATTCACAAACACAGAAAATATATATTTTTTTGGTTTGGACTGGAGTGTACTTTGGGGGTTACAGCACCCTTTAACGGTCAAGCCAGCCGGCCCTTTACTTATGACACAGGCGCATGCTTGGCACTACTTTGTTGATGCACGTGCGGCTACTGCGCACACAATTCACAAACACAGAAAATAATTTTTTTTTTGGTTTGGACTGGAGTGTACTTTGGGGGTTACAGCACCCTTTAACGGTCAAGCCAGCCGGCCCTTTACTTATGACACAGGCACACGCTTGGCACTACTTTGTTGATGCACGTGCGGCTACTGCGCACACAATTCACAAACACAGAAAATATTTTTTTTTTGGTTTGGACTGGAGTGTACTTTGGGGGTTACAGCACCCTTTAACGGTCAAGCCAGCTGGCCCTTTACTTATGACACAGGCGCACGCTTGGCACTACTTTGTTGATGCACGTGCGGCTACTGCGCACACAATTCACAAACACACAAAAAATATTATTTTTTTAGCACTTCGGGGGAGCACCCCTGATGGACAGAGCACCCCCTGGACAACACTACAGCACCCCTTTAGGACTGGGACACTGCACAGGACTTTGGAGTGGACACAGCCCCTATGGAGAACTGACTGCACAACACAGTCCAGCCAGCCCCTATGGACTTTGAAGTAGTGGACACAACCCTTATTAACAACAGCAGCACAGCACAACACAGCCAGCCCCTATGGACTTTGAAGTAGTGGACAACAGCAGCACAGCGCTGCACAGCACAGCACAACACTACTCTGCACTACACTACACTACACAGCCCAGCCAGCACTAACTCCCACCCTCCCTCTTCACTGTCCACAGCAGAGTGAGAAAATGGCGCCGACGCGGGTACCTTATATAGGTTCCAAAACCCGCGAGACTCGGAAGGCGGGATGATGACGTTTGGCCTCGATTTCAGATCCGAGTCAGGCGGGAAAAGTCGAGCCTGACTCGGATCTGCCTCGGATCGGGGGGGCTCGGGGGGGTTCGGATTTCAGAAATCCGAACCCGCTCACCCCTAATACAAATAGGCCCACTAGTCACACAGTGAGTCATACATTACAATATTAACATAGTTTTTCTAGTTTTCTCACAAAATACATAGGGTTAGGCACTAATGGGGGAGGATTAGGGTTAGGCACTAATGGGGGAGGATTAGGGTTAGCACTAATGGGGGAGGATTAGGGATAGGCACTAATGGGGGAGGATTAGGGTTAGGTACTAATGGGGGAGGATTAGGGTTAGGTACTAATGGGGGAGGATTAGGGTTAGGTACAAATGGGGGAGGATTAGGGTTAGGTACTAATGGGGGAGGATTAGGGTTAGGTACTAATGGGAGGAGGATTAAGGTAAGGCACTCATGGGAGAGGATTAGGGTTAGGCACTAATGGGGGAGGATTAGGGTTAGGCACTAATGGGGGAGGATTAGGGTTAGGCACTAATGGGGGAGGATTAGGGTTAGGCACTAATGGGGGAGGATTAGGGTTAGGCACTAATGGGGGAGGATTAGGGTTAGGTACTAATGGGAGGAGGATTAGGGTAAGGCACTAATGGGAGAGGATTGGGGTTAGGCACTAATGGGGGAGGATTAAGGTTAGCACTAATGGGGGAGGATTAGGGTTAGGCACTAATAGGGGAGGATTAGGATAAAGCACTAATGGGGGAGAGTTAGGGTTAGGCACCAAAGAGAAGAGTTTAGGGTTAGGGTAGGGAGAGGGGGAGGGTTAGCATACCAACCCTTTCGGGATACCGGCATCGGGATTCTAACAGCCGGGATCTCGAGCGCCGGCATCTCATATCGTTTCCAAGCTATACTCACTGTGGCACTGTACAAAAATGAACTGTTTACTTTAATCTATTGCATAAACTAATGTACAGTATTTAATCATATTTTGTTTTTTTATAAAAAAAAATTAAATAAAATAACAAAAGCTTTTTGAATGGATTCATTAGGAAACAGCTGTAAATACTAACGGTGGTCACTGCTGCCTGGGAAGTTACTTTTGTGCTGAATAGAGAAGGGCCAGGGGGTATTAAAGAGCCTAAACTTCTATCTTTTGAAACTTGAAACATATCAGCGGAAACATCAAGTGCAAGTAAATATATTAGCAACAATTTTAATACATAATTATTTTTTCAACCAGGAGGCGGCAGAAATGTTAATGATAATATGAGCAAATAAAGTGTGTGAACGCTCTTATTTTCTGGTTCATAAATGATCTGTACTATAGATCTCACTATATACAGTATCTTATAGCACAATTTAGTCTTCATATTGTTGTGTAGCAGCTCTTTTAGAGCTATGACATATGACACTGGGCGGGATGTATCCAGTCCAAAATGCGGACAAAACTCTGAAAATTGCTGTTTTCAGAGGTTTGGTCACTTTCCTCATATGCACCAAGCTACGGAAAGTGAAACTCTCTGGAGCTTGGACCTGATAGGCAACGGCGTCTATAGGTGGTGTTGTCTAATAGAAGCCTATGTGCTCCTTACCGCATAATTCCCCGAGAGGGGTCCAAAAGAATCTTTCCCAGTGTCCCGCAAAGCTCGCACATGTGCAGGTCGATGGCCGTGCCTGTGCTGAAGGACTCCCGGGTCAAAGATCAGCAATTCCGCACACTGCAAAGGACAGGTCCTATCGGGAGAGCTGTTCTTTGCGATTATAATCGCAATTGTACATGCATATGGTGTTACTAAACACTGCTATGCTTGTGAACAGTGGCGGGATATATCACATCCAAAATGCGATGCTTGATGCTTAGAGGTCGATATGTGCTGTGGGCTGTGACCTGCCCATAAGAGCTAACACTCTAGCCCAGCCTTTGCCTGTCCTTTAAAGTGCTCATTATCTTAAATACTAAAAGCTCCATCCCGTACCCAACTTTCTTGGAGGACCCAGCCAGATTAAGCAGCAGAGGGTTGCTGCAGCAGTTACTGAGTCACTTCACCCAGAATAAAGCTGCTCCAGGTGCCAGTGAAGAAGGAATCGGTATGAAATACCGATCGTCCTAAGGTAAGTCTCTACTAACCTAACCTAACCCCGTAACCCTGACCCTCCTTAGGGGTGCCTAACCCTAACCTCCCCCCCAAGTGCCTAACCTTAATCCCCCCTCTAAGTGCCTAACCCTAACCCCCCCTTCCCCGCTGCCTAACCCTAAGTCCCCGCCGGGGGTGCATAACCCTAACCCTCCCTCCCCCTAGCCTAACCCTAATCCTCCCGGGGGGTGCCTAACCATAAGTGCCTAAACGTAAGTCCCCCCCCAGGGGGTGCCTAACCCTCACCCTCCCTCCCCCGAGCCTAACCCTAAGCCTCCCGTGGGGGTGCCTAGCCCTAAGTCCCCCCCGCGTGCCCTAAACATAACCCTCCCCCCCCGCGCGGCTGTCCGCTCGCGGCGCTCAGCATACCTTCGATCGGGATGCCGAGCTCCGGTCTCCCGGCGTCGGGGAAATGTCAGGCGTCTACATCTAGACGCCCGGCATTTCATCCCTCGCCGGGATATGACAATCGGGAAGCCGGCTGCCCGATTGTATACCGTGAAGAAACCTGATGCCAATATGATTGGTCAGTAAGGAATAAACATTCTGCAAATCACCATTGTTTTCATGATTTTCCAATAATGCTATTTCTTACAATGGGTGGGAATGAATGCACTAATGTCTGAATTGCAATCAAACTCCCGCATTTCTCATGTGCTCCAGATGCTTGGATGCGGTGTGCAATGCCATCATCCAATAAAAGCTTGTGGGCTTCTCTTCGCAGCTCCGACCTGGGAGGGATCCAATCCCTCCCAGCGCCCCCCCTCCCCGCGGCATGTGCATTTTTTCTGCGCATGAGCGGAATGACGCCCCGAAAGAGTCCTCTGGGTTATAGACCTGGAAATCCCTCTCTCGCAAAGGACAGCTCTTACCGAAAGAGCTGTCCCATGCATTTTTCTTCATGCATACATGCGTAATTAATACCGGCATGGCAGGATGAATCGCATGTATATCGCAATGCAGGCATCCTGCCTAAAGTGAAAAGATGGAGAGGTTACTCATAGAAACCAATTAGCCCCTAGCTGTCATTTTATAGCACATACTATATAAATAATATCTACTTTTCCCCCCAGTGTATTTTTTCAGTGAATTTAGATGAAGGTTTGCGCCACAACAGGCGACTTTGCAGAAGATGCGATGTTCAAAAGGCATTTTGCATGTATAGCCTATAATGAGAGCTGAGATGTAATTACCGGCAATTTATTCTGCTGTGTGGTGCGAATGGGGGGGAGTACCGGGAACACATACTGGTAAATTCTACCTTCTACATACAATAGTTTGCAGCCAAATGTGGTATAAAGCGATAAAATGAACATTATCTTCTGTATGTTCGGCTGCCATCTTGTAATATCGGCAGCCATCTTGTACCCTTTTGTGCTAGATGTTATTCATGAACCTATTTCACTGTCAGCTACATGACTTGCAAGAAGCAAGAAATGCTTAGAAATGCTTAGATTAGAGACTCTCGCTCACTTGCTAGCTATTTCTGAGAAGCAATCTCAAGGATAGGACTGCGTGCACATTCCAATGCCAGGCTGGGGACAACCAAGAACCATTCTAGATGTACTGTAGCAAGTCTTTGGCAAAATTGTTTGAAAACTTTGACCACCTCTAGATATTCTAAAGCCCACAGTTGTGCAGAATGTAACATATTTGGTTATAAATTTACTAAGCTTTTAAAGCAAAAAAGAAATATATATATATATATATATATATATATTATATTTCTTTTCTTTGTTCAAGCAGCCATAGTTAATTGGAGAAAATGCACTGCGCGATTCCCAAAGCTTAATTGGTCCGGTTACATATTTCAGAATCTATAACTATACAATTGTCCCTCGCGAACACCCAAACGTTATACTCCATTAAACAGCAAATGTGTTAGTTTTACTAAAATATTATATTTTAATTAATTAGTCACAGTTAGTCAGCCTTCGCTAGAGAAAAGCAGGATTAACCAAATTACAGTATAATTGGAGTCTCAAGATAATGAGCGAATCTCGCAGTGACACAATGCAAATGCGTCACGACTCAGTGGCTCCGAGAGACGCTAACATGGCATTGTGCATTAGGGGAAACGGCAATATTTTTCTTATCACTCTTTATTTTTTTTTATTTTTTTTTTAATTAATATATTTTTGAAATGTGCACAATGGTGATAAACAATCTGGCCTGGGTATCGCACTGGTAAATTACTTTGCAAACTGGGTGGAATGTAAAATATTTGTCGCTGCTTCCTGGCGGAATTAAAGGGCTGCATGGATAATTTAATAGATATATTTTAATAATTATTTATGCCAAAAGATAGTGGAAGTGGGCGGGGCCTGAGAGGACGGGGTCCAGGCGAACTCCCTGAAATTTATGGTTCTCTCTGACTTTCTGGGAGAACAGGAAAGCATGGCAAAAATTAGGCCACTTTCCAAATTTGCCCCAACCACCGATTAATGGGAACATGCCACAACCATTGAACATGAGGTCATGCCCCATTTGGTAAGACCACGCCGCTTGTTTTGCTTCTGAACATTGGGTCATTTCCGAGAAAATCTGGAGTATTTGATCAAAAATAGGAGAGGGCGTTAATTAAAAGTGCTAGCCAATTTTTTTTTTTTTCAAAAATTGCTCGGAAATGGTTGTGTTTTTTTTTTTATGATTGAATTAGGTCAAGAACATCTATTTATAACTTATCCGACACAATTTTGAAAAAAATTTCTTTGAAACACATAGCGTTGATATCGATTTTAAATCTTGATCAAAGATCTATCGCTCTATCGATGATCGGCCATTCTGACATCACAACTGGTGGGCTGAGGGCTGCTTGACTTACATATCCCCAGCGGCCGCTCCTCTCGACAAACGCCAGGTGTGTGTGGGGTGGGGTGTTGACGGATGCCCGATCAGCAGTGATGGGTAGAACAGTAGACACTGAGGGAGGGATGTAGAGTGGCCGTCTGCCCCCCCCCCCCCAGTGTGCGTTCCTGACTGGTGGCGTTGTTTGCGATCATGTCAGGGAAAGCACAGCCAGGCGTGGTGGCAAATGATGCAACCACGCCAGGCAAGTGGTCAAGTGGCCAAAAGGAGAGATGTGTCAAGCCTGGTAGAGAGATAATAATCAATCAGCTTCCAACTGTCATTTATCTAACAGAGTTTAGCTTTGGGCAACTTCTCGACTTTGTTCTCTCTCCAAGGATTGATACATGACGGTATCAGTGAGAGAGGGAAAACCGCGTGAGGGAAGAGGGCCCTGCTCATTAGAGCTTGCAATCTAAAGGGGATGGGCAGGCAGACAGAGGTGACACAGAGGGGAGAGAGTGAGCGAGGTGGGCTAGGGATATATGTATCTATATATATATATATACATTATTTTATTTATATAATTTTCTTTTTAAGCAGGGATTGGATGTGATGCACAGACACGTTAACCACAGTAACCTATTTTTCTGTAAGAGGTTTTACCTGTCAAGGGCATAAAACAGACTTTTCCACATTTCTGAGTAGATTATGCTCAGAGCCGTGACAGATTCGTGTGTTCCCAGACAGAAAGAGCAGTTCAGTAATTACACCATCCCAGCTTCCCTCAGGCAGCCGTGTAGCACAGACTGATCCCCGCTCCACACTCCTCAGGTTGGAGAGAGGCGCGCGGCTTTATCACTGAAATTAGTTGAAAGGAAGGAATAAGAACTTTGTTCAGCCATGGCAGCCGGCTAACAAAGAGATATCGACGTTGTCGTCGTCGACATAATGAGCTTCAGCCAGGAACAAGGGGCAGAGCAAGATACGTGTAATCAAGCAGGAACAAAGCCTAGCTGCGGCCTCCGTGCGGCTGGTGGCTCTGCTAATGGTGTCCCATAATCGCCTGACAGAGTTCCCTGCGCTCAGATCAGGAATTCGCAAGCACGCTCCATGCTGCTGCAACCCAAGGACTATTCCTGTCATTCGTGAAAAAAACATATATGTTGGAAACAATTAAGTGAATAAAGGACATAGCAAGGCCATGCAAAGAGTACAAAAATAAAACAGCCCACCTAGAGTATATTGCAGTACATATCGCCGCAATTGATAATCAACAGTTATTTGCACTTTTTTGTTTTTTTATTGTTACATAGTGTTTTCTGGCAGACATACAGATGTGTCCTCTCGCATCTTTGCCACTTTTGCAGCAAATCGCTCCACGCATGACGCGAGTTACGTAACCGCGAGTGGGTACGCGCGCTCCGTTCGCACCCACGACTCCATAGGATTGCATGGTGCAAACGCCAAGCGCGGCTTGGTGCAGCGCGCACGGCCACGGCTTATCGCATGGTGCGTGCGCAAGTTTGTAAAGCATTCGGCAAAGATGCAAGAGCACACATCTGTACGAGTAAAGGGCTTACTGTTGTTTGAGAGAAAGAAGGAAGGAGAATTAGGGGTCTATTTACTAAGCCGTGTTAGGAGACAGAGTGAAAAGTGATAAGGTGCCAGCCAATCAGCTCCCAACTGTCATCTCACAGGCTGTGTTTGAAAAATGACAGTTGGGAGCTGATTGGCTGGTACCTTATCACTTTATTATCACTTTTCACTCTGTCTCCTAACACTGCTTAGTATATAGACCCCATAGAGAGCTAAGACTGCTACTGCTGCATTCTCCTCTGAGCATGGTAGCTAAAATCCAGAACTCACAAGTAGACAGGTTAGAAACAAGTTGTTTCTAACCTAGCTACTTATGAGTCCTGGATTACAGTTGCCATGGTCAGCTGAGCTTGGAACGGTAATTGACTAAGCTCTCTATGGGGCATACTGTATGTGTCATTATTTATAAAACTTTACGATAAAATTGCGATAACACATACAGTATAATACATCTGCGCAAAAAAAATAAAAATACTATAAAAAATACTCCACAAAAAAGCCTTTAAACTGCATTTTATCACAAAAAGCAGCTTTTATACATATGCTCCTAATTCTCCTCCCTTCCCTGTTTTCTACAATATAATGTGGAAGGCAGCCAGGGACAGGAGGTAGTTAATTCATCAAAATTCACAATGTTGACACTGTAATGTCGACCAGAGAATGCCGACCCAGTAGTAATGTTACTTTGAACATTTTAACAGTGTCTGTATTGTCAATTTAAACATTAAGCTTTACATGGTTAAAAAGGCTTGTAATATAATTATTACCGGGACGGCATTCTCTGGTCGACATTACATAGCCGACATCGTGAATGTTGACGAATCATGCCAAACATTTCAGGGATCCTGTTATCTGTTTCCATCGTTGCAACATTATTGCTGGACTCTGCAAAACGGTCAGCTCTTAGTCCATGTACACAGACAAGTAAAGAAAAGGATTAAACTCAGTCTGTATATTCATCATAGTGTCTAATATATATTATTAAGCTTCCCTGCAGCAAAGTATACTAAGTACTGAGCATTAATACTCCAGAATGCTGTAGGCAATGTTTTAAATTAGCACAAAGCAGAGCAACTGTCGGAAAGTATGTGTGTAAAAGGACGAGCTTGCACCAATTTATGTACTAAGGGTCTGACCGCAACTGCGAATGCAATAGCGACAACGCACGCAGTCTCACAACGATAGTATGCTAATCCAATGCGATCGCTATCCCGTCGCAGCACAGCATAAGGACGCCCACCTTAGCTTACACACATCCGTAATACTAAGCAAGACTGCAAAACCATCGGTATTATTCTACCCCCAAGGGGTAAAGCACAGACGGGTTTCATATTTACTTCAACGAGTTTTTACATTTCTTACTTACAGATTTCATACAAATGTTTGAATTTTTGATTAGCAAAACAAATATATTTGTACCTTATCTCAGCTGGCAGTACACTGTGGAGAAGTTGCCCATAGCAACCAATCATCTTTGAGGAAGCATTTATCAAGTACATTCTATAAAAATGATAGGAGGATGCTAATTGGTTGCTAGAGGCAACTTCTCCACACTTTTTCACTGCTTGATACAACAGCCCCAGAGCTTCTTAGTGTCACGTATTGCCTTCTAGTGCGTATGTAATATATGTATGTGAGTATGACAGCACAGGACTATGTGCACCATACATACAGGGCAGCCATCAGGGGGGGGACTGCCGGGACTGGAGTCCCGGGCCTGGACGGAAAGGGGGGCCCATCCTTAATCCCGCTGCTCGCCCACTTCCCTGCCCTCCCTCCAGACCAGCTGCTGTCTGTCCGCCGTTCTGGACACAGAAGGGGGGCTTGCTAGCTGGGGATACAGAAGGGGGCCTGGCTGGGGACACAGAAGGGGGGCTTGCTGGCTGGGGACACAGAGGGGGGGGGGCTGGCTGGCTGGGAACACAGAAGGGGGCCTAGCTGGGGAGACACAAAAGGGGGTCTGGCTGGAACTGGAGAGACTGCATGGCTGGAGTTGCAGAAACACGGGGAGGGGGCCCTGTGGGCCATGCCTATTTTGTCAGTCCCGGGCCCCATAATTTCTGATGGCAGCTCTGCATACACATCTATGATACTACTAATAATAATAATTATAGTCTGCATAGTCCATTAGGGAATGTATAAAACTAATAGATATGAATGTATTATACTGTGAAGCACATTATTTTTTGGAGAGTTGAACGCATATGTGTTATCAGCGCTATGAAAGCACGGGCAATGTCGTACGTAACTCATTCGCATCTCTGATGATAACAGTCGACTCCTATTTTAAGTCCCTTGTCGGGATTTCCCTGTCGGTATTGAGACCGGCGGCCACGACATAACTACATCCCGTAAAATTATATATGACAACTTTTTGATTAGTTTCAAAGTTTTGTGTTGAACCAACAACAGTACTGTATGATGTAGACACACTGAACATTTCCACTTTTATTAGTCTCCAGATGTTTTGCTTGGTCCTCACCATGGTTCTTCTAGTAAGCAGTTGCCTCATTAGACTAGGTCTCGAACTATTACCTATGCATTCCCCTCTGAGACATTCCCTTGGAGACTCTCTTGCTGGGGTCCCTGGTAGGTGCTGAGGGTCCAATCAATCTTCAGGATCCAGCTTAACCAGCCCATATCGCCAGTGGTTTTTGAGTCCATATCTGGACCAGACATGATTTGTCGGGATGCAGTCTGGATACCAACGGGCACTATCCCGCCCGCCGTTATCCCGACACTGCAAGCCTGACATGGGATTAAAGATAGGCGTTGAAATCCTGACGCCTATCATTAGCCCCACTACAATATCCCGAATATATACTACAGTATACCGAACGAAGGTAAGCCGGGTGTCTTAGCTTCTAGCAGCGGGTGGGTGGGGGGGGGGGTTAGGTTTAGGGACCACCGGGGGGACTTAGGGTTAGGCACCCCCCAGGAGAGTTAGGGTAGGGAAAGGAGGAGTTAGGGTTAGGCACTCTAGGGGGGGTTAGGGTTAGGCACCCCCCTGGGAGGTTAGGTTTAGGGTGCGGGGAGGGGGGGTTAGGGTTAGGCGCTAACAGGGGGAAGATAGGGTTAGGCCCCCCCGTAGGGTTAGGGTAGGGTAAGGGGGGGTTAGGCACCACTAGGGAGGGTTAGATTTAGGCACCCCCCAGGGAGGTTAGGTCTAGGGTGCGGGGAGGGGGGGGTTAGGGTTAGGCACTAACAGGGGGAAGTTAGGGTTAGGCACTAGGGGGGGAGATTAGGGTTAGGCACCACTAAAGGAGGCTTAGGATAAGGTAGGGGGAGGGTTAGGGTACTTACCACCCCACCGTCGGGATTTCCCTCCTTGGGTCTTCTGGTGTTGGTATATGATCCGGCGGCTATTCAGTCGTCGGCATTACATACCGATTCTGAATTGTCACCATAACAGGAAAGTCAATGGAATTATTGTTGACAATGCCTTATTGTGATTGGTCAGAATAATTTCTGGTTCAATAAGATTAAGGGAAGAGTGTTATTCTGGCTTCCCAGGGAACTGTATGATTTATGCAAATAGTGCCTGATTCTGAATTTCTCGCAAGTCTGAATGCAGCTGCGACACTCTTGACATATGCAACTTAAAACAGCTTTGAGTGATTCCGAACGGGCATTACTGGGTAACAACAAGGAATTTGCATGTTATAAAGCACACCGTGGGCATACCGTGGGCATGTAGCCAGAGTTCCGACCTATTCTGTCTATGTACGCCATTTCAGTCACATCTTCTGCACCGAGCATGGGGTAGATGTAAGTGACATTACTAGAACATGACGGCTCCTCTCTCCAGAAGGCTGGAGGCGGAGCAATCGCATGTACGCTTCAGAGAGGGGACGGACTTACAATCGATGTAGTTATTGGGAATTGCAACCGCATTACGTGTGTCTCAGAATGAGGCCCACTGTAATCAGTGCATAAAGAGTACAATACACAAGCTATACATAATAGGAGTATTAAGTATCAACTGGAGAATTGAGACTGCTGAATCGGAGAGCTTACAATCTTGTCTTTAGCACTACTAAAACGTATTTATTTTTTAAAAAGGCAAATATGCAGGGTGCTGAGGCTCTTAGGACCTCATTCAGAGGCGGTTGCACGGAGTGATTGGTCGTAGCGAGCGATGTTTTTTTCAACTGCGCATGCATGTACATGGCAGTGCGCGTGCGCAAGCCTGTCTTTCCGACCGCAATCCTCTTGCTCGCTAGTCACTATGAGGTCGTAGCTGTGATTGACATTTCGTGCCGTGTGTGGGTGGTTATAGGGGAAGGTGCTTGTGAACGCGGGTGTGGTGGTGCGCACGCAGGCGTGGTTGACCTTAAAAAGGGCGTTTTAAGGGCGTGCATATATTACTGAGCGAGTCATCACACACGTCATCTCGTTGCAATAACGACGCTACTGCTCGTAGTGCTAAAGGTAGCCCAGGGTCTACCTTAAACATTGCGAGTGCTGGCGATGGTTTCTGCATCAACCGATGTTTGTAGGTAATTAACAATGTAACAGGTGTTAATCATGCTGACGTAGGTTGCCGCCTGCGACCGACTCTGAATTAGCCCGTAGAGATAGGAGGTGTGCTTTCATTGTTGTGGGTGTTTCCGCGCTTACGATGTGCGTTGTGACTGAGCGCTCGTTTTGCATATTCTCGATCACTTTGGGTGCGACTGATCGCTCACGAGCGACCGCCTCTGAATGAGGTCCTTAGTGTGGGAGAAAGGAATTATTTCAATGGAAATTCCATGTTAAAAAAATGTATCAACCAACATAATAACATTTGACTCTCCGAACGTGGTGGGACATGGAAACTAGAGATGTGCCGTCCGGTACTCCTGAAATACAAACAGACCCAAACCTAGGGGTTCCGACTCAAATCGGGTCACAGTCCGGAATCACTTTTGGGTTCCGAGTGGATCTGTGTCCCAGCTCGGGTCTGCTGTGAGTTTAGAACTTGGATGTAAAAACTGAACTCGGGTTTTGGATTGCATGCAGGCAGGTCCAAATGACATGATTTTAGCTGTTTTTATCGATTTATTTTAATTGCTTTTTAAGGAATCCGAATCCAAAGCAAAACCAAAACAGGATGATGAATTAGAACCAAAACCAAAACACACACATTATTTCTGGCTCATGCAACTTTCGCTCAATGCCTGGGACGCGGTCATAATGCCGACAGTCCGGATACCGGTGCTTAGAATGCCGGCACTGGAATCACAACCTGTCAGAATCTCGGCACTGGCATCCCAAAGGTAATTAATGGGGTTAGAGGTTGGGCACTAGGGGGAGGGTTAGGGTTAGGCACGAGGGGGAGGGTTAGGGCATACTTGCCTACACCCTGGCTGCTTCCTCCGGGAGGAAGCAGCCAGGTCGGTTTAGCAGGGGGCGGGGCCGTTATAGAGGGGCGTGTCCGGACGCATTGCCAGTGTTTAGGGGCGCGGTTTGTGTAGCGGGGGCGGAGCCTAAATGATGCGATCGTGTGGCTCCACCCCCGCTACACAATTCCGATATTTCCGGCATTGTGAGGCAGGGGGCGGGGTTATGATGACGCGAATCGCGTCATTAGCCCCTCCGCAGCGGGGGTTTAGCGCTACATTGCGGGGGGGACTGGAGAAGGCGGGAGACCTGCCCACTTTTCCGGCGGGCCGGGAGCGGCACCCGATTTTCGGGAGGCTCCCGGCCAAATCGGGAGAGTAGGCATGTATGGGTTAGGGTTAGGCACTAGGGGGAGGGTTAGGGTTAGGCTGTGGGGAGGGAAGGTTAAGGATGGGAGTAGGGTTAGGATACTGACTGTCAGGTGTCGGTATTCTAACCCGGTCGAAATGCCGTCGTTGGTATTCTGACCACTTGGATCGCGAGCATCAGCATCCCGTACCCAACCCATATGTCTATCTAGCGCAGAGGAAGTGGGTTCTAGGGTAGAGAGTCCCACCATTTAGGTGTCGGGATCTCATTTTCATAATCATACTTTAAAAGTGGAGTTGTTTTTGACTGTATGTGTTCCCATGTTAGTACATGCCTGACCTTCTTCCTAGGTTTTTATCTTCTAATTTCGTTCCTTGTAAACATTTATAGAAATATAGTTACTACTGAAAACTACTGTATATTTACCCTTTGATTATGTACTTCTGAGAACTGTAATTCATGGAAATAAATGCTCGTTCTTTCTCCTGTACCCTCTTTTCTTCTGAATGTTATCATAAGAGGGATGCGTGAGAGCATTTATACCCTGCTAGAATACGGTGCTTTCATTTAGCCTGTTATTCTCTGTCAGCTTATATTTAAAGTACAAACAGTAAGAGGATGAGTCACAGGACGGGTAGGGAGAGCTGACAGGACTGATACATTGTGCTGTGTAATTCACTTTTCAATGCTTGATTTCATTCGGCCTCCATGGGTTGTCATATAAATCACTCTACTTTAAGAGAGAAGGCAGCGTGGAAGGTAAGATGTAATAATAATATATAATATAGAGCAAATAAAAATATGTTTACAGGTATGTGAGCCCGAGAAGGGAAGAGAGATTTGGGAACACAGGACCTGAAGGAAGAACTTGCTTGGGATGGGATAAGTACAGGATGCTGGCGGGCAAAATCACGGTGCCGGCATCCAACAGGGTTAGGATACCGACACTTGTCGGTTGGTATCCTAATCCTCCCCCTATCCCTACCCCTAATCCTCCCTCCTCAATGCCTAAACCTAACCTCCCCCTTTCCGCACCCTAGACCCAACCGGTCCCCCTTAGTGCCTAACCCTCCCCTTAACCCTCCCCCTAGCACCTAACCCTCCCCCTAGTGCCTAACCCTAACCCTGCCCCTAGTGCCTAACCCTCCCTTTAGTGCCTAACCCTAACCCTTCCCCTAGTGCCTAACCCTCGCCTTAGTGCCTAACCCTCCCCTTAACCCTCCCTCTAGTGCCTAACCCTCCCCCTAGTGCCTAACCCTCCCCCTAGTGCCTATCTCTAACCCTTCCCCTAGTGCCTAACCCTCCCCTTAGTGCCTAACCCTCCCCTTAACCCTCCCCCTAGTGCCTAACCCTCCCCCAAGTGCCTAACCCTAACCCTCCCCCTAGTGCCTAACCCTCCCCCTAGTGCCTAACCCTAACCCTCCCCCTAGTGCCTAACCCTCCCCTTAGTGCCTAACCCTCCCCTTAACTCTCCCCTAGTGCCTAACCCTCCCCTTAGTGCCTAACCCTCCCCTTAACCCTCCCCCTAGTGCCTAACCCTCTCCCTAGTGCCTAACCCTCCCCTTAACCCTCCCCCTAGTGCCTAACCCTAACCCTCCCCCTAGTGCCTAACCCTCCCCCAAGTGCCTAACCCTCCCCCTAGTGCCTAACCCTAACCCTCCCCCTAGTGCCTAACCCTCCCTTAGTGCCTAACCCTCCCCTTAACTCTCCCCCTAGTGCCTAACCCTAACCCTCCCCCTAGTGCCTAACCCTCCCCCTAACCCCCCCTAGTGCCTAACCCTAACCCTCCCCTTAGCCCTGCTACTTACATTTGGGATGCCGGCAACGGGATTTTCACCGGTGTCTGGATTCCCGCACCGGTATTCTAAGCGCCAGCATCCCGACTGTCAGGATACTTAACGTATCCTGTTTGGGATAGTAGACAGGTACTGTCGTTACAGGTAAGTCTTGTTCTAACACTATGGGAACACGTATGCTACATGTCACCCACCACTTGTGAAAAGGCACCAAAGTCAAAAGCATATCACATCCCCAGGGGTGTAACCAGTGCTTTGAAATGCAGCCCCCAGGAGAGGATGAGCCCCCACATCCCTTTTTCCTCCTCTCAAAAGACTCTTTCAAAACTGTGCGGCATTGAAGGTAATCAGTCAGCGGGACATTTCTCCAACTGTACCCAAATGTGACAAAAATCAGTTTAGTCGACGGGACAGCCGCCTTTACAAAATTCCAGGTCATATTACAAATTTAGCGTGGCCCTGCAAACAATCACTGTTTGAAAGAGACCTCACGTAGATGGGAGCAAATCATTGGTGGGACGGGCTAACACAAATTCAGTTCAGTTTTATCCAGCAGTGGAAAAGAGAGAATTCCAGTGAATACCATACAAAACAGAGATGATCCCAGTGACTGCACTTCAATACCAAACTAGTGACAGCCAAACCATACAGGGAGCATCCTAGTGACCCTCATAAGATAACAGAAAGCATCACAGTGACCACCATGTTATGCATATAACATCTGACTGATCACCTTACCACATATAGCACATCTCAGTGACCACCATACCATACACAAAATATCCCAGTGATTGCCATAATATACAGTAAATACTACAATGCAGTGATTGCTATACCATACACAGAACATCCCAATGACCATTATACCATACAGTGAGCATCCCAGTGACTGGCAAAACATACAGTATGCACCTCAGTGACAGTAATGCCGTATAGTGAGCACCTGAGTAAAAATAAGGGAGCCAGTGAGCTCCATAAAGTACAATGCATCACAGTGACCATCATACCATACAGAGAGCGTATTCATGATTGCAAAACCACACAGAAAGCATTCCAGTGACAGCCATACCTATAGAAAGCATCCCAGTGTCCACAATACCATGCAGATAGCATCTCACCATACTGTATAGAACAGTGTTTCACAATTCTAGTCCACAGGGAACTCTAGCAGTGCATGTTTTACAAATCTCCTTAGTATCTCAAGTGAAATAATTAGCACCACCTTTCAAAATGTGTCCACCAGGAATACTCCAAACAGCAGATCTGTAAAATATGCACTATTAGTCTCTGAAGCCTGGAGTCGGGAAACACTGATATATTATTATTATTATTACATTTTATTTATAGGGCGCCACAATGGTCCGCAGTGCCGTACATACAGTAAAGGGTACACAAACATTACATTACAATACAGTAACCAAAATATAAACAGAACACAAGTAACAATTAGCAACACAATTCTGCATACACAGTACAGGTCTGAAGGTGAAGGCTGTCATATAAGTGCTAGAGAAGAAGGCTGTGAGACAGTGGGGAGGAGGACCCTGCTCCTAGGAGCTTACAATCTAGGGGAGAGATAGAGAGAGGTTCTCAATGACTGCCACAATATACAGAGAGCATCCCAGGGACCACCATACCATACAGAGAGCACCTTAATAAAGCAGTTTTGTAACTGTCACACAATATTACCCTCTCATTTATTAACCCCACAACAAAAAGCATGAACTCACACAGCATCAATGTATCAAACTTTTTTAACATTATTAACCCCTTTATAGTCATTAACCCCTCATCCTTATTACTAATTAAATCATAAATAAAATTCCATTCATGTTTATTAACCCCACAATAACCTTATTAAAAACCCACTTTATCCTAATTAACTAAATTAAGAACATTAACCCCTTCACTCCTGGTAATGCTAATTAACTACTGCAAACTCCTTATTCTTACCTGTTGGTAATTGGATGTTTTTCTATCTGTTGCTCCCACACTGCTCAGCCATAAAGTGGAAGTGTGGAGAGAAGGGGCTATCAGAGAGGATTGCAAGGAGTGTAATATACTGTAGGACCCTTATCCAAGTGACTACTGACTAGTGGTGGCTCTAGAGGTGAGGCTGCAGCACAGTCCAAATTTCCAAAAGGGGAGCCGCACCAACTGCCACCCTAAACACTGCCAAACATCACTGGCCGAGACTCCCTGGCAGTTGGGGTGGCAGTTGGGTTTCTCCCCGATTTGAATTTTGAAATGTACTGCAGTCCCTTCTCTGGAGCCGACACTGCTACCGACCGCCCACCTACAGTACCTACCTCACTGCAGATTGTTCCTCTGTTTGCCTATCGCTACCTTCCTTATACCCCACTATATATTAAAAAAAAAAATGTCATTGGCTGAGAAAAATAACACAGATAGTCTATAAGGCAACTGACCCACCAGGAATAGTCATGGAAAGGCTCATTACCAATCCGTCCCTGACGTTCTTATACTGTATGCCAAGGAGCTGTATTGGTCCTGGTACCAGTTGGCCTGGCCTCTGAACCCAAGACCATTTGATTAATCCACCAGCCATCTTCCTTTGCCTTAGAATAGCCCAGGCCATCTGTATTTATTATTATTTATCATTTTTCATTTATAAAACACCAATCCTGTTACACAGCACAGTACAGAGAATGTGTCACCAGACCTTGCCTTAACAGCTTACAGTCTAAGGACCTCATTCAGAGTCGGTCGTAAGCGGCCGCTCGGTCGTACGCATCCGATGTTTCCGAACCATGTATGCACACAGTTAGTTGCAGTGGCAAACGCAGGAATTTAAAAGGGGGGTTTCCAATACTTGGCTACAAAACCAATGGCAAAAAATGTAACCACATACAGGCAGCACTTCTCGGGTACCCAATAATCCAAGCTTGTTAATCCATTACTGTACAACATTTCAGATGAATTTATTACATATTTTGGCAAAGCCTTGACGAAATATGTAATAATTGCATTAACAAGCTTGGATTATTGAGTACCCGAGGAGCGCTGCCTGTATCTGATTGTATGATCAAGACTGAGCAGTCTCCACCCTGCCTTTTGAACTTTATTTGGAGTGTCGTCTACTTGACTATATTTATGTGGAGCTTTTCAGCTCCTCGAAGAAATAAAAAAGGCGGCACTGCAAAAATACACTGTGACATATACACGCACACACACTGACACAGACACACACTGACAAAGCCTAAACGCATACACTGACACACACACTCACTGCACTGACAAAGCCTACACACACACACTGATTAACACTACACACAAATACACACTGACACACACTCACTGCACTGACAAGGCCTACACACACATACACACTGATAAACACTACACACACACATACACACTGACAAATCCTACACACACTGACACACACAGTCACTGCACTGACAAGGCCAACACACACACTGACACAGACAAACAAACTGCACTGACAAAGCCTACACACACATACACTGATAAATACTACACACACACACTGACACAGACACACAAACAGCACTGTCAAAGCCTATACACACACATACACTGACAGACACACATACATACATACACACTGCACTGGCAAAGCCTATACATACACACACACTGACACATACATACACACACAGACTGACAAAGCCTATACACTAGGGGTGTGCACCAGCCACTTTTCGTGTTTTGGTTTTGGATCTGGATCTTTCTTCGTGTTTTGGATCTGGATTGGTTTTGCCAAAACCACCCTTCCGTATTTTGGGTTCTGGGTTTAGTGTTTTGGATCTGTATTTTTTGTAAAAAAGCATAAAAACAGCTAAAATCACAGAATTTGTGGGTTTTTCTGCTCCTATGCTATTATTAACCTCAATAAC
The DNA here is from genome assembly GCA_031769625.1 of Taudactylus pleione. NCBI lineage: Eukaryota > Metazoa > Chordata > Amphibia > Anura > Myobatrachidae > Taudactylus > Taudactylus pleione. Next base: position 2,723,799 of record JAUIMM010000448.1, read on the forward strand.
CTTAATTTCCACTCATTTCCAGTCTATTCTGAACACCTCACAATAGTGTTTTTATATCCAAAAGGTTGCACCGAGGTAGCTGGATGACTATGCTAAGAGATACGAGTGGGCGGCACAAACACGTGGTCCATCTAGGAGTGGCACTGCAGTGGCAGACAGGATGGCAGTTTGAAAAACTAGGCCCCAAACAGTACATAATTCAAAGAAAAAAAAGAGGTGCAAGATGGAATTGTCCTTGGGCCCTCCCACCCACACTTATGTTGTATAAACAGGACATGCACACTTTAACAAACCAAACATTTCAGCGCCAGGGTCTGCCACACTACTGTGGCTGAAATGATTGGTTCGTTTGGGCCCCCACAAAACAAGCTGGCAATTAATCTGTCCCTGCACAAACTGGCTCTACGGAGGCAAGATGTCGTCCTCATCCTCCTCATCCACCGATTCCTCACCCTCTTCAGTGTTGTGTACATCCTCATCCTCACAGAGTATTAATTCGTCCCCGCTGGAATCCACAACCACAGGTCCCTCTGTACATTCTGGAGGCTGGTCTCCCTGGAAGAGTTGATAATTCATTTTATGAACATCATCTTCTCCACATTTTGTGGAAGCAACCTCCTACGCCTTTCGCTGACAAAGTTCCCGGCTGCACTAAACACTCTTTCGGAGTACACACTGGAGGGGGGGCAACTCAGGTAAAATAGAGCCAGTTTGTACAGGGACCTCCAAATTGCTTCTTTTTCCTGCCAGTAAAGGTACAGACTGTCTGACATGCCTACTTGGATGCTGTCACCGATGTAATCCTTTAACAGACAGACGCACGCTTGTCGCTGCTGCTTTAAGGATGCAGGTGCGGCTACAGCCCACACATTTCACAGACAGAAAAAAAATGAATTTTTTTATTGTTTGTGGAGCGCACTTTGAGGGTGTCACCACCCTTTAACAGACAGACGCATGCTTGTCGCTGCTGCTTTGAGGATGCAGGTGCGGCTACAGCCCACACAATTCACAAAGACAGAAAAAAAAAGAAGAATTTTTTTATTGTTTGTGGAGCGCACTTTGAGGGTTACACCACCCTTTAACAGACAGACGCACGCTTGTCGCTGCTGCTTTAAGGATGCAGGTGTTGCTACAGCCCACACATTTCACAAAGACAGAAAAAAAAAGAAGAATATTTTTATTGTTTGTGGAGCACACTTTGAGGGTGTCACCACCCTTTAACAGACAGATGCACGCTTGTCGCTGCTGCTTTGAGGATGCAAGTGCGGCTACAGCCCACACAATTCACAAAGACAGAAAAAAAAAGAAGAATTTTTTTATTGTTTGTGGAGCGCACTTTGAGGGTTACACCACCCTTTAACAGACAGACGCACGCTTGTCGCTGCTGCTTTGAGGATGCAGGTGGAATCTAGACGGGATTTGGAACCGGGGACACACTACCTCCATCAATTGTCTAAATCCCACTGCACTAATGGCGGATACCGGACGCACGTCTAACACCAACATAGCAGTCAAGGCCTCAGTTATACGTTTTGCTTCAGGATGACTGCTGTCGTACTTCATCCTCATCGCTAGGGAATGTAGGAGGGTCAATTGTTTAGTAAAAGTAGTGGTGTTCCTACTTCCTCTCTGGGATGATGAACAACTCCCAGCAGCAGCAACAGCACTAGGAGGAAGTGGTTCTTGATCTTTCCCTATTTTATTTTTATCGGAGAAAGTTTGGTCCTCCATTTATGTTATATTGATATATACGTGCGGCTAAGGCGCACACAAACACAGAAAATATTTTTTTTATTTTTGCTGGAGAGTAGTGCACTTTGTGGGTTACACCACCCTTTAAGAAATGAGCCAGCCGGCTCTTTACTTATGGGATACAGGCGCACGCTTGGCGCTGCTCCTTTGTTGATGCTCGTGCAGCCACAGTGCACACAATTCACAAACACAGAAAATATTTTTTTATTTGGTTTGGACTGGAGTGTACTTTGGGGGTTACAGCACCCTTTAACGGTCAAGCCAGCCGGCCCTTTACTTATGACACAGGCGCACGCTTGGCACTACTTTGTTGATGCACGTGCGGCTACTGCGCACACAATTCACAAACACAGAAAATATTTTTTTATTTGGTTTGGACTGGAGTGTACTTTGGGGGTTACAGCACCCTTTAACGGTCAAGCCAGCCGGCCCTTTACTTATGACACAGGCGCACGCTTGGCACTACTTTGTTGATGCACGTGCGGCTACTGCGCACACAATTCACAAACACAGAAAATATTTTTTTTATTTGGTTTGGACTGGAGTGTACTTTGAGGGTTACAGCACCCTTTAACGGTCAAGCCAGCCGGCCCTTTACTTATGACACAGGCGCACGCTTGGCACTACTTTGTTGATGCACGTGCGGCTACTGTGCACACAATTCACAAACACAGAAAATATTTTTTTATTTGTTTTGGACTGGAGTGTACTTTGGGGGTTACAGCAACCTTTAACGGTCAAGCCAGCCGGCCCTTTACTTATGACACAGGCGCACGCTTGGCACTACTTTGTTGATGCACGTGCGGCTACTGCGCACACAATTCACAAACACAGAAAATATTTTTTTATTTGGTTTGGACTGGAGTGTACTTTGGGGGTTACAGCACCCTTAAACGGTCAAGCCAGCCGGCCCTTTACTTATGACACAGGCGCACGCTTGGCACTACTTTGTTGATGCACGTGCGGCTACTGCACACACAATTCACAAACAGAAAATATTTTTTTATTTTGTTTGGACTGGAGTGTACTTTGGGGGTTACAGCACCCTTTAACGGTCAAGCCAGCTGGCCCTTTACTTATGACACAGGCGCACGCTTGGCACTACTTTGTTGATGCACATGCGGCTACTGCGCACACAATTCACAAACACAGAAAATATTTTTTTATTTGTTTTGGACTGGAGTGTACTTTGGGGGTTACAGCACCCTTTAACGGTCAAGCCAGCCGGCCCTTTACTTATGACACAGGCGCACGCTTGGCACTACTTTGTTGATGCACGTGCGGCTACTGCGCACACAATTAACAAACACAGAAAATATTTTTTTATTTGGTTTGGACTGGAGTGTACTTTGGGGGTTACAGCACCCTTTAACGGTCAAGCCAGCCGGCCCTTTACTTATGACACAGGCGCACGCTTGGCACTACTTTGTTGATGCACGTGCGGCTACTGCGCACACAATTCACAAACACAGAAAAAATATAATTTTTTTAGCACTTGGGGGGAGCACCCCTGTTGGACAGAGCACCCCCTGGACAACACTACAGCACCCCTTTAGGACTCGGACACTGAACAGGACTTTGGAGTGGACACAGCCCCTATGGAGAACTGACTGCACAACACAGTCCAGCCAGCCCCTATGGACTTTGAAGCAGTGGACACAGCCCCTATTAACAACAGCAGCACAGCACAACACAGCCAGCCCCTATGGACTTTGAAGTAGTGGACACAGCCCCTATGGACAACAGCAGCACAGCGCAGCACAGCACAGCACAACACTACTCTGCACTACACTACACTACACTACACAGCCCAGCCAGCCCTAACTCCCACCCTCCCTCTTCACTGTCCACAGCCGAGTGAGAAAATGGCGCCGGCGAGGGTACCTTATATAGGATCCAAAACCCGCGAGACTCGGAAGGCGGGATGATGACGTTTTGCCTTGATTTCAGATCCGAGTCAAGCGGGAAAAGTCGAGCCTAACTCGGATCGGCCTCGGATCAGGGGGGCTCGGGGGGGTTCGGATTTCAGAAATCCGAACCCGCTCACCCCTACTATACACACACACACACAGACTGACAAAGCCTAGTCACACACATACACACTGACAAAGCTGGCACACACACACTGAAATACACACTGACACAAACACACCTCTCACTTGACACAAATTCAGTCATATAAAAACAGCGCTGGCATGACTTATTAAATATCGGCTCCCCCCACATGCATTAGATTACACCCACCTGCGGGAGAGAGCGCCGGTCACTGTCACTTAGGAGGATCTGAATCACGATCTCTCAGCCTCCCACAATGCGGTGCCCCCATGGGAATTGGAAACTGCCCGGGAGGAGCTGCACGCTACTGCTGCAGCTCCCCCTACAGCCAGCTCAGCCAGGTAAGTTGCCGGCTCACATAGATCGCTTTACTATATATATATATATATATATATATATATATTGCTAAGCTGCGCTGCGCTGCTCTGCGATGTAGTGGCGGGCAGGGGGGGGTTTCTAGGTACTCGGAAACCCCCCCTGCGCGCGCGTATGAGTTGTGCGCATGTGCGTATGAGGCTTTGCGATCCAAAATGCTGTCCATCGTACGGCCTACGAGCAGGAAGTGGCTTCCGGGAGTTGATTGACATGAAAGGCCGTTTGTGGGTGTTGACGGGGGTGGTGGTCTGAAAACGCAGGAGTTCCTCACCGTTTTGAGGGCGTTTTAGGGGCGTACATAATTTACCTGCTACGACAGACATAGAAGGCCGGAAGTAGTAAAACATCACTCTGCGAGTAGGTTAGAGTCCTGGCTGATCGTCGAGCTTGAGGTTGGGTAAGTGCTCTCGCAAGCCCCAGAGTACAATCGATACTATCGAATGCAACTGATGTTAGTATTGATGTTTCTATTTTGAGCCACACAATGCAAGCAGCTAATAATCGATTGTTGTAGCTAATAACACTGCTAATTGGCATGTAATTGATTCAGCTGCGTTTGCATTAGAGAATAATAAGAATAAATATATTTCATGGGGATGGCTTATTCTATGCGTTTTTTTGTTAATTTTTGGTGTAATTTGCACCCAACACAAGCGGCCGCAACCATCAGAAGAAAATTAACATACAGCGACTGACAACGACTGACAACGATTGACTCGATCGCTAGCTGCTATCACTCGCTAGCTAGAGGAGCTGTATTGTTCACGTATGGGCCTCACTTTGGTTGCGACCGACCGGCCGTGCGATTGCTTCCTTTTTCAGTTTCTTGGTCGTTAGGCGTACGACCGAGCGGCCGCCTATGACCGACTGAATGAGGTCCTAAATTCTCTATCACACGCACACCCCAGCTCTATTAAGGTCTACAACGTATGGACAACAGGTATTTAAGGACACATCTGTGATCACATTTCACCAACACAGAAGGAAGATACTTTGTACACAAGCGGCTCCTTACAGAGCCTTGATAAATGTACCTGATTATTTTTATTTAGTGCAGTGTCTCCCACCTTGCAGCACACCCCTCCATGTTGTAAAATAGAAGCAGTGGGCACCTGTCGTAAACGCAGCTCCAATTCGTCATAGTTAAACAGCCAGCCCTGGCAGATTATGGGTTTTATACTCAGCCTATTCCCCCAATTTACATCAGTCATACACTCACTTTAATTGAATCTGACTTTATTGCTTTTCTTATAATGTCAACCACTGATGCTTCTCTTCCAGACTTCAATAAAAGAGTCTCATTATATAGAACTTAGCCATATACATGAGTTGCTCATGCAATTCCCTAAATCAATAGACCGCGCTGAACTTACCTGCCAGACCGTCACTGGGTTGTGTAGAAAATTAAATATTCAATGTTATTAAAATATTAACATAAGGTTTTATATGTTTAAAGAATCAAGGCCTGGTACTGCTCAAAATATCTCTCATGTTGAGTCTTCAATATTGGATTAATCTTTAGGGCGGAATGTTGTTACTTGTGCATCATGTCTAGTTTACAGATCTATAATTGCATCCCATTGGTTCACACCAGCGGCCTTCTGTTGCCTGTAAATTTGAATAATGTAAAAATGTCCATCGGGAGCTTAATACTCAATCCCCCTCACAGCAAACTCTGAGGCAACAGAGGGCCTGATTCAGAGGCGCTCGCAAAAAGCGAGCGCTTGCTCTGAATCAGGGCGGGCGTAGTTTTTTTTAGTTGCGGCCTCCTGGCCGCTTGCATAGCTGTGGGTGACCACCCACAGCTATTGCGAGTGGCCAGGATGATGGTCGCGATGGTCAAAACCAGCCCGTCCTGGCGAAGAGCTGGAAGCGGTGTGATAGCGTAAAGCTATCACACAGCTTCCCGGGTTCGGGTCCTTGGCGCGCACTGCGCACGTGCAGCCAGGGGCCAGTGGGGAGGGGTCTGGAGGATCCCTCTGCATAATAATTTGTAAAAAAACGTAGCCCACAGGATAATGCCATCTGGAGAATGCTTTGCATTCAGGAACTTGGTGAATCCAGCAGCCTCCACAGACACCTATCTGCTGTGATCCCTCCACAGTACATCTGGGGGATGCTTAATATTAGCAGATGTTGAATGATAAATAGGCTCATTAATGTCATGTGGTATATCTCTTTAATTGCTTATTCATTCACACAGAAGCATCCAATACTGTCCCAGGAGTCACTTTAGACATCTCTTAATGCCCCAAGCCCAGGGAGCTGATGAGGGTCTGTGACATTTGCCAACAAGAAAAGATATTTCTGGAAAGTTTAGCATTTGTGCGGGTAAAGAGACCAAAAGCCTCAGGCCACAAGACCTCGGGGGGACCTCCTGGAGCTAACTAGGATTACTAACGTCATTGCTACATCCACATGGAAATATGAAATAGTACAGATAATAAAAGAACTTAATCTGTACTGGGGGTAAAACACTACGTTTGATGCATGAAGTGTGTTTAGAGCATATGATAGATTCATTTGGTGTTATTAGACTTGGAAATGGAGGCAGACGAGGAGTCTTAACTCCAGAGAGTTAAATCGCTGCTGCACACAGAGAGCGAGGAGGGAGCTGCAGGACTGCGTGAATAATGAATTTATTCTGAATCATGTCTGTATGTGTCCTCCCAGCCTCAATACAGTATACCGGAAACAACTCATCATGAAATGTAACCGTTTGTTCCAACCCTAAAGAAATTTATCCATCTATCGTGGGGAAGAGAACATTCTGTTCTTCTAAGGTGACAACAGGAGCCGGCAATCAATAACGTAATATGATGCCATACAGAGCCAAGAACAAAAAGGGACTTTAGTGCAAAATGCAACATAAACATGGAGCATCCAGGAGTTGATAACAATAAGTAACGTCTGTGCAAACATAATGCAGCGCATGCTTAGTGGAATAAACTGCAATAAAAGTCCAGCTGAGTAACAGTGGCCACATGTGGACCAGTTCTAGTGCTCGACTCTATCAACAGGATCTGCATTCAATATTGGCCACAAACATGGGGGCGGCCAAATCGGCTGATTACCAGTGAGGAGCAGATGAATCACTTCCAGTTTCATTGTAGCCGGTGAGGGCAGTCAGAAGATGACCCACAGGTCAAAAACCACCATCGTAGAACCACATTATCCGCCATGCCCAGAAAACCCCTCTTTGTGACCTCACTGAACTCTGCACATGTGCACCTGATGCCAACAGAACGAGCTACATTGATCTTTTTTGATATTTCCCATGACTGGGCAATGGGCATGCAATACACAGAGGACCATTTTCACCCATGAAGAAGCATGGCGGGTCTGCATTTGGTGTGGTTTGTAAATAACTTTAGGGTAGACATCTGATATGTAGAGATTGATGTTTGGAGTGTGGGGAGGTGTAATCTGCTACCGGGCATCCAAAATATTGGGGTGGGGGAAGATATGGCACGTGTCTAGAAATTTGGAGACAACCCCATTAATAGTATAGATAAGACATTTACAAAACATGCATCTGAGAACTACAATAGCATTGAGGGCATATGCGTGATCCAATGAATAGGTTTTACACTTGTCCCTAATTTTCTTTTTTTTTTATATATATTTTCTTTGCAATTTAGTATTATATTTTGTTACGCCTTATCTCATAACAAAAAACTAAAAATGAATAATATTAGGATTTCTTAGAGTTGTGTCCAGTGTTTTGGTTTTAGATCTGAATTCATTTTCGTGTTTTGGATTTGCAAAACGATCCTCAAGTGTTTTGGTTTTGAATTCGGATAAAAATCGATAAAAAAAATAATCAAATAAAAATCAATAAAAATAAATGAAAAGTTGATACAAATTGATAGAAACAGCTAAAATATCGGAATCCAAAACCCGAGTTTGGTTTTTAAATCCGGGATCCAAACTGGCAAAAGATCCGAACCGGGATTTGGTTCCAATGGGTCACAAAAGTGAATCCAAACCTTGACCCAGTTGTACTTGGAACCCCTAAATTCAGGTGTGTTCGGCTATATCAGAAATCTGGACCTGCACATCTGTAATTTGTACATACAGTATTTGCGCATTTACTAAACCATAATGCAAAGTAATACAATCTTCATATATCACTTACAAAAGGAATACACCACTATTTATTTCCAATAAGTTTAACTAATTTTATTTGATAAACGTACTAAGTAATAAGAGTAATTTAAAAACAAAAATGAAACCATGGGTCATAAGTCTGATTCCCGGACAAGATAAAAACTTTATAATTTCCCTCCCTAGGTGTTACTGCTATAACAGCAGCAGAGTATGATAGTGATGAACTTACACATAGAGAGATAACACATATCGCTTCAATGACAAAAACACAGACAGATCTGTGAAAATTAAAATCTGCAATTACCCGAATCAGGGACTCAGTTATAGACCTTTGTTATTTCTAGAGACTCTGTTGATATTACAGAATTAAATGCATTAGACAAGTCGAGAAATCTTCCTTTTCCAGGTTTTTTAATTAAAATCTGAGTATCCGAAAAGAATACAGAACTAATGAAGAATGTCCATGCCCCGCTACTCTGTATCAGCACTTAGGAAAATAACAGCCTATCTCTCAAAATAAGATAACAAAATAGCAAAAATGAATTAGGCTGCAAATAAATGAGATTTCTAGTATGGAGCCGATGATTAAATATCATTGTTGGACAGTGGGGACTAAAATATGAAAATAAGATATCTCAAATTACTAGTCCGATGCCACAGGGATTCCCAGCATGACTTGAGATTTAATAATGATTAGGAAGAAAAGAAGAGATACCGGGAACAAGTGGAAACTGAAAAATAAACAAAAAAAAAATATCTTTACATTTAAAGTGTTTTTCCCCTCTGCTAAGTCCCCCGTCCTTCCAGTATCACATTAGTACATTCTCTAGTGTTCAGCACCATTGTACTTATTTAGCAGAACTCTAGCACAGGTGAGATGTTTGTTGATCCCATTCCGCAATACAGACATAGGACTATTATAGGATAAACAGTAGTAAAAACTGAAGTTCCGTGAGATAAAGTATTAGTTATGAGTTTCGCAGACATCACTATATAATACAAAGGCTCAGCGGATATTAGGATAAAAGATACAGGGCCTGATTCAATACAGATCGCAAGTGCAACCCCGGACGCACTTCGAGCAATTGTTTGCCATTTTGTGTGCATATAAGCCGCACTGCGAGTGCGCAGTGATCGCACTATGATTAGGGCTGCACAAAGGAATCTTTCGCAGAGTGAGTGACATCATTTGGAAACATTAGCATATTTTCGCAAGTGCGTTCTGTCACGAAATCACAGATGCAATTGAATTACGTCCATAGTCCGTTGCTTAAGAGGAGCTTCCAGATCACGCTAATTTGGGATCATGCACATGTGCAACCATTTAAATCTCTGCCTCCTAATGCTGTATACTGAGACCCCACCTAGCAAGCAGTGCTAGGTGATTGCTCTGTGCTATGCAACTGTGCTCACTTAGCATACTTTGCAGAGCCAACCCTTCCAGACTAGGAGGACTTGTTCAAGCTGTTGTGCCATCAAGCACTAGCATCTACAGGAAGTACATATTAGCATTCTATTCCTCACTGTAACTTTATATATACTGTATATATATATATATATATATATATATATATATATATATATATATATATTGTAAATCAACAGCTCCATTGTAACACTTTTTAATATGCAGTCACACTACAGAGACCTAGGGGTAAATTTACTAAGATTCGAGATAGGTCGAGATGACCATCTCGGGTGATTTATTGATTTTTTTCCAGCTTGCAAATTTACTAAAGGTAAAGTCGGGTGAGTTAGAGATAGATTTCTCTCATCTCACTCGCAAAACTCGGGTGAGATAGCAATCTCGAATCAAATCACTATTGGCCCAAATCGGAAGTACTTTTCACCTAAAACATACATCTCTCAAATTTACCAAGAATCGGCATGACAAGCTCGGGTGAGATAGGAGCAAACTCTCTGTCAAAATCACTTTTCAAACTCTCAACCCCCTGAGCTGCGAGATGGTCCGAAACATACACAGATCATTGTGATTTGGGCATGTTTTTTTCTGTAAATGGTTAAAATAGGGTTAATTTGAAAAAAATAATGTGAGGTCCCCCCCCCAAAAAAAAACCACTAACCAGCCCCGGGACCTTCTCGAATCTTAGTAAATTTGCCCCCTAGAGATGGCCTAGGAAACTTCAGCTAGTCCTGCAGAAACCTCCAATTAACTTAGCCTCATTCTATATACATTCTCAACCATATTAACAAAGTAGCCTTGTCACTCCCAGCTGTTTTGCTTATATGAATAAGACGTACAATTTGAGCAAGAAGGATGCTTGGTACGGCAGAGAGGGTCTATTTGGGCCTGATTCAGAGCCGGACGCTCTGACCAGAGCGCTCGCTCTGAATCAGGGCCCTCCTACCTCAACTTGGAGGACCTTATGGACGCTCGTATAGCTGTGGGTTACCACCCACAGCTTATGTGAGCGTCCATGATGATGGTCGCGATGGTCAAGACCATCGCGACCATCGGGCTTGCGACGGAGACCCTGCGGTAGGGTCTCGCTGCCGCAAGCCCTGGAGTGATTTTGGCTCTATCAGAGCCAAAATCACTCCCACTGACATCACTAGTGATGTCAGTGGGGCCGGACCCAGACGGTAGGCGTTCCCATGGAAACGCCTCCGTATGGCAGCCACGCCCCCGGCACACCCACCAAAGGGGGCGTGCTGTCAATCAACATCGACAGCACGCCCCCTGTGGTGCGAGACCCAGAGCGACGGCTACCCCATCGCTAGCCGGGTCTCGCGCATGCGCACGACGGAGCTCCCTCCGTCGTGCGCATGCACATTTGGGTACCATCGACCCGCTTGCGAGCATCCTGCGCTCGCCAGCGGGTCTGAATGAGACCCTAAAGCCACAGTGTGTAAGGACATACAATATCTGTATGATGTTGCCTACAGGGTCCTAGGAACTAGGATTAGTATCTTTGTTACAAGCCAATTGGTATAAAATCACAGATTATTAAGATGAGTGGCGTGAAGCATGACGTGGGTCACTTGTATAGGATGTCTTTCTGTTGCCTATTTACCCAGGTTAGCGTCTTACAGCTGCACGCACCGCCAGCGCCAGTGTCCAGGGGACCCGTGCAGTGTCCATTTGTCACTTTAGCAATGGGACTAAAAGGCGTCTTTTGTTTAAAAAAAAAGTCTGCGGCAAGATGCATATAGTGCAGCTTATTCACAAATATTGTGATGCGCCAAACGGGGCTATTTATCGCGATTTGTAGATAGGTGCATGTGGACACATCTGTACACAACAAGGTTTCCAAACTTTTCTAGTATCTTACCTCCCTGTCTACAACTTTTCACTGTATGTTTTTTAACATCAAAATAAAATAGAAATTCCTGTTGTATTTTCCTGTTGTAACATTTTGCATTTTAAATTAGGCAGCACTTCCATGGGTACCTATAGCCAGTACGGGATACATTCACTATCCTGACGCTTAGAATACCGGCGCCAGAATCCCGACACCTGTCAGAATCCTGGTGCCAGCATCTCATTCTCCGACATCCCAAATTTAAGTAGTGGGGTTAGAGGGAAAATTAGGGGTTAGGGTTAGGCACTAGGGGGAGGGTTAGTGTTAAGCACTAAGGGGAGAGGGCTAGGTTTAGGGTGCGGGGAGGGGGAGGTTAGGTTAAGGCACTAAGGGGAGAGGGTTAGGTTTAGGGTGCAGGGAGGGGGAGGTTAGGTTTAGGCACCGGGAAGAGGGGGAGGGTTAGGATACCGACCGACAGGTGTCGCTATCCTAACCCTGTCGGGATACAGGCGTCAGGGTTTTGACCACCGGGATCCCGAGCGCGGCATCCTGTACCCAACCCAAATCAGTACTATGTTATATCAGGTGTCTAGTCAATAAGAAAATTACTACCACCGAAGTCCTTCCGAAGCATCAAACATGAGATTATCCCCATCTAATTTTGTATAAAAAGGTTTTATCTTCTTTATTATTATCACTTGGAGTTTTGTTTAAGAAATAAAGATCTTCGCTGGATATTTTTCCTAACACTAATAGATATACAAACACCATGAGCTGACACTTTGGATAAAAGAGGTATATTGGTAATGGGAAACCTCAGCAGAGGTTCAGATCAGAGCAGAAAAAAAGCCACAGGAACGCGCAGGCTGAAAAAAAATCAAATTGTAACGCTTTGAGGATGAGAGAATAAAAGAAATATAACAGGGGTTCCGGTGAAATGTTCGAGAAAAATGGCCTGGCTTTTTTTTGACAAACAACGTGGAGCAAGATCGGTAAGTTTATCAGTAACAGTGACGGAGGGGAACCTGTAAAGAATCGTCCGTCAGCTTGAGGTCTCCTTGGGAACTGTCCCTGGGGTGAAAATTGGGCACAAGCTACACATGAAATGAACACAGGAAACAATATGAAAGGATTTCTGCCTTATCGGTGACCAAGTGCAAACAATGAAGGTTAGAAAAATGAAAATGTAGCCACGGGGGAATGGAGCAAGCAGGAGCAACTAGTATGAGATGGACAGGGGCAAACTATTACATAGAGCTGACATTCTAATCTCCACGTTTCCAAGTGACTATTAAACTGGTTTTAATATTTATTGTTTTTGGATAATGAGAGGATAAACTGCTAAATATAAAGATACAGAGGCAGACATAAGAACAGCTGGCAAATGAGCTAAGGATGGACTCAATGAGGTAAGAGGCCCTAATTTGGATAAAGGAAATATATGGAAGGATAGTAATGCTCAGTTACGGATTCAGGATTTAATTCCCAAGCCATGGAAACAGCTTTGTTGGTATGAGTATAGCGAATGGAATTTCCAGTAATATCTGCAGCATTACAACACAAATTACCTGATTATACTGCTGTCATGACAGTGATACATATACTATGCAGGTGGAACCAGCGCTACTATATTATATTGTACTAAGGGGCCCATTCATCAATGAGTTTTATCATATGCAACGAGTTTTAAAACTCATTGCGTAGGATAACGGTGCTCAGCCAATCAGCTCCTGTCATCTGTTAGAAAAAGTACAGTTGGGAGCTGATTGGCTGGAGCACCATTTATGATATGCAACGGGTTTTAAAACTTGTTGCGTATGATAAAACTTGTTGATAAATCGGCTGTCGGTGATGTGTACATGTTAACACTTTTTAAGAAGATTATCCGTTAGTTGGATAAATAGGGGTTCATTCATAAGGCAAACTTACTTTAACTAAATATATCTGACTTGCAATGCATGCTGGGAACTGTAGTCCCCACACAAGAGAGATGGAAACCAATCCTGCCCAAGGCTTTTGAAATCTCTTGTTTATTGTTGTGTACTGTATGGGTATATGTGTGTGTGTGATACTTGTGGCTCTCTGGGTATGTGGGGTATGGCTGGTTTCATGGGTGGTGACTATCCATGTTAGGACCACCTGGCTGCAGCAAATGGTAGAGTGAGAAATTGTAAAGCACGTTGGAATATATTGATGTAAATGTTATATTGATGTGAATGTTAATAAATTAATAATAAAGTGGTGGAAACTTTTGTATAGTATATTTTTATTCCATTAGGGATGAGCGCTGACCGCGTGTTTTGGTTTTGGATCTGTATCTCCTTCGTGTTTTGGATCTGGATTTGGTTTTTCCAAAACCGCCCTTTGCGTGTGTTTGTTTTTTGATCTGTATTTTTTTTTCAAAAATTTATAAAAACTGTTTACATTTCCAATCATTTCCAGTCAGTTTTGACCACCTCACAGCTTACAATATTGTCTTCATCCAGTTTAGGCCCAAAGTTTGCACCAAGCTAGCTGGCTGACTAAGCTAAGCGGCAGCGGTGGGAGGCACAAACACTTGGCAGTTCAACTTCCAACATGGCACATAAGGAAACATATGTTTTCATTAAACAAGAGGCCTGAGGGAGTTGGAGTATATATGTAGTTGAAGACAGGGAAACGAAGGGTTGATTCGTAGTAAATTTTATTTAATTTTTTGATTCCGAGCAAATTTATGAGGGAGGAGGGGAGAGCATGGGTGAACAATATGACCCATGTTTTGCCCACAAAATCAATTTGGTTGTTCAGAATATTTTTTTAAATTAAAGAGGCATGCAGGAGATGTTGTATGCGGCCATAAACATTTCCGGACATTTTCGGCATTCAGCAACCAAATGTCAAAGATTGCAGCAGTAGTGACAGTTCAACTTCCAACATGGCACATCAGGAAACAAATGTTTTTATTATTCAAGAGGCCTGAGGGAGTTGGAGTATGTATGTAGTTGAAGACAGGCAAAGGACAGGTTGATTCGTAGTAAATTTAATTTCATTTTTTGATTCCAAAGCAAATTTATGAGGGAGGAGGGGAGGCATTTACAAAAATATATTTAAATCATTCACATCAGTCCTTGCCCCAGTAGAATCCTTGAGTGCTATGCCTGCTGTTACTGCTGTTGCTGGGAGTGGATCTTCATTCCAGAAGGGACTAGGAAAACTACAAGTGGTAGTTGAAAAAAACAATTGACTGTTAAACAATCCTTTGCTAGGGGGAGCAAGTATGATAGCAGTCACCCAGTTGCACAGCGGATCACTGACGCCATAACATCCTATACTGGTATTAGATGTGCATCCAATATCTGCCAATAATGCAGTGGGTTTTAGACAGTTAATTGAGGTCCTGTGTCCCTGTTACCAAATCCCATCTAGATTCCACTTCACTAGAAAAGCAATTCCCAGCCTGTACAGGGACATTAAAAAACTAAATTAGTGTCCTCCAAAATGCCTTTGTACACACTGTCCACTTAACCACAGATATGTGGACAAGTGGAACAGAGCAAACAAAAGATTACATGACTGTAACAGCCCACTGGGTGGGTGTATTGCCTTCAGCGGCACCAACTCCAGCAGCAGCACCTAAGAAACAGCAGCTCATTCAGAGGCAGGCTACTCTGTATCACTGATTTCACTAAGAGGCATACCACTGACAACCTTTTAGAAAAACTCAGGGAAGTCATTGCAAAATGGCTTACCCCGCTTGGACTCTCCTTGGGTTTTGTGATTTCTGATAATGCCACCAATATTGTAAGAGCATTACAGTTAGGTGAATTCCAACACGTCCCATGTTTTTCTCACGCAATCAACTTGGTGGTGCAATTTTTTTTTAAATGACAGGGCCGTGCAGGAGGTGCTCTCTGTGACCCGAAGAATTTCTGGGCATTTTCGCCATTCAGCTGGCACATGTAGAAGATTGCAGAACCTGCAAGAAATGTTGACTTTTACTTGCCACCAGCTGAAGCAAGAGGTAGTTACTAGGTGGAATTCCACCCTTTATATGCTTCAGCAGATGATTGAACAGCAAAAAGCCATCCAAAGCTACACAGCGTACTATGACATAGGAAGTGGAGGGGGAATGTACCTTACTCAAGCTAGTGGTGTGAAACCCTTAGAAGTAGTCACCTGTGAAGTGAGTTCAGACACTGTCAGCTTCAGTCAGGTAATTAGACTGTTGGAAAAGCAGCTTGAGAAACTGAAGGAGGAGCTAAAATTAAGTGATTCTGCTAAGTATGTCGGACTTTTAGATCAAGTCCTTTATTCACTTTGCCAGAATCCAAGGTTTGTCAGGATCTTGCAATCGGATCAATACATTTTGGCGACTGTGCTGGATCCTAGGTTTAAGTCTTTCTTCCCAAAGGGCACAGATCTGAAGAGATGCAAAGAACTGTGGTAAGCAAATTGTCAACTGAAGCGGCACGTGATGCAACGATAGTTTCTCCTTCAGTTTCTCCAGCTAGTGCATCTGCTGAGAAAAAAATAAACTTTCCCAAAAGACCCAGTGGTGATGCAGATGAGTGAACACAACCAAGTCTTGACATCTGGTTGGGTCTACCGTGACTCCATCTGATATGGTCACCATTCAAAGAATGGTTGAGGACTATTTTAAAATTTTTAATGATAGCGTCCAAATAGATATGTCAGACAGTCCGTTTGACTACTGGCAGGAAAAAAAGGCAATTTGGAGGTCCTTGCACAAACTGGCTTTGCTTTACTTGAGCTGCCCACCCTGCAGTGTGTACTCAGAAACAGTTTTCAGCACAGCCGGGAACCTTGTCAGTAATCAGCGAAGGAGGCTACTGCCTCAAAATGTGGAAAAGATGTTGTCCATCAAAATGAACTACAAATTCTATGAGGAAGACCTTTACCGCTAATTATGTCCAAAAATTACAGAGGCACCTGTAATGGTGGATTCCAGCAGGGATAAATGAATATTGTGTGAAGATGATGTACACACTGATGAGGGTGAGGAATCGGATGATGATGGAGACAACATCTTGCCTCTGTAAAGCCAATAAGTGCTCGAAGAGATCATTGCCAGCAATGTCAGCTGTCCATTGGTAGCTTGTTGTGTGGAGGCTCAAACAAACCAATCACTTCATGATTGAGGATATTGTTGATTAAGATGTTGGTGGTGAAGATGACAGGTGCTTGGATCTAGCAGAGAGAAGGGAACTAGCTGACGCTGGACTGCTTGTTACTTTTTTAGTCAAAGTTTCTGAATTTAGCAAAAACTTTTGTGATGGATGCACTGCAGATGACGTAACAGGGATGAGGTTCCTAGATGGTTAAGTTTCCTACCTCTACTTACTCTGGCTTTACAAAGGGTACAGATGGCTTGACAATTGTTGTCTGGATTTGGGTAGAAATAATTGCACACATAAGAAGTGAATTTATTTGTCTTATGCCCAGGCATGACAATGAGCTTTTCCTTATCACGGGCAACAACTGTTTCTTCCACTGGTACCTGATTTACACAAATAACATCCTCATCATCAACATCCTCACCATCAACATCCTTATTAGCTACACAAATATCCTTCTTATCCTGGTACACTTTCACAGAAGCATCCTCGATTTCTATGTAAGCATGTTTACTTGTGCTTTCATCATCATAAGAGGCAGAACTACCATTCACAAATATAGGCCAAGGTCTTAGCCTTTCCTTGCCACTTTGTGCAGTGAAAGGTATATTGCAATTTTATGTCTTTCTGCAGCTAACTTTCTCTTTGATGTTTTTTTCTTTACCAATGTAAAATATGGCTTCTTTGATTTTTAGATGCACTGACTTAAGCCCTTTATGCCCTTGGGCATTGTCTTCAGTAGATGACGTAGACGGACTAGTATCATCATGACTGGTGACTCCAGCGCTAGTATGTGGTTCCTGCTCTCCTCTCAACTGATCGTTCTCCATATTATCAACAAACACGAACATAGTGGGGAACAGCACACACGTCAGTTTGTACCAATTTTAAATATTACACTGCGGTATCAATGACCTACAGTGTCACTATATTTTTTATGAATATTACACTGTGCTACCACTTAGAGTGTCACAATACATGTATGATTATTACATGCGGTTCCACTTACAGTGTCACAATATTCTTTTATGAAAATTACACTGTGCTAACACTTACTACCGCTTACAGTGTCACAATATTTTTTAGGAATATTACACTGTGCTGCCACTTACAGTGTCACAATACGTGTATGAATATTACACTGCGGTTCCACTTAGTGTCACAATACATGTATGAATATTACACTGCGCTACCACTGACAGTGTCACAATATGTTTTGTGAATATTACACTGCGGTTCCACTTAAAGTGTCACAATACATTTATGAATATTACAATGCAGTTCCAGTTGCATTGTCACAATACATTACACTGCGCTACCACTTACAGTGTCACAATATGTGTATGAATATTACACTGCAGTCTGACCGGCAGCGTCACAATAAAAGACACAGCAGCCCCTTGATCCTTGATAGATGGACAGAGCACAGTGCAGTACACTCTCCACAGCTGGAGTGAAAATGGCGCCGATGACCTTTATAGATTCCAAAAACCGCAAGAATCCAACGCGGGATTGATGATGTTTTGCCTCGTTTTGGGATCCAAGTCAGATGGGAAACCCCTTGCTAAACTCGGTTCTGGGCTCGGATCGTGAAGTTCGGGTGGATCCGGTTCTCTGAGAACGGGACCCGCTCATCTCTAGTTTCCATTAGCCAGGACCTGTCATGAGGGATTGCAAATACCATGTCCCCATGCTGACAGTTGGGAGTGGGGGGGTTAGTACAGTTAAGACATTTACAGTGATGTCTGATGGATTATTTTGGGTTATTGCACATTTTTGGACGTAGTTACATACAGGTTTTAAAAAACAAATGCTCATTGAAAAAGAGCAGAGCTGTTTTTTTAACCCACAGCGACCAATAGGATATCAGATTGTGTTTGAATACACTTCTCTGAAAAACAGATTTTTTTTTGATCTGATTGGCTGCAATGTTTTACGTCACCATTTTGCACTAGTTTCTCAAATAAGACTCTTAGGGGAAGATCGATTAAACTCAAGGTCCTGCGGAGTCCTCACATAATGCATCTTCTAGTCACTGGCACGTGGCGCAAGTCTCCGAGGGGTCGTGATGTTTCAACCTTGATGCAAAGACTTCACATTGAGGCCCCATTTATCAATGATCGCCCTTGCAATGCGATCAGGGCATGCCAGTAACGCCCATGATCGCATTGCAAAAAGCGATCCTATCGGCTGGATATATCATCCGGGACATGCAGGGGCACGGGCTCCGAAAGGAGAGCTGCCGGCCAGTGCAAGGGGTGGTGCGCATACACAGTCCCGCGGACTGCACATGCACATCTGCCATATCCGGTGAGGGTTCCAGCGGATCCCTCCGTGGTGTAGCCCATAGGCTACAGCTGGCTAATGTCATCTTCTGATGGCGTTAGCTGCGAGGGCCAATATCATGCAGGGGCACGGGCTCCGAAAGGAGAGCTGCCGGCCAGTGCAGGAGGTGGTGCGCATACACAGTCCCGCGGACTGCACATGCACATCCGCCATAGCCGGTGAGGGTTCCAGCGGATCCCTCCGTGGTGTAGCCCATAGGCTACAGCTGGCTAATGTCATCTTCTGATGGCGTTAGCTGCGAGGGCCAATATCTGGAATGCATCACATTCTGGATATAGGTAAATTTGGCAGCATCACAGAAACCTATGGGGGATATGGCTGCCAGCGGTAATGGAGGAATCACAGTAGGTATCGGAGATACCTGCTGTGATCCCTCCTTAATACATAGTATTTGTGGTAAACCCCCGAAAACGGGTGTTTTCGGGGATTATACCTCAAATACACTTTGCTAAATGGTCCCCTGAGTAAGTGACTCCCATATGCTAGGATGATTACTGTGTCTCCCGTGTGGTACACGGTGTGCTCGCTGCCGCAGAACGCAGTGCCACCATGTAACAAATGCGCTGCTTCTATCAGATGGCGGTGGCTCCTGCTTCTCTCGAAGCTCCATTTGTTATGTCAAATCTCTTTATCTGCGCCTCACTCTCTGCAGCTAATCAGCTGTGATAGATGGAGCCTCACGTTCCTACCATCCTGCCGGCGCCCACGCGCATTGTCCCTCATTAGTCATCGAGTCCGTCTCTTCCACGTACCTCATCCTGTATATAAATGTGAGGACGTGGCCACGGCATGCAAAAACCCAACAAATAACAAACAGAGAGATAAATAGAGGACGTAACGAAAGCCAAAGACGATTCCGTTCCCTCTTTGTTCTTTTTTGTCTATATTTGTCACCATCAATTCTCCTTCGATATCAACGGGGGTCACTGAATATACTAAAAGTTCCTTAACTCCCCTGTAAATCATTCACTGCTCCAAGGTCTTCCTGCGGGGCGCTAGATTCAGCGCATTTAGGGGATGGTCAGATGATCTTCTGTTTTTGCGACATAGAAATACGGCTTTTTAAAAGCTTTTTGCTTCCAGACCATAAAAGTGATCCTTGTTCTCCTGTCTCACTGCTACAAAGACCTTTTGATTCTTACGGTTGGGATAAGTGAGCATTTAAGCACTGGGGCCTATGTAGACGCATTTCCAGAGACATCATACTGTACGCGTAAAATGCGTGCCGCAATAAATGGCGCAATTAAGCAGTTGTTTCGAGTTGCACATAGCTTAACAGATACCCAACTCAGCCTAGCGTGCCAATGTCACCTGCATGAAGATATTCCTTACGTGCATGGAGATAAGCTATAATGATGCCGCTACCAAAGACCTTCAAATTGATGATGATGACTGGTATTTTAATGTACAGTATATTAAAAGAAAAATAAATACATAGAAGAGTGTCCTCCCCACTTCCAAGTGATGGAAACCACAGCGCTCATAGCTTGGGAGGTTACTGCTGATAGCGGAAGGTTGGCGTCTTCAATCAACATGGGGCACCAGGCTATGACGGGCTGGGCTAGTCACACTGCACAGGGCTATGACGGGCTGGGCTAGTCACACTGCACAGGGCTATGACAGGCAGGGCTAGTCACACTGCACCGGGCTATGATAGGCTGGGCTAGTCACACTGCACAGGGCTATGACAGGCAGGGCTAGTCACACTGCACAGGGCTATGATAGGCTGGGCTAGTCACACTGAACAGGTATATGACAGGCTGGACTAGTCACACAGCACAGGGCTATGACAGGCTGGGCTAGTCACACTGCACCGGGCTATGATGGGCTGGGCTAGTCACACTGCACCGGGCTATGATGGGCTGGGCTAGTCACACTGCACTGGGCTATGACGGGCTGGGCTAGTCACAGTGCACTGGGCTATGATGGGCTGGGCTAGTCACGCTGCACCGGGCTATGATGGGCTGGGCTAGTCACACTGCACAGGGCTATGACGGGCTGGGCTAGTCACACTGCACCAGGCTATGACGGACTGGGCTAGTCACAGTGCACTGGGCTATGATGGGCTGGGCTAGTCACGCTGCACAGGGCTATGATGGGCTGGGCTAGTCACACTGCACAGGGCTATGACAGGCAGGGCTAGTCACACTGAACAGGTATATGACAGGCTGGGCTAGTCACACTGCAGAGGGCTATGACAGGCTGGGCTAGTCGCACTGCATAGGGCTATGACAGGCTGGGCTAGTCACACTGCACAGGGCTATGACAGGCTGGGCTAGTCACACTGCACAGGGCTATGACAGGCAGGGCTAGTCACACCGCACAGGGCTATGACAGGCTGGGCTAGTCACACCGCACTGGGCTATGATGGGCTGGGCTAGTCACACTGCACGGGGCTATGACAGGCAGGGCTAGTCACACTGCACAGGGCTATGACAGGCAGGGCTAGTCACACTGCACAGGACTATGATAGGCTGGGCTAGTCACACTGCACAGGGCTATGACAGGCTGGGCTAGTCACACTGCACAGGGCTATGATAGGCTGGGCTAGTCACGCTGCAAAGGGCTATGATAGGCTGGGCTAGTCACGCTGCACAGGGCTATGACAGGCTGGGCTAGTCACACTGAAGAGGTATATGACAGGCTGGGCTAGTCACACTGCACGGGGCTATGACAGGCTGGGCTAGTCACACTGCACAGGGCTATGACAGGCTGGGCTAGTCACACTGCACCAGGCAGGACTGGCTCTAAGGGTGTTCGACCAGTAAGGTCGAACAGGGGCGCTACCCATAAAGGGCGCACCCGTTCAACCCGTGGGCCGAAGTGGCCCGCAGGTGGTCAAATCGGGAGGTTGGGACCCCCACCGCCCCAGTTGTGCGGTGGTGCTGGACCCCGGAGTCTGAATGGATACTGCACGCATGCGCGCGGCATCCATTCAGTGATGGGAGAGGGCTGGGGGAAGCCCAGCTAGTGTGGCTCCCCCCCCCAGTCTGACATTGTTTGAAGGTGTGTCATGCGGGCACGCCTCCAAATAACATCATGTAGGAAGTGTGGCCTGTGGTAATTAGGCCACACCCCATTTTCCGTACTTTGCTTGTATACAGTACGCAGTGATGTAATGATGAAAGAGAAAAGGTTCAGATGAGACAGCAAAGTATGTGACATGGATCCATCAGTCTGTAAAGAGCATTTCCATTACCTAGGAGACTGCAAGCCAAAAATGTGTTTTCACAAAGGGGATGGGACAGAAAGCATGAATGTCAAACACACCAATCAGGCACCCTACCATATTTTGGGTACATTACATACTGTATGTAGGAAGGGGGTTTGATTGTTTGGAACAACCACCATAAATATATACGCTAGCTTTATTGCCCCCTGAGCAGCGCTGCACACCTGTAACTGCGCTCAGGTACACACGCAGAGGCTAGGGCTGTCCCTCAAGGCTTAGGTTAGGATTCATCACCGGAACACTGCTGCAAGGTTTGAATGAATATGAAAACTAGATTCCCGCGTTCCCGGAGGAGGAATACGATGCTGCAGGTAACATTCTAGGCACTTGTACTGTTTCATTAGCATTCAAAGGGTCTGGTTCTAGCCCCAGAGCATATAACGTTTGGATAAGCTTCTGCCTCTCAACCTTCATCAATACCGTGATTCACTGTAGTTCAAAACCTGCTGAATATTTTTTTTTATGACATATAGATATTAATCTTATTATGATCTCACAAAACTCCTCTTAGCAGGAATACGATCTTCTGTCTTTATGGTCTGCACTGTATAAGGGATCGATAAATCAATGAGAGCATTAGATGTAAATCGGCACCTTCGCACAGCGCCCGCCAGTGATCCCATTTCTGACAGTGGTGTTGTTACACGTTACTCTGTACAAACAGCACAAACGCTCTAACAGTTGTATTTTCCCTTTTAAGGATAACATAATACTGATGACTTATATAGTAAATCTAAACACAGAACAATCGGATTTGGAGGGCAAATTAGGCGAAATTCTAGTTGACATTTTATAATAAAATGTATTAAAAATAAAATTGCCTAAAGTTAGTACGGTATGTTGGCGGACAACCGGAACAGACAATATAAGACAAGAGGGTCGCACAGCCAAACTCAAACACTGGTGTTCAGCTCTCCAAAAATCAAGCACAAACGGACGAATATATTTCCCAATAGAGTGTAAGCTTGTGAGCCCGGCCCTCTTACCATTCTGTCACTCTATTATTACTTATCTTGTTTTATAACTATGGGCCAGATTCAGAGATCCGATATTTACGTAAATCTCCAATGTTTAACAATTTGCGCATGCACAGAAGCCACATTACACTGAACAGATCTGGTCCTGTGACGTCGATCTCAGGGGCTGATTCAACTTAGGACGGAATTGCAAAGCCGCACGCAAGCAGCTTTGCAATTCCACCCTTGCAGATATGGTAATGCAGCAGGAGGCATCACGCCGCCTGCATACATCACTTATCCGAGCTGCATTGTACAACGCAGCATCGGATAATCTGTGAGAACATCGGCCGGCTAAGTGACCCATAGGGTCCTGTAAGCCGGCTGCCGCAGATGAGAAAAAGAGGACAGGAAATCTCTGTCAGCCAACGGAGATCCTGGCCTCTTCCCTCCCCCCCAACAGCGGTGACATGCGTCCGTTTCAGGAAACTGAGGCCATCGCAGCCCCCTCCCAGCCCACCAACGGCAGCAATCAGTCACCGACAGTCTGCTGCCAGTATGCGTAGGACCTGTATGGGTCCAGATTCCCAACTATCAGAGAGGCGCGCACTGATAAATAAGGCCCTCGGTGCGCCAAACGCTGTAGCATGACCGACATGCCGCTTGAGTTTGGGGGCAGCGACAGGGAATGTTCCAGCAAATGACACCTTCCTTTTATATTCCTTGTGGTAATCGTATTACAAAGGCCAGGTCTGATATTTGATTCGAAAAACGCCCCAACAATTATGCGCACTAAAACTCTCTTCTACATAATATGGACGATAAATTGCAATTTTATCCGGTTCAGATATTTTTTATATGTAAGAAAACAAAATATGTATTTCTACGTGTTACAAAATAAATAAATAAAGCAAATTCAGGTGTTTGTATTTGATAAAGGAAACAGAATTCCTCTGATGCGCCCGACTTATTGTGCGGAGTTTATGTTTGGGATAGGACATTGTTAGTTTAACAGTTTTTATCCAATCGTACCACCTAAAAGAGGGCGAGTGCCCCGTGGTTTGTGTTCCCGGTGAGATCTCTGAACATGTTTTCTAGTCCTGAAGACCACATCAAACGTTTTGCCAATAGTACAAAGAGCTCCATAAATAATTCAAAGTGAGGAACCTGAAAGTGAAAGGGAGGAGATTAATAGGGGGGAAATCGTCCTTTTATTCTGCTCACAACGAATGTGTAAATATAATCTCTTACTCCCTGGGGCCACATTAAACTTAAAGGGACGGGAAATCTGCTTAAAATCAAATTTAAATTCACGGTGGGAGCAATCTATCTCTTAAATATATTACCAAGTGCTTATTGGCAGGTATTGAATGCTCGTTGTCACAGAATCGATGGTAGATAGGGGCCGCTTATCCAGAAGCAGACAATGCACAAGGACAGTGGAGCTTAGACATTGTCACAGACTGAAAGACCTGTACAGTATTCGGCCTGGTAACATTTAAACAAATAGAATCAGGGTCACTACCACTGTGGGGAAATCTGGAACAATTTCTGGATGATACATTGTTTCACCCGCGGTGTGAAGACACCTTTCCATGAGGAATGCAGACGATGCTAGCATTAAGGTCAGTTCTGTCGTACGATATGAACAAATGACAAAATATTCCAAACTGTTGGGCAGGCAATACTGCAGGTATGTATAACAGAAGCAAATGTTACTAGCACAGATGTCAGGGCCGAAACTAGGATATCTGTCACCCGGTGCAAGGCAGCAATTTTGCGCCCCCTCCCTTCCCGTCCCTGGATTTTGTCCTTGCTCCTCCATAAGGCAGTGCACTAGTCAAACGTCCCTGGTATAGTGACTTACATTATTCCACACACCATAATGCCCATTACACATTATGCCACACACTATAATGCCCATTACACATTATGCCACACACTATAATGCCCATTACACATTATTCCACACACCCTAATGCCCATTATACATTATGCTACAAACTGTAATGCCTATTACCAAAGTGCCACTTACATATTTGCCCGACACCATTTTATGCCCCACAGTAAGGCTTCTAATTACTTTAAAATCACCTGCTCATTGCCAGGGGTTTTAAGCTTATTACCAGGGGTTCCATGCTTGTTGCTAGGGGGTCTCATGCTCGTTGCTATGGGGTTTATGCTTGTTGCCAGCGGTTATATACTCGTTGCCATGAGGTTTATGCATGTTACCATGGGGTTTATGCTCGTTGCCATGGGGCTACATGCTCCTTGCCAGGGGGTTACATGCTCATTGCCAGGGGGTTACATGCTCATTGCCAGGGGGTTTTATGCTCGTTGCTATGGGGTTTATGCTCATTGCCAGGGGGTTTCACAGGAGAAGACGCAGCTTTCAGCATCTTCTCCTGGCACTTGCGCTGGCCTAACAGACACTAGAGGTCCAGTAGGACCTGTAGTGTCTATCTCCTCCTTGGCGGCGGCCATTTTTGGATGGCCGTTTTAGTAGAATCTGCTGAAAATGGCCATCCAAAAATGGCCACCGCCAAGGAGGAGACAGACACTAGAGGTCCAGTAAGGACCTCTAGCATCCATCTCCTCCTTGGCGACAGCCATTTTTGGATGGCCGTTTTCTGAATCTGCAGCCCCCAAGCTACCATGAGTCAGCCCTCTTTCACCCCCTGCATTCCGGCACCCGGTGCACATGCACCTCTAGCCCACCTCTAGTTGCGGCCTTGCAGATGTGCGGTGTATTCACTTAGGTCGCAAATGTGCTTTCTTGTCTACATTCTAATCTGCTTTCGGAAACAGTTAGATCTAGATTGAAGTAGGCTGAAGGACCTCTGACGTCACAACCATGTGACCTGCCACGGCAGGGGGAGGAGCAAGGTTCAGAACATGGGACCCAAAGTCCACCCTTGCGGGCTCACTGTGCTCGCCACGCTTAGGCTTAGTGGCTCGCTTCGCTCACCACAGGTTATTATTTCCGCTCTATGGAGCTCATTCAGACCCGTTTGCTAATTGCGGCCGCTCGCTCCCAGCGTATTTAAATTTGGCAAGGCATAAGCACGCCCACTATGTCTTGGCGAGCGATCACTTTGTCAATGTAGACGCCCATTAGCGTGTCTTTACACGCCCACTAGCGCACGTCATCTCCAGGAAGTGTCTTAACACAATGGTACGTCGAAGACCATCGGAAGTGATCACAGCGCTTGTGGTTGAATCTACCCTCCCGTAAGTACTGCGAGCAGTTCAGGCTAAAAAACAACCAAGTGACGTGTTCAGTGACGCTACTTTGCAAATTATGCACACCCATTAAAATCCGTTCTGACGGCCAGACACGCCTGCGTTCACACAACCACTCCCCCGTTCACAAGCACCTAACGCTGTCACCACCCACAAACGGCACATTCTGTCACTCAAAGTAGCGTCCTGTCTGTGTACTATGAGCGCACGATTCCCCATCGCTAAGACTGGCGCACTGCGAATTATACATATTCGCAGACGGGGGACTATCGGTCAGTGCGAGCTGCCACAGCTTAGCGAGCAGGTCTGAATCAGGTCCTATGCCCACATGGATAGTTAAACTGCTAGCTCCCCCTGCCATCGCGGGTCAGAGGTCCTTCTGCCCACCTGGATCTAATATCAACCGTTTCGGA
This sequence comes from Taudactylus pleione, assembly GCA_031769625.1. Classification (NCBI taxonomy): domain Eukaryota; kingdom Metazoa; phylum Chordata; class Amphibia; order Anura; family Myobatrachidae; genus Taudactylus; species Taudactylus pleione. The sequence continues at coordinate 2,750,658 of JAUIMM010000448.1, forward strand.
CAGATCTTTTGCACACAGTAGTGGGTGGTTGTAAGTGCCGACTCTAACTATAATGGCTGTGGACCGAAAAACTGTGGGAGGAGCATATGCAAGTCGCACAGGTACTCGCATAGACGGACGCATGCTTGCAGTAGCATAGGTTAATAAACCTGGCTACCGCGGACTTCCGTACTTGTGGCCGCTTTGCGTCGACTAGGAATCATACACAATATGTTCTCAAAATGATTATATGTGATTTTAACCTTCAGAGGAAAGTAAATCTGTATTCATTTATTTTCTATCTGTATTTGTTTAAGGCAAATATTAATTTTGACTTTACCATTCAGTACATCCATTGTCTCCCTTCCCTTTCTCATTATCCTTTTATCTCCACCCAGAGTTTTTATTTTTTAACAATCTTAGGAGTGTCAGCAATCCTGTTATAATACAATATTTTAGGGGCGTGGTCTAGTTTCAAAGAATATATACGTGGCATCACAGGGTGGGGTAGGATATCATTGGGCACAACACAGCTGGACGAACCTTGTTGCAAATCAAGGGGTGCAAAATTACAGGGGGTTTCGTTTCATGGAGGAAAATTTAGGGCTGATATTTAAGGCCTGATTCAGAGGTGAACGCTGCTGCGTCCGCTGGTGCGTCTGTTGCCGGAGTCATGGCTGCAATAATATACAATTGCTAGTATCAGCCTTGCCCGGAATTCTGAACTGCGGGCAGAACAGAAACGTGACTCGGATCTGTCTGGATTCACGAACCAGGTGGATCTGGATTTCTGGAGAAATCTCTACTATAAACAGACAAAAGGGAGCACCCATAGGGGGTATATTTACTAAAATGAGAGTTTTTAGAAGTGGAGATGTTGCCCATAGCAACCAGATTCTACTTAACATTAATCTAGCACCTTCTAGAAGATAATAGCTAGAACCTGATTGGTTGCTATGGGCAACATCACGTCTAAATACTCTCACTTTAGTAAATTTACCCCATAGTGTATTGAATGAACCACAATAAATGAAATAATAAATCATCAAAGCCAAATGGACCCGTACTAGATATAAAAAGGAGGCCTCCGACGTGTTTGATCCAAGCGTTTCCAGTTTGGAGCCACAGTGAAAGAGACGCCTACCTTCCTAGGAACAGTGGTGCTTTGTCCGGGAACCTGTGGAGACCTATGATTGAGATAAGCCTGTTATACTCTATTTCCATCATTACCAGATATGATAAATGGTGATCCAGCCAATCAGCTCCCAGTTGTCATTTTTCTAACAGATGACAGTTGGGAGCTGATTGGCTGGAGCACCATTTATCATACACACTGACATTTATCACTCGTTTTGGTGATAAAACTCTTTAGTAAATGAGGCCCACAGAGTTACATTCTACTAACTGTGATGAGTTTGTGTTATGCCAGTAATCACCTGGCCTCTCATTTCTCTGTACAGCCTCTGGGCCTGATTCAGACCCGGATGCCATTTGCGTCCGCTCGCTGGCTAAAAGGGTCCGGCTATTTAAATCATGTGCTCGCACTGCGTCACGTAAAGCCGCCCACTAAGTGATAGTGAGCGGCCGCACTATGCGCTCGCACCTGTATAAAGACGCCCCTTTGCCACTCGCAACACACGTCATCTCCTGCAGTTGTAGGATTAATCGGGAACATCGAGAGCCATCGGAGCTGCTCGCGGCGCTTGTGGTAGCCTTTTCCCACCACAACATTGCGAGCAGTTCAGGCTAAAAAATACAACCCAGTCACGTGTGTAATGACGCTACTTTGCTAATTATGCACACCCATTAAACGCCGTTCTGACGGTCGGGCCCACCTGCGTTTTCACATTCCATCCCCCCCCCCGTTTACAAGCACCTTTCCCTGTTACCACCCACAAATGGCGCTATCTGTCACTCAAAATAGCGGCCCGACTGCGGGCTATGGGCGAACACTTTCCCATCGCAATGACTGGTTCGCACACGCACATTGCAACTCATACGCATATTGCGAAAAATCGCTCAATGTGAGCGAGCGCAGCATAGCGTCCGGGTCTGAATCAGGCCCTCTGTTCTGGAGCAGCCCATTCATATCATGGTTTGCGGATCATTAATAGGGAACATCTGGATAAACCACGGGGGACTGGGTATAGCAGTTGTGGATATTATCAAATGTTTCTTTTTTTTTGCTAATTAATTTAATGTGCGTCTTTTTTGTTGTTGTTTTTTTTAAAAACAAATCTCAGGTTGTTTACTTGCTACAAATGATCTTTCAGCCATGAAAGAGTTCAGCGAGCTCTGTGCGCTTTAATATGTGTTGCGTAGCATGTGCCAAGAGCTGAAAGAGCGCTGCAGGCCTGCATTTACATAGATAGCAGACAGACATTTAATATGGGGCACGATAATACAATAAGCAGATAAGGGTAACACAGCTAAACCCCAAAGACCTTTTGTGATAGCGGCAGTATGACATGGCTGCAATTATTAGTAATCTGGGTTTTACGGAGGATGAGATTGAGTCAAGGGAAGGGGCGAGCTAGGTGGAATAATCCTGTTAATAACTGGGCGAGCAATTAATGTTCTGCAGAATGGAGTCACGGCGGCTGTCACACCAGACTCAGCGGAACGGAAGCCTCCGTAGTCTCCCACAGCTGAGCGGCACAATGTGTGACAGGGCGACAGCTTCCCTGCTGGAGTGCTCACATTGTCACCACTGGTTTGCACTTAGCACAGAAACATGTTACCCCATGGTGGTGCATGGGGTAAGGAAGTACATAACCTGGACCTGGGGCTGCAGCATTTGTCAGACGCTGTGATCATAATGTGGCCTCTGCAATAGAGCAGATTGTTGGGTCACTGCGCGAGGACACTGCACATCTAAGCAGCACACCTGGGGGCACATATCGCAATAAAATGACAGGCTAGTTAGGGACGAGAACCTGGGACAAGGATAGGGCAACCCTTGCAGGGCAAACGGTGGTAAGTGGCATGTAAGAAGGCAGTTTGGCACTTGGTGTGCTTCACTCTTCGGCACCAGGAAAGTTCAAGTGCCCGGGCTGCAGTGTGGTAATAGATAAGGGCCGGGCATAGGGCATTAGCACCTGGCAACGCACAGTGCTTAAAGTGGTCTTAGAGAAGTGGTGCAACTCACCCCCCCCTCCCCCTCAGAATTTCTTTAATAAAGGGACAGCGCGCGGCGTAGGCGTGCCATAGTAGTTCCTTATTCACGCTATGACACACAGCAGTGCCCCTCATACACAATGCCCACAGTAGTTGTGCCCCTTATATACAATGCCCACAGTAGTGGTGCCCCTAATACACATACTGCCCACAGTAGTAGTGCCCCTTATACAATACCCACAGCAGTAGTGCCCCTTACACATATAGCCCACAACAGTAGTGCCCCTTATGCAATGCCCACTGTAGTGGTGCCCCTTTATGCAGTGCCCTCAGTAGTGGTGCCCATTATACAGTGCCCACAATGGTAGTGCCCCTTACGCAGTGCACACAGTGGTAGTGCCCCTTATGCAGAGCCCACAGCAGTGGTGCCCCTTATACAGTGCCCCAGGAGTGGTGCCCCTATGCAATGCCCCTGTAGTAATGCCTCCTGTAGTAAATCCCCCAATAGTAATGTCCCCTGTAGTAATGCCCTCAATAGAAATGTCCCCTGCAGTAGTGCCCCTAGTTGTAATGTCCCCTGCAGTAATGCCCCCAATAGTAATGCCCCCTGTAGAATTAATGCCCCTGTAGTAATGTCCCCTCTAGAAGTGATGCCCCTGTAGTAATTCCCCCAATAGACATGTCCCCTGCAGTAATGAACCCTGTAGTAGTGCCCCCAGTGGTAATGCTCCCTTTAGAAGTAATGCCACCTGTAGTAATGCCCCAAATAGTAATGCCCTCTATAGTAATGTCCCCTGTAGAAGTAATGCCCCTGTAGAAGTAATGCCCCCTGTAATAGTGCCCCCTATAATAGTGCCCCCTGCAGTAATGCCCCCTGTAGTAGTGCCCCCTATAATAGTGCACCCTGCAGTAATTACCCCTGTAATAGTGGCGCGCACACACAAAACGAAAAACCCCAAAATACAGATGTAGCTATGCTCATCTATGCCGCGATGCGAGCGCATCTTGGCATGGATGGTGCGACTACTTTGCCCATGTCTATGGCACACGTGCACGCCATAGACTTCAATGGGAGAGCTCTGCTATGCTGCGATGCACGATGCTGTGCACACGCATCGCGGCAACGATGAAGATGGCTCCATCTGTACCTTAAGCTCTGCTCCTGTGTCCGCTGCCATCCGGTCCGCTAGGCTGCTTCTCGGAACTATGGGATACACAGTGCACACTGCGGGAGCCGGAGCTCAGGAGTGAACTCCAGCCTCTGGCTGCCTCTTGTGCTGCGGGGAAGGAGCCGGGCCATGGACGTAGGCTTGAGGTGGCCCGGAGGAGGCGGAACTGGTTCCATCTCCAAAAAGAATAAATGCAGTTCCGGCCCACTTTAACCCCAGCATACTCATTCAAATCCCTCCAACTTCTCCACCCCTCTTTGTGTGCATGTGCGAGGCATACCTCTCAACTGTCCTGATTTCAGCGGGACAGTCCCACTCTTTGGACACTGTCTCGCTGTCCCACCCGCGGGCCACAGTGGCCCGCTGGTGGGGGTGGGGGTTGGGGGATACTCTGAGACAGCTGCTCAGCAAAGCACACACTGTGCCAGCTCTGAGAGAGGCTGGGGGCTGTCCAGCAGCTCCTGGAGCACTGGGCAAGGCCCCAGCATGATGAAAATAGGGACGTGGCTCACGGGTACAGCATTTCCCGCAACTAAGCTGTTCATATTACTTTACATATTGTAATCATTTAACAATGTCAGTTGGCACCAGTGGCGGCTCCAGAGTTGCTGCAGCGCAGTCCAAGATTCAAATAGGGGAGCCACACCAACTGCCACTCCAAACGCTGCCAAACATTGCCAGCCAGGACTCACTGGCAGTTGGTGTGGCTCCCCTATTTGAATCTTGGACTGCGCTGCGGCACCTCTGGAGCCACCACTGGTTGGCACTTAATTACAGCTAAGTTACTGTACCCCCATGCTTTTATAGTATGACAGCAGCACAGTACCACTTCTAAATCTCTGGATGCTGGATGCCCTGCAACCTTATAAACCCATGGCAGATAACAGATACGTCTGGCTGGGTGTAGATACGTTACTGAAGCTTATAAATATTTCTTTAGTTTTGTCAACTCAGCCTAAAAGCTCAGAAAAGAAAAAGAGTCTTTCAACTTTCTCTGTAATAACTTTGCGCCCCCCTGGGATGACGGCGGGAAGGAGCCCGCGCCGGCTGGATGGCAAGGAAGCCGCATATTGGGAATAAAATGAGACATGTTGGATGGAGGGACAAGTGCGATGGCTCTCGTGCTATAAGTCCTTATGAGGAGGCATAAAACAGTAATTATGTTTATGTCAAAATGTTGTCGTTTCCTGAGAGTATGTAAATAATATTACTCCTTCAAATGCTCCATACATAATGGATATATATTTTTTTTCTCACTGAAGTCTTTAATAAACATGTATTCATCATCCTGTCGTGTAGACTTTCTTATCAAAGGGTTCAGACACGGCTACAGCTCAGGCGAGACAAGGAAGCGCCCTGCGTAGTTCAAGGGATCGGAATGCGTTAAAAATGACCGGAGATGAATCTCGTGTTCTGGCTCCGCTCATTGAAAACATCTCTGCGTGATTAATATTTACAATGCAAAACATATTTATCCTGAGGAGTGCGATGGAAGCTGACGGGAGATGTCCCAGCGCGAGCAATTGCGAGCAGGCAGCAAGTGATACAAAGCGTCTAGTCGCTGTATAACGTTATCCGCAGAGTTTCAGTGAAATAAATATTTACCTCTTCCTACTAGTGCTGGAGAAGGAGATATGTCTATACATTTATTTATTGTGCTGAGACGTCTCTTGGGCAAATAAAAAGTCATGTGACAGGGTCCAAATTTGTATTTGAAGATACTTCAACGCAGGGGGTGGAACAGTGCGTCTCCAGGACCCAGAGGGAAATGTGGAAAAGGTCACGGTGATGGTGATTCCCGGGTCAACAATCTGCTAATAGTAGGGATGGATATTTGAATATCGGTTTATCATTACTATCGATATGCTGGTTCGATTTTTATATATATATTTTTCCAGTTGATACGGCACTCACAATATATTGCACAGATCCCTTTTCCCATAGTGATATCTCTCCTAGCTCGTAAACTGCATGCGCGGGGACTACTTGAAGCCTAAGGGGTAAATTTACTATAGTGAGAGAATTTAGAACCAGGTCACAAAAGTGAATCCAAACCTCAATGCAGTTCTACTCGGAACCCCTACATTTGGGTGCGCTCGTATTTCAGAAACCCCGGACCCGCACATCTCTGCTTGTAGGTGCAGGTGCTAAGGGTTCCGGATGAAAGGTCGACACCCGATGGTCGACAGTCAATTGGTCGACAGGGTTAATAGGTCGACAGGGACAAAAGAGCAACACACAAACTGTCAACATGGGTTTAGGTCGACAGGTATAAAAGGTCGACATTGAAATGGTCGACACAAAACACATTGATGTTTTTTAGGGTCAGGCACTTACTGGAGGATTAGGCACTAAGTGGGAGAGTTAGGCACCAAGTGGGTTGGTTAGGTTGAAGAGTAGGGTTAGAAAAAAAAAAACTACAATTTTTATGTCGACTATATTGATGTCGACCTTTTGACCCTGTCGATCTTTGGTACCTGTGGACCTACGTCCATGTCAGCCTTTTGTGTGTCCACCTTTTGTGTCTATCAACATATTGAATGTTGACCATTTGGTGTCGACCTATACGCTGTTGTTATTATTGTCGATCTAATGAACCACCTAGGATGCCACCAAAACCCTCATACACTCACTGGTCATCTCCAGATTGGACTACTGGAACCTCCTCCTGTCTGGCCTCCCCAAATCCCATCTCTCTCCTCTCCAGTCTGTCCTCAATGCTGCTGCTCGGCTCATCTTCCTCTCCAAACACTACATCTGCCTCCCCTCTCCTACACGCCCTACACTGGCTCCCCTTCCCTTTCAGAACCCAATTCAAGGTTCTCACACTCACTTACAAAGCCCTCACCCAATCTTCTCCCATTAACATCTCTGATCTCATCTCCCTTCACTCTCCTGTCCGCCCTCTTCGTTCAACTAATACACGCCGCCTCTCATGCCAACTGATTACTTCCTCCCACTCCCGCCTCCAAGAATTTGCCCGTGCTGCTCCCCACCTTTGGAACCCTCTCTCTCCCCATCAGACTCTGCACCTCTCTACAATCATTCAAACGAGCTCTTAAGACCCACTACTTCATTAAAGCCTTCCAGCTCTCATCCTAACTTGCTGCTACATCTTCCTTCCTCCCTGCCCACCCCATTCTGTGTCACTGATGTTTGTCTGCCCCTCCCTTAAAGAATGTAAGCTCTTTCGAGCAGGGCCCTCTACCCTCTTGTGCTTCTCCCTACTGTAATTTAATTTGTCTCTTACTCCCCACTAGGGCAACCAACACTCAGCTGCTTATGTGGGTGTTAAGGTCGCTAATATAGCAATGTTTATTATACATGGCCCTGTCCCTTGTATTGTATTGTATGTCACTGGTTACTTATTTGTCTATGTACTTTGTAAGGCGCTGCGGAACACTTGTGGCGCCATATAAATAAATGATAATAATAATAATAACCACACCCAGTTATAGAAAGTGAGTGAATCAATGGTACCCTAATTAAGCAAAGTGCTGTGTAACACTAGATTTAGTTCTGTAACAGGCTCCAGCCTAAATCTTGTGCTGATGAAATTAAAAGAGATAATCTGAGCAGCGCAGCAACTTCCATTGCATTAACCCCGCAATCCGAACGTGGAAAATAAACTGTATTATACCCCTTTCAGACATACAGCAAAAACCCAGCTTTTGGACATGAACGTGCATCAACCTGGGATTTTGCTATGTGTGAACAGAAACGACTCTGGTCAAAGTCCTGGCTCCATGGCCCTGTTCTGTACCAGGGTTTTTCCCAGGCAAAACCCGGGTAGCCTCTAGCGTGAATGCATCCAACCCAGGTTTTTAGACCCGGGTTTTAAGGAAACTTTCTAATTGGCTGTTACATGCTCCTGCAGTTGACATCAACTTCAGTCACCCGGACCACATGGCTGGGGAGCAAATGAATGTGTATTATTATTAATGTGAAAATTTTGTCTTTGTATAGACCAAAAAATTTACAAAGGTTATATTCATAATTTCCTTATATTGTAATGTAAAAATGTATGGATTTTCAATAAAAAAAAAAAACATTGGAAACAAACAAACTTTGTGGCCTTTACTCTAAAAATGCAAATGTCCCCTTTAAATCCACACCAAATTCCAGGGCAGACCCAGGTTCAGTGTGAACGCATTCGACTCCCGGGTTTTGGTGTAGTGTGAATGGGGGTCCTCCTGGTTTTGGTCGGATTGTTCAAAAAGTCGTGTAATGTATAGGCCCCCTAAAGACCTGGGAATTTCCAGGGTTGATAGACCCGGGAAGTACCCGTGTATAATATATCCCGGGTCTTATGTCTGAAAGGGATATTAGCCAAAGGACAATTCATTTGTAAGCAATTAAACTGGTGGCTGAATGATGGTCCTGGCTGGACAGCCGTGCAAGGTGGTCACTGGAGAAAGCCTGAAATCTCTCCTGGGTAACTACAGGCACATCTGTATGTGGAAGTGCCATAGCGGTTATCACAGCTTAAACGCCTAGTTCTGTAATTGCCCTCATTCTGGCAGCTACGTTGCCGTTGTCCTCTCTGTAGTCATATTACACAGAGATCTGCCAGGCTTGACCTTCTGAAAGCCGGCTGGAGATCAACGCCAGATACAAGGCGCTGGGTGACAGATGGGAGTCACGGTGCTCTGTTATTTAGTGCTCAGACGTTTGATGCAAGGATTTGATATACAGTTCATGTTTGTATGGAGCAATTTGTCACAAGGGATTGCTCAAATACTGGAAGATTTTGCAGGAGAGAAACGGGCAATAATAAAGAGAGAGCTACCCAGGACGCCTACTGCACTAAGCCCAGCAATTAAGCTATGCCTGGTGTTGTTTTTGTAGCAAAATGACAGTTCATGAAATGCTTATGCCAAATTTTTTTTTTTGATCACTGTCTGTAAACTCTGATCAGCGAGTAATAAAGTGTAATATTATACACAGCCAGGTGAGATGTGACTGCTGCAAGGGGCTCTTGTTAGGGACACAGGGACTGAGGGCCTCATTCAGAGTCGGTCGAAGCGGCCGCACGGTCGTACGGGAAAAGGGGCCGGATATGAAAATGATTCCCTCGCAAGTTGCGTCCCTAAGTTCGGATCGGTAGCTGGGGAGGAAGCGGCCGGAAGACAAAAAAATACGCCCCCTCCTCGTACGCATTACACGTCATCTCCGGGCATATAAGGATTAATCGAGACCATCGGGAACCATCGGAACTGGTCGTAGAGCTTAAGGTTGACCATACCCTCTCTTAAGCACTACGATCATGTCAGTGTAAAAACCTCCCATGTCACATGTGCCATGACGCTACTTTGTTAATTATGCACTCCCATAAAACGCCGTTCGCATAATTAGGCACGCCTGCGTTCTGATCTCCACTCCCCCGTTTTCAAGCACCTTCCCCTGTTACCACGCACAAACGCCTCCATCTGTCACTCAAACTACCGACCTGGCTGTGTTCAAGGAGAGAGAAATTTCTGATCATAGCGGCTAGTTTGCGCACGCGCATTGCGAACTTTATGCATGCGCAGTATAGCGAACATCGGTGGCGTACGACCGTGCGGCCGCTTCGACCGACTCTGAATGAGGTCCTGAGTCTCAGTTGAGTGCGGCAGCAATGCTTTTTTTCTGTGCGTGCGTCTGAGCTGCACCTCACATGCGTTTCCGATTTTGCACGTGCGGAGTCGCAGTACAGATTTGGACGCACGGTAGCAGAATTGAAATGAAAATGTATGGGGTGTTCTAAGAGGTAACAGGGGGATGGCTGATCAGAGGCATGGAGGTATTACGCTGTATGGGATTGTCGAGGTCGAGGTGGTGTCGCTGCAGTGTTGCGGTCAGTGGTTGCATTCGAAGTTGCAGAATCAATCGTTTAGGAGGCCATATATGTAAGCATTAGTAAAAAAAAAGGGATATCCTTAAAACCTGGTCTATTAGGGTGCCTTGAGGACCGAGTTTGTAAACCTCTGCTATAGAATGTTTTCATTAATGAAGAACTAGTGCAGAGGCCCGAGGCCAGCACAGGTAAATAGAGGTGGAGTATTAAAGCAGTTGAATAGTTAAAAAGAAAATGATGTAGGGTCTCCCCTCCCCCCTATTTCCATAACCAGCCCTGGACCTTTTAGCCTGGTCTGGTTAATATTTTATATTAACTATTTAACTGCGTTACAAAAGAAGCTTACACAGATCATAGTGATCTATGCATGCTTCTCCCAAGCTCACCTGATCTTCCCAAGCCATGACGCCCGATGAGGGACTTAAATGCAATACTAGTTCCGAACTGACAGCAGACGCGAACCACAACCCGAAAAGGGATTCTGAACTGGAACTAGGGGCCTGATTCAGACCCACTCGCGAGCGGCTGTCCGCTCGCAAGTGGGTCGATGTTATGCACTGAGCATGCGCACGACGGAGGGAGCTCCGTCGTGCGCATGCGCCAGACACGACGAGCGAAGGAAAGTCCTTCGCTCGTTGTGTCCGATCAAAGGGGGCGTGCTGTCAATGTTGATTGACAGCACGCCCCCTTTGGTGGGCGTGCCGGGGGCGTGCCTCCCTGACGGGGGCGTTCCCACGGGAACGCCTCCCGTCAGAAGCCGGCCCACTGACATCACTAGTGATGTCAGTGGGAGTGATTTTGGCTCTGATAGAGCCAAAATCACTCCGGTGCTTGCGGTTGAAAACCTCAACCGCAGGCTCCGGCTCGCAATTTCGATGGTCGCGATGGTCTCGACCATCGCGGCCATCAAAAAGCACGCTCGTATAGCCTGTGGGTGGTGACCCACAGCTATACGAGCGTCCAGGAGGACGCTCCATGAAAATGGAGCCCGGCCCTCATTCAGAGCGTGCGCTCTGCTCAGAGCGTACGGCTCTGAATGAGGGCCTAGGTTCCACTCGGATCCCCTAAGCTTGGGTGTGTTCATATTTCAGGAAAACTTAGCAGCAGAATTATTACTATTATTCTCTCCTGTCTAATTGTAACAAATGTAAAAGGCACCTGTATGTGATCATATCTGCATGCAGTGTTGTATCTATAATGGTTGCAGTGTGCCGTACCCCTTGGCACATGAGTCAAGGGGTGCCCTCACCACTCAGTCTGCAGAAATTGACTAAAATTGACTGCCAGCCAGTGCTCTAGATATAACCAGGGAGATATCAGTGGTGCAATTTTATAGGAGATATGAGCCAGCGCATTATACCGTGGCATGGAGCCCGCATGGAGACTGCATACAGGTTCCCTCCTCCTGATAAAACGTTTCACTGCGTACATTGGAGGCCATACTCTGCCGGAGAATTTGCACCTAGGGGCAGGTTCAAGTTTCGTTGGTGCCTCCGATGGTAGTGTCTAAAGTTGCAGCAAGTGTGACTGATGCGTTTAAAGACTCATAAAGAGGGCGTCTCATTCCTTGCGAATTCTGACGCACACTTGTACGCCAGGGGAAGGGCTGATACTAGCATTCGCATGAAGTTGTAGGAGCAACAACATCAAGAGGTCACAGAAGAATGTGACACAGAATCAGGCCCCTAACCATGACCATGAGGAGTTCTATGACCATATAAAAGAACAGGGAATATCGCACAATACTGTCCTAAAGCCAAGTATATTATTTATAATAAATATATAATTCATTCACAAACCAAATGAAAAATGCACCACGAGCTGTGAATAACAAGGTTCGCTTGGAAAAGGCTAAAAACCTGACGCGCTGTGGGTTTCTTTCATTGGGCAGCGAGACACCGTGATAAATCACTCCCATTTATTGCGCAGTTTGATCAGCTCTCTCATCTCCCTTTGCACCACGTGACCGGCGTGATTAATTCATCTCTCGTCCCCATTAAATATATTCAGATTTTTTTTTTTTTATGGACAATGAATTTTATGGCATGGACTGTCAATCTCACAAGCTATACGTGCTAAATGAATGAGGTCTGCGGCCCACGCCTCATTAAGCAGGGGACGCGATAGCTTGATCTTGACTTGTGACCAGTAGAAATGAATCAATTTATCACAGGAAACATTAGTGCGGGACGGCGAGCGGGGAACGTTCCTCCAAGATAAATGTCTTCATCTCTCTCAGTTTTCCTTTTCAAAAACATATTTTTCTCTCACGTTCAGTATCGTCGCCCACTTAATTGTTTCCCAGAAACAGTGGTTACTGCTGAGTCAATGGAGAACCCGGGGTGGGGGGGATATTTGCTAAGTGTGGTCTGCGGGATCCGGTTTCTCCTTCTCTGGCGCTAGGTTCCCAGAACGGCCGTCTTGCCTCCATCGCGGAAAGAGTTAATGACGGAGCAGCTTGCCAATCTCATCCAATGACAGATCAGTACAGTAAGGAGACATGACTGGGAATTGCGCTGTTATCAGTCTTTGGGGTCTATTTACTAAGCAGTGTTAGGAGACAGAGTGAAAAGTGATAAGAAAGTGATAGGGTGTCAGCCAATCAGCTCCCAACTGTCATCTCACAAGCTGTGTTTGAAAAATGACAGTTGGGAGCTGATTGTCTGGCACCTTATCACTTTCTTATATCTTTTCACTCTGTCTCCTAACACTGCTTAGTAATTAGACCCCTTTGACATTCGTTCAACTCTCCAAGGGGACTTTATAAACTTTTTAATAAAGTTCTCTATCTATTATGAATGGATCCTAACGACGCGCATAATATACGCAGGGGGGAAATAACAGCAGGACGGTATCATGGGGACCAGAGCAATAGGTAAATTATGGGAGGAATACATATGAATTATAAGGAAATTTGTATTATATAAATTTCCCGAGCAGTGATGTCCAACAGGTGGTCCTAGGGTTGCACGTGGCCCTCTGAGTCTTCACCTACAGTCCCCAGTCCCTTCCTGCGCTAATGTCAGATGTTTGTAACACACTTGTAAACATTTTATACCCCCCGACCCTCCATTGGGAGATGCTGGAGCTGAGCTCCGGGGGGCAAATGCAGCAGACGTGATGTGAAGTATATATGAGATGACTGACATGTACATTTGCTGTACAGTGATAGCAATACAGTATATTGTTATACGTTATCACACAGTTTCTGCAATCGGTGGCTAATATGGATTGCAGTCACAATGTCGACAGTGGCAATGTAGGTACCATAAGGTCGACTCGACGGTAATTATGTCAACATCTGCAGAATGTTTCAGGCTGCTGGAGCAGAGGGTTAGGGTTAGACTGCAGGCGGGGAGGAAGAGAGATAGGCAATAGGAGGAGGGTTAGGCACTAAGGGAAGGGTTAGGGTTAAACACTAGGAGGAGGTTAGGTTTAGGCACCGGGGTGGGTTAGGCATTAGGGGAGAATTAGGGTTAAGCACTAGGGGAAAATTAGGGTTAGGCACTAGGGGGATGGTTAGGGTTAGGCACTACCGGTAGAGTTTGGGTTAAGCACTCAGGGGAGGGTTAAGCACTAGGGGGAGAGTTAGGCACTAAGGGGAGAATTAGGGTTAGGTACTAGGGGAAGGGTTAGGCACTAAGGGGAGAATTAGGGTTAGGTACTAGGGGGAGGGTTAGGCACTAGGGGGAGAGTTAGGCACTCAGTGGAGGGTATAGGTTAGGGATAGGCACTAGGGGAAGGGTTAGGATTAGGCATTCGGGGGGACGTTTAGGGTTAGGTACTAGGAAGAGGGTTAAGCATTAGGGGGATGGTTATGGTTAGGCACTAGGGTGGAGAGTTAGGCACTCAGGGGGAGGCTAAGGTTAGACACTAGGGGGAAAGTTAGGGTTAGGCACTATGGGTAGGGTTAGGCAGTAGGGGGAGCATTAAGCATTAGTGGGAGGGCTAGGTACAGTACTAGGTTGAGGGCTAGGGTTAGGCACTAGGGGGAGTGTTAGGATTAGGCACTAGAGAAACGATTAGGCACTAGGGGTTGAGTGCTAGGGTTAAGTACTAGAGGAAGAGTTAGGATTAGGCACTAGAGGGAGGTTTAGGCATTAGGGGGAGGGTTAGGCACTAGGGGGAGCGTTAGGATTAGGCACTAGAGAAACAATTAGGCACTAGGGGGAGTGCTAGGGTTAGGTACTAGGGAAAGAATTAGGCACTAGGGGGAGTGCTAGGGTTAGGTACTAGGCAAAGGATTAGGCACTAGGGAAAGTGCTAGGGTTAGGTACTAGAGGAAGAGTTAGGATTAGGCACTAGAGGGAGGGTTTGGCATTAGATGGAGGGTTAAAGTGGGCACTAGGGGGAAAGTTCGGGTTAGGTAGTAGAGAAAGGGTTAGACACTAGGTGGAGGCTTAGTCAGTAGGGGGAGAGTTAGGGTTAGGCAGCAGGGGCAGGGGTAAGGCACTAGGTGGAGGGTCATGGTTAGGCACTAGGGGATAAGTTAAGCACTAGGGGAGGGTTAGGTTTAGGCACTAGGGAGAGGGTTAGGGTTAGACACTAAGGGAAGGTTAGGGTTGGGCACTAGAGGGAGGGTATGGCACTAGGAGTAGGGGGAGGGTTAGACACTAGGGGGAGGTTAGGGTTGGGCACTAGAGGGAGGGTTAGGCACTAGGGGTAGGGGGAGGGATAGCCACTAGGGGGAGGTTAGGGTTGGGCACTAGCGGGAGAGTTAAGCACTAGGGGTAGGAGGAGGGTTAGACACTAGCGGTAGGGGGAGGGTTAGACACTAGGGGTAGGGGGAGGGTTAGACACAAGGGGTAGGGGGAGGGTTGGACACTAGGGGTAGGGGGAGGGTTAGGCACTAGGAGTAGGGGGATGATTAGACACTAGGGGTAGGGTTAAGGTTAGACATGATATGTAAGTAATGACGCCTTTCACTATGACATCATAGCACTGCACCCCCTGATCAGTGTAATTTAGCATATTATCATGGGGGCCTCTCCCACCAGATCTGCCTCAATCTCCCGGAACATAGAAAGGAAAAGTAGGTAACTATGCAGCGGGAAGATCACTGACCGTCTACCACGTTGTTTAGTACAATGTTAATGTAGATGATCTCCTGAAACGTTTGCACAGGTATTGCTAAATGCTATTTGTGGCGGTTTTACATAAATAACTTGGACTGAGTTTAGCTAACCAAAGAAATGACTAATTTTGGTGCACAGTGGCCATGATAATAATGATAGTAATAGTAATTTAGGTGCATCCAAGTTACATATGTACTGTACGTTATACAGCGTGACTCTGAATGCGACCTTGCCGATTTGCGCTGCTGGCTTAAATGGTCCCTTTACAACTATACCGTAAAAGATGTTTCACATTATGTGTAATTGTGCCATGAACAATAGCTGAGTAGGAAACTACTGTTGTCTGCTATCAGCCATTTGGGTGCTGCAAAATAGAGAGAAATAGCTTCCTCCAGTTAACATTTTAATTTCCATTTCCACTCACATTCCTAATCTCTGTGGACCACTCTGGTGTAATTAGCCACCTTAACGAATTATTCCCTGACATTGGCTAATTGTGTGGCTTCATATCCGCCACTGGTGAGCCCATGCTGGAAATCTGAGCATAATGTCACATTTATTGCACTTTCAGACCAAGTTTCTGACGGGTTCTTTCTCTGTGTAAAAGGGTCTACCCAGATCAAAATAACCGGGGCCTCGATCCTGGTCGCTACCAGGGTTATTCTCGGGTCTGACCCAGGTTTTCTGCAGTCTTAAAGGGATATTCAACCCAGGTTACAGTAAAAGGATGTCATAGGCGGTTCAGGAGCAACAACACCCATTTATCTTAACTCATCTTAACTCAGTAGCCATGAGCCTATTCATTGATCAAAAGTAGAGATGTGCACTGACCCCCGTGTTTTGACAAACCCACCCCCAAACGGGTTCAAATCCCGACAGCGGCATCCCGGCAGCACTGAAAATTCTGATCGTCCCCAGGTAAGTATTCTCTAATCTATTCTACCCCCTAACCCTCTCTTAGGGGTGCCTAACCCTAACCTCCCCCCTAAGTGCCTAACCCTAATCCCCCTTCTAAATGCCTAAACCTAACCCCCCCTTCCCCGCCGCCTAAACCTAAGTCCCCCGTGGGAGTGCATAACCCTAACCTCCCCCCAGGGGTGACCAACCCTAACCCCCCCTTCCGCTAGCCTAAACCTAACCCTAAGTCCGTCCCCCCCCTCCGGGAACCCCTAACCTAACCCTCCCCCCCCGCGATCCGTGCCCGTCGCCAGGCTTACCTTCAATCAGGAAGCCGCGTGTTGGGCTCCCAGCGTAGGGAAAATTACAGGCATCGGGATATCGACGCCTGTCACTTAACCCTTGCCGGGATTATACAGTCGTGAAGCCAACGGTCGGGATTTCCGACCATCGGCTTCCCGACTGTTTCCCCAAATGTCATGGTTTTGCTTTTTGTAAAAATAATGTACCCTCAAGTGTTTTGGGTCGAATTCGGTTTGGGCTTTTGGATTGCTTTAAAATTGATAAAAACAGCTAAAATTTACCTGTTTGCATGCAATCCAAAACTGAGATTTGTTTTTTAAATCCAAGTTCCAAACTTACAACAGACTGGAACCGGGACTCGGTTCTACCGGTATCCTCAAAAGTGATCCAAGTGATCCAAGCCGGGACTCGATTCGACTCGGAACCCCTAAGTTCAGGTGTGTTACTTCCTTTTACAGGAAGACCGAACCACACTTCTCTGATTAAAAGCAGATTAAAAGTCATAGCATGGTGCGTAAATTCCTGTACGCTAAAAATATTGGGCTAGTGGGCAATATACAAATAAATAAATAAATAAAAACATCATTGCATTACAAGATAACGGTCTAAAAAATTACCATCGGGTGGCAGATACAGATTTTATGCATTGGGGGGGGGGGGATTCATAGATCACAAAGCATCAGACTGGAATTTATATTCCCTCCTATGCACCTGAATGCAGATATTTATAAAATTCCGCCAAATTTGAGAACTGCAGGAGAAATGAGTTAATCGCTGAATATAAGTTTCAAATTGGTGACTCACAATTTACCTCATCCTGTTTTCTTTACTGTTATATTAGGACAATCTTAAAAAAATTAAGTGATGAATAGCGACGCACAGTGGATTTGTACTATCCGACATGCCCAGGTGAACTCTCCAGTCTTTACAGACACTTCTATAACTGTAAATCCAGAGAGAGGGGGAGAGGACAGAACCTGAGGATGGGACAACCAAGTAGAGGGGAGACAGAGCAGAGAACAGAGAACCTGAGAGGGAACAGAGGCGATGGGCCGTATTTAATTAGGGGCGAAAACTGTGTATTTTTCCGCCTTATAAGAAAACGGCAGTTTTTCGCCAAAAAACTGCAATATTTTTACCAAAAAACAGGCAAAAATGCAGTTGGCAAATAAAAACTGGAGATAAGTTGTCTCCATCCCAGACCAAGCGAAAAAATAGGGATTTTGAATTTTTTGTTGCCTTTTCTGGGATGGAGAAAACTTATCTCCTGTCTTTTTTTCGCCAATTGCGTTTTCGCCTGGTTTTTGTAGAAAATATTGCGGTTTTTTGGTGAAAAACGGCCATGTTCGCCTATGGTGAAAAAAAAAATTCCATTTTCGCCGCTAATTGAATACGGCCCGATGACAGAACAGAGAATCTCAGGGAGGGAACCTGAGCAGGAACAAAAGAGAGGACATGAAGAGGAGAGGACAGGAAACATGAGGGAGAGAACCTGAGAGAAGGCAGTTTGGAGGACAACATCTGAAGGAATGAGTACCTGAGATTGACCAGTGAGTGGAGAGAATAGAAATGTGAGGGAGAGAGAACATGGGAGGGGGTGAAGATAGTAGAGGACAAAGAACAAGAGGGAGAGAGAACCCAAGTGAGTATGGGTTGAGAGGAGAGGACAAATTACCTGAGAAGGGGGAGAGACAGAGAGGAGAGAGAGAGAGAGAGAGAGAGAGAGAGAGAGAGAGAGAGAAAATCTGAGGGGGGAGTTATGTGACAGAACATGAGGAAGAAAAAAACAGAAAAGGGGTCATGAGGGAGAACGACCATGTAAAGGTTGAGGAAGAGAAGACAACTCAGCAGGAACAAGGAAAAGAGTGTGAGAGAAAGGAAAGAGAGTGTAAAAAATAGACAGGGGGCAGAAGAGAGGACACAGAACACAAAAGCAAAGATCAGGGGTGTTAAGGGGGGGGGGGGGTAGGCAGGACAGAAAATCCAGAACCAGACAGAGGAAAAGACAGGGAGCATGAGGGAAAGAAAACCTATAAGGAAGGGGGGCAGAAGAGAAGACAGGGAACATGCAGGAAAGATTATCTGAGAGGGGGTGAGGAAAAGAGGGGGCAGAGATCCTGAGGGTAGGAGAACCAGAGAAGAGACAGAGGAGGGGACAGGGACCAGGAGTGAGAGAGAAACAGAAAGGGGGTAAGGAATAGAGAGCCTGAGGGAGAAAGAAATATTGAGGAACAAGGGTGAGAAGAGAGGACAGGGAACATGAAGGAGAGAGAGCGTGAGAGAGGTGACACGTATACACTCATCTACAATGAGCAACATTGTGTGAAGAAAGGAGAGACCCATGTACCAAAAGGGCGACTCGCAAGGATGTGAGGAGTAGCAATAACCCTGCCCCACCCTCAGAGATGGTGGCCCCTAATGGATACTACAACGGGCCCTGCTGGCAGTATTACCATACCTCCCAACATGACCCTCTCCAGGAGGGACACAATGCTCTGGTCCTGGACTTCCCTGGTAAGAGGTGGGGCTGCAGCACAGTTCAAAAGTCAAATAGAGAAGTCACACCAACTGTCATCTCACACGATGCCAAACATCACTGGCTGGGACTCACTGGCAGTTGGTGTGACTCCCCTATTTGAATTTTGGACTGTGCTGCAGCCCCACCTCTGGAGCCTCCACCAATCATAACTTACCAGGGAAGTCCAGGACCAGAGCATTGTGTCCCTCCTGGAGAGGGTCATGTTGGGAGGTATTGTATTACACAAACATAAACTACTATTGTGTTTAGCACAAATTACTGTGTCTGGGTCATTTATGTGGTAAAATGAAAACCACGTATCCCGGCAGAGTGTAAAATGGAGAGATGGAAAAATAGGCGTCAGCCGTCCTGTTTTGTTTTATTGTTATCTGTAGAACACTCTGTATATTTATTCCTTCTCCATGTATTTACCTCCCCCGTTTCCCTCACTGGACGGTGCATGCCCACCATGGATGCTCCTAAGCCGCCGGAAGATAGACGGCATCATAATTCCCCCCTGGCAGGCACTCAGACCAATTTCATGGGTCATTTATGGAAAGTGTAAGTCCCTTTAGCACCACTTGTCCTAATTTATTAGTTTATCCTTGGAGGCCCCTCTAACAGCCTTAGCGTGCAGCTGCGACGGTGGAAGATTGTCCCCACATGCCCCCCCTCCAGTGCAGAGATTTTCTTCAGTGCTTCGAAAAGAAATAAATATAAAATATAAGGGAACTAATTTATACTTGGGAAGAAAGTGCCCGTTATCGCGTTCTCGCCTGTCCTGGGAAAGAGAGACGTCTGTGCGGCATCACAATTAATGGTCCAGCTCCAGCCCCTGACAGACCTTCTCCCACCCCTGATGAATATGCCAAGGGAGCCAGATATTTCCAGTCTGTCATGGAGAGCACTCGGAGTGCAGACTGTTCCTTGTCAGAATGAACTATAGACATGAAGCCACCGCGCAGGTTGTTATAGGCGCTGGAGGCGAGGGTTGCCCTTATCTACCGATACTTCAGCTGCTACCAGACACCAGTGGAGCAGCCCAGACTGATTACAGAAAAAAAATTTGATAAGGAAATTCATCCCGTGAGAGGACATTTTCTATGATACATAAACTAGAGAAGGCGGAGAGTGATACCTGGGTGCTGGTTACAGAGCAGACTCAGGGAACATTGTACTGGGAACCCAGAGATTGTGCTCAGAGGGAATCGCTTTTATAACGCCAGGCAATGGAATGCAACTAGTCCGCTAACAATAACATGTGTCTCTGACTGTACAGAGGGCCTGATTCAGACCTGTTCGCTATCTGCGTACGCTGGCTGGATGCGTTTGCAAATTTGTCAAAGTGACGCCACGGGAAGCGATCACTCGCCAAGTCATAAGCACGCCCACCATGTCTTAGCGAGCGGCCACTTTGTGCATGCATACGCCCAATCGCACAGGCAGAGCCCCCACCAGCAACACGTCATCTCCAGGAAGTGTATTAAAACATTGGTACATCGAGCACCATCGGATGTGAATGCAGCGCTTGTGGTAGCTTTACCCTACCGCAAGCATAGCGAGGAGATCAGTGTAAAAAAAATGTAAGTGACGTGTACTATGACGCTGCCTGTTAATTGTGCACGCCTCTAAAACGGCGTTGAAACACTCAGGCACGTCTGCGTTCGCATCTCCAACCCCCCGTTATTAGTGTCCTGCCCCTGTTACCACCCACAAGCGGCCTCTCCTGTCACTCATTACACTGGGCTGGCTTTGCTGGGCGAGCGAGAGGGATGTGATCGCAGTGTGTAGTTCGCGCATGCACAGAACAAAGCGTGTGCATGCACGTACGCAGAACATCGGGCCGCTTGCAGACGCACAGCTCGTATAATGCAAAGAGGTAGAACGGGCTTTGTAAAAGCAATCTAGGGGTACTGGTGAATAGATACAGAGATATTAGATAAATAGTAGAGATGTGCACCGACTACCGTATTTTGGTTTGGGATTCGGATTAATCTTTGTCTTTTGGTTCGGGTTTTGCAAATCCACCCTCACGTGGTTTTGGTTTTGGATCTGTATTTTAATTAATAAATAAATTAAAAAACAGCTAAAATGACGTCATTCTGACCTGTAAGCATACAATCCAAAACCCGAGCTTGGTTATCCGAGTTCCAAACCACAAGATGATCTGAAAATTCACGCAAAGGGTCAATGTTTATCAACTGCGCATGCCTCAAAGTAGCTAATAAGTCACACTGCGCATGTGTCCCAGAGTTGCAGCAGCGATTGAGGTGCACTGACTCCGAAATGTATTGGGTGTTCCGGGGCGGGGACTGGGTGGAGGCTATTCAGATACAATGGAGATGCACTTTCTTATGGGCGCATTATGGGAAAGTTGCATTTTTATGGCATAACTGGTTGCAAACTCAGACACCTCTGAAGCAGGTCCAGTGGCATCACTAGGGGGGTGCGGACCACACCGGGTGACAAAAATATCAGAGCTGCCCTGCTGTAGTGTAACCCCCTCGGATGGTGGTGATGTATGACGTGTGCATGCATTCATCATCTACACTGTGACGGGAGTCGGAAAAGGCAGGGGGCTGTCGGAGCACTAGGAAACCCTCCGGCATGACGAGAACAATGGAATGACATGCGGTCACACCCCCAAAATGCCATACACCAGGGGGCGTGGTGTCACAGACACAAGGCCATGCCCCTTTATGAGTGCACGAGTGATCCACAGTAGCGCACTGGGTGACACCGCTGATCAGGTCCATTATCACAATATGTTACTTGGCTATGAGCTCACACTTTGGGCCTGATTCACATGCGCGCTAACTGCACGCAGTACCGGTGTCCACGTAGTTGAGCGATCATTTGCCACTGCGCATGCACAAAATAATCTTGAAAATCCCATGACGCATGTGTTACCCTGCGTGTATGCAGGAATGCGCAGTTGCGTACGGGACCGTGGGTATTAACACCAGTAAGGGACAACCGTGGGCATTCCCGAGGGGTGACTGGGAGCTGGTATGAAGAAGAAAACAAAAAAATCCCCACAGTGTGGGTGTGTTATGGGCGCCGTGGGCGTGTCAGTGAAAGCAGCTGCGTTCTAAGACTCATAGCCGCAGCCACAGTGGGCCACATTCACCTACCATAGGGCTGGTGCAAGTGTGTGGATGGTGCACACGATGGTGGATTGTTCAGAACCGCTGGCTGTGTTGCAGCTAGTACGGGCATCACAAGTGGGCGTCTCAGGCCTTGCACATTTCGGCGTACACTAGTACACAAAGGGAGGGCTGACACTGGCATTTGCATATTATCAGCACCACAGCTCTGCATAAGGGTGCAGCCAGGGGCGTATCTATAATGGGTGCAGGGTGTGCGGGGAACACAGGCCCCTGGTTGCAGGGGGGCCCCGCACCGCACACCCTGCACTCATAGTATTACTTACCTCTCCGGAGTCCCGCGCCCATTTTCCTGTTGTTTACGCATATGCAGTACAGGGAAAATGTCCGCCGCGCCCATTTTCCCAGTGACCAGCGCATACTCTATAAACTCTGGGCGCACTCTAGTGCCCAGAGTCTATAACTCCCGGCGCTGGCCACGCACAGCTCAGTGCGCTGCCGGTCACCGGACAGAGAGGAGGGGGCCCGTGTCGGAGACTGCACACGGGCCCCCTCCTCTCTAGAAACACCCCTGGGTGCAGCCATGTCTGAATAAGTAAATATTGTCTGTTTCAATAATGAGCCCTCATATGCGCAAACACAGTCAGCTGTACAAGGCCTCTCTTCCCAATTTCTCTCCCTCCTGTGCACCAAAAGTCCCCTGCATTAAAGGAACTGTTATGGTCGAACACATGAGCATTAATGCCTTAACACCTTGACATTACTTGCTATAAAATGATCTGTTTAGATAACATCTATATAATAGTGTGTTAAGCTCCCAGCTACAGTATTGCACATACAATGATTGTCACAACACCTTTTATTTCAGAATTGTGTCTATCATTTCTTTTGTGATAATTCACTGGTGCGTGTGTGCGTGTCTGCATGCGTGTGTGCGTGTAACTGACATGACATATAGCGAACTACAAAATTATAAATTGCAAAAAAAATGAGTCACTAGACATTATTGTCACAGGCTCCTCTGAGCTTCCAGTAAGCGGCATTTTATTTATAAAGATATAATATAATTTCGCTCAGGAAAATTGAGGTCTAAATCCTTATTTACATTACGACAGGTCTCATTCTGCTAAAATGTAGAAGACATCCTGGCAAATGGATGTGCGGGGAGAAGGGATGAGTTGGAAATGAAGCCAATTAAAAAGAGTAAATTGGGTCTTTAATCACTCTAACCATGTTTATTGAGTTGGACAGGGGTCTTTGAAGACGACTCTCTAAATTGCATTGGTTCTGTGTTCAGCTTCCCCACTGTCCATGGGCTCATCAGATGCATCATTTTCCCATTAGTTTGGTCTCTACGCATAGGACTCAACTTTGCAATGAATGAAACTGCTCTGTAAGTCACCGGACAGAGAAAGAGAATAAACAAAACCCCAGCTGAAGGCTGAGGAACTGCTGAAATTAAGTGACACCTTGCCACTCAATTAAACAGCCGCATCTCCCTCTATAGCCCGTCTGTACGACTTCTATCTGATCAGTGATCCCGCCTGATGGAATATGACCTCCTACTACAATTCCCCTTCTCCACCTCTCTAGTGGGGCTGACTGTCTCTTCATCATTTGTTCAGGGCGTATAGCTGGCCTGCCGGAGGCCTGTGCACCACAATCTACTGGGAAACTAGCGTACGGTTTGCGTCGCAGGGGAAATGCCACATTGCACATTGTAACGCCACGTCCTTCTCGTCAAAGTTGCCTCCAAAGTTTCATTAAGTTGTGACTGTGCTTATGGACTATCCAAACTTCCTGTTGGCAACTACAAAGGTACTTTTATAGTGTTATTCAGAGGCTGGAAATGATGAACATAGAAATCTACCATGTACAGTTATTACATTAATTAGCCGAACATATTCTACTTTCATTCTGTGAACTGAATGACTGGAGAAATCGAGTACCAAATTGTTCAAGCTACATTGAGCTCTACATTGAGTCAGCGAGATTGAAATTGGTCATAATACGTAAGAGAGAAGTAAAACGACACGGATACTACGATTCCGCTCTGTTATATAAATAAAGTATCATCTCCACCACTCAGCAGCAGAGAAAGCAGTCATTTCAGCTGCTGTGACATCACTGGCTCCGCCCCTGTGCAAAGCACATCTCTATACCTCATTGTCACTCTGGTCTGCTCTGTTAGAGAAGCACCTTCCCCCAAAAACAGGGAACTGCAGTTGATCAGTTTGTGGCACAGTCTGTGACGTTCAACCTGTTTTATTAACTAGGTTTCTATCAACTGTGGACGTTCACAAGGAGCTCACAAGAAAAGAATATGAATGAAAATGACTGTTGGGCTGACAGTGATTTGGAAGAAAGCTGCATCTACAGCTTCATATGGAAAATATTATGATAGTTACGTTTCCTTTATTCCCTGCTATAGATAGGTTCAACTAAGAACCACTCCTGCCGGGCTCACCTCACCTACCAATAGCACCTCCCTATCACGATCCTGTTGCTTCTATGCCCTGGGGTCATTTTGGGCTATGAGAAGTAAAGGCTCATAGGTCTGAACAACACCAAAAACTGCAGCCAGAGAGAAGGTGCTCAGGGGAGACCCTGAAAAGATGAAAGCTTAGAAGTTAGGGCACCAGGCAAATGGGCATATTACTGGCAAGGGCAGAATTTCTCTATGTGGCTGGCAGGTAGGGCACCTGGAAGGGCAATAGACACCTTAGGCACTCCTCACCTTTATACACCTCCACCTTGGAGTGTGCCCCTTCCCCTCTGGCACTACTTTTCATCCCTCCACTACTTCTTATTTGTAGTGCTGCAGATGACAATGAGGAGGCAGATGGAGGAAAAGGCCATAGCCAGGGTTGACCATTGATGGTTTTAAACCATTTGTAAGAAAACATTTATGCTTATCCAGGCCTCGTCCGGCTTTAGCCATAAGGACTCCGACACCGAGGTTCAACATCTGTGGCCTCCCACCGATGGTAAAAGTAGCATCTCCATCAGACCATCAATGGTTGCCAATCAACCATAGCCAGAGCCAGTGCTTCCTGTGGTTCTGCCGGCTGCTGCTCCTCCGTGTCAGTGATCGGCCAGAAGAGTGCGCTGCACAGTGACATCGCAGCTCAGATCTGTTAGGTTCATTCCGTCTATTACTGATCTCAAAGACACAACAGCAGGACCTGCACAACGGTTGTGAGAGAAGTCTCTGTCACAATGAACAGTTATTGTGCCAACATTCAGAATATTGACTCAGATGTGCTAAACCTTGGAGAGTGATAAATTAGCTCCTAAAGCCAGGTACACACTAGACGATATGTCGTCCGAGCCGGCGGATCAAGCGACATATCCGGCACATCGTCTAGTGTGTACCCGCTATGTAGCTGTTGATGCGCTCTCCTGCGTGTCGTCAGCAACATCCTTTGTTGGCCCTGAATGCAGGTCCGACCGGCGATATCTTTAGCAGGGGGGCTGCCGAATGCAGCATGGCTCCCGACGTCGTTCTGGTGCTGCCAGCATCGGCAAGTGTGTATGCACTTGCCGATGCAAGCACCCCGCCATGTCCCGGCACTTACAAGGTCGGACACACTTGACATCGTCTAGTGTGTACCGGCATTAATTGTCATTTTTCAAACACTGTAAAGTGACAGGAGCTGATTGGCTGGTACTTTATCACTTGTCGCTTTACCACTCTCCATAGCTTAGTGCATCTACCCCATAATCTGAACGTCGACTTTTACAATAGCAACATGGTCACAATTTCTACACTGTGATTGGCAAAATGTCGACAGTTAGTGTTAGGTTTAAGGCTCAAATACACTAAAAACATTATGTTGACAATGACATTCTAAATGATGACATCCAGATGATCTGTTACTAACTAAAACATGTTCTAGTACATCTCAAACTCCAGCGGGCCGGGCTGGGGATTTTAGCGGGACCACTGGGCAGTTATAATAAACTTTGTCAGCATTGTCCAGTCTGGCCCAAGCCACGTACAAAATTATATCTGCATTGTCACCACTGGCATGGTATGAAACATCTGCGGAGACCGCACCGTGCTGATAACAGTACCAGGTGTGTGGGAAATGCGCATATTTAAATGGTGACGATCAACTCTCAGTCACGTAGTTCTGTAAAGTATTTGCACAGACCCCCATGTTTTGGTTCTAAATCCTCGCCGTGTTTTGCTTTGGGATTTCTTTAAACATTTATAAAAACAGATAAAATCACATAACTTGGACATGTGGGCCTGATTCAGAGCCGCTCGTAAGCGGCCGCTCGTTCGCTCTGAGCGATGTTCGCACATCTGCGCATGCGTATGGGTCATAATGCGCATGCGCCAACCAGTCATTGCGGTCGGAAATCGAGCGCTCGCAAAATAGCGAGTGCCTGCTAATTTGAGTGACAGAATGAGGCATTTGTGGGTGGTAACAGAGGAAGGTGCTTGAAAACGGGGAGTGGAGATCCGAACGCAGGCGTGCCAAACGGTCAAAACGGGCGTTTTAAGGGTGTGCATAACAAAGCAGCGTCATCGACCACGTCACTTGGTTGTTTCTTAGCCTGAACTGTTCGCATGATTGCGGTAGGAAAATCCTACCACAAGCACTGCGAGCAGTTCAGACGCCTTTCAATGTACTCGATTAATCTAATAAATAGTGGAGATGATGTAGGATGCGAGCGGCCAGGGGGCGTCTTTACAAAATAGCGAGCGTATGTTTCGTTTGCTCGCTCGGTCAGACATAGAGGCGTCAACAGACCGCAAAGAGCGAGCGCTCAATTTAAATAGCCGGCCCCTTTTTCTGAACGAGCGAGCGCAAATAGCGTCCGGCTCTGAATCAGGCCCTGTGTTCCTATAGTCTTATCAATATCATTAATTTTCAATCAATTTTGACCACCCCACAGCACCTCAAATCAAAAGGGAGGGACTTAAATGCCATCCAAAATACACAGGATACTTTTTTAGATCCAGGTTTTCGAACCTGGCGAGAAGACCCGAGTTGTGACTTGGCACCCCAAAGTTCTGGTGTGTTTGGTTTTCAGGAAAATTTATGGGGGTGGGATAGTGGAGCACAACTTAATATTTTCCCTTATAGAGCAGAAAAGACAGATTCACCCCTGGGCTGACCAGCATTACATCTATTAATTCACTGCCTCTGTCCTATACAGTTCTGTTCAATGAACGGCGATCGTTTGTACAGACAGGTTGCTCAAATATTTATCCTATCAATATCTTAGTATGCAATGCAAATATTGGTGGTTTGTTAGCCCATGTATGTATTGACATAATATTTCCTAACAAGGGCCTTTTAGCATCATGTTAATGCTGGTCAACTACCAGAGGATTTTCTCTAGAAATGATATTAATATTACAATGATATTTACTAATACAGTACATGTCTGCGTTTCTCCATACTTACAGAACATCGTCAGTCTCGCTGTGCTGACAATACTGTATATTACGATATTTGTGGTCTATGTAAGACTGTCTGCGACCCCTGGCAAAAATCAACGTGTAGTTTTAGGCTACTAATAGTATCCCTACTTTATGTAATGGAGGCAATAATTCAGTCATGTAAAGCAGTAATCATGAGAACCCAACCAATTAATTATTTTTATTATTATTATTATTATTATTATTATTATTATTATTATTATTATTATAATTATCAATCCTTTATTAAGCACTTATAAAGATGTTCCTGCCCACATGAGCTTACAATCTAAGAGGTGTGGGGAACGCTTGACACATAAGGTAACAATAAAAGTCTATTAGTGTAAAGATTTACACCTTACAGTGGTTACCCATGATCAGGGCAGCACGGTGACACAGTGGTTAGCACTGCTGCTTCATAGCACTGGAGTCATGAGTTTAATTCCCAACCAAGGCCCTATCTGTGTGGAGTTTGCATGGTCTCCCCATGTTTGCGGCACTTTCCTCCAGGTGCACCGTTTTCTATTACTCCAAAAACATACTGGTAGGTTAACTGAATTCTGACAAAAACTGGCCTCAGTGTGTACAGTACTGTATGTGTATGTACATGTGATAGGGAATATAGGGCTCGATTTAGACTCGCTCGCCAGATGCGT
Organism: Taudactylus pleione; assembly: GCA_031769625.1. NCBI lineage: Eukaryota > Metazoa > Chordata > Amphibia > Anura > Myobatrachidae > Taudactylus > Taudactylus pleione. The sequence goes on from JAUIMM010000448.1 coordinate 2,778,752, forward strand.
TCGCACCCAGCCAGCGTATGAAAATCCGGCAAGGCAGGCGATCGCACGGCAAGGCATTAGCACGCCCACTATATCTTGGCGTGTGATCGCGCTGTGTATACAGACGCCCACCAACCTGTCTTAAGACGCCCACTTGCGCACGCCACTTCCGCAAGCACTGCGAGCACTTCAGTGTAAAAATCAGCCAAGTGACGTGTACTATGATGCTGCTTCTTAATTATGCACACCTCTGAAACGGCGATAAGACGCTCCGGCACGCCTGTGTTCGCGCCTCCACTACCCCGTTTTCATCGACCAACCCATCACCACCCACAAACGTCTTCACTCGGACTGATTCGCGCACTGCGATACATACGCATGCGCACAGTGCAAACATCGGTAGTCTGCATGCGAACGCTTCCTAGCGAGCGGGTCTGAATCAGGCCCATAGATTGTAAGCTCCACTCTGGTAGGGACTGATGTGAATGACAAATATTCCCTCTACAGCGCTACTGTACATAAAACAGTGGCCCTATATAAACCATATTAATAATTGCAATATTCTAAATTGTATTTAACATTGTAAAATTGCCTGTGCATTAGAGTGCTGCATGCTGTATGTTGCATGTGCTATTTGTTATATTTCTCCGCATTGGAAGCGTTAACAGCGGCATTTACCCTTATTTGTGCAAGTGTCAAGACGGAAACACAATTTGACTCTGCGGAATAATCAATTTCTTCCGAGCCGACATTTCCGTCATTCGTTCTCCCCACCTTTATCCTGTCTGTCACACCGAGTTTAAATGTTATTGATCAGATCGTGGCATTTTCTGTGAAGTTCTATCTTGTTTATTAGCTGGTTTTATTCCAGCGTACCGCATTACAGGAAACCACCAGATCCTCCCTGACAAGTGCTCATAGACGCTGACCTTGTTTGGGTTTCGAAAAATGAAAATTACCTGATAGAAGTCTGGAGTGATTACGAGCCACCGGCGATTATCAGACATGAAAACTGACCATTAATATAACGGAGGTTAGGAATAGAGCCGACGGCACATAAACTTCTAGTCAGGGATAGAGGGGTTAATAAAGTTAAAAATGTTTGTTTACAGTTATAGGCAGATGCGATAGGACGTTGGGTTAGGGGCGGAGTTAGTGAGAGGGTGTAGAGAAACTACTGTGGTAAAATCTGCCTCTTTTGAATTGATCTGCGACCAGGAAAGTACAGTTCCTTATTAGCAGATCTGTCTGTTGGGATAATCGTTTGTAC